>CM025981.1:4376930-4976930 GCA_014839755.1 Sylvia borin | reverse complement strand
TATCTCTACACTCCTCCTGCTCCCCTCACTTTCCAGGAGCTGCTTTTGCCTTTCTGGAGCTCCTGAAGCTTCTGGAGATGGGCAGCTTTCCCAGCATCCCAACATCACCCAGAGAGCAGGGATAATGCAGCTCCTGGATGGGCTGCAGTACTGGGGACCACAGGTGTCTTGCTGTGCCTGGGAAGTTGTTACCCTGAGCATGATTTTATGAATTATATCCAATAAAACTGCTGAATGCCTTCCCTGAAGGGATTAATTCTCCCATATCCTCCTGTTTTTTTTGGTTTTTTTTAATGGGATGAAACTATTCAAACCAGCCCTGTGTTCATGCTCTCTTTGCCCAGAGATGCAGGATGCACCAGTGTCTCTTCTCTGGACACCAGATGTCACAACCAAATGGAGATTGACATTTTCAAGCACGTCTCTCTTTTCTAACCATATATTTTAAAGCTTTCATGGACATAAGGGGTTGCACCTTTCATCACTCACAAGCCTCTCCCCATTTCTGATGGTCTTCCAAAGAACTGCTCATGAGCTTAATCCTAACAAACATATCCAGACTGTAAAATCCTGTAAATTCCCAGCAGTGATGAGAGTCCAGGGACTTGTTCTCACAAGCTGGAAGACATCTTTGAGCTGGTTTCCAAATGAACCAGACATAATCTCATTGCCTCATAGACTTGAAGCCAAAAGAGAGACCAGTAAATCACATCTGCCTGTGGCAGCCCCAAATGTCATCCAGATATGAAACCCAAATGCTGGAGGTTGATTAAAACAACTCCAGCCCTCGGGAGGCTGAAGAGCATCACCAGGAGAGAGCAGGAGCCATTTCCACGAGCTCCCAAGCTCTATCAGAGAGTGATATGTGTCCCCCACAGCAAACACGGGGCAATGCAGAGCTCGTTAGGCTACAATTAATTAAGCCAAGTCAGGATGATGCATTAAAGCAATGAGCATCAGCAATTCAACCACTGGGCTGAGCCCCATGATACTCAGATCACCACAGGCCCTCTGATTTTGATTAAAAGGGGGAAATAACCCCGTTTTTTGCTCAAGGCAGGCTCAGAAAAGACTCAGTGGTGACAGCAGAGTTGTCCACAGGAGCGTCAGCCACAACTCACCTGCCTTGGGTGGGGTGTTGGGGGCTGTAATCTCCACGATCAGGTTCTCCAGGAGGGTCCCTCTGCGGCCAATCTCCTCCACCTGGGGCCCCTTCCCCTTCCATTCCTCCAGGAGATCCTGCTCAAAAGCAAAGTTTGGGATTGGAGGCCACACGCTTGTCCAGCCACAGCCCTTCTCCTGTCCCCTCTGGTGACACGGTGACACCAGGACACAGCACCCAGGGAACCAGCTCAGGGCTGCACCAGGGGAAGTGGGTGTAACACATCTATTTTTGCCAGGGGGGAATCAAACAGTGGGAAAAAAAAAAAAAAATCTCTTCCCAACTAATGGGTCTGCTGAAGGAAACCTTCTCCCTCCCACCATTCCGGGGACATCCCTCCTCCCCCTCCCTGAGGAGCCCAGCCTGGATGAGCCCAATCCCAGCGCAGGGTGTGAGGGCTGTGGGTGACTCAGCAGAGCTGCTCTGCCTCTGAGTCAAACCCCGGGCACATCCCGATTTGTCACATCCCTGTGCTGGAGAGCAGCGGGGGCTCAGGTGACAGGAGGCCACCTTCCACACCTACCACGGGAAACACTCAGGAAAAACTGAGTGTGCTGGGGTCTCCCATTCCCAAATCCCGCCCAGAGCAGGCACAGGGACAGACAGAAAACCTCTCACGCTGCTCCCTGCTCTGGATGCACACTGAGGATTTCATAAACCACTTCCCAGAGGCTTCTGCTTCCTGGGATTTGTTTCACATTCCAGCATTTCAAGGCTTTCCCGGGTTGATCCCAGCTTCCCTTTGGCCCACCTGGATCTGCTGCCTGCGCTGCTGCAGCTCCTGGGTGCCCAGGGAGGATTCAGCAGGTGGGATTTTGCCTTCACTCTCCCTCAGCCACTTCCTCACGGCGCCAACCAGATTCCGAAACTCATCCAGTTGCTCCTGGCAGGATGATGCATCCTTTTCTCTGGGAGTGAAAAGGTTTTGGAGAGTCAGAGCTCGTGCTCTGCCTTGCAATTACCCCCTCCTGAATGCAGCACGGTTGTGTCTCTAGGAGCCCTTTTTAAAATTATTATTATTGTTATTATTATTAGATGTTGCCTGGGAAGAGCACAGAATGGGGTGCACCCAGTGCCAGCCCCTCACTGCTGGTGACACCCTCAAATCCTGGCTGGTGGCACTTTTGGGTGCCCCAGTGGTGGCCAACAGCCATGAGACCACCACTGCCAACCTGCCCAGGCTCTTTGTCCTGGGAAAAATGAAACCCTTTTGGGAAGAGAGGGTTTATTCATGCCGTGTCCCCCCAGGCACCTGCACCCCTAGGGGACAGCCCCCTCCTCCCTGGCCACAGTTCCATCCATTCAGCCGATCCTGGAGGAACAAGGCAGCCCCTGGATGGGAATCATGGGCCCCTCTGGCTCATCTTTGCTGGCCACAGCTGCGAGCAGCCTGCACAGCACTGAATTACTGGGGATTATTTGGAATTTCACCTGCTTTTCCCCCACCACCTTCCCTGCCTTCTGCAGGGGTTTCAGAGACACACCCACAGAGGTGTGACTCCCAGGGAGGCTGTTGCTCTGAACCTGCTCAAGCTCCCTTTTATCCCCGTTTCAGGGCACTCCAGGAGCAGGCTGCTCTGCTGTCACCTCGCTCCCAGCACCCAGCAGGAGGCTCTGGGATGGAGCTGTGGCAGCCCACACGCCGGGAAGCGCAGAGCTCCTGCTGCAGCAGCACCAGGAATTTTTCACAACGCCCCCAGCCAAGGCTTTTTTTAAAAGTGTCAGCTGGAGCAGAGCTGCCTCAGGATCCTGGCGTGGGAGGAGGGTGGCAGGAAGAGCTGGAAAGGAGATCTCCACAGGGTCTTGCTCGGACCATGAAGCCACCCTCAAGCTCCCCTCCCTGGGACTCACCTGTCTTTCGCCACCTTTTGTAGCTGCAGGAAATCTTTCTTGAGGCTTTGCAGCTTCTCCTGCTGCTGGAAGGTGCTGGGGGCAAAGCCACAGGAGCTCAGCTCCTCAGCCAGCTGCTCCAGGGTGGCCAGGTCCTCCTGGTGCTGCCTCATCTCCGAATTCAGCTCCTGCCAAGAGAAAAGGGTGATGATGACCGTGTTCCCCAGCAGCAGAGGGGATGAACTGGACAGTCCCACACCCTGGACAGACCTTCTGTGGGCAGTGCCACGTGTGGCACCAGTGCCAAATGTTGGGCACAGCTCACTGCCACCTGCTCCTCCAGCTCAGCAGATACTTTGAGCAGCTGCAGGGGCAAACCCCATTTTCCCCAGTGCTGGTGACTGGGATGGGATGGGGGGCCCTAGGCCAAGCCAAATCAACCCCTCCCATGGCACAGGAGTCTGGTTTTGTGTTATCTTCCAGCATTCCTGAGGCTGTGGATGAAGCACCCCCAGTAGCAGAACACTTGTGGGAAGCCAGAGGGAGGAACCCTGCACAGCCACCACGGCCCACAGCACCCCTGAATGTGTCCAAGGCAACCCTGAGCAACCTGCTCCAGTGGAAAGTCTCCCTGTCCCTGAGAGGAGGCTTGGAATGAGATGATCTTTCCAACCCAAACCATTCCAGGATTCTCTGGCTCTAAGACCTCCAAGGTCTCTGTCAAATCCTGCACTGCCCTCGCTGGGGTATTTTGCCGTATTAACCCCCACGGAGTCATTAATTGCTAAAATCCTCCTGCATTTGGACTGGATCCCATCTGAAAACCAGCTTGGGAGATGCCATCCCCCTTCTCCCACAGCTGGGAACAGCTGGACCCTGCCTCCAGACAGCTGGTGCAGGTAGAAGCTCCCGCCCCAGAGGCTCACCTGGATGTGCTGGGAGAAGTGAGCGATGTCACGGTCCGGCTGGTTCCCGGACGCCAACGTCCGCGTCCTGCTCTCCGTGAACTGCTGCAGCTTCTCCCACAGCTGCTCGTACTGCTCCACCTTGGGGAGGAGGCCCTTGAGGGCGTCCTCCCTCTCCTGCTGCTGCTGGCACAGCCTCCCGAAGTGCTCTGTCACCTGGGCCAGCTTGTCCTGCAGGGCAGAGGCCGTGGGGCTGTCGGCGGCCTCCGTGAACCGTGTCACCATCTCCCGGGTGGCTTCCAGGCAGCTCTTCTGCCGGGCAATGTCCTGCTTCAGCTTCTGTGGGGGGCACAGGAGAACAGGGAGGGCGTTTTTAAGGGAAGTTTTTCAGCAGAACTAACTGGGCTGCCCTCGGGAGCAGCAGCAGGTACTTTGACACGACTGGAGTTGGGAAAAAATAGTTTTATATCCCGGTTTTCCTTTCCTTTCTGACCTGCCCAACATGCTCTGCTTTTCCCTGTGTCTGAAATCTTGTTAGCAAAGAAAAAAAAAATAGGTTTTCAACGAGTCTGTGACCTTGCACAGTTTGCCCACAGATGCTGGAGCTGTCCCATCCTCGGGAAGTCCAAGGCTCAGGTCAGAGCCCTGAGCAACCTAGACCAGTCCAAGGTCCATGCAGGGCACTGGAATTAGATGGTCTTTAAGGTTCCTTCCCACCCAAACCATTCAGTGATTCTATGAAAATAAAAAAAAAGCTTCTGCTCACATTGCCTTTCAGGGTGTTTTGTTTTTGGTGCTTTCAGACTCAGTGGTTAAACCCCAGCAAGCCCTGCAGGGTGCAGGTGCTGCTCTGGGCTGTTTGGGGGGAGGGAGCAGGGCCCAGCCTTACCACACTCGTGGCAAGCGAGTCCTGGATGGAGGCAGAGGAAAGCACAGCTGGCTGATCCTTCTCCAGGTTCTTCTCAATCTCAGCCACCGACTGGAGGAGGCTCTCCAGGCTCTCCTGGACACTCTGGGACTGGGCGATGGATTTCTGCAGCAGGTCCGAGCGCTCGGACATCTGCTGGGAGAGGCTCTGGAAGCGGCTCACGATGGCATCTGCAGGGTTCAGCACAGAGGACACTCATTGGCACGGAGCTCCAAGTGCTCAGAGAGCAGCCAGGGTCGCCTTTGGCTCCCCAAAAACTGTCAGTGATGACAAATCCCTGTCCCCAAACTCAGCAGCGAGACAGGAGACGCAACGCGGGTGACCACAATCCCTCCCCACACGCAAACGTGAACCCTGAGGATGCACTGCCAAGTGACTACCCCCAAAATTCCCCAAAAAGTGACTTATCTTTGCCCCTTCTGGCTTGTTCTCACTCTCCCCAGCCCTCCCTGCCAACACTGCTTTGCTCTGTACCTGTTGTTTCCTGAATGTGGCCGTGGTCTGGAGCTGGCTCCCCTTGGATGTCCAGCAGGGTCCGAGCTCCCTTCTGGAGCTTCTCCACTGGCACCTGGTGCTCAGCCAGGTCTCCCTGCAGTTGCTGTTTTCACACAAGACAAACCAAAATCAGAGATGGGTCCCAGGCAGGATTCCCACACTCATGGAGCTCAGGGTTCCATTCACACCCTCTGAAGGATCCCCTGCACTTTGTCGCTAAATCGTTAAGAAATTCTGGGAAAATCGAGCCCCACACTGCAGGCAGGGCTGGATCTGAGGGTTTGGGCTGTCCCAGTGCTCTGGCAGCCTCATGGAGGAGGGATGTCCCCCTCTACGTCCCTCTGGGGTGTCTGTGACTGCAGCCCCTGGTCCTTACTCCAAGCACCTCTCCAGTTTGACCCCACCTCACCTGCAGCACCAGAACCTGTTATTGGTTCATCTTTTCCCTCAACCACCAAAAAAAACCCCCAATGGGTCACATTTCCTCCCTGCTGCTGACTGCTGAGAGCAGCCAAATTCCCATCCAGGCTCCAGCAATTCCCAGGAAACCCCCCAAGGTGCCTGTACCTTGGTGCTGGCGAGTTGCTCCTGCAGCACGGCCAGATCTGATGAAACTGTCTCTGAGAGCAGCTTCCCAAGGGCAGCTTCACTCTCCTGCAGCCACGTCCTGAGAGACTCTGCCACCTCCTGGAACTGCTGGTAGTGATCCAGCAAGGTGTTCAGGTGGGAGCCCAGCTTGGAGCACTGCAAAGGAGCAACGAGAGGTGACACGGATGCACACAAGTGCTGAGCAATCCATGGGAGAAGGCATAGAATTCATCAAGAAAGGAAAAACAACTAAAAAATAAAAAAAATCGGTCTTTGCCACAGGCTCAACGAATTACCAGGGGTAACATGCAGACCAACAGCAAGACAAGGGTGTTGCCCAAGCCCTGAAGAAGACAATCCTTGCCCTACAATAAATGTCCTGGAAGTCCAGGCAGGCAGCTGGGACAAAAATCCCTTTTTTATCACTGTGCAGGAGGAAAGAACACCAAGGCCCAGCCCTTCCCATACCTTGGAGTGCAGCGTGGTGTATCTCTGAGTGGCATCCTCCAGCTTGCTCTTGACCACACTCCTGGACATCAACAGCTGGGATTCAGCATCCTCAGCATCCCCATCCAGAAACTTCTGCCCCGACATGGTGACGAAGCGCAGGTCACCCTTGTGGGAGATGACATCCTCCGAGAAGCTCCCCTGGCGCCTCAGCAGCTGCCTGAGGGAGGCAGGGTCCCCATCCCCTTTGTACATCCCTTCCAGGTCGTGCTCTGCCTGCTCCAGCCAGGCCTGGAACTCGCCGTGGTCCCGCAGGAACTTTTGGAGCTCGTCCCTGAGGAGCTGGACCCTCTTCAGCCGCGCCTCGGAGCGCGACAGCGACGCCGAGTACTGACCACGGAGCTCAGCCAGCTGTGCCTGCAGCTGCTCCCTCTCCTCCTCTGCCAGGCTGTGCCCCTGCTTGTCCAGGAAAGCCTGAGCTGACTGTGTGGCCAGGATGACGTCCTGCTGCTGGGACAGCAGCTCCTGGTGCTGTGCCTGAAAGATCCAGGAGGGCAAAAAGGTGAGGCTCGGGGATGAGAGTCTCGGCCTCTGATGTCTTTATGTTTGAGCTTTTGTGGGTTTTTTGGGTTCTGGGCTGCCCAGGGGTGCAGTTCTGAGGCTCACATTGAATGTTACTAAATGCTCTTTACAGAGAAGGGAGGCAAAATAAATCCTTTTCCTGCTGAGGATCAAGGACAATGAGTCCAAGTTTCAGGTCCAAAAGCACAAACAACTGAAGAGAGGAACAAGAAGGATGGGACTTCACAACCTGAGGCTGTAATTGGACAATTAAACCCAAATATGCAAATGGACCAAAACTCAGGAAAGTGACTGTCCATTTTGTGCCCATTTTAGGTCCATTTTGTGCCCATTTTGGGTCCATTTTTGTGCCCATTTTGGGTCCACCATGGGTGCAACACTGGCCAGGCTCTTGTCCTGCCCAAGATGTACCCTAAAGGCCTTTCAATAAATCTCTACTTTATTCTCCAGCTCTGCCCAGTGTGTTTCAGGTCAGCCTTCCCAAGGCATCAGTTTCTGGTGACTCAGGTGAGGCAACTGAAAGACCCCTCTGGAGCAGAGGAACACACCACACGTGTGACCCTCTGTGTCCCCCAACAGCTGTAGCTGTGCCATCCCTGGAAATGTTCACGGCCAGATTGGAGCAGCCTGGTCCAGAGGAAGGTGTCCCTAGACACATGGAGTGGAACAGAAGGATCTTTAGGTCCTTCCCACCCCAAACCTTTTCATTATTCTGTGACAAAGCACCAGCAGGGTGGGGAAAACTGGGAACATCCCAGGTTGGGCTACAGGAGCCGTGCCCACCAAAGAGTGACCCCTTCTGTGGCCATCACAGGCACCTTCTGGACCCTGACTACACCTTGCCAGGGCACCACACATCCTGCATCTCCTGCAGGAAGCCAGGCAGGGCCTTCCAGAGCCTCCCACATGGAGAATCAGCTGTTTCTGACAGGGTCAGGAGGGTTTGGATGGGATGAGGTGTCAGTGCTGACCTTCAGCCTCTCGTACTGCTGGTCCAGGCTCTCAGCAGCACTGTCTGCTCCCACAGCGTGGCCATCAGGGACATCCCCAGGGCTTTTCCCTGCTTGTGTCCCTGTCCCTTGATCGACAGGGTGTGGTCTGTACTCCGGGAGCCCTCCCTTCTGCTCCAGCGACGCCACCCAGTTCAAAAGGGAATCAATCTTATTGCTGTTCTCCTCCAGCTCTTTGGCAGCTTTCACCTGAAAGCACAAAGGCTCCAAATAAGAATGACCCAGTTCTTGCACGTTCAGCAAACTGCTGCACGGGGGAGGGAGACAAAAATCAGCAGAAGGAAAAAAAACCGAGGAGTTTCCCAGCCTCAGCAAATGCCTGAGACACTCCCAGACCCTTTGTGGCTCTTTGGAAGGTGCAAAGAAGCTGTGAAAAGACTCAGCCTCGCTGCTACTTTGAATTTCTCATCCTGATACAACCCAGGGTCCCTACCCCAAAAGGGCTGGGATGTGATTGACAATCCTCATCCATTAAGGGTCACCCCAAAGGCAGAGTGAGGGACCTTTTCCTCCCCCATTCCCTCCATAACCAGCTCATCCCTGTTTGTCTGCAACTCCCAAGGCATTTCATGACAGAAATATCTGGGGTAAACGTTGCCCGGGGAACACCCAGGGAGGAACCACAAACTGTTTTGTGCTGCATCACCCAGATGGCTGCCAGGACCTCAGAGCCCCACTCCTCAAGCAAAGCCTGATGGCTCTACAGCTCCTCAGTTACCTTCTCAGTCTCCTGCTGCACTGCAGCACTCACAGCGCTCTCCAGCTCCTTCTGGGCCACCTCTGTCCTCTCCTGCAGGGACTGGTACTGCTCCTTGGCACGCTGCAGGTCCTGCTGCAGTGCTGCCAGCTCCCCAGGCTCCAGCTTGGCTTTGTTCTCCTCCAAGAACTGCTCTGTGCTCTTCAGGACACCAGCAAAGGAGGCGGCTCTGCTGTGCATGCTCCTCTGCAGCTCCTGGGAGGACAACGCCGTGAGGCTCTCCACTCCTGAGGTGCAACCTTCCCCACCTCTGCCCCACCTTGATTTTTTTTGTTTTTTTTTTAAATATCACCGACCTTAACATCGCTCTGCCTCTGCTGCAAGGCAGGCAGGTCCCCTTCTGCTCTCTGCTGCTCTGCCAGTGTGTCCTCTGCCTGGCCCAGCCAGCGGCTCAGCTCGGCCAGGCTCCGTGCCCGGGCTGCCTGCTGCTCCTGCAGGGTCTGTGGGCACAGCAAAAGGGACAGGGGGGGACAGAGGGGACAGTCACCACCAGCCCTGCACCTCCTCTCGCTCCGCTGAAAGGCAAGGTGAGGTTACAGCTGGAGCAGCTCCTTGGAAGGGGAGGATGCAGCGCAAGAAAACTTTTGCGGCTCTCCAGGCGCTCCCTTGTCCTGCAGCAGGCACCGTGTCCCTGCCGAGCTGGTGGCACCTTTGTCACCGTTTCCAGGCTTCTCTCTGAGGAGCCCAAGGTGGAGCTGCACTGCTCTCCCAGGAAAACTCGGCCACGAGTTTCTGTGCTTTTTCCACTCCGCCTTACAAACATTAAAGCAGCAGCAGAAACTCACAGAATGAGAGGCAACAACAACCCCGGGGTCAGGCAGCGCCACTGTGCAGCCCCAGACGACCCCAAATAAGGGATTTTTTTTAATGATTTGGGGTTGGAAAGGGAGCCCTGGAGAGGGAAAGTGTTTCTGTAGCTGATCCAGCTCCTCTTTTTGCTGCCAGAGCACAACACAGAAGCGCCTGTTTGAGCAATTGAGCATGATGTGACCTGAGAGTCCCTGTGACACCCCTGTCACCCTCTGCCAGGGGGACATAAAAAAGGTTTTTGAGTTTTTCACTGGGCATTTTCAGCAAGGTGATGTACAAACTTGTGCAAAACACTGTGCCTGTTTCTCCCAGTCACAAGATAAAACAACAGAAGCAAATTGAAAGAGCCTTCTTTAAGAGCTCTTCAGCTGCAAAGCGAGTTCTTCCTGGGTTAGGATGGGCGCACACTCAATCTGAAAAGGCAAAGCAAACTGGTTAATACACACACACACTCCAGACAGGACAGGCAAGAGTTACAGAGAGCAACTGTTAATAAAAAACCACATTAATCCTGCCTTGGGTGAGAGGGTCCATGCAGTGGTGGGTGCTGCTGCGGTGCAGCAGAGACCTGAGGACTTGTTTTTGTCCTTGCCAGCTGTTTCCCCTGGGACAGCAATGCCTGACGTGTGCAGTGCAAACAGGACATTAAAACTGTTGGGTGTCTGTGGTGGCCCCTCTGCAGAGGGATTTTGGGGTGATTACAGGGCTTATTCCACCCAGTCCTAAAAATATTCCATATCTAGCAGAGAACTGCTACCCAGACCTCGGCAGGGCTCCGTGTTTTGGGAGCAAAGCAACCCTCTGCCTGGCTGGGAGAAGAAAGACTTTAGAGGAAGCTCATGATGTGCAGTGAGAACTCCTGAAGTGGCAGTGGCATGCAGGGGAAATCCCAAATTTGAGGTGCCTCAGCTCCTGTTCCTGTGTCTGGGAAGCGCTTCAGCGAGCAAAGGGCAGCCAGGGAGGAGGAGATGTCTCACAACCTTCACCTGCTCCGTCTGCTCCACTTGCTGGAGACAGACCTGCAGCACCTCCACCCGCGCTGTCACACGCTCTGACAGGTCCCTGAAGGCTTTCTGCAGCTCATTGAGCAGCCTCAGCAGCTGCCTGCTCTGCTGGGGGGTTAAATCCTGGGCGTGCTCCGAGATCAGGAGCTGGATGTCGAAGGCAGCGGCGTCCAGCTCAGCCTTGGTGTCAGCAAGGGGCTGCTTCAGCTCCTGAGCAGGAGAAAAGGTGAAAGAGGTAAAACGAAGCTGTGCTGCACTGCTTCCTGCCTTCAGGTGCCACAGGAAATATATATCCCAGAAACACCAAACTCTCCCAAAAATAACACTCAGCATGGAGGTGAGAGTGTCTCACCACAGGGATTTTCCCTCTGCACCAGGTGCTGGAGGCACCAAGAAGTTTCTTGGATGTGTGTAGGGCTGCCCTTGGGTCTGAGGACGACCCAGACCTGGCCACAGTGACTCCATGTGCCACCACCAGCTCTCAAAGCCTTCAGTCCCCTGATTTCCACGCCAAGGTGCCACCACCAAACTTGGAAATAATCTTTAAAGCTATTGCTAGAAGGTGGATAAGGAGACTGGGCTCCTCCTACAGGTGATGGAGACCAGGGCAGGTGTGATGGAGCAGCTTCCCAGAGGATGCAGCTCTCTCCTCAACAGCCTGACAGGTCATTCAGCCACCACCTAACATCTCTCTTGCACAGGAGAATGTTCAAACAACCAAACCAGGTCATGTATTATGGAAACAAGTGACTTTGGAGAACACCCAACTCCTGCTGCAGCACAAGCTCAGGGCAAACCCTTGGTAGGCTCTGGGAGAGAAGCAGGATTAAAAGCTTCTCCCATGTGCAGAGGGCAGCAAGTTGATCAGCCTGCAGGATTAGGGGCATTGCCATGGTTACCTTGTAGTGCTGCAGGCAGAGGCTCAAGCTGGTGGCATCGGTGGCCTGCTGGAAATCTCTGTCATCCAGTGACTCCGTGGTGCCAGAGACCCAGCTCAGCAGCTCCTGGAGCCTGCCCTGCAGAGCCTCGTGATGGGTCAGGATTTTAGCCTTAAAAGCAGAAATTCACCGTTTAAAGGAGGAATTTTAGGAAGCTCGTGTGGCAGGAGGGGGGACAGCTGCCAGCTCTACCTTCTCAGCTTCTGCAGCCCCACGAAGGTTTTGCAGCCGGGACTGCAGGACTTCCTTTGCAGAGCTCAGAGACTTCTGGAGGTTCTTGGCATCCTTCTCCAAAGCCTTCAGTAACTGCTCAGGGACTTCTTCAGGGGGGTTGGCCACAATCCTCTGCACAGCATCCAGCTCCTGATTCACTGGGAAGCTCAGCTCCTGCAGCTCAGCGCCCAGAGCCTGAGACAAAGACAGCATCGTTATGTCTAAGACAGAGTGACTTTCACCTCCCTGCTGCCAAAACCCAGCAGGGGTTTTGTAGAGGCAGCTCCAAACACCGAGTCTAGAAAGATTCATCACCACCCTCCAGCCCTGCTCAGCTGCCAGCACTCTCCTGCCTTTCTCCAGGCTGCAAAATTCACGTCAGCCAAGCTCAGGCTGCTGTCTGGGCAGGGAGGAGAAGGTTGATGGATCAGAAGGAGGAATGAGGTTTGATATAAAAGCCTGTTAAAGCTGAGACAAAACTCCCAGAAGCAGGGAGGGGTGCAAGAGCTGTGCAGGAAGCTGGGGAGAGGGGGGGAAAAGCTCTAACACCAGCCAAGCCTCACTCACCTCTGCTTGCTGCCTCAGGTCGTGCAGGGCTGCCAAATTCTGCTCCACTGGCTGCACCCGTTTGATTCTCATTTCGATATCTCGGAGCATGGAGAGATAAGATATCAGCCTCTGGTCGTGCTCCAGACACATCTTCTTGCTGAACTTGATCTGCAGAGTCAGACAGGAAATCAAAGCTTCAAACTCAGGCAGAAAAGGAGACAAAGTGTTATATAAAATTCTCCTTTTTTTTTTTTTTTTTTCCCAAGGGAGAAATTTGTTAATAACGTTCCCCCTCTCAGGGACTTGCCACTTGCCAGCCTTATCTACAAGATTTACTACACGAAAAATAAAACACGTGGTTCTTTTTCCAACATAAGCTTATAAATGGCAAGAGATCTCTTGGTGTTGCAGCAAAAAGTGCCAAAAAAAGAGTTCTACTTGGTTAGTCATTTAGCAGTAATGCTCCAGCAAAAGGAGCCACAACTAAGCCCTGAGTGTTTCCAGTTGTACATCACCAGCTCCTCTGCCAAATCCACTGCAGCTGATACTGCAACACCCCCTCCTCCTGCTTCAGCTGCCCTCTGTGCTGAGATTTAGCATCAAACATCCACAAATAGCTCCGAAAAAATTGCCAAAATAGCAAAAAAAAAAAAAATTCACTGACCTGGGCTGGTCTCGTGGACTCCCTGGAGGTTTCCAGCAGTTCCCCCTCCACGATCACAGGCAAGAGCAGACCCCGATCACCTGGACCTGGCTGCTTGGTCCTCTCCTGGGGGGTTTCTTCTTGGGATTTTGGGGGAGCAGGGGCACCCCCTTGGTCTGCTCTGAGCTCAGCTCTTGGCTCGTGCTGTTTCTCCTCTCCAAGCTGCAGGACTGCAGAGGTTTCCTGAACTTCTGTGGGTTCCTCTCTGATAATTAAGTCATGGGGCAGTTCCTGTGACACTGTGGCTGTGCTGGACACGTCCTGGGTGGTTTCCACCTTGGTGTCTTCCTGAGCCATCCTTTCCTGCAGACTCAGTGTCACCAAGGAGTGGTGACCATCCTTGATCCCACCTTTCACCACCTCTCGAGCTTCCCCTTGCTTGGGGGGCACAGGGAGCACCTGATCCTCTCGGGGGGGTTCTGTGTCTCTCACAGGAATTGTTTTCTTTCCTTTTCCACCCTTGTGCTTGGCTGTGTCTCGTGCCAACCCAGCAGCAGTCTGGATGCTGGATTCATGTTTTGGCTCTGGCACCCTGGAGATGAAGTGCTCCTCCTCACCCTTTTTCTTTGGAATTTCATGGGAAACCAGAGAAGGAAGGAGGTGCTTTTCTGCAGAAGGCTTCTCTGGCTGAGCGCTGTCTTCTGGAATTTTGCCCTGCTTTGCTTTCTTTTTCTTGCTTTTCTGTTTCTGGGTAGGTTTTTGCTCAGCTTCACTTGTTTTTTCCTGATCAATGGGTCTTTCTGGGTGAGAGGTTTCTCTTTCTGTGTGTTTGACAGCTTTTTTCCCTGCGAGCTCATCTCCCACAGGCTCCACAGGAACACCAGCCTCAGGGGGTTCTCCAGACTCTGCAGGACCCTTCCCTGGGCTCACACTGACAGATTCCCTCGGGGCTGCTGGTGTCTCCTGGACCACACTGGCCACTCTCTCTCCCTGCCCAGAAGTCACCACTGCACCTTCTCCACCTGCCACAACTCCTTCTGCACTTACAAACTCTCTCCTCCTCCTCTCCTCACCATCCTCCTCCCTGTGAAGCACCTCCGTGCCCAAGAACAACTGCTCTTTCTTCAAGCCCAGTCTCTCTACTTTCTCTGTCCCTCCATCCAATTCTTCCCTCAATTCCTTCCCTCGGGCTGCTCTCACCTGGGAGCTGCCTTTTGGGATCTCTTTTTCCACAGCTCCTGCCACCACTGTCTCCTCAGGGAGAGACACTGTCCCCAACACTGAGGGGTGCTCTGGAGTCACCTCAGCCTTTGCCTGGGGGTGATGAAGATGATGATGTTCATCTTGGGGATGGACACCACCCTCTGAGGCTTCCTGGGGTTTTAATTTCCTTTCTGTCCGTGCTTTGGGGGATTTCTCAGCGGCAGCAGCTGCACTCGGAGCTGTGTCAAAGCTCACAGCTTCAGGCTGAGCTTTGGGCTCAGCACCATCAGACTTGGCAGATCCAACAGGGAGGATGACACCTTCCTCTTTTGGAGATAATTTTTCTGTCTTTTCCCGCAAAAGTTGCACTTTTTCTACTTTGCAGACCTCAGAACCAACCTTCTCTTTGGTTATTTGCACATCCCGAAGACCGGCAGCTAATTTTTGGCTAATCAATCCTTTTCCAACAGCTTCCTTCACAGTCAACCTTTTCCCACTGGGGACATCAACAATTCCCCCAGCCCTGAGCTGGTTGGTGGCGATGACTTTGGCCATGGCCTCATCCAGCATCCCTTGTTCCACGGCTGCCCTCAGGGACAGCCTCTTGCTGACAGTGCCCTCCACCACCCCTCCACTGTCTGCCTGTGCCTGCAGCAGCCTCAGGGTGGGCAGGGGGTCCACCTTCCCCAGCCTCAGCGCCTCAGCACACGGCACTTTGGTCCCCGTCACCTCATCCCTGATGGCCTGGAAGGGATGGACCTCCAGGTACCTCTGCCCGGATTCGATGTCGATCTTGCACTTCTTCAGGAACTCCGAGTAGGGAATGATCATGCAGCTCTCGGGGTCTACAATTCCTTCTCTCATTTCTGAAGATGACAGGGCTTTCTCCACCACCTGCTGGGGCACCAAACCCTCCTGCACTGCTTGACACAGTGCCAGTCTCTGGCCAGAAGCTGGATCAAGGATGCTTCCACTCTCAGCCTGGATTTCCTGCACTGTCCTCTGGAATTCTGGGCTGACGAGCCCCAGTGACACTGCCTGGGGCAAGGGCAGCTTCTCCTTTGTGGCTGGATGGACAAAGTCCTGCAGGACCACACTTTCAGCTTTCCTGAGCTCCTTGCAAAGATCTGCATTGATCAAACCGTGTTTCATGGCGTTGTCCACCGAAAGCCTCATCCCAGACACGTGATGGATGACTCCTCCACCAGCAACCTGCTTGGTCAAGAGCCGAAAAGCTTTTTCCTTCTCCAGGAGCCCTTTTTCAACAGACTCTGCCACAGTCAAAGGCTGCTTGGTTTCAGGATCCTCAATTCCACTCGTCTCAGCCTGTAAATTAATGAGCTTCTGCCTGGTCACCTCATCAGTGGCTTTCCCCTTGGAAGCCTTCTCCAGCTTGACCAGCTCTGTCTGACTTGTCGGCTCTATGAGGCCCAGATTTGAAGCCAAAGTCACTGACACCTTTTTGCCACGTTTCAAGTCCACAATCCCCCCAGTAACCACCTGCCCTTCCAAGATCCTCATCGCTGTCTCCTTGTCCAGAAGGCCAACAGCAGCAGCATCCTTGACGGAGTAGACGAAGTTGTTGCCTGGGTCAAGGACACCACTTATGGCTTTGTTGGGTGCAAGGACCTTCTGGAGCAGCTTCTCATCCATCAGGCCTTCTTCAATCACGTCCTCGGTGGTCAAAGGTTCACACACCTGAGAGTCAAAGAAGCCACTGAACATCTTCATCCTCTCCATGAGCTTCACAGCTGTGTGGCCAGACACCACCCCAGAGGCCACCGCCTCGTCCAGCAGCAGCGTCCTGCCCGTCTGCTCGTGGATGATGCCGCCGCTTTGGAGCTGTGCCAGGAGCTTTTCCAAAGTGTCCTCCTGCTCCTCAGGGGCTGGCAGGGATGGTTCCTCGATGCTCTCATCACCTAACACTCCTTCCTGCTCTCCTTCTTCCACTTCCAGCACGCTTTCTGTGTCCTTGCTCTGCCTTTCTGCCGGCGCTGCCTCTCCACTTGCAGGGAGCACAACCTCCTCTGCTCCCAGCACACCATTCTCAACTCTTTCCTCCTTTAGCAAACAAACCTCTCTAACATCTTCTGCCTCTCGTTCAGGTTGCCTCACACTCTGAGACTTCTCTGCCATGATTTTCGTTCTGTCACTACTTTCTGGAACACCCACTGTTACGCAGATTTCACTTTTCACAACCGCTGCCCCACTTTCCAACGCCCTCATCTGATATTCAGGACCTTCCATTCCGTCTTCTGCAGGAGGTTTGGACTCTTCTTCCGCCTCAATCATCATTTCCTCTGTTTCTCTGATTAATCCACTATCAAGGTCACTGGGAGGTTCTGGCATCAATGATTTTACCTGATGTTCCTCCTTGGTTGGTAAAGCGACCTGTTCTCTTCCAAATTCAGTATCAGTTTCGCTCCTGGTCATCTCCTGTTCAGTGGAAATCTGCTCCTGCTCTTCCACATGCAGGAAATCCTCTGCATCCTCCAAGAGGACACTTTGAGGTCCCATCACCACCTCCCCATTCTCCAGAGCAGTTCTGGGCGGTAGGATCTTCTCTCTGTCACCTTTTGAAGGACCAAATTGAAGCTCCAGCTGCTGCAAAGCCAAACCATTGGAAGGTTTGCTTTCAAGACCTGCCTCTGTTTCCTCAAAGCTTTCCAACACCTGTGCACAGGATCCATTTTCTTGGCTTTGGGTGAGAGCTTTGGTGAGACTGTTCAACTCTGCGTCCACTAAGAGCACCTTCTGGCCATTGTGGATGTTGATGTAGCTGTGGGTCATCAAGTGGAACATCAGCCTTTCATCGTCACTCCTTAGCAGAGGCTCCTCGTGACCTGTGGGGCTCCTTCCAGGGGAGCTCTGGCCGTGCCTGCTCCTGCTTGGAGACCCAGCCAGCTCCACGCTGGCCATGACATCAGGTATGGCTGTTGATCTCAATTTCTTCACCACCTCTCTCTCCAGAACGCCCTGTTCCACTGCCTCCTGCCAGGACAACACCTCTGTGGTTTCTGGTACGAAAACAGCCTGAAGGAGCTGCCTCTTGCTGAGAATCTCCTGAATCAACTCCGTGGAGAGGATCCCCTGCTCCAAAGCATCTGCGACAGGGATGATCTCCCCCGTCTCCGGCCACAGCAGCCCCACGAAGGAGCACAGGGATTCCAGGGCCAGCAGCGCAGTCTTTGGAGCCACCAGCCCCTTCTTTAGGGCTTCATCCACGGTCAGCCTCTCTCCTGTGGAGGTATCAATGATCCCACCCGTCTGCAGCTGCCGCATCAGGAGCGTGCAGGCCAAATCCTGGTCGATCAAACTGTGCCTGACAGCCTGGTCCACGGTCAGCCTGTGTCCTGTCCTGGGGTCTACAATGCCCCCAGCAAAGAGGTGGCCTTCCAGCAGCCTGACGGTCACCTGCCTGTCCATCAGCCCCTCCTGGACTGCACGGAAGATGCTGACCTCCCTGCCTGACCTCAGGCTGACCATCCCACCCGCCAGCTGCTTGACTGGGAGCAGCCTCAGCCCAGTCTCTTGGTGGACAATGCACCGCTCCAGGAGCTCGGGCAGACTGATCTTCTCAGCAGTGTTGGGGTCAATCAAATCCTTGCCACCTTCCAGGTGAGACAGGAGCCTGGAGTGAAGCTGTGGGGGAAGGAGCCTTTCTTGCAGTGCTTTCTCCATGCTGATTCTGCCCTGCTGGAATTTAAAGCCCCCAGTGGCGAGCTCAGCCTCAAGAATCTTTAGCCCAACGCTCTCACTGATCCTCCCCTCTTCTATGGCAGCGACGACGGGGAGGAGCTGCCTCCCTTCACATCTGACTTCTTCCACCTGCTGGAGAGCATCCTTCAATTCCTGCAGCACCTGGAATGCCCTGAGATCAATGATGTTCCTTGCCAGAGCTTTCTCCAAGGAGAGTTTCTCACTGGTCTCTGGGACAACTAAGTCAGAGGTGATCACCTGGGCCTCCAAGAGGACCAGGCCTGTGTCCTGATCTATAAGACCTCTCTGCATGGCACCAAAGACAGGGAATATTTCTACCGTGCCAAGATCGATCACTCCTGCCACGGCTTCGCTGCCCTGGAACAGAAAGAGAAGGAAAATAATTAAAACAAAATCCAGCGTTTGCAGCACTCATTGCATGAGTTTCAGGGAGGCCTCAGTAAAAAAAAAAAAAAAAACAAAAAAAAACACAAAAAAAACAAAACAGAACAAAACAAAACAAAACAAAACAAAACCAACAAAAAACCCAAAATGAACTTAAAATCCCCAAACAGGCTAGAAAGTCCTGAAATGTTTGAAATCTAGGTCCATCACCAGGGCAGCACCAAGATGCTTCCAATATCCACCACCAGTAATGCAGCAAAGCAGCAAGCACCAAAACTCAGAATCATTCCTAATTCAGGCTCCACAGAAAAGAGGGCAGCAGACCAACAAGCACCACAAAGAGCCCTCCAACAACTCCAGCTTTAAAAGGTAAAGACAACACAAATCCCACTGTGCACTGATGAGGAAGAGAACCCCCTAAGACCACTCCGTTTGGGGTAAAGAGGAACCTCTCCCGGCGCAGCCTCCATGCTGAGTCCTGCCATGCTGAAAATCCTGCACTTGCCAAGCAAATCCCAAGTGCCAGGATGGATGGGGAACACCACAGAGCCCCGTGCCATGGAGCAGCTCCCAGCCATGCATCAGGGCAGGAGCAGGACAGCTCCCCAGGCAGGACCACGGCCCCTGCTCTGCCCACTCCAGCACCTCCAAGTTGCTCCTCAGACAGGGCCAGGGGAGAAATGGAACAACTTGGAGGTTCCAGCATGGGAACAGTGACAGACTGGGACCACACCAACTACTGTGGCGTTTTTTGGAGGGGCTTTTCTTGCTGCTATCCCCACAGGGAGGGTAATCAGTTAGGTGACAAAAGAGTGTCTTTGTTCAAAGGCTCTTTGGACGTTTGGGTTTCTCCCAGTGTCACTGGTTGGGCACAAGGCTGGCCCAAGCACTCCGAGATTTCTGTGGGGATAACAAGGAGGGAACCAGGACTATGCAATGAATTCCTTTTGCATCCCAACACCCTGGCTGTGGGGACAGGAGGAACCTTCTGGGACAACCTAAGCTCTCCACCACCATCGCCAGACCCTGACGTGCATACTCAAGAGATGAACAAGCCGTGGAAAGACAGAGAAGAGAGGGAAAGGCAGGAAACAAAAAGAGAGAGATAAAAAAAAAAAAAAGGAGATGGATGGGAGGGAGGGGAGTAAAAGGCTTTTACTTACCGACTTGCAGGGTGTGCCTTGAGCAGTTAAAGACAGAGCCTTATGGAGCAGTTCAGCCGTATCACACACAGTGTAAAGCTTGGGGTTAGCGTCCAGCATGCGACTGTTTTGTTTTGCAAAAAAGAACCCCACCACACACAGGTCTCCGTCCTCTTTCCCTTTTGTGTGTTTGGTTTGTTTAAATCCCAGGGGGGGTTAGTTAAACTTGTAAGCAAGGATGTCAGTTAATCTTAAAAACAGTTGACATGAAACACAAAACCATACAGGGACACATCATGCTCAATTTAGCGCGTTCTGCTTCGCTTTTTTTTTTTTTTTTCGGTCTTTTGTAACTTCTTTCTGACAGTTGGATGTTTCCAGCAAGCAAATGTTAAAGAGTTCTTCATGCTCCCTCTACAGTGAGGCAACGGCTCCGCAGCAGAGCCGCAGGGATGGTTTTGCAGACGGGGATTTAAGGTGAAGCCCCACTGCCATCTCTTGTTTTGCTGCTTGGGCTTCATCGAGTGCGTGAGTGAAAACTGTTCCAGCCCCAAAGCAGCCTCGTGCTGTACCAAAACAGCTTGACAAGCCCTGGAGAAGGCTTTTTGCTCTAAAATCATTTTTCCTGACCAAAAGGGAGGAAAAAGGGAAAGGAAAAAAAGCATCCATTCCACTGGGAGGCTGCGGCAAATCTGTGATGGCTTAACAAAATTATCTGTCCACTTTTCTGCTGCCAGCACAAGGGCTGAAAGGGCTTGCAATAAAATAAATCATTTCCTGCTCTGAAACACCTGGAATGTGCTGTAAAGCCCAGTTTGGAGCAAAACACCACATATTTAGGTGAAGGCTGGACAGGCAGATCTCAATAAAAAAAGCAGCTCTGCCACCTTCTCCCCATGAGTGGCTTGAACAGGGCTTCACTCACAGACCCGAGGGCCAAAACCTGCGTCTCACAGCCAGATGTGAGCGGGCTGTTGCTTCAGGGTACAGGG
Organism: Sylvia borin; assembly: GCA_014839755.1. Lineage (NCBI taxonomy): Eukaryota > Metazoa > Chordata > Aves > Passeriformes > Sylviidae > Sylvia > Sylvia borin. Next base: position 4,956,628 of record CM025981.1, on the reverse strand, counting down.
AGCCAGCAAGCAAACACACAAAAAAAATCCATTGACACATGAATATACACTTAGAGAACAGGCACACGTAAATCTGTGAATGACAGCTCGTAACAAGAGGCAATAAGGATGCGCTTCCAGCCCTCCCTACAAGGATGGGGCCTGGTGGATATGAGCAGGGAACAGGTCCTGAAGGTCTCCCAGGTCAGCTGAGGGGCTGGAAAATGCAGTTGCCTTCCACGAGGAAGAGCTACTCGGTTCGGCCACCGCTGAGAAAAACCCTTGGCCAGACCCTGAGATGCCTGAGGCCACGTGAGCCCCACCTTCCTGCACCTCCTGCCTGCAGGCAGCTCGTGGGATTGAGCCCTCTGAGGTTTGCAGCCCTCAGAGGACAGGGATTTCCTCAAGGGGACCATTTCCAGGGCAGAATTCCATCTGCCACCCTGCCCACCAAGCACAAACGAGCCGACCCTGGCGCAGAGGGCAGAGCCCTGATGGGAACCAAAGGACAACTCTCCAGTGGACCTGGAAGGCAGCAGGAAAACAGCTCCTGCTTGGCCTCCAGGGACCACCAGACGCTTTGGGTGATGCCCAAAATGGATGGAAGAGAAGGGAGGGCAACCACGTGCAAGTAACTGGCTGTGAGTGGCCAGTGGCCACGAGACACACAACAAAATGAAACCTTTTTCACTCCCTGAGGAGTGGAAGTGAGGAGTGAACAGGGCTGAGCAGGGAGCAGTACCTTGTGCTCTGTCTCCTGGGCCAGCTGGCTCTGGAGCTGCTGGAGCTGCTCCGTGGAGTTGCTGCAGAGAGCCTGGTAGGTTTCCTTCAGAGCACCAATCTGAGCAGAAATTTGGTCCTTTTCTGGTTGGGAAAGCCTGCAAGGGGAAGGGGAAATACCTCAGGATACTGCCCAAACCAGCTCCACGGAATTACCATGTTCTACTAGTGAAGGAAAAGGCCAAATCCATCATGAATCCCTTCCTCTCCTTGCCCAGCTCAGCTAAAACCTGCCAGGAGAACTGAGCAAAGGCTGAGCTGCATAGTAACAATCAAAACCCCAAATATATGGGGCTGCATGTCAATTAAAGAGGATTAACATTGTTCCACAGCATAAATAGGTTGCACATTTCACAGATCTCACTGCAGGCAATAAAGAAGACAACTGTTGTGTGCAGCTCTTTTTTTTTTTAATGAGTCAGGCACTGGATCCCAGGGATCCACCAGCTCTAAGGAATCATCTCCAGCCCCTGGATCACACTCACTTGTGGCTGTGTTTTGCCAGGAAGATTTGGGAAGTTTTGATGGCCTCAGACACCTGCTCCTTCTTTGCAGTCAGCTCGTCATTCAGGGCCTGGGAAAAAAAAAATAAAAAAAGAAAGAAATCAGCTTAATGCAGCCGTGAAAAAAAGAGCAGAAGTTAAACCTCAGTGTCTTGGCGTCACTCCTGCTTTACCTGCTGCTCTGAGATGGATTTCTCGATGTCTCCCAGCTCTCTGCTCCCAGCAGCAGCTGTCCTGCCCTGCACACTCTGCTTCAAGCCCAGGGCCCAGCCCAGGAGCTCCTTCACCTTATCCACGTGCTCCTGCTTTTCCTCCTCCACCACTTTCTGCAAACAGAGGGGGAAGGAGGGAGACAACCAGGTCAAAAGGGATCTCCAAAGGGGGAGCAACACCCGGGGGGAATTTGGGGACAGAGCCCAGGCCTCACCTCCTCCTCCTCCAGCCGCCGCAGCGCGTCGCTGATGTACTTCACGTGCTGGGTGGTCAGTGTCACCAGGGCCGTGTAACGAGTCCTCAAATCCATGAACTGCCAAGGGAGAGAGGGGAAAAACAGAGGGGAAAAGGTGCATCAGTCCTGCTGCAGGATCCAGAGTGTCACCCTTCACAGGACATGACATGGATGAGGCACCTCCAGCTTGGGAACCCCCCGAGAGGTGCCTGGCAGACCCTGGGATGGCACCAATGGAATGCAGCAGGTCTGCTGGGGAGGGTGGTGGCCACACAAGGCATGCTGCACGACACTGGAGCAAAGGGAGACTCCGGCCACGGACACTGGGGCGGATGCTCAGCTCTTTAAGGAAGGGCTACCGGCATCTTTAATATCCACACAGAGCAGACAGGACCTCGGGGCCCTCCTAAAGGGGGGTCTCATCCCAAAGATGCACACACAGCAACACTGCATGGTGCTCTGGTTATTTACCTCGCCGAGGCTGAAGGGCTGAGCCGACCCCGTTGGATTTGACCCAGGGGTTCCCAGGAGTCTAGGTATGGCATACCTGGTGCTTAGGGCACTAAGCCATCCTCTCTGGCTATTGGAAAAAACAGCGAGGGTGGAAACTTTATTCATACAAGAGAGTTCAGCAGAAAGGAGCTCATTTCACAGAGGCTGCTGGGTGGTTTTGCTGGGCGTTGGAAGAACCCCTCCCCTGAAATTTCCCCCTGCTGAGCTTAGCTGGGCTCCTACCTCCTGGGTGATGGCATCTGAGGAGGAGAGCATCCGCCGGCGCTTCATGGGGGACTTCTGCTGCGACTCCACGAAGGCCCTGTAGGTCATCAGCTGCAGCTCATAGTCCTGCAAAGGTGGGGAGAGGTGGAGCTTGTGAGATCTGCAGACTCTGATGAGGCTGTTCCTGCCCAGCCCACCCTACCCACGTGCAGGGGGGCATCTGTACCTTGACGGCGGCCGAGTACTGCTGGGAGAATTTCTGACACTGGTCCAGCTTGGCTTGGTTCTTCTCAATTTCTGCAGCCAAAGCCTTCAAGGAAATTCAAAGCAAAAATTGTTGTCAGAACAGGTCGGCTGAGCTGCTGCCCAGAGAAGCTGTGGATGCCCCAACCCTGGAAGTGTTCAAGGCCAGGCTGGACTTGGAGAAACCTGGTGGAAGGTGTCCCTGCCTTTGGCAGGAGGATGGAAACAAGATGACCTTGGAGACCCCTTCCAACCCAGCCTTTCTGGGATTCTATGACAGCAGCTGTGGGGACATCAGCAGAATTCTGGTTCACATCCCTGCGCTTTTGGGTAAAATCTTTACCCTCTCCAATTTTTTATGCAAGACCTCATCTGCACCTCGAGTCAAGCAGAGTTCCTCCGCTTCCCAGACACCCAGCTCAGGCCTGCAGCCTCTTCCCTGCTGCTTTTCATATCTCCAAGCTCAGAGATGAACAGAAGTGACACGGTCACAGCAGCAAGGAGACACCACGAGGTCCTGCCTCACCGTTTGCTGGCTGAGCTGCTCCGACAGCACCCGGCTGTCCTCAGCCTGGCCAGGTTTCATCAGCTCCTGCTGGGCTGTGATCTCCTCGATCCACTGGATCAGGGCGCTGTGGCACTGCCGGTAATCACTCAGCACCTCCTGGATGCTCTCCAGCTCCGTGTGGCTGAGAGAAAACCACCACAGGTTAAGAGGAGAGGGGTGAAAAAGCCACCAGTGGGGAATCCCAGGCAGAAAAAAAAAAATCTCAGCACCACCAAGCGTGACCCAAGGTCTGAGCTGAGGGATGGGAGTAAATCTGGGAGAGGAGGCAGGAGAGGGGTCTCTCACCGGGTCTCGATTTGGGTGCAGACTCGCTGCCAGCGATCCCACAGCTGGCTCCCCTTCTCCTGGAAGCGCTCCAGGTCGATGCTGCGCTCCTGCCTCAGCCTGAACAGCTGCTCCCCCACCTCCTTCGCCTTGGCCATCTCCTCCTCCAGCGTGGAGAACACGGAGCCCTTGTCCTTCACCTCCCCCAGCCATTGCTGCAAAAGGAGACAGCACAGGGTCAGTGTCACTGAAAGAACACGGGGCCATGTCGGAGATGTCCTCCCACCCAGAGGTGACAAAGCTGCGAAGGTGTTAATGGGTTTATTTTCCCTCTCTCCTTAACCTGCAGAAGAACTGGGAGGTTATAGGAGGTGTAGAATGAAGGGGGACACGCTCCCAGGTCACGTTGGTTCAGGCCCTGTCCTACAGCAGCAGACAGAGCACAAGCCACAGCACCTCCTCCACACTTACAAAGCAATCAGGGCTCTCACACCAGCAGCACAAAACCCTCTCACACAAATCAAGGCAAGAAAAATGTCCCACAGTCCAAACTCAGCAGAAAAAAAAAAAAAGGGGAAGGGTGCTGCTTGACAAACCAACAGCACCAACCTGCAGCGCCGTCCTGTGAGTCTGAATGGCTGCCAGGTCAGCAGGAACAGCCTCCTCCTGGCTCAGCTTCACCTCGTAGCCTTTGACCAGGGATTCTGCCCCTTGGGTGTTGCGGATAATGACATCAACCGTCTTCAACCTGCCAAGTCAAACACAGGCAGCACGGTGACATCCCAGAAGTGGCACAGATCTGGAGGCTGCACCACGTGCAGTTACATCAGTTGGATTCAGTCACATCCAGCACAAGGTGTGTCGGAGGGACAAAATAATGCCTTCAGTGAACTGGGAACACTCAGAAGGGTATTTGGGAACAAGAGGCACATCCCAACTCACTTTTCCAGGTAGATGGAAGACAGCCCATGTGTCTGCTCCATCTTGTTCACTACCAAGTCCAGCTCTGAGCGCAGGTGGGGCGTGCTGGGCCCTGCAGGAGCTTTCTCCAGGAAGCTGTAGCACCTCTCAGACACAACCCGGAGCTCTGACTGCAGCTGCTGCAGATCCTCCTGCGTGCGCTGCAGAGAGAGGGAGACAGCGTGAAAGCAGAGCCCAAACAGGCAGGGAAAAGGCAGGAATCACCCTTGGCAAAGGAGCTGGTAGGAAACGAAGCAGGGAGCCCATCTGCCGAGGTTCCCTCTGCCTTCTGCGCAGCGAGATTCCCTCCAACCCCACACAGCCCTTCTCCCACGCGGAGGAGCCGCAGCTATTTTTGGGGGTCTGTGTGTGTGTGTCCATCCCAGCCCTGCCCTGCCCAGCTGCCAGCAGCAGCCTGACCTCCTGCTCTGCGATGCGGATGGCGTTCTCCTGGATGGTGTCGCCGTCTGCCCGGGCGCTGCTCGGGCTCTGGATGCGGCTCACGAGCCTGTGCTCACACTCCTCCAGCCGCAGGCGGATGTTCTTCAGCTCCGACAGGTACGTCCTGGCAACGGTCTCATCCTTGTCCTCTGCAGGCCAGAGACACACACAACAGCAGCTCAAGCACCACTGAGCAGTATCTGTCCCAAACAGGACCTGCTGGGATCCCCCAAGCCCAGCACAGCTTTGTGCTGACACCAGGATCCCTGCTCAGATGGAGAACACGTTAATTAAATCATCTGCTTCTGGGAATGAGTCCAGCCACAGGGATCCTCGCTGGAGTCCTCAGTCCTAGTGGGACTCGCTGTGTCACAAGTGCCACCACCACGTGTATTTTCCCAAAGACTAAATTGCAGGAAGAGCTCCTTGCTTGGAATGCACCCCCATTGCCAACGCTACGAGGGGAAGAGGACTCAGCAGCTTGGCTGAAGCCAAGGCCTCTCTGCAGGAATAGTGCTGGACTAGGGCCGAACCCTTGGATGGATAGATGGAGAAATAAGCAGAGCAGCTGCTGACACCATCACCCAGCTAGCTCAGGAAAAGAAGAACACGAAGCCGTCCCATAAACCCTTTGTTTATGAGTTCCCACAGCTCCTGGTTAAGCCATCAGGCCCTTTGAAGCTCACCGTTCTCCATGGACTCCAGCAGCTGCCGGATGTGTTCCTTGGAAGACTCCACTTCCTCCTCCAGGCGCAGCCTGTCCGACACGGAGAAGAGCTCCGAGTCTCTGCTGTCCTGCAGGAAATCCTCGTAGTGGGCCTGGAGGCTCTTCAGGGCTTGCTGACACTCCCCTTGAGCCAAGGATCTGAGCTGTGAGTGGAAAAAATGGCACATCCAAACATCAGGAATAACTTCCTGCACGCCAGCTGAACCGCCTTCATTTGCCCAAGGAGAGGGGGAAAGGTAAATCCTTTGAATCAGACCCGTGCTCACTCCCTAATGAAATGTTCAATCCACAATCTCTCGGCAGCAGCAAACTCCTGATGCTCTTTTTACTGGGAAAAGCTGCGACCCTTTTGCACAGCACCCCCAAACTCAGGTTTTCAAGGTGTAAATTGTTCCCCTTTTCCTTTGCTGTGACCCTTTCCAAGGTGTGCACTGTCCCAGGTGTAAAGACCCTTGGCTTCCCCAGTCTTGCACTCTCTGCTTTTCCCCTCTCTTTGGCCAAACAGAGGAGCCTGGAGAGCAGCACAAGCCCAGAACCAGGCAGGGAAGCTCCTCTGTACCTTTTCCATGCTGAAGCTCTGCACCAGGGCTATGTCCTTGCGCAGGTAGTTCCAGGAGATGAGGCTCTTTGTGTTCATGTGGAGCTGGTGCCAGAGAGCCATCACTTTCTGGTACAGCTGCTCCACCCTGCAAGGGCAAGGAGAGGATCCATCAGCCCTGCATCTTGCCAGCAAACCCAGCCCTGACCCCGTTAATCCTCCAGCCATCAATGCCAGACAGCAGCCCATCAGTCCAGTGATCCCAGTCTGGCAGCACGCAGGGAGTGATGCTCATGCTGCTCAGTGCCAGAGATCCCTGGGGGGATCCCTCCTCCCAAATTGTCATTTTTTTTCATTTTGCAACCTACTGCAGCAGTCTACTGCAATGGAGTTTGCAGCTGTAGAAGCATGAGGAATTCCTTTCCTCACCATAAACCACTTCCATACCTCCATCCTCACCCTTTTCCCATTCCCACCCCAAATCTGTCCCCCTGCATGCCACCACCCCATCTCTCTGTGACTGCCACCAAGTTACCTGTTGGCCATCTCGATGGCCTCTTTGTTGGGTGGGGGGATCAGGAAGCAGACAGAAGGCACCATGGCCTCATTCCCCGTGGGGCTGATCACCTTCCACTTGGTCCTCTGGGAATTGTCCTCCAGGACACACTCGTCGTTCCTGCAGATGGTGATCTGCAACAGCAACACCACCAGGAGCCCATCAGAAACCAGCAGCAGGGCCCTGCTCACCCTCCTCTCCTGGGGGTGAGCCAGCTCCCAAAAATACACAGATGGATATGTTTTAATCAAGCAACAGCCTGGAATGGTGCCAAGCAGCGCGGCACGCTCGTGCCGGGAGAGGAAGGGACAAGGAAGTTACAGGGAGTTGGCTGCCACCCACGTGCGTCTTTGGCTGAGGCTGATGGAGCCTGTCCTCCTTGGAAGGGGAAAGGACTCCAGCTCCCGCCCAGAATAAATCTGAGACATGGAAATCTGCTCCAGGAAAAACATCCCTGCTGTTTTCCCTCCCTCCGTCTTCCCACCCCGCTCCTGCTTTCCGTTGACAGATCCTACGGCGTTCCTCCTAAACCACTGCCACTCCCCCTGCCTCGTCCCTTGTCCCTGCCTTCCCTTTCCAAGTGCCACCAACACCCTGCCAGCCCTCCCTCACCTCGATCTGCCTGTAGTCACAGACAGCCTTGATGGGGATGGTGCTCTTCAGGGCGTGCTCGGGGTTCCTGGGCCGCAGCTGGACGATGGATTTGGATCGTCCCACCAGGCTGGCAACAGAGCTCTTGGACTGGATGAGCTGCTCCTTCTCATCCTGGCAGGGAGAAGGAGGATGGGTTGCTCAAGGATGGTGAGGGGAGGTCTCTCTCAAGTATCTTGGCTCGTCCCCCCACCCCAATTCTGGCCTGGAAGGGCTGAGTAAATACATCAGGAGGATCCTGCTGCCCTGGCAGGATGGGGACAGGGCTCAGGAGATGGGATGAGAGGGAGGACAGACGTCACTGCTACTCCCACTGCCCTGCAAAGCCACATGCACACCTCTGGCTCTCTGGCTGGTAGGACAAGAAAAGGTTTTCTTTCAAAAGCACAAAAAAAAAAAAAAAAAAGAGAACGCAACATCCACCAAAATAAAATCCCAGGAGCTGTGAGGGGCTGAGAGCAGGAGAACGTCCAGCCCAAAGCTGGGGAGGTTTAGCTGCCTGGAGGAGAGCCCAGGGAAGCATGCTCCTTTCTGTAAAGCGAAGGATGAAGGGGCGTTTAAACCAATGGCTGGAATGGGAGACGATGAATTATGGGGATAAAACACCTCAGGAGAAAGGGGCTTGGGGTGAAGTGACCACACAGGCCTCTGGCTTTGGGGACAAATCTGCCAGCTGGAGGTAACTGATCCCTACAAATCCCTGCTGGGTTTGGTGATGGGACCAACCCGGGCTGGGGGAATGGTGCAAAGCTCCCCTGGAACAGCCTCTGGCACGGGTGGAGACTTGTGCAGATCACAACACTGGCAGAGCTCGTGGGATTAGTGACAGCTCAGCTGGCTGTGGCAAAGGTTTCAAAAAAAAAAAAAGAAAAAAAAAAAGGATCCCAGAAAATCAGGAAAGGTTCTCCCTCATGCTCGGTACTCTGGGGTTGGTTAGTGTGCTACGACAGTGGAGGAGAATTTAATGGTTATAAAAGAAAATAAAGAAAAGAAAAGAAAAAAGAAAAGAATAAATGATTAAATAAACTACCTGTGCCTGTCCCAGGGAGCATGATTGGAAGAAATACAACTTTAACTTATTAGGTAAGAAAGAGTAATATAGCTGAGCTCAGGGGGGGCTGCCCCAGTCCTGGGTTTGTGGCCACTCTCTGGCTGCCCAGAACAGCCTCTCCCACCCCAGATGGCACCTGCCAGACTCCTGATGTTCCAGGGCTCCCAAACGCAGACCCAGGAGCCAGGCTGGCTGCTCCATGTCCTGGCAGCACCACCACAGACAGCCCAGAACAACCCCAAGACTGTGACAGAGAGGATGGGGGAGCCCCCAGGCCTCCAGGAGAGAAGACAGTGCTGATGCACCCATCACCCCCAGTAAGGGCACCCCAGAGCCACTGGGGACACCCTGCTAAGAGCCAAGTGACCACCTGCCTCCACACACTCAAGTGTCACCTCCTGACCCTGCCAGCACAGCTCAGCACTTCAGCCACAGCCCAAATCCTCCCCTGGCCCTGGTGTCAAACACCAGCTGATGCTTTGCTCCTTGGGGGTTGTTTTTAGGTTGGTTTTTTTTCAGGCCAAATCAGGCAAGAAGGTGACAGTGCCACGGCCTGGGCTGTGCTCTGCTCAAGCTAAGCCAGGCCACGTGTTCAGAGATCAGCCCCTGGCACAGCCAGGCTGCCCTGGCTCTCCCCCATCCAGCAGGATGGATTAACACGGGATTTGGGCTGGATAAAGAGCAGGCATTTCTCCATCAACTCCAAAGCAGAGCCAGGAGCATCCTACAGGCCCTGCCTTTGTCAGCAGGACTCGAGCAGGATGGCAAGGATAGGCACGGCAGGGGCAGAAGCAGCTCACACGACAGGCTGTGACCTTGCACAAACAGCACAGGGCTGCCTGCTCCTCACCCTGAGGACACACAGAGAGGTCAGATGGTGCCTCTCAATGACAGCGACCGACTCCAGCCACACCACAGCGTGCAGCCCATCCAGGGAAAGGATGGGAAAGGTGGAAAACAAACCACATCCCACCAAACCGTGGGGATGAAGAGCCCTGGGGAAGCAAGAGGTGCCCCAGGCAACGCTGCAGGACCAGAGCAGGGTGGTGGGGTGTGGGAGAACCCACCATGGAGTCCTGCAGGAGGTCCTCCAGCCGTGTCAGGCTCGTGTTGTGGTCGCAGGAGTATTTCCTTTTGATGGAGTCCTGCAGGTTCCGCAGGTACGTCTCCGACTCCCGGGCGTCGCTGAAGAACTGCCAAGGCAAAAAGGGTCACAGGGACCTGAGCAGCCTGAAAACAGGCAAGGAGCACCCCAAAGGCTCAGCCAGCAGCTCCTGACACTGCTCTGGCTTTAGGGATGCATAAGATCATTCCACGTGGATGATCAGAACTACAGGGAAGTTGATCCCTTTTTTTCCTCCTAGCAACGCCCAGGGAGCAGCTAACAGACATCCCAGAGAAAGCCCAAATCCCTCCTTCCCTTTCCCCCAGCAGCGTGAGGAGCTCATGGAGTGGGATTCAGTGGATGGGACTGAGGGAATTTGGTCCCAAATACCTGGAAATAGGCAGCGTTCTCCTTCACGTGCTGCTCCACGCACAGGCAGAGCTGCTTGATCCACTGCCACTGGGTGTGCACAGCAGCACTGTAGGCCTGTGGAAAACAGGGAAAAGGGCGCTGGAAAAGGGGCATTCACAGCCACGAGGGGAACAGTTAGGACACAGGAGCTGGAGGGAGGGACAGAAATGACCAAAATCTGACTGCAGCCAGGAGGGTTTGGACACAGGAGATGGCAGACCCTATCTCAGCATCCCCCCGCCTCACACACCCACGATGCCAGAGGCAGGGACAGATTTGCTTTTACCCCATGGAAAAGGTTCCCACAGCCCTTTGCTTCACCACCACAGTGTCCCTGGAGGCCTGGATGACTCCAAGGACATTCCTTGTCCTTGGCCAAGGCCATTCCCTGCATCACCTCACTGCAGGAAAGGCTCGTGCCCGTGTGTTTGTGTCTTAATTTGAGGTGGGGATTATTTGGGAACGGCCACTCCCCGAAATTAAAAAGCTCTACCACTGCACTGATGTCCTGCCACCACAGAACACTTAATCAGGCACTGTGGGGTGGGGCTGGAAGTCTCCCAGTTCCAGCTGAGGTGATTTGAGCCTTGGGAAGCCCACAGCTCTCCCAGGTTCCTGCTCACCTCGACGGTTTGCTTGGCCGGGTGGTTCTCCAGGGAGAGCAGCTCAGCCGTGTCCTGGAGGGAACGGAAGATGTCCTGCTTCTCTTCCAGCTCCGCTGTCAGCTCCTGCAGGAGGAGAAGTCCAAATCTCAGCTCTGGGATCTCGCCCAGACCACGTGTCCAACTAACACAGTGTGAAAGTTGTAAAGGAAGTAGCAGCGGATTCCAGCAGGGCACCACAGCTCCATTCCCAACGGGAATCTGCCTCCTGTGTCCTGAACAGGCTCTGGAAACCTGCCCAGGGACCTCCTCAGCTCCACACAGTGTGATTGGGGAAAGATGGGAATTTGTTTACACTGCTTTAAAAAGGAATCAATCTTCCTCTTTGGCTCAGACTTACTCCCCTCACCCCCACTAGTTCGAGATGCCTTGAGCTCCAAACTAATGCTAAAAATACATCTTTTGATGCCTTTTTGATTGCAATTCAATTGAACACACACTTCCATTTCACTTTCTGCTCTGGGGAGAGCTTCCATCAGCTCTGTTCAAGAGCAACAAGCTCAGTGAGCTGGGAGGGAACATCCAGCCTCAGGAATTTGAGTCTGTTGGGAGCTGAGGGATCAAAAGCAGCACCTGCCCTCCCAGCACTCACCGAGAAGTAATTCTTCTTGGCTGCAATGTTGGGGTTGTTGTCACTCCAGTCATAGGCCAGTTCCTCCTCCTCTTTCTCATTCAGCCAGATCAGCTCAGCAGTGGCCCGGGACACAAATCCATGCAAGCTCTGGAGGTGCCTCAGCCTGAAGCTCGAGGTTTCCTGCACACAAAGAATTATTTATTATTCCTCCTCCCTGCTCTGATGGGTTTTTTTCCCCTCTCCCCAGCCTTGGAGCAGTGCTGGGAGCCCACTCACCATCAGTTTGCAGTACTGAGTCTCCAGCTTGCCCAGTGTCTCCGTGTAGCTGGCACGGAAATTCGCAGACATTTTACCCTGGAGGATGAGAAATGCTCCTGTCACCCGCCACAGGGCAGCGTCACTCAGAACCCCATCCCCAAATCTTCCTCCACACCTCCACTGTGAGGAAGAGGAGGTGGAGAGGATGGCACAGGGCAGCACTGCATCAGCTCAGGAGCTCCATCTTTTAAAAACCACCTCTGTCCCAGGAATGTGACCCACAAGAGCTGCTCCCAATGCCCTCAGCCCCCACGTGGGGCCATGCCCCATGTCCCCCACCATACCTCGTACATCCTGGCCTCCTTCACGCTGGAGCCCAGGTCCTCCACGCTGGTGTGGATGTGCCTCTGGGTCTCCAGCTGGGATTCCACGCTGGGCAGGTCAGTGCCCCACTCTGCCCGCTCCAGCCTCATCTGAAAACAAGAGGCTCAGGTCAGCACTGCTCATTCTCCTCTACAAGGGACACCAGGAATCCTCCCAGGTCACCCCAGAGGGAACAAACACCTCCCAGTTCCTGGTAGGAGATCCTAAGCCAGTGCACCAGCATTGAATATTCCTGGGACAGCCTACACAAGCTTCCCACCCACGTAAGACCAAGTGACTGCATCAGCACAGATTTGCTTCCAGCTTTGAAAGGCTCCTCTGATCCCCACTGGCCGGCAGGACCACAAGAGAGAAACCCCAGCTCCAGACAGAAGCCTCAGATCTCCAAAAACTACAAACCATCAAAGCAACTCTTCACAGATAAAGGCAGGAAAAGGCCTGGGGGCAGCTTCCCACATCAGTGTGAGCACAAGGCAGGAGGTTTGGCCCAGCACTCACCTGCATCTCCTCCACCCAGGCCAGCAGCTCGTAGACGAAGCGGAGGCTGCCTTCATCTTCAGAGGAGGAGATGGCCACCAGCTCTGTCCTGGTCATTGGCTTCCTGAACCAGGAGGCCGAGGAGGTGTGGAGCCCTTTGGTCAGGGACTCGCCCTTCAGGTGTGTTGTGCTCAGCGTGGACGTGGGCACCAGCTCCAGGGTGGAGAAGTGACCTTTCCTATACAGGTTGGTGCACTCCAACCTCAGCGTCACCAGCTCGTCCTGCAGCCTCATGATCCTGGGGAAGCAAGCAAGGAGTGGGTAAGGAGATGGACATGTGGCTCCTCTCTTTGCCCCACAGGGAGCCCGGGGAGAGAGGGACAGAAATGACCAAAATCTGGCTGCAGCCAGAAGGGTTTGGACACAGGACCCTGTCTCAGTGTCCCCATGTCTCACACACCCACGATGCCGGAGGCAAGGACAGATTTGCTTTTACCCCGTGGAAAAGCAAATCCCACAGCCCTTTGCTTCACCACCAGTGTCCCTGGAAGCCTGTCCATGGTCACCTGAACACCAGCTCCTCCAGCTGGTAGTAGTTCTCATCCCGGAGGATCTGCACGTCCACCTGGAGCTGGCGGATGAGCCCCTCACACTCCTGCAGGTACACGACCACGTCGGACTCGTACTGCACGGGCTGGCCTGACTCCAGGTGAGCAGCATCCTGAGGGGACATGGGACACTCAGGGATGAGTTTCCTCAGCCCAGGAGGGGCAGGGAGAACACCACAGCACCCCAGCTTGGAGACTGGAAACACCTTTGGATCCACGAGCTTAACTGGAGCAGAACATGAATCCATCCCCTCACACCACACCGAGGACAACCCCTTTAGAAAAACTTCTGGAGATGACCTGGAAAGCTCCCAGGAATAGATGGGATCACCATTTTTAGCTCCCAAACCTTTCAACCAACATCTCTTTCTCCCACAACAAAGAAAACCTCTTCAGAAACCTCTCCCTACCCAGGGTCTGCTACTGAGTTCTTTCTGCCAGGCAAATAAAATAGATTTTGTGGGTTTCAAGCCTCATTATACAACAAAAAATATTCAACAAATCTCCCCAGAAGTGCTGCTCTCTTCTGCATCAGCACCTCTGCAGCTATCCAGCCTCACTTGCTGTATTCCCAGAGGACAAGACCATTCCCCATCCCCCTGTCCTCAAGGTGATCTGTGCATCACCAAATATCCACCAGCTCCCCTACAGCACCTCTGGGACAGGCTCAAGGGCAGAAAAGAAAGGAAAATTGTCCAGGGGAACCCATCAACCCAGGCAGAAGAGAGGGGAGGAGATGGGTATAAAAAGAGAGTAGGGAAACAAATAAATCAATAAAATCAGGAGGGGGAAACCCGGGCCCCCACTCACAGCCTGTAGCGTGTTCTTCGCCAGGGTGAGCTTTTCTTCACAGCTCAGAGCACCATTCTGGATTTTGTTAGCGATTTGTAGCAGCAATTCCAGCCTGGAATGACAGAGGGAGATGAGAGAGGAGTTTTGGATGTCCCTCTGGCCAGAGGAAGGAGCAGGGGATGTCCCTGCCATGGGCACAGCACCGACCTCTCCACTGCTGGCCTCAGGAGCTTCTCGCGCTCCAGCATCTCAATGATGAGCTTGCCCCACTCCTCCTCCACATCGTTGGGGTGGTAGCCCTGGGGCAACTTGATCCGTCCAAACTCGATCCAAACCTGGGGGAAAAACACCAGCAGAATGGAATTTCCCACCTCTCCTTTGAGATTACAGCGAGGGAAGAGGGGCTCTGCCTCCGCTCCTGCAGCGTGCTGCTCGCTGCCTCCTTTATCCTCAGGGTTATTCCCACTTCTCCATTCCAAAATAAACCTGATCTGACCACATTTTAGTCTTGCTAAAAAAGCACAACGTGCCCACCTACCAGCCTCTGGGCAGCCACGATGATCCTTACCTCTAGCAGTTTGTAGAGCTCCTCTATCTGTCCTTTTTCCTGCTCTTTCGCTGGGATTTCAGTTTCTTTGAAGTGTATGTACTGGTTATAAAGTGCCTGGGATGAGAAAGGCTCATCAGAAACCACTCTGGAGAATGCCATCACTCATCCCTCAGTGCTGGACACAGGACACCCTGAGGAGACACCTTGTCCAGGACCTACCTTTAGCTCTACAGGGTTCTGGGGGAAGGATTTGTCTGACATGAGTATCGTGTGCTGCTTGATCCACGAGATGAGGGACTCCACACGGGTCTGGTACTCCAGCCACCTCGAATCCACCTCCTGTGGGGTGAGAGTGTCTTTGCAAGCACTGCTGGTGGGCAAATCTCCGTGGGGATAAGGCAGAGCCCAGAGCACAGAGGGAACTGAGGTGCCACAGACAAGCTACAGGGTGGATCATGTGCCAGGGCCTTGCTGCTGTGATGCCACCCCAGGCACAGGGAAGAGGAGGATCCTCCTTGCCAGCTGCTCTCTGGCAGCTCAGCTTTTTCCCTGCAGCACTGTGGCCTTACAGACACCCCAGCAGGTCACAGGGCAGACACCACAACGGGGACTTCCTCCCTCTGAGCCTCTTCCCTCTCCTCAGCCCTCTTCCACAGGGAACAAACCCTCTCCCAAACCCTAGCCACATGCCCCAGCTGCCTCCCAAAGGGCTGTCCCAGCCTCCCAGCCCACAGCAGAGCTTACGATGGCGCTGATCCCTTCTCCTCCCTCGGGGACTTTGGGAAAGGCATCGTAGATTGAAGACACGTAAGTTATCACGGATTTCTCATCCGGAGAGGGGACGTCCACGTCTGCCAAGAGGAAAGCAGAAAGGGAGTGAGGAAAAGGAGTGGGAAAAGAGGTTGGCATCTCCCTGCACTGGTCACAAGCCCTGGGCACTCACCTTCAGCATCCAGCAGCCGTGTGACCCCCAGGCGCTCGGCGATCTCGAAGGCCTGCTCCAGGTTCTCCCGGTTACTCTGGATCTGCACCCTCTCCATGTCCACCAGATCTGGCCTGCAAGACACTCCCCAGAGTCACAACCAGCACCAGGTGGCCAGGGCAGAGCATCCTGGATGGGCACGACTGCCATTGGGATGTTCTGAGCCCCTGTCCCATCGTGGTGGCTCTCCAAGGGGACCTGGGCTGCAGGACTTCCCTGCTGGGGAAGAGGGTTCAGCCTCCAAAAAAAACCCCTTTTGGTCCCAGCTGGGGAAGAAGGAACCAAGAGAGGTTTAAGTGCTGCTCAGGAGATCTCTGAGATCCTTGGATAAAAGCATGGATGAAAGTGCTGCTGTTTTTGGAGAGTGAAAGGGCAGCGCTGACACATAACTACTGCAGCACTCAAGAGTTTAAAAGCTTTCCTTCCCTGCCTCTCTCCCCAGCCTCATTAAGATCTTTTTTTCCTGCGACCTGATGTATTTTTTGCTCATTCCAAGCATCCCCCCCTCCGCAGCTACCTGGCAGAAGAGATAATTCCAGGTAAAAATGACATTGCTCCCTGCCAGCCTCACCCACATCTCCAAGCACTCCAGCCCATCACTGACCACAGTGGTGAGCAAGGACCCCTGGGAGATCCTCATCCCTCCTCCCACCCTCATGACACTCCCCATTCCTTCTTCCAGCCTACCTGTATCTGTGGATGAGGGCGTTGAACATTTTGCCATCGCTCCAGCAGGAGGAGAAGTTGGTGCACTTCACCCCGATGTAACCTGCTGTCACCTTCTGTGTCCACAGCAGGAGCTTCTCCTTGGCTGACATATCCCCCAGCTCCCCACTGATGTAGATGTCGGAGATCTGGAAGGAAGCAGCACAGCCATGGGAGGATGCAGGAGCAGGGAAAACTCCATCAGGCACATCCAGTTTCTATGAACTTGCCCCAGGCCTGGCTACCAGAAAGGGCAGGAGGAAACTCGTGGTCACCATGGCGCAGAGGAGATGGCTGAGGGATTTGGGAAAGGGTCCCTGGACCCGCACGTTGTGGTTTGGGCAGGCTGCAGATCCAGAGCCAGACATTTTCCAACCCCATTTCACCAGGTAGCCACACAGCCCAGTCCAGCTGAGACACGAGCTGACAACACCAAACCCCAGCTCCCAGCAAGCACCAGAGCCTCTCCCTCTGCACCATCCCTGTCCCCACCAGAGGGACACACCTCACCGGGAACACAACGTCCTGGAGAGAGGAGGCTCCAGGCAGGTCCTTTCCTGCCTTCCCCTGCTCCAAACATCCTCCTGTACCCTCACTGTCCCTGCCCAGCACCCACCACGAGGTGCCCCAGCACCCTCAGACACCCAAGGTTCCCACAGGAACTGTCCCTCCCACCCAGCAGCAGCCAGGGTGGGCAATGAAAAGGGACCACCACCAATATCTCTTGTTGGGGCTGCGGCTGTGGCAGGGGAGCTCCACCTGGAGCACGCTGCTGTAAAAAACACCAACTTAAAGAAGAGGGAAAACACTTGGAGAGGAGATTTCTCCCTGACCTCCAGCCATGGAGCAGCTCCACGGCAGGGGAAAAGGGAAATGATGGGGAGGAAGATGTGACATTCCCCCTCTGCCTCATCGGTGCCAGGGGGTGCTGGTGCCAGGGGGTGCTGTGACCCAATTCCCAACAAAAGACAGCGACAGTCACAGACCCCTCAGACAGGACTGGCTGCGAATCCCAGACTGGCACGTGACGCCACGCACGTGTCCCCGCATGCCAGCATATTCCTGATTGGCACGGCTTCCTCCTCACCCTCCCCTCTCCAGCTCCCCAGTTAGTACAATTACCTCCCCTTAATTAAGGAGAGGACAAAGGGGAGGATGGGAGCCGCTCGGATTTTCCGAGGTGCCCGAGGAAAGGCAAGGCAGGCTGTTTGCTCCCCGGATTCCTCCTCGCGGCGCTGCGGGGAGAAGGAGTGCCAGCACCCAGCCCCTACCCACAGCCCTGAAAACACCCAGTCGGTTTTTCCCTCCCCAAAACACACCCAGCTGGGTGCTGGCACAGCTCAGGTCCCAGCTGTCAGACATCCCTTTGCAGGCAGGAGACGGGGGGACCTGCGGGATTATCCGTCTCTCCCGCCGGCGGGGCGGATGCTGCCGGTGTAATTGGTATGCTGCAGCTCACCTCCCTCTCCAGCCTGATACGCTCATCACACATAAAACTGCTCTTTGTCAGCTGCTACCACACTGCCAGAGCTGCCTTTAACTCCTCCAGCCCCGGGGCTGGCTTTCCCCGGGGATATCGGGAGCCAGCACCTGGTGGCAGAGCTGGGATGGATGGGATGATGAGCAGGGTGAGCAGCAGGGTGCAGGATGGGACCCTCCACGCCTGCAGGGAGCAGGGGAGGACCCACAAACCTCCCTCTGCTCAGCACCCCTTTATTAATTGGCTCTTAATTAAGGGCAGAATGAGTTCACCTTTCTGTGAACCCACCCACCAGCTGTGCCCCACCCGGGCCCTCCAGCCGTGCTGCACATCCAGGAGCATCTCACAGCACCCAGCTCTGATAAATCCTTTATTTTTAATCCCTGACACAGCACTGGGGTTCTCCAACCACTGGGCCTCTTCCCTGAGAGCATCCTTGAAGGAAACTCTCCTAGAGATGTGCTTATGGAGGTGCAGGGTGCGGCACCAGCTCCACCCTCCTTTCTTCACATGTCTGTGACAGGACAAAGATTTAGGGAGGCACCAGCAAGAAAAGAGAGTGGAAACTCGCAGGACTTGGGGCCAAACCCTTCCAAAATCGGCATCATGCATCAAGCAACTGGTGGCAGGATGCTGAAGGCCACATGGTGGCCGTGACACTGGTCCCAACCTGGCAAAGGTATCAGGACCACAGCCCCTCAATCCACACGCTTGTCCTGGGGCAGTCACAGCTTGACCAGACACAAGGGCACCTTTGCCCATGCTGTCACCCCCAAAGAATGACCACCAGACAGCACCAGGCTCCAAAACACAGCATCAACCCCTCCTGTTCCTCCTGGAGACCCCTTGGAGCAGGCAGAGACACCACATCTCCATGTTCATCCTGCTGCCATTTACCCTGCCAGGGCAGCAGGAAGGGGACACCCGAGCCAGCAGCCCTGAGGGCACGAGTGCCACTGGTGACAGCACCACCAGCCTCACCCACTGGATCCAGGGACTGCCACTCCCAGCAGGGGACAGGACAGGTTGGTCCCCAAGAAACACTTTCCCAGTGGAGATGCTGGAAGGACTTCAGGAGCTTTCTGCATCCTGTCACCCATGCTCAGCACCAGGCCGCCCCTCACCAAAATGACCATGCCCAGGAGCCACCACCATCTGTGGTCCGCTGACCCAGGGGTGAGATTCGGGTCCCCCCACCCGAATGCAGAAAGGGGGCGAGGGCACACACGCACACACTGACCATTGCTCCGGCTGTCCCCGAGCTCCCCCTGCGAGCCCGGCCCTCCACAGCGAGCCTGAGGCCACCATCAGAGGGTGACACCGTGGTCCCACCAGCTGCTGTGCCCTTGGCCGGCCGGTCGCTGCCGTACCCCGAGGAGCTCCGGGCCACGCTGCCGCTGAAGGAGGACGGGCTGTGGGAAGCCGGCAGCCCGTGACCATCTCCCTCCCCGGCCCCAGACGGTGGCAACCCTGAGCTTCTCCCCACGCTGGGGTTTTCCAGCTGATCCACCATGGGGGACGGCGTGGACAGCTCGGACACGGTGCCCGGCTCTGCCGCGGAGGAGGAGCACGTCCATGCGGCGCTGGAGCTGGGATGGTCGCTGCCTCCTCCTTTCCCCCAGGCATCCAGGGAGCTGCCGGCCTCCGGCTCCCTCCTGGGCGCTGGCTCCTCTCCGGACGCGGCGCTGCTCGGGGACAGGAGCGTCCCCGCCGCCGCACGGCCATCGGTGCCTGTGCGGAGGGGCAGCAGCACGGCCCGGCAGCTGCCGCTCCTCTGCAGCTCGACCAGGCGGCTCACCGCCTTCTGGCAGTCCTTCTCGGCCGGGTTCTCCAGCAGGCGAGCGATGACGGTGGTGCCTTCCTCCCGGGATGCTCCCGCCACACCCGGCCGCTGCGGCTCCAGCACCAGGCGCGCTTTCTGCACCTCCCCTTGGAAGCGCTCCTTCACCTGCACGATGATCCCGGGGCGCAGCGCCGCCGGATCGGGGTCCCGGCTGCCGGAGGGCTCCTCTCCTTCCTCCTGCCGAGGGGCTGCCTTCGACTTGGGCGCCTCCTCATCCTCGGCCACCTCCAGCGCCGGCGGCTCCTCCTGCGGGGCTGCCTCCGGCATCGCTCTCCTCTTCCCTCTCCGCCTCCGTTTGAAGCGGACCCTTTTTTTGGGAGACAGCGGCGCCTTCCCCACAGCTTTTTCCTTCTGCTCTTTAACGCAGCCCAGCGAATTCCC
The DNA here is from genome assembly GCA_014839755.1 of Sylvia borin. Classification (NCBI taxonomy): domain Eukaryota; kingdom Metazoa; phylum Chordata; class Aves; order Passeriformes; family Sylviidae; genus Sylvia; species Sylvia borin. Next base: position 4,936,990 of record CM025981.1, on the reverse strand, counting down.
CATCTCCTCCCGCTCGGTGCCGGCAGGAAGGCAGCTGAGCGAGTGGCCGGCTCCCGAATAAATCCCAAGCCGGGCTTCATCGGCTCGAACGCCCGGCGCGCAGCGTTCCGCGGACTGCCCCTTGTCGCCGTCCCCTCCCGCCAGCCCTGCCGCCACCGCCGCCGCTCCAGACAGCCATCTTACAGCCTGGGCGCTGCGAGAAGACAAATTCAAAGCATCTCACTGCAGTTCAGAAATCACTTGACCTAAAAGCAGAGGGAGCGGGGATTGGCTGCGGCGTCCTTCTCTCCAAATATGAGGTAATTGGAGCACGGCCCTTGCCAACACAAACAGGGAGCAGGAATCAGGCAGCGGAGCGAGGAGGGGAGTGGGAGAGGGTGGGGAAGACGGGGATAAAACACAAAACCTAAGGAAGGTTGGCAAAGGTAGAATAAAGGAAGGGGTGGGAGAGAAATGGGAAAAAAAAAAAAAAAAAGGAAAAGGAAAAAGCAGGGAGGAGTCAGAGTGACTCTGCATGCTCGCCAGCCAGCTCCGCAGGGCTGCTTCTCTCCAGTTCGGGAGGTTTTGCTCCTTAATTTTTAATTCCGGGAGCCCCAAAAAGCACAACTCGGGGGCCCACGCTGCTGCCGGGCTCACCCAGTTTGGGGCACAGAGGGGCAGCTCCAGGTGCCCTGGGGACTCAGCATCACTTCAGGGAGCCACGGTCGGAGGGTCCCGACAGGAACGGGAGCACGATGCTGCCCATCCCAGCCCTGCCTCTCTCCTGTGGCTCCTGTGTCCACCCAGGGCAGGGGTTTGAGGAGCACGGAGCATCCCAACTCTGCGTGCCAGCTCAGAGGGACCAGGGCAGGGGAACACGCACCAAAAGTAGTGTGGGGGGGGCGAGACAAAAATTGGGGAGCAGGGGGCATAAAGACGGGGGGAGACTGAGCTCAGCCCCAGGAAGCAGGGAAACATTCCACGAGGAAACACTCCACGAGGAAACGCTCAACAGGGAGCAATCCAGAAGATGACTAAGGGAAACCAGTGACCACAAGAGCTGCCAGGGCACAGGGAAAAGCCCCCAGGGCACCGGGGCACCTCCCTCATTGTCACCACGCTGGAACTGAGCTCCACACCGGCACCATCCCACCCCAAACCTCTCCCAGCCGCCTGCCCCCAGGCAGCAGCACTGGGACACGAGAGATTAAGAGGTTCACAATGGAGCTACAACCCCAGAAAAAATCCCGTTAGTGCAGCAGCAGGAGGACGCGCAGGCTCACCAGCCTGGCTCCTGTGTCACCCTCACTGTCCCCCACGCCAGGGTGGCAGTGTCACCTCCCAGCCAGGCATGGAGGGGACCCAGGACCTCCTGATGTCTCTCTCCTGCAACAGAGGATGCACCAGGGCTGGATGGCCACAAGGACAGCAGGGACAAGATGCCACAGCCAGGGCCCCACCGGAGATGACAGTGACTCATCAGCATCCAGAGCCTGCTCGACCCCGGCTGCTTCCCAGGGCCAAAGCCTGGGAAGAGCCTCGTCAGCAGCCTCACACCCAGCTCAGCCCCATGCTCCCCACAAAGCCTCTCCCTGAGGCGCTGCCCATCCTCCAGAAATCACAATCTTCCAGTGCAATCTTCCTTTAGGGCCTCAAAGGCAGCGCCAGTCCCGTCTGGAAGATGCCAGCAGGGATAAGGCAGGGAGCTGGATCCAGCAGATCCCACAGAGCTGATGCCACACGGCCAACGAGCTGCTGACAGCAGCACTGCACAGCAAACCCCAAATGCCAACTCACTGATGGCCACAAGTCACCCCCCTGAAGCCATCAGAGCTACAGCTGGAAAATTTCAAGCTATGAAAGACCCAAAACTCGCTTTTTCCAAGAGCATTTCTAGCACACAATTGCTGGAGACAGTCCCAGGTCAGGGCGCTTGTCCCATCCCTGTGCTGTCACCCAGCTGACACATTCCATCCCACTGAAAAGTTCTGTGGCTGCAGAGACCACCCAAAGGGGCAGGAGTGCCTTGGGATAACAGCCTATGGCCCCTTCCAAATTTGCTCTTCTCCTCCAGAGAGTCCAGCTGAGCAAACAGCCACGGCCAACATCCCCCGGAGACCACGGCACACAGCCCGTCATTAATGATTTCATCATGCAAATGAAATCTGCGTGCTGCCATTCACCCAACGCGGTCTCCATGACACTGCCGTGAACCTCCAGACCCGTCCATGCGCTCACATCACCATGGAAAATGCAGAAAACACTGGGAAATGCAGATTCCTCTGCCCTGGAGAGACCACGCGCTCCCGACGCCCGCCCCGCGTCCCCCGGCAAGGAAATTCCGTGTCCTACCTGGAAGTGGAGGATGATGGTCCAGATGAGCCCCAGCGTGAGTTTGGGGTTGCCATCTGTGATGTCATCGTTGCGGATATTCACCAGTTTCACCTGGGGGGAAAAAAAAAAAGCAAACAGGGTTAAAGTTTCCCATCAGTTCTCACCTGGAGAGCAGGGGGGACAATATCCCTGTCCCCAGGGCCACCTCGGGCACTCTGGTGAGGAGCAGGCACACAGGAAGATCCCAGTGCTTCCCAGAGAGGCAGAGATGCCACCTCATCTCCTGGCTCGGGGAGGATTTTTCCATGTTTCCAGCACTCTCCATCCAGAAGTGCTTTCCCAGCACTTAATGGCTTTACTTCAGCTCACAGAGCACCATCCCCGAAGCCCTGAGCACTGGCGCATAATTGAGCAGCTACAGACCACAGAGAGTGGGGAAAAAGGGGATGACCAAGCTTTAACTCCTGGGCCTGGGCTCTAAACCGAGCTCTAATGAAGGCAGGAACACCCTCACTCCTCCCCTGGGGGTGTCCTCTCTCCCCAGCACTCCCCAGGACCCCAGGGATCATTCCCTGGCAGGAGTGTCTGGGGTAAGACATCCCAGCAAGGCCAGCACACTTCAAAGGAAAAAGCTGTTTCATCCAAGTGGAGAAACAAGTTCCCCAGAGCCTTTGGCAAAATGTCTCTATCAAGGAACTGAGGAGGAGGAGGAGGAGGAGGAGGGGGGCTGGAAGCAGCTCACCCTGCCTGGAGTAGGGAATGTGCTCAAATTAATTCCGTGCCCTCAGGCCAGCAGTGAGGGAGAAAAGTCTCTGCTTCAGCATGAACTGGTACCATTTATCATCATCATCATCATCACCTTGGCATATCTGGGAGCATCACACTGGGGAGAACCTGACCCAACAAGCAGAACAGGACATCCGGGTCCCCCTGGGGCTGTGGGGGTCCCACCTACGGAGCCAACAAGTTTTGGGATGCAGGATCTGCCCAGGGCTGTGGAGCTCAGCTGGTCTCTGCTAGCAGCACAGGCACTGAGGAGCCAGCAGCTCCCAAAAGCCTGGTGGAGAGAGAGCCTGTCCTCCAAAACCTGAGGGATAATATGTCCATGCTGATATCCAGAGGGGTGATGTCACACAGAGGCACCCCCAGTGGCAGCCCCGAGGTCAAGGACGCGTGGCAGAGCCAGCTGCCACATCTCCCCAAAAACTGGTGGGAAGGCACGGGTGTGCCACAGCCAGGATCTGCCAGGGAGCCCCCAGGGGAGGCTTTTGGGGTGCAGAAGTGACATTTTCCAGCCCCTCCTCAGAGCTGGGGTCAGATCCCTTTTTTCACAGTGTTTTCTGTGTGCAGGGCTGGTTTCCAGAGGCACAACACCCACAGGGAAAAGCCCCCCAAAAGCCATCCTCACTCAGCACCACAGAGACGGGCACGCCCCAAACGCTGCCTCCTCGACTCCTTCCAAAGCCTCAGACAAGAGAAAGAATCCACAAACCACCCAGCTCTGCTGGATGAGCTTTTATCAGCCCTCACCTGTCGCTGCTTCAGGAAATCCAGGGCAATCTGCACGTTCTGCAGGCGGTGGAAGCGCATCCTCCCCTTCTCACGCGGCTGCAAGAGACAAGGCAGCAGTTTTAGGTCAGGCTGCTGGGGCTGGGGCTGGGCTTGGCAGCACCCCACATGCACAGTGAACCCCCTCTGGGAGCTGTCAGCGTGCTGCTGTGACCCCCTGTGCCCCCACACATCCTGCTCCACACCTTGCTCTGGAGTAATCAAGGTTATTGCTATGCACAGTCCTGCTGGAAGAAGGTTAAAACGCCCTGCTGGGAGAGGGAGGTGGGAAGATCCTGAGATCCAGGGTCTGGCTCAGCCTCTGAGATGCCAGGACAGGATCTTCCCCAGCTCAGGGACAGCCAGACAAGCTGGGAAAAGGGTTCAGCAAAAAGATGGATTCAAACAGGTGCAGAGTCCAGTTTGTCCAGGTGGAAACAGAGGCAGGGACCAACTGCAGGTCCCCACTGATGGCAGAGGAGCCCTGACCTCAGCACCAGCCCCTCCAGCTCTTCCCATACGTGGCAGGGGCTCCAGGTCCCTCTGAATCCCTTGAGAAGGGGCACATGAGACATCCTGGGCCTTGCCCATCGCTGCTGAAGTTGAGGGATTTCCAGAGGTATCCATCAGCTGAGCCACGGCCAGGGAAAGGGGATGGGAGGTTTTGAAACAGCAGGAGGAACGACACCCAAAACCAAATCCCAGCCTCAATATGAGGAGTCACCAGGATGTTCAGAGAATCACAGGAGCTTTGGGTTGGAAAGGACCTTAAAGACCATCTAATTCCAGCCACAGTGGGGGGACACACCCCAGAGCCACGTTCTGAACTGCTGGGACACCCCAAGTGCTCCGAGTCACCTTCCTTTTCCAGCTGTCCCACCAAGGGAAGAGCTGTCCTTCCAAGGGGAAAATCTGTCCCTGCCAAGGGGAACATCAGGAAGGTGCCCCAGCTCGTCCTGTACTGCTCCAGGGAGGTGACACCGCACAAGAGCATTGTCACCCCCCCGAGAAGAGGGGATGAAAACCACATCTGGGCACATTTTGGGGTCTGACCCTCCCCTGGGGCTGTGCTGTGCTCACTCCCATGCAGGATCCCAGAAGGTGCCTGTGCCCAGAGCCTGTCCATGCAGTGCCAGGTGTGCAGACCTCAGAGCGGCCCCGAGCGGCGTGCGGGACCCGTCCCTGTCCCCTCCCACCCCGTGGAGGTGACACATGCTGTCACACCGCGTGGGTGGCGTGCCCAGCCTGCAGCCTGACCCCGCAGTGCACACACACACAGATAATCCAAACCCTGGGACACACAGCCCTGCTCCAGCACAGCACCCGGGGTGGGTTTTATCCCAAACCCCGCCGGGATGACACTGGATTATCTGGTGGCACTGCCAAGGAGATGCTGCGGCCGAGGGGGGTCAGGCTCGACCTACTTCTTCATCATCATCATCTTCCTCCTCCTCGCTGCTCACACGGCACCAGGCTGGTGCTGTCACCAGGCGAAGGCTCCGCTGAGGCTCTACAGGCTAAGGAGCACGGGAGGGACGGTGGCAGGAGGGATGGCAGGGCAAGGGACACAGGATGGAAACCAAAATGTGACACCCAGGCACGAGGAGAAACCAAAATAAAATAAAATTAAAAAAAAAAGACAGCAAACAGCACGGGGTGAATGAAGGTGGCTGGGTCTCTGGCACGCCCTGGGCTCCAGCACTGGAATTTCCTCCTGATTTTGGAAGCTGAAGAGCAGGAAGCTGTCTGGATCACAAGTAGAGTGAATCCAAGTTTTCAGCCCCCACAAAAACCGATTTGGCGTCTCCGGAGGGTACGGAGGGACGTAGGAGATCTTTGCCCAGATCCTATTTTTGGGGGAAACTAAAATAATTCCTGCTGTGCTACGAAAAATCGGGATCTTCCCAGAGCTGAGGGAATGTGTCAGTCAGAGAGGGAAGAGGAGGAGGAGGAGGAGGAAGGAGGGGGAACTCTACGATGCTCCAGGCGCAGGGAGAGGTTTGCACCAATGACTGCTACAAACCCAGGAGCTGAGCTTGAGGCAGGAGTGTCACATCTGAGATAAACTCCTGGGCACGCTGCCACAGAAGCAGGTTTTGATCAAATTCTGCTGTTATCCATGATTTTAAATATCTGGAAGGTGAAGGTGTGTAAAACTTGGCAAGAAGAGGGCTTTACCCAAGGCACCTTGATCAGGTGAGAGACCAGCCTGAGGAACGGGGGTTTGAGCAAAAATAAAGAAATAAAAATACAGTGAAAAATATCGTAGTAAATAATAAATATTCCTAATAATAACAGAAACAATGACAGACATTTGAAACTGAAACCATGGTGTGAGAAAAGACTGCTGATGGCTGGGGCTGAAGGGGAGCAGAGGGAGAGGATGAAAGGGGTTTAGGGGGACTCCAGAATCCCTGCCCAGCCCTGGGGACTCACCAGCTTCACTCCCGACAGCACTTCCAGGAGGGAGATGAGGTTGTGGCCATCTCTCAGGTCTTCATAGAGGTCATTGATGTGCTTGCGCACCTGGGGAGGGGAAAAGCCACCAGTGATGCCAAAATTATCACCAGGGAAAGCAGCTTCCCCTTTCCCAAAGGGCCTGGCACAAGCTGCTGCCAATTTCCCACACAAAATCCAACCGTGGCACCATCTGTACTCCAGGTTAACCTCGGGATGCTGCAGGAAGGGCAGCCCCTTCTGCTGAATTTAACATTCTCACATTCCTCACAGCCATCTCCCAAAACACAGCCCCCAGCTGGCAGCAGAGCAGCTTTCCATGGGCACCACGTGCAGCCTCTCCTCCCCAAAACACCCAGACCTTGTCCTGGAGTTTTACCCACTTGGGAATCCTCAGATGTTTTCCCCCAGCAGCCTCATGATTTTCCTCTGTTTTTCCCCCTCCTCTGTAAGGTTTAGGAAGCAGCCAAAAGCTTGGCACAGAGCTTTGCAAAGCTGGTAGGAAAACACAGCTGGGACATCTAGTGCTCAAACCACTTTTTTTTCCTCCTTTTTTGGGTTTTTTTTTTTTTTTTGGCAAATTGAGGATTAATTAAAACCCTCCCAGCATTAACCAAGAAAGCAAAGGGCACCTCGTGTGCCACCTTAATCCTGCTTAACAAACTTTGGATCTTGTCTCCACCCCAGAGCACCCTTCAAAGGGCAAAAATGCCCCTTTTTCCTGGGAAGGGGGTGTGAGAGGGGAATCAGGATCCCCTCCTTCCCCCCAGGATGCTCAAGCCTCGTGTTAAACAAGGATCAGGTGCCCAGGAGGGAAAGGTAATAAAAGGGCTGTGTGGTGATGCTACAGTGCCCTCCAAAGGCTCCAGCACATTTCCAGCACACTCTGCTCTGCTCCAACTCCCATGAACACTCCAAACAAACAGTCCTGGCATAAAAAAAAAAAATTTAAACCCCTTAAAAAGGCATTTATCTGCCAGCCCTGAGCTGCAACACACAGAGTGATGGTCATTTCAGTGGCTTTATAACAAAATCCGTGACTCTTACCTTCATCAAGTGTTTATTGACCCATTTAGTGAAGGTTTTCTTTTGGACTCTGTCCCGTTCATCTGTCAAAAGGAGACAAAGGCAGCTCTTGGTCAGTGGTTCTCATGCAGAAACTCAAACGACTTTGAAATGACGGGAAGAGACAGAGGGATCGCCGGCGGTGCCAGCACGGATCCCGGGGAACAGAGGCAGCTTATTCAGGGAATGGTGAGGGATGGGGCCTTTCACGAGGCTCCAGCATGCCCTCTGGGCAAGGAAATGTGAGTCAGAACAAAATATACTGGATTTTTTGGGGTTTTTTCCTGGTGTGAACAACGATTTTTAAGGAAAGCAGCGTGGATGACCGGGATAGGTGAAACCCACAGCATTGACTGAACCCCCAGAATTCATCCCCCTCTGAGCTTCCCCTGGAGGCAGCACAGGGAGAGAAAAGGGGGTTTGCCCAATTTTAGGAGGGTGTCCCCCTCCTTTGCCCACTCCTGGAAGGCTTTAGGGTGTTACATAAACCCCCAGATGTCCCGTAACAGGTTCCTGGCCGGGCACTGCCAGCGTGTGCAATTAGCAGCTTATTCTGCCACTGTATTTTTGGTTCATTGGATTGCCAGGATTTAATGTTTATTTCTGTCCCACAGCTCAGCCCTGGCAGGACACTGGGAGCTCTGAGTGCTGCTGGGACAGGGTGACAACGTGGGTGCCATCCCCAGAAGGTCCCAGTCCCCAGGGGTGGCAGGGGGACGTGATGGGACATCGGTGGTGACGCCAAGCAGCCATGGGGGAGCTCCAAGCAGGCTTTTGGCTCCATGAAAAAATAATACCAGAGGAAAAACACAGGCAAACAGATGAAAGGAGATGGTCCCACGGGGCAGAGGAGGGCCCACTCAGCTCCCCTGGCAGCCAGCCCTGTGTCCAGCAGGATTTAACAGCATCATTTTGGAGCACAGAGAGGTCCCCAGCACCAACCCATGGCACACAGCGCCGAGCACTGCATCTCCAGCCCAGAGGACCCCATGGATATTTCAGGAAAAGATGAGCCCTGCTCACACAAAACACATCTCTGACATCAGGCTCTACCAGGCAGCAGCACCCCTTGCTTTGGTTTTAAGTCAAAAATTGAGAAAAAAAAGGAGAAAACCAGCATCTCCCAGGCCAAGCTCCCCAGGACAGCCCCAGAACCCCCTCCTGGGATGGGAGCTCATTGGGGGTCCCTGCACGGCCCCAGGGACCCTCGGCAAAGGTGTCTTCATGCACGCAGACTGGAAAGCACCACCCAGCGTTCTTCCTCTTCCTCACCCACCCCGCGGCTTCCCCCTCCGAAAGCACCGCAAACACGTGGCACAGGGTGACACAAGCGTCACCTCCCTGTGTCCCACTCCGTCCCCATGGAACCAGGGGGTAGCATGGAACCAGGTGCCAAAAAACCACCCCTAGGCAGTGCCACATCCACCCTCACTCCCCATCCCGCCAGGCACCAGCCTTGGCACGACTTTCCAGGAGCCGCCTCCTGGCACCGCCGGCCATGGGGAGCTGTGTCACCCCCACGTGTTCTTCGGGATTTTCCTTCACCAGACCCCTCCAGAGCGGCAGTGACGGGTCCCTTCCCAACTCCGGTGTCCATTCGGGATGGATAAAGCCCCTGGGCAGTGAGTACTAACCGATGCAGCACATCCGGCACACCAGGCAGGCGCTGAGCCGCCTCTTCTCCCCGGAGAGAAGCCGCCTCTCCATCTCCCCAGCCCGGGATGGCGAGAGCTGGTCCTCGGGCAAAACGGCAACACCTGGGGAAGGGTCTCCTGGCGGCACCTCCCGCTCCTCGGAGGGTGTAGACGGATGAGTTCTGGGCCACAGCTCCTCCCACCGAACCACTTCCTACCCCCGGTGCCCCCGGCGCGGGCAGCGGCCGTTCCTCCTCCGCGGCATCGCCACCGGCCTGGAGCCGCCACGCCCGTTCCCGGTTCCTCCCGAGCTCGGCAAAACCTTCACCGGCCCCTGCGGCCGGCAGAGCAGCTTGGTAAAACTCCCGGCAGCGAAAGGCAGAGCCGCTGCTCCCTCGGGCACGTTGGGGAAGGAGCGATGCCGAGCTCCCGCAGCCCGGCGCGATGGGCAGACGGGCACGGGCTGGTCCCGGGCACTGCTCGCTGGCCGGCTCGTGGATTGTTTTATTCCCCTCGTCTTGTTTTCCAGTTAATTGCACCAGGGACAGGAGGGACAATGCCGGGCTGTTCTCCGCTCTCCCGCCTGCCCGCCAGCGCCTTCTGCCCAAATCATGGTCCGGGGCCGGAGCGCTGGAGCCGGGACACGGCCCCGCTTGGCACGCGGGGAGATAACGCCTTATCACCGCCTCTCTTCCTCTTCTTCTAAATATAATCCCCCTGCAGCCCTTCTGCCGGCTGCTGGCCCGGCCTGGAGGGCGACAGCAGCCGGGATGATGCCTCGGGAAGGTGGGAGAGAGTCCCCGAGCATCGCACGGAGCACGGGAGGACAGAGGGATGGATGGATGGATGTCACCGGGTCCCACACGGACAGTCGGCAGCCAGCCACCTCCAGCGCTGTATCCCAGGGGTGCCCACAGCCCAGAGGCTCCTCCACGAAATCTCTCTTCCCATGTCCTTGCAGAAATTTGGGAGTTTTTCCTCCGTTTTTTTTTTTTTGTTTTTTTTTTTTTTGCCCCGACTCACCTCCTTTGGGTGGTTCCCGGGTTCTAACGAGATTAAACCTCCCCAGCCCGGACCCGTGCTATCAGCTGAGCTAATAATAATGCTGGTTACTGCTTACTAACAATATTAAGGCATTGCAAGCTTATCTCTGCCCAGCTAATCTTTTCCAGAGTCACTCTGACAAAGAACTTGTTGCAATCCCCCCGATGCTCGTCCTCTCCCTGGTTTAGCAGAGGTTTGCTGGCCCCAGCCACCAAAAACCGTCCTGTCACCAGCCAGGGACAGTCAGCAGAGGCACGGCAGGGCCAGAGGGAAGATTATGGGGAAAAGGAAAATCTGTCCCACTCCAAAGACAAGCTGGTGGCAGGAGAAGAGACTGCAGAGCCTCAGGTCCCTCACACACAGGGCATGGAGCAAAGGCTGGTGACAGTGACACAGAGAACATCAGCAGCAAACAGAGACCATGAGCCTCTGCAGGACCACACGTGGTTTAATTCCCTCCCGACGTGGCTCGTGGCTCGTCAGAGCTCAGCTCACCACATCCCCAAAAATGGGGATCCCAAAGGAACGTGGGCACTGTGGCACAAATCCCCCACAGCAGCTCAAGGGGCACAAGGGGAAGATGAGGCTTGGGGGTTTTTTCTGTTGATGTTGAACTCATCTAGTGAAAGGAAACAGTGAAAACCACCCTGCCCCACAGCTGCTTTCCAGCACTCCAAAACCAGAAAAACTCCCACCCCGCTGGACCTCAGCATCCCCAGGCACTTTCCATCGTCACAGGGATGGCTCCCACAGGTGCTGGGTGCCAGAGAACCCCCCCAGCACCACCACAACGCCCTGCACAGACAATTCCCTCCCCGTTTGCCTGCGGCAGCCTCTGTGCTGGCAGCCTGCCTGTCCCCAGCAGCTCCCAACACGTCTGGCCAGGAGCTGCTGCTCTCCCCTGGGTCTCTCCTCCATCATCACCGGCCTTGCTCGTTGTCACACTCCATCCCTGTGTGCTTCCTCCTGCCTCAGGCTGCTGCCGGAGGCCAGCCTCAGGAATCAGCAGGATAAAAGGTGCCTGGGCAGGCACCATCCCTAATGCCACCCCTGGCTTGGTACCGTCCATCCCACCAACACCTGGGGCTCCCTGGGACGGCCTTTTGCCATCCTCGGGAGGGAACCAGGGGGGTTCATGCTGCCCACCAGGTCCTGGAATAAAGCTGGGAGGTGGTTCCCAAACTTTTTCCAGCTGTTAAATCCCAAGGAACATGGGAAACATCAGACAGGGCACTGCACTGGACGATCTCGCAGAGATCTCGAGGATATTTCCAAACCCACCCTCAGCGTGAAAGTGGAATTAAACAAGAGCCAACCACGGCGTAAAGGAGGGGTTGGTTACTTTAAAAAAGCCAAACCTCCAAACTTTTAAGCAATGAAACCCAGCGTTTTCCCTTCAAGGCAAGCAAAGAGTGAGAACGCACAGGGGTCTTCTTGAACCTGGCACTTTTGAGAGGGGGGGATATGCAAAAAAAAAAAAATCTGGCTGGCTGAGGAGCACAAGGTATTTCAAACATGCTGGCTGCCAACTTGAGAGCTGACATAATCCATCATGACAACAGAGCCAACAGGGCAGGATTTACGGAGCCTTTCACCCAGGGAGAGGAAACGGAGCCTGATTCAGCCTGGAAGAATGCACAGGAGATACCTGCGGTGGAAAAGGATCCAACACCCGCATATTTAATGAGGGAGACACCTGAGATGTGGTGATGCAAAGGAGAGCAGGGCAGATGCTCAGCAGAGCTGGGTGAGCCTCACAGGGAGAAAAACCTGCTGCAAAATGATCCTGGTCTTCCAGGATCGGGCTTTACGTGCTCCTTTTCGGGGAAAAAGCCATGAAAGAAAACAGGTTTTGAATATACTTGCTGCTCGCAACACTAACTCAAGGATTTTTTCAAAAAGGGGGTGGATTTGGAGGGGGAAACATCCCTCCAAACAGGAGGAAGCAGCAGGTCAGCACGGGGAAGAGACAGTCCAGTTGGGAAACATCCAAGAGGTCCGCAAATGGAACCAAAAACATCACTGGACAACACTGGCCAGCCACGGAGATTAATTAAGTGGGCAGGTCAGCAGGAGGAATTGCAGCAAGGCTGGGTTCAGTGGGTGACAGGGCGCATTCTGCACGACGTGCTTGTGCAATTCCCTCTCAGCCTCCCTTCTCCCAGTAGTTCGGAGGGAGAAAAGGAAGAAGTGTATCCCAAAGCAGCATCCAGGGAAAAGCCTGCCCTCACCGCCCGGCTGCGCAGTCCCGCCCCTTTCGCATGGAAAAAAAAAAAAAGGGAAAGAAAAGAGGGAATCGGTCATGGACGCGGGGAAAGGGCCCCATGCAGAGGCACAGGCGAGAACAAGCACGGCTGGAAAGAACCAGAGAGGAATCAAAACAAACAAATCCCAGGGGGGAAGAGGTCGGGGACGGAGCAGGAGTTACCAAGACTTTCAGCTGGGGCTTGGAGCTATCCCACACCCCTGTAATGAATCCTTACCCTCCTTGGGCAGTCATGTGCGAGCCCTATTTTGGGAAACTGAGGCAGGGTCAGCCCCAGCTGCTCGGCGAGGCTGTGCCAGCTCCGGGAGAATCTCCCAGGGCTGCGTTTTGCCGGTGCCGGGGGCTGACAGAGACGCCGCTGTCACGGCCAGGGCCGGGAGCCACGGGGGCACAACCCCAGCCACGTGTTGTGGGAATTGTGCCAGACAAAAAGCAACCTCGACCCCCTTCTCATCCCAGTTCGCCCCCCAGCCCTGCATGAGCCGGGAACGGGCGGTGAGGCCAAATTTAGGCATTCGACCCTCTGCCTCCCCCTCCTCACATGGGTTCGGAGCCCACTGAGGGCTCCCCATCGCCGTGTCCTCCTCCCTCCTCCCCACGGCCACGTTTGTCCGTGGGGCTGCCACGGCTGCTGGGGAAGGAAAACAAGCCGTGCCCTGGTCATGCCGGCCATCTTAGCGCTCCCTGTCCTCCCCAGAACACCCCTACCTTCCCTGCTCCGGCTCCTCCAGTACAGGACACCGGCGATGCCCAGGACGTGGCTCAAGACAAAGGCAGCTGGTGGCAGATAGGAGCTCTCCGAAAGAGGCATCGCTTCGCTATTCCCGGTCCGTTATCCCAAGCCTGGCTCTGGATTTCTTTCTCCTGCCGCAGCTCGGCATCGCCGGGGAGGGTGAGGGGATGGGAGCTGAGCCGCTGGTTGGAGAAACTTCCAAAACTTCCTGCCTGCGCTTCTGTGCCTGCAGCTGGCTGTGTCCTGCGGCGTCCCCGGAGCTGGCACGGCTTGGGACAGCCAGCGCCGCTGGGACTGGGAGATTTGGGAGCTCCAAGAGGGGGCGGGTAAAGGGAGAAAAGCGAGCGTCAGGCCGGCTCAAACATCTTTCCTCCGAGTTCTGGCCGCCAAACTTCGTCGTGGTCCATCCCCCCCTCCTCCTCCTCCTCTTCCCTTCCCCGCTTGGTGGGGAGGAGACGTCATCTCCTCAATATCCATTCCCAGCCCCGCTGGAAAAGGAGCCGCAGCCTCACCGAGGGGATATCGGCGGCGGCAGCTGCCGTGGTGGAATCGCCGTCCTCGCTTGAGGGGCTTGGGACAGGCACAAAACCACAACTCCCCGTGATGGGTGACAGTCGGCAGTGTCCCCTGCCAGCAGACAGCCAGAGATGCCAAACGCAGCCGGGATCGAGGGACATGGAGGCAGCACTTCCAGGGGCTCCTGGGCTACTTGGGCTGGTGCCAGCAGTGTCTGCTCGCAGGAAACCCTGCCCAGCAGGCGGGTGAAAGCAACGGTGACAAAATTCGGGTGTCTGGGAGTCGAGGACCACAGGCACATCGCCATCACCCTCCCTGGATGCTCTGGGAATAATCTAAGAACAACCCCCACCACGAGGAAACATCCCAAAAGATGCTCTAACAGCAGAGATTCGTGACCTTCCCACGGCAGGGCGTCCCGCTTGCCCTCAGCATCACACATATCGCAGCCCAGCCTCATTTCACCGAGGGTTTGCACCGTGCTGGGCGTTACTCAGAGTTTCGGTTCTTTTCGGAAACGCTTCCGCTGCCGGCGGTACCAGGAACGGCAAAAACCCAGGGAAACTGAGAGCAGCCGCCGCCTGCCCGGCCCCTCTGCCGTTGTAACCACAAGCAAACGGGCTGAGGAGGCTCCCACAAAGGCTGGATTGATCTCACAGCCCGTCACGTCCCCCCCCCCTTGCCAGCTCCAGAGAGAGAAACTGGCTCTTGGGTAGAGGTAGGGAATTAAAGGCTCGTTTTTCGCCTTTCCCTTTCTTCCCAAGGGCTCAGACAAGAAGGGGTTGTTCGGAGTTGTGAAGGTGAGGGGGGTACAGAGCAGACCTGCAGAGCATCAGCCTGGCGCAGGATTTACTGGCTGGGAGAGCCAGGAATGCCAGCTCGGGATTTAGTGACCAGGAGATGCAGCACGGCGCCAGATGCCATCCCACGACTCCTGCTCCACATCTGGGAAACCCCGTGAGGTCCAGGGCTTCATCCAGGCGCAAACAGAGATTTATATTATGTTTATAACCCTGAGCAGTTCCCCAAACCCAACAGCCACCAGCTAGTCAGGCACACCAAGAAAACCATATCAAGCAAAACCTGATTGACCCAAACACTGACTGAAACATTCCAAAACATGGCACAGGTTGCCCAGAGAAGCTGTGGTTGCCCCTGGACTCCTGGAAGTGCCCAAGACCAGGTTGGATGGGTCTTGGAGAACCCTGGGATGGTGGAAGGTGTCCCAGCCCATGGCAAGGGGGATGGAATGAGATGATCTTTAAGGTCCCTTCCACTAACCATTCCATGATCCTAAAATTGCATTGTTCCCTGTGGGGTTCCTGCAACCCCCACATCTTCTGGGACAACAAGATGGTGATAAAAAATACAGAATTACCCCGGGGCTCGGCGCTGTTGCCATATATTCTCCAGAGCTCCATCCCTGCCTGGATGAAAAATATCCTGGCATAGTTTTCCTCCAAAGACGTCTGCTTTTTGTTAAAGCTGCAGGAGGAATGACCCACCACGAGGCAGACACGAGGCCACCATAAATGGGCCCGTGGTCCAACCTGAGAGGGGCAAAGAGCCTCACATGAGTGATGGTGACGTGATGGAGCTGGGATGTGCCAGTGGAAAAGGGTCCAGGAAGCAGGAGCTGGTCTCCCACATCCCTTCATTCCAGCTGCAACCATGGGGGCTTCAGCTGCTCTTGGGCTTCCTGGGTGTTTCCTGCACAGAGGGGATGATAAAATGCACTGAGTGCCGCCAGCTGCTCCAGCTGGAGAAGGCGTTGGGT
Source organism: Sylvia borin (assembly GCA_014839755.1). Classification (NCBI taxonomy): domain Eukaryota; kingdom Metazoa; phylum Chordata; class Aves; order Passeriformes; family Sylviidae; genus Sylvia; species Sylvia borin. The sequence continues at coordinate 4,921,637 of CM025981.1, read as the reverse complement.
GAAAGAAATTCTTAAAATAGATATAATTGTGTGTAAATATATGTTTTTATTTCTTTTTATACATATAAATATAATTCTATGGAATCGTAGAATGCCCTGACTTGGAACAGACCCACAAGGATCACCAAGCTCAACTTTTGAATATATTTATATAAATGTGTATTTATATCAATACATCCCTCTGCTGCATCAGGACATCCTGGAGATTGCTGTGATCTCAAACTCATCCAGCTCAGTTTAACACCATCACCCCACTTTCCTTTTCCCACTGCAGGAAGCTGATAGGGCAGGAAGGAGGTGGCTGATCCGGGGGTGTCAGGAGCCAACGTCGAGTTTCAGGGTGACTCTGCTGGGCTCAGGGGACCACTCAGCCCCGGATGCAGCCTCCACACCCCCCCTCTCCCCTGCCATGGAAACCACCCTGAGCACCCAAAACACAAACAGCTCATTTTTAGTTCCTTGCAAGACAGCTTTGCCCGGAAAGGAAAGGGGTGGGGAGAGGACACATCTCCCGCCCGCTCAGGAATTTGGGGAGCGGAGAGGCCCTGCCCTCCCACGGCGGGGGGGGTCCCCACCTTGCAAAGCACCCCCTTGTTTCACAGAGGGTGCCCCGGGCAGCATTTTGCATCACCCATAAGGCTGGGACCCCAGCACTATGCCCCACCCGGGTTTAGGGTACCCCATAGGGCAGCGTGGGGGGGACACAGATGCTGACCCCCCCTTGCTCCAGCCACGCTCCCAACCCGGAGCTGAGTCATGCCAAGCTTTGGGTGTCCTAGGGCTGTTCCTCCCCCCTCCATGTGCCTCCTCAGTGAGTAATGCTCAGGCGACAGAGATCAGCTCCCTGCTCAGCTCCCGGCTCCGGCATCTCCTTATATGACCGGAGAAGCTGCTGGGCAGCGTCACACAGGAGCTGGGCACAGCCCCCGTGTCCCTGGTGCCACTCAGGGCACGGAGGCACCTTGGCACGGGTGTAGGCAAAGCCACTGGGGTGCTCCTTCATCCCCTGGGGTGCTGTGGCTTTGCAGAAGGCAGTAAAAGGTCCGGTGAGCTCTGGTCAGGGCAGCGTGTCCCAGCCCCGGGAGGTGGCAGCCAGGTGGCACTGTGGAAACGTTGGAGTGGGCATCGCTGGGGACAGAGCCAGAGCTGGCACATGGCAGCACGGAGCCGGGGTGAAGCATGGCTTCGGGGCTCTGCTGCACCCCACCGTGCCCCCCAGCCAAGCCCAGCAAAGCCCCTCCATTGCCCGCAGCAGGAAAAAGCAGACACTGGAGCAGCTGGGAGTGCCCTGGAGGGTTTCTCTGCCCCAAAAGGGTCACCAGGGTCACCCCACCCTGCCCACGAGGCACCCCAGTTCCCACAGCAGTTAAAGGACCTGCCCAGCAGCAGTGCTGAGCACGCACAAACTCGTGACTGCAGGACAGGAGCCAGGTTTCCTGCCATGCTTCCTCAGCGAACCTTTTCCCCTTTTTGTTGTTTTTTTCCTCCTTTCTGGGAGCTTTAGGAGCAAATCTCAGCGGCTTATGGCAGCAGCTGAAAACCGACCAGGAGGGGAAGGAGAGCCCAGGTTTTGGATCAGGAGTCTCCCTGGTAAATCAAAGACAGCATCACCCAGGGACAGGCTCTGCTCTGGAGTGGCTCGAGGAGTCTGTCTGGGCTTCCACAGGGGCTGGATGGTGGCACAGGGCTGGAACAAACACCGTTCCTATCCCTTAGCCAAGGCATGGAGCACATGCCCCACTGCAGCGCTCAGCTGAGATCATTCCCCTTGGGATCACACCCTCCTGGCAAACCACAGCAAAGGCGGCTGCGGACAGACAGACAGGCAGACAGACAGCTCAGCAAGACACATCCCTGGCTGCCGAGTGCTCCCGCACGTGCCAGGGCACCCCGTTCTGCCGGCAAGCACGGGCACGGCCCCGCCGGGGTGCGGAGCCTCGCTCCACCCTGCCCGCGGCGCCAGCAGCCTTGGGAAAGGAAAGCCAGAACAAAGATGACGTTTCTTCTGATCCAGGCTATTAAAAAAACAAGGTGGAAACGAGGCAGGTCACAGCTCCCGACGCTGCACAGCTTCCTCGGCTCCAGCTCTCTCAGTCCCATCCTGCTGCTGGTGAATCAGCCGCCCGAGCGTGTGCGGGCACGGCCGGAGAGCCCTCGGCAGGCGGCTGCTGGCACAGAGGGCACATTCTCCACGTTCAACATTTCCTTCTGCCTTTCATCATCCCCATGTGGCCGCATTCCTGCTGGGAGGGACAGGGAGAAGCCCGCGGGGGTCCCGTGCCGGCCCCACTGGGCGTCATCACCCAACTCCAGCGCTGCAAAAATTGGGATGGTGGAAACTCCCAGACAGCAACGCTCTTGAGGCCCTGAAAACCAACATCCCCAACACAGGGGTTTGTGCAAACAGGGATTTCGGTTCTGAGTATCCCTCCATTGCTCCCTATTTCACAGGAATAGTGGGAGCTTGAGCTGGGCTTCATCTGGATTAACCAGAGCAGCTCCATCCCACCCATAGCTGGGAGGCTTTTCTGCACCAGCCCCCCCAGTCTGCACCGTGAGGGCAGCATAAATCAATATTTGCCTGCAAAGCTCTCACAGAGGAGCTTCCAAAGGTCAGCAGAACGAGGGGGAGAGGGAAGGGGCTGGGAGGGAACCTTGGAACCCCCCAGGCACCATCAGCGATAAAATCGGAACCGAGCGAAAGGAAGCTCCAGTGATAAGAACGGAGATGTTCCCTTTTCCAGCAGACGTCTGGGCACCAAAATTAGAATAATATCTTCAAAAAAAGACCAGACTTCCCTTCCCACAGCAGAGGCCGACAGTGCTGCATCAGAGGGGGACGTGGGAAAGCACCCCAGGACCACCGTGCTGTGGGATACAGAGGTGGAGGGCAGGGATGAGAAGGTTTGAGACAAGGCTGGAAGCAAACATCATTCCCGTGGCTTTCATCCTGCAAAGGCAAACAGCTGAGCTGGACGGCCACCTGCTCATGACTTAATCATTCCCCAACAGCATGGACTCCTGCTGCCGGGCTGGAGGGCAAATCCCCCAGCACACCAGCAGTTATGGGGTCTACGGGAATGTGACATCCCAACAGGGCCATCCAAAGGGACCAGTGAGATGGACAGAGCCAACAGGAGAACCCAGGGCCTCGAGAATCTCAAAAATAACTCAGGAGACAGTTCCCTACACAGCAGGATTGGGGAGAGGCTCCTGTATCTCACGCAGGAAGAGCAGTCAGCATTCCCAGGGCACCACCTTCCTTTCCTTGCTGGGGCTCACTTTTTGGTGTCCCAGACTCAGCACCTTTCCCAGGGACACCCAAAGCCATCAGCACTTGCAGTCCTGCTGCTCGCAGCACAGTCAGGGTGCCCACCCCTCCATTCACCCCCCCAGAGTGACCCCAGCTCCCTGACACTGCAGATCCTTGCAGATCCCAGCAGATCCTTGCCCACGTGCTGGACACATCCCATTCCAACACCGCCCGGCCTTTGGAACTCTCCCTGCAGCCCAGGAGCAGCGTCACGCTGGAGGGGGGAATGATCTCACCGCTGCTTTCCCAGCACGACAAACCTCCCTCTCTCCATCCAAGGCTGCCGGGATTCTGCTGACGCAGCAGCTCAGGCATTATTTCATCGCTTCCCACTTCTCGGAAAGCCTCCCCGTGTGACTTGTCACCCCTCCATCATTGAGTGATGCCACGAAAATTCACGGCCACGCAACCCCGGAAAGCACCCAACCCCACGGGGCTGGCAAGGTGGCATCGAGGGATCAGGGACAGGCACTGGGGACACAGAAAAAAGCCACACGGAGGGCTTGGAGCCATGCTGGATGCACACTTGGAAATGCTGGGTGAGAGGGAAGAGGTGAAGCCGGTGCCACAGGTGAGGAGGATGGGGATGAGCAGAGAAAGGAACAGCAAAATCTCCTGGCAGAAAATACTGTGGAATCTTCGGGAGGGAGCAACACCAGCCCTGGGCAGAGGAAGGCTTGCTTGCACGCCCACGTGCAAGAGGACACACACGTCTGCACGTCTTCCCAGGGGCCTGTGCTGACACGAGAAGGTGGCTTCTTTCCCAGGCAGGGGGAGGAGGAGGAAGGCGATGCCATCTCCGGGTCCCTCCCTGCCCCTCCGGCCACGGGGACAACGCCGCACACCTCCACAGAGGAGACGGCTGGGTAAACACCCGCCCCGGAATTCCCAGCACACCCCGGCAGCAAAGGGAGAAAGCCATGAAAAAACAAGTCAACAACAACAAGAAAAAAAAAAGCTCTCCCCACCATAAGGTTTGCTGGAAACCCCAGCAGAGAGGATGGGCACAGCCCCGTGCTGGAGAGCAACACAAATCCCAAATCCTGCACCCGCTCCCACCGCCTGCACAGGAGCAGAGCACCAGGAATGCCCTGAATGCTGGAAAAAAAAGACCCAAATGAAATCTCAGGCCTCAGCCCCTCTTGGAGGAGCCGTGGTGGGGCTGCTCGGGGTGCAGAGCTGCTGGCCAAACCCCAGGGAAGAGCCCCGTGGAGCCGGATCGGAGCCGCGGCGCTGGGATCATCCCCGGCAGCTCAAGTCCAAGCTTTGCACTTCCCACAGCAGCGGCTTAGGGGAGCAGGAAAGCCGAGGGGGGGCGGAGGGATGGCCGGCATCAAAACTCCTTTTCTAGCAGCTAACAAAAGAGCCGGTGTCTCGGCAGAGAGGCTCAGTTATTCCAACGCCAACCAGAGGCTGCTTGGCAGCGGGGGAAATAGGGAAATGTTGGGCTAGAGGGAACTGGCTGCGCTTTGTTTGGGGGGTGCTGTGTTTGCACAAGCCCCACGCAATGGGGGTGTCAGGGTCAGGGGGGGTCAGGGCTGGGTAGGGCTGTCCCCTGGGTATGGCTCTGATGGCCTCGTCCTGGCTCCCCACAAATAAAGCACAGAGGTCACTGCCCAAGGTGCTGTTAGGAAGTTGTGGGTCCCTCCTTTTTTCTGCCTTCAGCGTTGTGGGTCTCCCCTTTTTTCTGCCTTCAGCTCCCCAGAAATCAGCTCAGGGTCTCCCCGCCCTCCCCACGCTGCGAACACGAGGACAGCGGTGGTGGAGCCGGAGATGTGCAAAGCCTCCTCTGAGAAATGGAGGTCAAAGAGAAGGAAGCAGCCGATTCCCTCCTCTTCCCCCTGCAGATGGAGGGCAGGCAGCAACCTTGAGCCCTGATCTCATTAGATGTCCCAAACTAAGCAGTGTGAAACCTGATTAGCGCCGGGCGGGAGGCGGGCGAAGGAGCGGCAGCTTGTTCTGCCAGCCAGCCCCCAGCGAGCACCCTGCCTCTGGAGAGGGGTGTCTGAGAAGCAGGGCACCCACAGCTGCCTCCCCACAGCACCCAGGACCTGCTCCTGGTCCTTCCAAGCTCGATCACACCCCAGGTTGTGGCCGTGCTGTGCCCTGAAGTGATGCTTCATCCCAGCTGCTCCTGCCAGCTCCCGGCCAGTTGGCCTTGGCGTGCAGCAGCACAGAGAAATGTAGGATTAAAAAAAAGGAGGAGGCAGGAGCCCAAAACCTCTGTTCCCTAGAGACCTGCTCTCCTGCAGAGAAACTTAATCCCTGTTAAAAAGCAAATGAAATAATCCAGTTGCTAACACTGCTCTGGCCGCTCCGTTCAAGGCCCAGATCTGCTGGACCCCTCCAGCCTGGCCCAAGCCCAGCAGATTCCCTCAGCAGGGCTGAGCCGGACCTTTCTGGGGCTAAAACCACCCCTGGCACCACAAAGCCGTGGTGGGAAAGCTGTAAATCAACAGAGATGCTCAGTTAGGACACAGCCCTTGAATGTCCCAGGGCTGCCCAGGGGACGCCTCACTGGGTGGTCAAGCTGGAAAAGTGTCCCCAACCCTTTCCCAGGAGACACCAGACCCATCCTCCTGCTCCTCATACACAGGGACACAGGGGCTGGCAGAGCAAAAACTCAGCAGGGCCTCCACCCAGGACAGCCAGGAAAGATGTTGGCCCTGGATCTCTTATCACAGCCGGCCACCTTGGGCGGCCCCGTCTGCTCCTCGGGGAAGCCACCACATGACGGGACGAAAGCAAACAGTGACAAGGGGACGAGCTGTGGCACCACTCCAGCACTGTGGCACACAGCAGGGCAGGATGCTGCTCCTGCCTCCTGCTCTGAATCCCACACCCAAAACCCCTCCTTTTCTAACAGCAGAAACTCAGCAGAGCTGTGAAATTCCTCACTGCGGGCACATGCACCATGGTGAAGTGACAGAAACAAGCATGGACCCACTCCTTGGTCACAGGGGAAAATCTGAGCCCGGTTCCCCTGGGGAAAGCACACAGCAGCTCCAAGGTCAGATGGAGCCAGATTAGCTGGAAATGCACGGACAGAGCCGAGGAGATGCCAGGTTTGAGCCGGCTGCCAAGTAAACAACAAAACTCCTCAGAAAGCGAAACCAGCCGGCCTCGTGCTCGCTGGTAAAATTAACCCAGCAATAAATTTGTAATCTAATGGGTTTCCTCAGCCAAGCCCAAAGGATCCGGTCATCTCGGGGCCGTGACCGGCGCTGCCCCGGGAAACTCAAGATGGAAACTGTGTGGAAAGTCTGGGTGACCCCACACCCACCAGGGCAGGGTCGCTCCCGGAGCAGCATCCTTTGTCCCCGGCATGGAGACAGGGATCTGGCAGGCCCCCCAGCCCCATCCCCAGCTGGGCGGGCTAGGGGGGCACTGGGATGCTCTCCAAGCCCCTTGGAGGGCTGACAGGGATGGATGCTGGCACGGAGCCGGGGGTCAGGGGCCTGGACTTACACACACGAGCATTTACATATGAAACGCTCCCAGCTCCAATATCCGCTGCTGCCTCCACCTCCCCGGGGAGATGAATAGAGATGAGGGGGGAGAAGGGAAAAGAAACCTCTCCAGCAATAAAACCTTGTTTTCCTCCAGCTCTGGCCAGCCCCGCAGCTCAAGGGCAGGCTGGGCTGGTTGTTTTCTGTGCTGGGAGCACACTTAGATCCATGGCAATGCCAAACAGTGACAGCAGGATGCACGGCACAGCATCCCCAAGCCAGTGAGCACCACAGAGCCAACCATTCCCCTGTGGGCACCCTTTTTGTGCTTGGATGCAAAGGGAAGCCTCCCAGCAGTGTGAAAGGGCTCAAACTGTGCTGGCTCAAGCAGCCTTTGGCCTCCTCCAAGCACAGAATGCCAGACTGGTTTGGTTGGAAGGGATCTTAAAGGCCATTTCACCCCCACGGGCAGGAACACCTTCCACCACACCAGGTTGCCCCAAGCCCTGTCCAACCTGGCCTTGGACACTTCCAGCCTCTCCACCCCTTCCTTACCCACACGCCCCTGAATTAAAGCCACAGAGGGCTGTGGTAAACACAGCTGGTGACAGACAAAGTCGGCACCACTGGGTCTAGAGGCAGCAGAACAGACCAAAAACCCACAGGCTGGGGGCTTCTCAGAAAATGTGGAAATGTGCCACCCGCATTTCCATGTCCTTGTTCCGGGGAGCGGAAAGTGCCACGAGCTCTGGGATGTGGGAGCCAGCACAGGAGCCAACGCTCCCAGCAGAGCTCTGGGCAGCACCTGGAGAGGGGAAGGCTGCCAGCTCAGCTCCTGCAAGCAGTCACCTTGTAAACACGATTAATAATGTCATCTTGGCTCCCCGCGCGGGCAGGACGGGAATTCGCCAAGCTGCAGCTGGAGACAGGGCTGGAAAGCTCCATGGGAGAGCCTCAGCAGCAGCCCCAAACCCTGTAAAAGGGCTCAGGGGCACCCAAACCCAGCACCTATCCCTGCTCTGGCTGCCAAGGGGCTGGAGATGGAGGGAACAGAGCTGGCCACCACCCCCGGCACACCCAGCAGGCACATGGAGACTCAGGGCTCCTTTTACGTTGATTCCCAGTGCCAGCTGCAGCGAGGCACAGCAAAAATTTATGATGGACACCACGGCAGCATAAGAAAGTGAATTATATTCCTCCCAGACTCGATAACTCAGGACAGCTGTCAGCACAGAGCCGCGGGATTAACCCTTCGTGGCGGCGGCACGGGAGGGTGGGGACACTGCCAGCCCGCTGGTGACAACTCCCTTGGCTCCCTGCTAAATTAAACATGGAATTGATTCACCTTTGTTATACAATGGGATCAGCTGGTAAAGCCCAGCCGAGGCCTTGCGGTGAAAGGGGCGAGTCAATGACAGCATTGTTGGATGACAGGTTGGATGATGGCATCCCAGGTGCCTTCTGTTTTCCTCTCCTTCTAGCAGGAGAAGCCCTGCAGCAGGATGAGGCTGGCTGGGAATTCCAGAGGAAAAAAAAGCTCCTCTGTCAGCAAGGAGGATAAAAAAAAAATAAAGAAAGAAAGAAAGGAGAGAAAAAGCATTCCCAAAGCACCAGGTAAGCCGAGCTGCTGTCCCACAGCCTGGGCTCACTGCCTGTGACAGTGGGACAACGGCTGCCTGCCTCCAGCCACCTGCCAGGGGCCAGCCCAGCACGATCGGGTGTCCCAGCTGGCTCTCCAGGGACAGCCTGAGAGGCAGGAGAGGGCACAGCATTGGGATAAAGCTTTAGAAAGAAAAGAACTGGGAAAACAGCAATCCGCACCCGGGTGCCACTGTGCACCCGCAGCCACACGGCAAAAACACCCTCAGCAGGGCAGGATCAGCCCCCATCCCGTGGGAACGGCAGCCTGCTGTCCCCTGGAGCAGGAATTCGAGCTCAATTCCTTTCCCAGTTGTTATTTGCCAAGCGGCTTCCCTGGGCTCCATGAGTTGCTCGCAAGGGCTGGGCTGGCCCCAGCGCTCCCTTTGTGCCCAGCTCCAAATCCAAAGGAGAGGGAGGACAAAAGAGGGAAGTGAAGCAGAGCCGTGGAAGCACCACCTCTCCCGGGCAGCTCCTCCTGGCCGTGCCGGGAGCTCTGGATCCGCCGGGATCGGTGACAGATGGTGGCACCCAGCGGCTCAGCCTCTCTCTCCCTTTGTGGGTCACAAATACCTCTCAGGGTGCCGAGTCCATCCAGGAACTTCTTGTACTTCTCCAAGTTCATCTTCCAGCCGCACCAGCCCCGCTGCTCAGCTGGGTGGCATCGGGGGCACCCACAAGCTCCAGGCACTGTCCCCAGCTCAGCATTCCCGCTGGACTCCTCTCTCAGTCGCCCTTTGACCACTGGCAGTGTTTCCTTATTTGATGAAGCACATGAAAAACCTCCCAGGGCTTGAGGCCACCCCCACTTTTTGCAAATGAGCCCAGCAACTGCCCCGCACCACCAGGGCCCCCCGGCATCCCTTTAGCCCACCCCTCCACGCAGCAGCTTTCAGAGATTGTATGTCCTGGGGATATTTCCAGCGAGGAAGGGAATTGGGAGGGGAAGGGAAAAAAAACAAAACCCAATGGGATTTAAGGCCGGCAGGCAGGGGACGAGGAAAACGCAGGCAGTGGGCAGATGGGTTCCCATCCTTGTGGGAAAAGCCACCCTGGTGACTGACACCAGGGAGAAGCCATCAGAAAGGTGCCATAAAATGTTGGAAAAATGGGCCAGGTGAGGTCCAGGAGCAGATGGGGAGCAGATCCCTCCCGTCTCTGCCCCCCGACACTCGCCACATGTTCACCTCGCCCCGGCTGTGAGGCGCTTACAAAGCTGAAAAGGAGATTTACTGGTTTTAAAGGAATTTTTGGCAGCAGGAACCAGCCCAGAGTGATCCAAGGGGATCCAAGCGCCTGACCCGCTCATTGCTGCCCTTCAGCAGGACTGGTGTCCACCGGGCACGGACCAGGACTTGTGTTAAATCAAATAATAAAAAACAATAATGACCATGATAATTATACTAATATAATCATCATCAGTTAGTGTTGAAATGTGCTGTCATGGAGGTAGATCCTGCTCTCTTCATTCTCTCTCTGGAAAGATCCCAGCAGATTGAGCAAGACCTACCACACGGTGCAGGATCATCCTGCCTGGGCTCCCACACAGCATTTGAGCTTTGCCAGAGGAGGGGGAGAGAAACAGAGCAAGGATGTGCTGCAGGAGCCAAATCTCCCCCAAAAAAACAGGGAGGAAACTCCCTGAAAACTCAGGGTAGTGAGGAGATCCCCCTCATCCATGGGCACATAAATCCCTGGCTCCTTCACCATGTGCTGAGATGCATCCCCAGAGCAACCCACATCCCACGGCAAATTATCCATAAAAACATGAATAAAACCAGAACACTCGTGGAAACAACCCTGTGTCCACCTCCTCCACAGCTCCGGGACAGATGGACACTTCTCCAGGGACAGACACACACCGGGGGTATCACTTTGCATGGCTAACAGAGCAAACCCAGCAGGCCAGTTGCTGCTTGTGCCCCTGACAGCTGGGAACCAGGGAGCCAAAATTCCCTCAGGGAGCTCCCAGTTGGAAAAAGAGGCAGGTGGTGAGGTGCCTCCTCCACACCCTGATCACCCCAGCACCTTCTGAACCCCTGGGCTCGGGTGGGATGGAGGTGACACCCATCAATCCCAGCAAGGAGCTGATCCAGGAGCTGATCCAGTCACCAAGGAGGGACACATGAAGAGCCTGGATTTAGGATCTGGAGGTGCCTGGTGCCCAGTGCATCCCTGGCATCCCAGGGTCATTCCCATCCCATTCCCTGAGCCCTCCGGCAGCGCCGGCAGCAGAATGAAAGTTGTCGCGAGAAGCCAAGTTGTCACCACTAAAAATAGCACAATGGAATTTTCCTCTAAAGGAAGAAAAAAAAAATAAAAGGGGGGGGGGGAGAAAAAAGAATAAAATCTTGATCCTTGCTGACAAAGGGACTGTGAGAATGAATGGAGCTCCATGGAGGGGACATGAGGGGACATCGGGTCCTTCCCCTCCAACACCCCCAAAGAGGCACAGGGAGCTGAGCCCATCCTGGGGGGACAGTGAGATCCCACCCTGTTTATCTCCATCCTCTCCTGCAAAGGGGAGAGACCACACCTCACCAGGATGGCCACTGGACACGGCAAGCAGGCAGCTGCTCCAAAATTCCAGCAGCAGGAGGGAGATGCAGGGAATCCAGCTCAGAACTCCTCCAAACCCTGCCTTGATGGGGAGAAAGCCACTTCCCTCCTCCCGTCCCGAGGGGGTTAATGGAAAGCGGGTCTGACGCCACCAGATCCCATCCCCAAGCATCCCAGCTCCTTCTCCCCTCTGCCGGGAACGCCAGGAATTCCTGGAGGAGGGAGGATCTCTCCAGCTGGTTCGATCAGCACACCCAGACTGAGAGGGAAGGGGGGAGTCAGGGCAGCCCCCAGCTCCTGCAACATCCAGGAATCCCAGATCTCCCAGCACAGCAACTGCCCTCCCAGCAGGAACGAGAGGCATCCCAAACAGCCGGCCAGGATGAAATATCTCCACGGGCAGCAGCGTCTGGAGGCGCCTGCACTGAAACCTCCCGTGCCACCCCATGGCTGTCCCCACCACTGTCACCCCAGAGCTGGGGGGATGCTGGGACACCCCACCAGCCCCCAGGAGTGGCCATGGGGCCACATCTGGATGTTGGCAGAGGCAGGGAATGGAGGTGGGATCCTGGGGTGAAGGGTGGATTTATTTAGGGACAGCCTTAAGGGTGCACTGTCACCGCCCTGGCGAGCCCCCAGCGGGGTCACAGGGCCACACCAGCTGTCCCCAACATCACTGTGTCAACTGAACACGCCAGAAGGAGAGGGGTGGTGCGAGGGGGGCACTAATTAACACTCATTAGCTGTGCAGAGAGGGACCACCGGGCTGGGGAGACATCCAGACCCCACCGCACACAGAAAGGAGTCTTTCCCACAGGATAGATTTACCAGGAGCAAAACTGCCCAAGGTCAGCTGGAATCTCCCAGCCAAGGGAGCCCTTGTATACAGTTTCCTGCAGGAAAAAAATAAGCTGCTGGCAAAAGCATTTCTGTAGGGCCACAACGGACCCGAAAAAACGATTAATAAAAACCGAGATGAGTCTCGCCCTGACAAGACATGAAAATCCCACTGGGATCAAGGCACAGCTCCATGGCTGTGCAGGAGTGGGGTGGATAGCTGGAGGGGAGCAAGGGCAGAGGAACAGATTTGGAGAAGGAGCTGGTTTCAATCCCAGCCATGCCAGGATGACACCCCCGACCTGGGCAGGGGTCCCAGCAGAGCTTGAGGGAGGGGAAAAGGCTCCCAGCAGAGCTCAAGGTGGGCAAAACAGAAGCTGGGAGAGAACACAGCCCACGCAGGGTGCTGCAGAGGTGCAAAACACAGCACTCATCACCTGTGGGAGGCTGAAAAAGCTTCCCCAGCATCATTAAAAAAATGCTCATCTGAGCAGAGGAGGGCAGGCAGGGCAGGCAAGGGCTCACCGGAGGGAAACAGGGCTCAACAGGAAATGAAAAATGGAAATGCAGGCTTGTCACGCACAGGAAAACAACAAAATAAACACAATTGTGGCCTCCCAGCGCCTGGAGCTCGCTGGCTCAGAGCTCTGATAAACAGTGGGTGACAAAGGGACACTCCAGGCAGAGGCACAGGCCCTGCAGCCAGACCTGTCCCACCTCTGCTGGCAGCCACAGAGCCAGGCTGTGCTCCGAGGGGTGACATGGAGCTGCAGCCCACCCTGCTGGGATCAGCATCCTGCTTCTCACCTGGAGCCTCCCAAACCATCCTGCCCAACAGCCCCCTCCTCTTCCAGGAATCTCTGTGACACACATCTCAGATCACATCCCAGGACTCATTTTACCGTGCCCACGGCCAAACACACCCCAAATCTGATCCCTCAGCCTCCTGCCCCACCACACACCCCAGCTGAGGCTGGAGGATCCCCCTCCCCGGCCCCCCAGCCGGGTGGGATCCATCCAGACACACAAAACCCCACGACACGAGCTTGGAAGTGAAACTTCCCAGCTTATTAACACAAGCATCCTCCGCGCAGGGAATTTCCTTGGCGGTTTCCCTCTCCAAGCTGGAGGCTGTTTGAACATCCCCAGCCCCGGCAGCGAGCCCAGACCCCCCAGCCAGGGCAGCGCTGAGAGGTTAAATCTGGATTTTCCCGGGGAGAAAGAGCGTCTGGAAGGAAAGGGAGACCTCAAGGACAGCATCCAGCAAGGGATGAGGGGTGTGCTGGGGAGATCAGCTCCACGCCTGCTCCCCCACCACCTCCCAGCACCGGCTCTGCTGGTTCCCACCCATGGGATGGGATGGGAAAGGTGTGAGCAATCCGGGGTGCGGAGAGGAGCCGGTTTGCTGGTCCTGCCCATGGACCTGGGAGGCTTCACCCACTGCCGGGGGGCACAGCACGGGTGACCAACCCCGGCAATCAGAGCTCCTTCTGTGTCCCCCTCTCCCGGCCCCATCCCAGGTGTGCCAGCACCTCTGCACCGCCTCTCCCCAGGGCAGAGATTGCTTCACCTGCCTGCAAAACCTCAGCTGGCGTTGCTAAGATCCGGCCACAGCACTGAGCTTCCACAGGGCAGAGACGCCCTGGGCACGGCACAGCCACGGAGAGGATTGGGAAGGGCTGGATTATTGGAGCTCAGGGAATGAAGTCCTCCCTTTTAGCTGCTTTCACAGCTGCTCCGTGCATCTTCCCATTACCCCATGGCTGTCCCGGCCTCCTGCTCCAGCCAGCAGCGAAACACTGCCCCGTGCAGGAACCAGCCAGGCTGAGCCCATGGTCCAGGCAGGGCTCACAGCCCCTCTCCGCAGGAGGATGGAGCTGTATCCACAAATCCAAGCTCCTTCACGCCTTTCTCGAGCTCCAGCACAGCCTCTCCCTGCAGGAAGACAGGAGGAACTGGAACCTGCAGCGCCCTGCTGCTCCCGCAGCCTGGATTCATCCATTTCAGGTCCATAAAAAAGGCACTCATCACCCGGATATTCAAACAATGGTGTTAAGACACTTGAAATTTAAATAAAACCTCTTGTTTTACTTCCCTCTGGGAGGCTCCTTGCCACTGGCATCAGCCACGGTATGTCCAGAGCAGTCTAAACTTAGCTGACACAAGCGAGACGAGCCTGGAAAGGAGCTTGGCTGGGACCCAGCAGACAGAGGTCAAAGACTCTGGTCTCGCCCCGGAGCATGAGCCGGGAAGGAAAAGGTTCCACGGGAATGCAGAGCTGAGGAGAGCAGGCAGAGAACAGCCCCAGCACTTTGCAAAGGCTCGGCTGCTGAGAGGAGATCAAAGCCTTTCCGACACAGCCCCGCACGCCAGCGGTCACGTCCCAGCCAGGTACTGTGGATGAGGCCACCTTGCACCCAGCCCCTGCCCTCCCAGGGGATTTGCTCTCTGGGTCAGAAGCACATGGAAAGGAGGAGAAGCAGCCAACAGCCCCAGGAGCTGTGAGAGCAGGGCTCAGGCACGGTTCTGGTTCATTAGCAGGGCACCAGGACACTCCGGCCGTGGCTTCCGCTGATCCCCGTGGGATGGGGGAGGCACACGCCTCTCTGCCAGGAAATCCCAGCCCAGGAGGCACTGCTGGGCCTTGGAGTGGGGATGACTCTATCCAGAGAGCCAGCCAGGCCAGGTGGGGTGTGTCCTGTCACCTGCAACACCACCAGCCCCATTTCCCTGCTGGCCAAAACAAACACCAGCAAAACGGCTCCTTGCAACCCAGCGCTGGGGCTCCACCTCAGACACCCAGGGCTGCCCCAGGAGGCTCCTGCCACCTTTCTGAGCCCCCCTTTGCCTCTGGTCCCTGCCCTCTCGTGCCAGAGAAGCCAATGACCCCCCAAAAACCAGAGTTATTCACCCAGTGATGGAAAATCCCACAGCTTCCAGCCCAGCTTCCCCCACACTTGCTCCAGCCAGGGACTCTCCACTTCAAAAGTGGAACTTGGCCAACCCTCCTCCCGAGGGATGAGGAGGAAGAAGGGGCTTCCTCTCCTCCAGTGAGGAGTCACCACCACGCCACCAGCCCCAGCAGTGCTGTCACAGGCCACAGAGGCCTCGTGCAGCCCACTCAGCACCAGCCAGGAGTGATGCTCATCCTCGTGGGATGGATCTCCCAGCAATCCCTTGCATCAGGAGGCGGCTGCATGATGGGAGAGCTGCTTGGCTCAAGGAACAAGGCACCTCCGAGTCCCCCAGACACCTCCAGGTGCATTCGTTGTGGCACAACACCAGCCACAAGCGGGAGAAAAGGAGGTTCTTCACAGATGGGCATGGCCAGGAATGCCACCCAGCACCAGGTAGGCTCCAGTCCCGACTGGAATGAATCCTGGTTGATTTATACAAGGGTCTCCCACCTTTCCTGCCCACCCCAGAGTCTCCTCCAGCCCTTGGGAGGTCGTTCCCTCCCCAGCTGAAGCCAGGTTACTCAACCAAGGTGACAAACCACCCTGTCCTATCCCAGTCCAAACAAGCCAGGCCACGTGCCGGGCACCACGGAGCAGGCAGAGACAGCGCCGGGAGCGGGGAAAAGCTTTTGAGATGCCACAACTCCAGGTTTTCTACCCCCAATCCTAAAAAAACCCCCCGGTTAATTACGAGAAAGAAAGGATTTCAGCAGGATTGATTAGTTAATGTTTACAGCGCCGTGAGCAGGGGAAGCATGACCTGTGTTCTGAGCTTGGCAGAGCTGCCGGCACCCTTCAGCTGCCGGGGGCTGCTCTGCACAGGGCCACGATTTCCAAGGGGACACTGAGGATCAGCACCCCCCAAAACACAACAGGAATGCCATGGAGAGTTGCTGGGCTGACAGAGTCAGGCTCCTCTTCCTGCCCAGAGCCCAAAAGAGAGGTGTCCAAAAAGCAGCTCCACCATCACCGCGCCGACGCCGTCATTCCCACCAGGATCCGCGGCAGCACGTCCACAGCACCGTGATCCAGGGATGAGGCAAGAGGGGCTGGAATCCCCACGGGGAACTGCCCTGCTGCCTTTCAACTGGGCCACACTGGTGAAAACGTGGTGGCACTTCCCAGAATGGCTGTCCCAGACAGCCCAACCCCGAGCACGCCTGAAGGAAGTGAGAGCCAGGGAAGAGCTGAGACATCACCGGAGTCACCACCCCCAAAATCTCCACTTTTAGCCCCATCCTTTGGTTGAAGCCACCCCCTCAGCAGCAGGGCACGGCAGGTGGGTGCCCCCGCAGCTCTGATGCAAACGTCCTCCCCCAGCACGCCCGGGCACCAGGAGCAGCCCAGCCAGCCCCGGCGCCGCAGTGCTGCGGCACAACTCCCCGGCACCCCGCTGCCGAGGGTGGGTGTTCTTAGAGAGAAAGAGAGAAAGAAAGGAAGGAATCACGGGGATCTGCCAGCTGCTTCGCTCCTGCTCACCAGGGACAATCAGGACTTGCAGCCTGCACTGGGACCTTTCCCATCCTGCTGCTGTCTGTGTCTCCGGACCTGTCCCGGCTCGCTCGGCAGCAGAGGCCTTGCTGCTCAAATTGGGATTGTTTTTGAGTATTCAGCGCTGCTGTCTGAAAGAAAAGCATTTGCAATCCTTGCTCTGGCAGTGCCATGTGTCCTCCTTGCTGGATGTGGCGGATCTGGGGTGGCCACCACAAGCTGGACACCAACACCACAGGTCTCCCTGCTCGGCCCTCAGCAGTCCCATTCCAGTGAAAACTCTGTTTTTGCAGGATTAAGAGGGGGAGGGGATGAGCCAGTGGAAAACTTGTTCCGGACAGGAAAAACCAAACGGCTTACAGGAGCTGCAGTGGGGAATAACAGGGAAGAGACAACAAATCCACCAACTCAACCCCAAACAACCCAAACTGGGGCTCCAACTCAGCCCTTGCAGCGCTGGTGGGATGCCCTGGGAGGGGTGGGGAGTTGGGAAGGGGTCAAAAGCAAAGAAAAACTTCCATGGAGTATAAACACCCATTTCCCCTACACCACAAACAAGCTCCGACAACACCCAGCAGGGTATTTCCAAATTAACACCAGCCTTCTGCCATATCCCAGTGCAAAAACCAGGTATTCCCTAGAAAAACTCCTTCCCAGAAGAACCCAATTGCTCAGGGAAGGCACCAGCAGCCAGAGTAGGGAGTGGGCAAGGGGAGCCCAGGTGCCAGGGCTGCTCCAGCTGGACCAAGTGCATTACAGGCTCTGGAATTTCCATTTCTTTTCTGGAACAAAGCAAACCCGATGCAAACAGCAGCACCTTCCACGCCAGCGCTGCCACCCGCGTCTCCACGCTGAACCCGACTACATCAAAGCAGCTTTTTAGTAAACAAAAAGTTTGTCGAGCACTTGGACGAGCCCAAATCACGTTTCCCAGAGCCTTTCCAAGGCACACGATGAGGTTTTATTCCCTGCTCCCTGCGGAGGCTGCGCGTCCCTCCCACCTCTGGGATGTTGGAGTGGCACCCCTGAATCAGGGAGCCAAGGAATCCATTATTCCCCTTCCTCCGCAGGCAGAAAGGAAAAGGAAACTCCTCTCAGCCCGGCCATCCGCATTTTAAAGATACTTGGCTGGTAAACTTATAAAAACGGAGCACTGGGAGCCCTGTGGGGCTGGAATCTGGGCTCCAGGACAAGCCTAGCGCTGCAGCAAGGAGGAGGAAAAAAAAATAATAATAACACGCAGAAGAATGGGAACGCACACAGCAGCCGGGGATGAGCCGCTGACATCAAAACTGCACACTCACTGCCGGTACCGGCACCGGCCTCGGCACCACCTGGGCCCCTCATCCCTGCCCGCCTGCGGCTCAGCGAGGGCCCCCGGTGGCGTTGGGGGGCTGTGGGGACACGGATGTGTCCCCAGACCCCTTGTGGCACCGCGGGTGAAGCCGCAGGGACGAGGGATGCCGTGCTGCTCCCAGCGCCGCGGTGCCCGGCTGGGATGCTGGGCACCCCATGGAGGGGACACGGGGACCCCACAACTCTGGGAACGCCACCCAGGGGACGTGGGAACCACACGCAGGGCTGCCGAGCACCCCGCAGACATCCCGCGCTGGGGACAGCAGCGCCGCTCGTCCCTCGGGATGCTGAGCCCACGGGCAGCCCACGCAGGAGCCGCGGCACCCTGGAACCCCACGCAGCCACGGCGCTCCCCCACACAGCCCACCCAAGGACCCGGAGCATCCCACGCAGGGGACACCTGGGACGCTCAGACGCCGTCCCCGTGCTGGGGACACTGCGATCAGCACACCCCAAGCGGGGACACGGCGCTCCCCGAGGATGCTGCTACCCCCGAGCATCCACCCCCGGGGCCGCTCCCAGCGCTCCGGCCGCGGGCACCGACCAAACACCGAGAAAACACAGGGAAAACACCGGAAAGGCACCGGAAAGGCTCGGGGAAGGCTCCGGGAATGGCTCCGGGACGGCGCCGGTTCATCCCCTCGGGGCGGCCCCGGCGCTCTCCAGGCCCGGGCGCGGGCCCCGGCGGGCGCGGTACCTTTGTAGCGCTCCAGCACGTCCTCGTAGGCCTGCACGAACTCCTTCTCCTGGCTGAGGTTGGCCGGGAGCAGCCCCGGCACGTACCCGGCCATGGCGGCCTTTGTGCCCGGGCTGGGCGCAGCTGCCGGCGGCGCGGCCAGAGCCCTTCTGTGCCGGGGCCGCTTCCGCCGCGCCGCGCCCGGGACCGGCCCGCCCCGGGGCCCCGCCCACCGCCCCGGGCCCCGCCCACCGCCCCGGGCCCCGCCCACCGCCCCGGGCCCCGCCCACTGCCCCGGGACACGCCCACCGCCCCGGGCCCCGCCCACCGCCTCGGGACACGCCCACCGCCCCGGGACACGCCCACCGCCTCGGGACACGCCCACCGCCCCCCGGGACACGCCCACCGCCCCGGGACACGCCCACAGCCGCGGGACACGCCCACCGCCTCGGGACACGCCCACCGCCGCGGGACACGCCCCCTAGATACACCCATATCTCCCGGGTCCCCTCCACCGCCCATGGAAGGGGACACGCCCGTGGATGGGGACACGCCCCCCCGGACACGCCCCAGACGGCAAAATTATGGTGGCCACGCCCATTAAAATAGGCCGCGCCTACCTCTCAGTGATTGCTCCGCCCCCCGGTTGAGGCCGCACCCCCCCGAACAGGCCACGCCCCCCGGTGGCCGCCCCGGGCCCGCCGCGACCCCTGGTGGCCGCTCGGGGCAGTACGGGGCGGGAGGGATGGGGGGACAACGGGGGGACAACGGGGGGACAACGGGGGGACAACGGGGGGACACCGGGGATTATACTGGGGGTGACACGGAAGTAACACCGGGATGACACCGGAGGTGACACCGGGGATTACACTCGGGGTGACACAGAGGTGACACCAGGGGTGACAATGGGGGGACAACGGGGGGACAACGGGGGTGACACCGGGAGGACAACGGGGGGACAACGGGGGGGACACCGGGGATTATACTGGGGGTGACACGGAAGTGACACCGAGATGACACCGGAGGTGACACCGGGGATTACACTAGGGGTGACACAGAGGTGACACCAGGGGTGACAATGGCTGTGGTACCAGGAACGACACCAGGAGGTGACACTGCATGTGTGACACTGGGAGGTGACACTGGGAGTGATACTGGGGGTGATACCAAGAATGCCACCAGGAGGTGACACTGGGAGTGACATCGCGGACAACACCGGAGGGTGACCGACACAGGCAGTGACACCAGCGGTGACACAGAGGGGTGACAACGGGACTGACACCAGGGGTGACACCTTGGGCCGGGGGTGGATGACACTGCCCGAATGTGATGCCGTGACCTCCCAGCGCCACACTGTCACCCAGAGACCACTCAGTGACAATCCCTGCTGCTGGCGCATCCCAGTGAGTTCAGGAAGTTCATCCCAGTAGATCCCAGCAGATCCCAGCGTACCCAGTGCCTCACCTCAGCTGTCCCCAGTCCTCCAGCATGGGAGAAACTGGGGGTGCTGCCGCGCCCCTGGGGATCCCCCGGGCTGTGCTCCCGGCTGGGAGCTGTGCCCAGGGACAGCCACAGCCCCTGGCACTGCCTCGAGGGGCACTGGGGACCCCTCAGCACCACCTGGTGAGGAATGGGCAGGACAAAGGGGACCCTGACAATCAGCTGAGGGATTTTGGAGGCCCCACCAAAGGGAACAGTGGGGCAGAGTCAGAGCCTATGGGGAAATGGGGGTTCAGGGCCTGGCACTCCCAAATCCACAGAAACTCCACTCAGCCCCACCAAAATCCCAGCCGAGCTGACGGAGCAAAACCTCCCGTGGAAATGGCTCTTACAGGGGCACGAGGGTGGCTGTCCCCAGGCCAGGGGACACCCCAGTCCCCCCAGCACCCACCCTCGCTGAGCCCACACGACCCCCGCCGGACCCAGCCCCTGTCACTGGGGCAAATCCCGGCCCCTTTTTTGGCCATGTCACGATGCTGCTTTGCTCACCCCGATGCGCCGTTCCCATGGCAACTGGAGGGCCCGGCTGGGTAACCACGGCAACGAGAAAAGCCCCATCCCGCCCCGACAGACACCCTGAGTGTCCCCACCGTCACCCAGGGACCCCCGAGCCACCTCAGGGTGAGGGGAGGCCGCACCCCGCATCCCTCCAGGGAATGAAGAGGGTCCAGGGGGAGCACCTCCATCTTCCTCCTCCTCCTCCTCCTCCTGCAGACCCCGGCTCTGGGGTGGGGTTACACAAATCACCCCCCTCATCCCGGTTTTGGAAGCATCTCCCTTTCGGCTCGTCGCCTTAATTAGGAAAAGTAATTAACGTGGCACAGAGCGCCGGTGCGCGGCTGCATCCCCGGCAGAGCCTCCGTGGGGAGGAGGGTTTGGATCGCGGCGACCTCGTGGCAGGGCCTTTGTGCCCAGCGGTGCCAGGGCCTGGCACGAATCCTCAGCGGAGCATCCCGCTGGGAATGGCCAGAAAATCCCCTGGGAACGGCCCCAGGGGCGCAGCTCCCCCGGCACAGAGCCCTGCAGAGGTGCCTGCGCCCGCCACATCCCTCTGACCCAAAAACGCGTTCCCAGGGATAGGGAAATCTGTGCCGGCCAGCTGGCACTCAGCGATTCCTCCTCGGGCAGTGGGAATGCTGCTCGGAACCTGCCCCGGCCCCGCCAGCCGGCGGCTTCGCTGCTCCCAAGGCAGCGGAGAACAAGGGGGTTTGTTCCCGTGTCCCCGGGGATGAAGCACAGCTCCCTCGCTCAGCCAGCGCCGGCTCTGCCAGCGGCGCGGGTGACGCGCCCGGGTGACAAAGGACTCCCAGGAACCTTTTCAAAGAGCTCTTGGAAAGCCCCCGCGACGCCTCGTCCATCACCCCTGGCCGCTCACCCCTGGCATCCCGGAGTGCCCCGGCCCCTCCTGCCCCAGCAGCACCAAGTGCAAACAGATTTAGGATGAAAGAGCCCTTTTTTTTTCCCCAAAAAAAAAGCAGCACCTCCCGCCCACTCTCACCCTCTGCCAAGCGCCCGGAGTGAGACAGAGCAAGGCAGGGCCAAGGGTCACCCTCTGACCCTCCACGTCCTGCTCCCCCCTCCCCTCCCAGCACCGCCTCCCGAGGAGATGCCAGAAAAGCAGGGAACAGCTCCAGAGCTGCCTGGAGACCTGGGCCAGCACATCCCAGCCCCCACCAAGGCCCTCCCTGGGCACGGCTGTGTCCTCCTTTCCTTGGTTCTGATGGCCAGAAGGGATGCAGAGACTGCTGGACCCCATGGATAGCGAGGAGCAAGAGCCCCTCAGATCTCTGTGTGCCCCCGAAACCAAGATCCCTGTGTCCCCACAAAGGTGCCACTCCTTCTGTGTCATCTCTACAGAGTCCATGGTGGCACAAGGGTGGGGCTCCCCAGCTCCAAATGATGCCTGGGCTCCATCTTCAGGCCTCGATGTCCCTTCCAGGGGATCCCAAAAAGCTGAGCCCCCACAGTCCTCCTCTCACCTCACTGAGAGGTGCCAGGTCCCCAAAGGGCACCTTCCTCAGGCCACCATCTCCCTGCTCCCAAGCCTGAGCCCAGTGGGAAGAGGCACTGGGGCGGCCAGCGCCCTGCAGACATTCCCACTGAATAATGCAAGGATCTGAATCAATATTTCAGCTCATTTTCAAACTTGGTGACACAAAACTGTCTCCGAACTCTTCTCTTTTTTTTCCCAGCTCAGCACTGTCTCACTGCACCTCCCGAGTTATTTTTAATGGGGAATCTGCATGAGACCGAATTTTGTGACATCCCCCTGCCTTTCATCACGGGCTGGAGCCAGCTGGAGTGAAGACAAGCACTCGGCACCCCGGGCAGAAACAGAGCTGGGGAATTGCTGGGCCTTGGCAGAATCCATCCCTGGGCTGTGGGAGGATGGGGATTTGGGGGCAGAGCGGGTCCATGAGAAGCAGTGAATATGGCAGGATCCTGGTTTCCCCCCATCTCCCAGCCGCAGGGATTTGGGATTTGGGGCAGGGCCAGCCGCACCCTGCACATTTGCCTATCCCAGCCCCAGACGGTTCATTCTCAAGAACCATCATTTGAATCAACTGGTTCTTCCAGCCCCAAGATTCCCGGGTTGGCACAGTTGGATCCACACGCACCCCTGTGCCATGGGACAGGCAGGCAGGAGGGAGCAGCACCCCACAGCCACCCCTGACCTGGTGGCACCTGCCCCTGTGCCAGGTGCTGTCCCTGTTCCCCGTTTGTGTCCCCTCAGGATGGCAAACCCAGCACTGGGGCTCATTTGAGGGCTGCTGGGGACTGGCTGGCCACCTCATGGGTTTGTCACCCTTGTGCCCACCCCCACCAGTGAGATTAAAGCCCAGCCCCGGGTTTCTCTTGGAGCAACAGCCAGGGCCAGCCTGGCCAGGGCTCAGCAGGGGTCCCTCAGCACGGCCCTGAATCCCCAAATCCCCGTTTGCTCCAGCAGGAGCAGATCAAAGGCGCCCGCAGCGCTGGGAGATGTGGACAGACCCCTGCAGACACAGATCAAAGCCCTTGATGGCCATTTGGCCCCAGAGAAGAATCGAATCCCAGCTCTGGTGCCTGGAGCCACCACCCAGAGCAAATTCCCCTGTCCTCCCTCCCCAGTGATCCCGGAGCAGGGTCCCCACAGCCAGCGCTTGGAGAAGGAGCCATTGGCCAAGGTGGGTCCATCCCTGTCTTTGTTCCTGCTTCCCATCCCTGCTCCTTCCCCTCAGCTGTGGCTGGGTCAGCAGCACAGCAGGCAAAGGGACACACGAGGCGCTGTCCCCTCCACACGGGGACACCAGCATGTCCCAATGGCCACCGTGATGGAGCTGCTGATGGGCACCACAAAGGAGCAGCCCCAGCTCCATCACCCGGGTGGGGAATCCCAAACCTCCCCGGGCAAATTCCTGCACGGAGCTCAGCCAAGGGCATTGTTCCACCAAGGAGCCATTCAGTCCTTAATTAAGCATTTTAATGTCACCCAACCCGTGAATCGGAGGCGCCCAGTCATCCCTTAACCCCAGTGCTAAGGGATGAACCGCCCAGGGCGAGCCTAAAGAGGACAAAGACAAACCACCACCCTGCTCCTCGATCACCGGAGCCACATCCATCCCTCCCCTCCTCTCCCCATCCACCCCCAGGCCCCCTGAGGAGCGGTGGGGTACAGGGATGACCCCAAGTCACCGCGGAGGAGCACAGGAACACCCGGAGGGGGAACCAACAAGGCGCTGCCTTACCTGCGACCCTGACGACAGCCCTCTCGGCCGGGTCCAGCACCGAATCCTGACTCTTCCTCTTCCTCTGCTCATGGAGGGGTAAATTCCAGGGCAAGGTGTCCCCGGGGGGACAGGGGGAGAGGCTGCCCGAGCGCTCGCTGCGGTAGGAGCGCTCGCTCCGGCACGACCGCTCGCTCCGGCATGAGCGCTCGCTGAGGGTCTCCTCGTCGGAGGACGACATGGCCCAGGGCACGGGCAGGAGGGCGGGCAGGACGTCCCCGCGGGCAGCAGCACCCTGGAGAAGGAGCAAACAGCACTTGACACCGGGCCACCGGCCACCGGGCCCTCCCCGCCACAGGTGCTGGGGATGGTGGAGAAGGGATGCTCCACCATGGGTGTCTCTGCCCTCTCGGCCGGGTGGATCAGTCCTCCTGGAGGTTCTGAATGCTGCCTCAGTTTCCCCCCGGCTGGGGTTCCCAGGGATGAGGACAGCGGCACGGCTGCCCCTCTACTAGCAAAGCACACACCGGAATCCCTGAGCTCACTCCCACAAAGCCAAGTCCAACCTTTTGGGCTCGATTTCTTTGTGCTCAGTAGAAGAAGGAGCATCAGCTTGGCTCTGCCCTTTGTACCTGCAGGTTTTTCCCCTCTGAGAATGGGGATGGCTTTAAAAAATCTTATTAATCATGGCAGAGGAAGATGGTAGGGCTTTCTGGAGCACGCCGGGAGTGAGCTGTGCCGCGTACACACGCTGGGCAAATAAGCACCTTGCATGAGACATATTTAAAATAAATCTCATTGTGTCCTCTAGCACGGCCAGGAAAAAATGCCTGAGACTCCTACAACCGATGTGCCGCGGCGCAGGAGCCGCCTCCATCACGCCGAGCCTTTCCTTATTCCCATCATTTAATCAGCAAAACAGGAACAAAGAGACCCAAAAAAACATTGAAAGAAACGGAGAAAGGATTCCATGAGTCATTCACCCCCCATCGAAAAGCTGTGAAAAAATGAATCGCGGCCCAAACCCGCGGCTCCCCCGGCAGCCCCGAGGGGCTTCAGCCCGCGCCCTGTTTTTGGGGGACCCAGGGGTGTGTTGCTGGGGGGTCTGCGGGGCCGGGCGGGGTGCGGTGCCCAGGGAGCGGCAGGGCCGGGGGCTGCGGGGGTTGGAGCCGGGTTTGCGGCGCGGGCGGGGGGCAGCAGGTGCAGGAGGCAGCGGGGTGCGGGCACGGCTCTGCGGGGGCACACGGCGCCGGTGTGGTCCCCCCCCGGGTCCTGCTTCCACCTGGTCCTAGCCCCGCTCCCGGTACCCTCCTGTGTCTGCAGCTCCAGCCCAGCCCCGGCGGCTGCTGCCCCCATTCCCGGTCCATCCCCATCCCCACCGGCCGCCCTTCGGCGCTCCATCCCCGCTGCATCCCTGTGTCCTTCTCTTCCCGCTTCATCGCCCGCTCCTCTCCCGCTCTGACCCTGCGCTTCCCCGCTCCATCCCCGGCCCATCCCCGCTCCATCCGCCGCCCTTCCCCGGTCCCTCCCCGGTGCGCACCCTCCTGCCCGCAGCCCCGGCCCCGCTCACCCCCCGCCGGCGCTCCGGTACCGACTCGGCGCGGGCAGGACGCGGCGCTCCGGTGCCGGCCCGGCCCCGCCGTGCGCTCCCGGTCCGGCCGCTCCCGGCCCCGCCGTGCGCTCCCGCCGCCGCGGCGCCTCCCCCGGCCCGGCCCGGCCCTGCCCACCGGGCGGCGGGGAGCGGCGGGGGGGGTCCCGGCCGCCTCCCGCCCCGCGTAGCCCCGGCACCGGCCCCGCCGCCCGCCCCTGCGCCAGCACAACCGGCACCTCCACCCCGGGCAGCCCCGGGCAACCCCCTCGGGGCTCCCACCCTGCGCCCTCCAACCTGCCCGTGCTCCTCAGGGCACCCCAATGCCTGCTGCCTCCCCACCCTGCACCCCCATCGCTCTGGGGGTCCCCTCCAGCCGCCCAGCAGCTCCCCGCACCCCACAGAGCCCCCCCCGGCATCCTCCCATCATCCCCGTTCCATCCTCATCCTCCTGATCCCCCCAGGCCCAGGGTAATTAGAGCACCCATCGATCGAGGATCGGGGCCAGCGGCAGCAGCAGCGAATCGCGGGGGACACGAGCAGGGTGCAGGGGACAGGCTGGGGAAGGTCCGGAGGGCCGCGCTGGGACAGCCGTGAGCCGCCCAGGGCCTCACCTGCGGGGCAGCCGGACATGCCAGCCGCAGCCGAATGTGTCCCAGCGCCAGGCGCGGAGCGGGCAGGGATACCAGGAGCAGCCCGAAGGGGTGACGGAGCTGCAGGACAGCCCCAGCCGCCTGGCAGGAGTGAAGCAGGATAAACCGCTCCGGCTGACGGCAGATCCAGCCGCTCCGCACCGACGGCGGCATCCAACGAGCAGCAGCAGCAGCAGCTCCGTGCCACGGCCCCGGGCCAGCGCGGCTGCTCCCGCGGCGCCGCAAGCGGCCCGGCCAAGCCCGGCGCCCCAGTCCCCCCGGGGTCTCGGCGCAGCCCTGCGCCCCGTGGGCATCTCTCCCCCGCCGGTTTTCAGATCTCATCCCAACACTTCTGCTCCCCGGTGTGTGTTTTCCTGAGTGCTTCCAGAGAGGGGGTGGGACGCGGTGCAGGACACAGGGCGTGGGGTGTGGTGACACCTGGACGCCGCTTGGGACGTGGCTGGAGAGGAGCACGTGTTGCCCTGCGGCCCTGCCCGCTCGGATGCCGGGATGGGGAGGAAACACTTGGCCAAAACCTGCCCACGTGTGTTTACATCAGTGGGGTGACCCCACAGATGCAGGGGCAAGGCCTCGAAGACATGAGATCCAGTTGGGAACGAGGCTGTGAGTTCTGGGACCTGGGAACCCTCATGGGCTGCAGCCAGGCCAGACTGGTGCTGGGGAACTGGGGGCAGAGTGTAGGGTGTACTGGAAAAGGGCGTGCTTGTGGGTTGGCACCACTCCAGTGACAGGTGACAGTGACAGGGCCATCATCCTGGGGCCACCCTGACACTGCTTTTTGTGCAAGTCTCACTCCCTTGGAGCATGTGGTGGTGTCCGTACTGGACACTGATGGATAAATGCACTCGAGTGGGGGCTGTGGTTCCCATCGCTACAGGGAACCCCAAAACCCGTGAGAGCCGTGGAGCAGGGAAGGCTCATCCCGGCAGAGCCGGCGGCCCCAGAGGCGCTGGGAGGAGGAGGAGAGAAGCGCCTCAAGAGCCAGACGCTGCCGCAGCGCCGTTCCCAAAGCTCCCGGACGGGTTGGGCGGCTCAGCCGCGTGTCTGCAGCGGGGCCGGCCCCCAGAGCCTCGGCCACGGCCAGTCCGGCCCCCGGCACACGCTGGGGCGATGCTGCGACACCCTCGGTCACTCCTGCTCCCCCTCTTGGTGACCGGGCACCGCTCGCCCCGGGGACACCGCGCAGAGTTCACGGCCCGGCCGGCTGCGGGAAGTCCTGTGCTGGCTCGCTGGGTGTGCCTTTGTCACCCCGTGTCACCAGCCGGGCTCCAGCCTCCTCCCTCACGGTGCTCTCGGAGCGAACGCAGCCGATTCCAGGCGTGCTGGGTCCCGGAGGAGCGCGGGCGGCTGGGAGACGGCGCCTGTTCCAGCCTGCGTGGATCTCACACCCCGAACGCGCTTCCCCAAATCCCTCGCAGCGCCGCGAGGTGCTGGATTATTTGTGCTGCGAATCTGGGTTAGGATCCTGCGTTGTTTTGCCTACGTGGAGACAAGGAATTGTTATTTCAGGAGGAAGGGGGAGGCAGGTCCTGCCTAAATCGTTTCGTTTCCCTGTTCCTGCGCTGCTCAGCAGGATTGAGGGGACCCCTGGGACCCCAAGTGCCAAGACCTTGGACATCCACAAGGAGCAAATCAGTCAGAACCCAGCTCTGCCCCAAGAACTGTCCCCTCTCCCTCATTAAAACCTCTGCCCAAGCCCAGGGCTGAAACCTGCCTTTTCCCCTTGACTTTTGATAAATTATTCATCTCCTGAGAGTTGTTTATTCCCCCTCTCCGAGGCAGAGAGGAGCTGCAGATGATGCACAGCACATCCAGGGAGCTGCAGGAGGTGGGGGCTCAGCCCAATCCTCCCTCTCCTGGGGGGCTCAGGGTTGTAGGACAATGGGAATGAGGGGCTGTGGGGAATGATGGTGCTCTGTCCTCACCAGCTCCTGTCCAGCCAAGGCCATGTCCATGGCAGCAGCAGCTCCCCATGGAGATCTCCCAGCCCATCCCAGAGCCTCCCACCCAGCCGGGACGTGGCATCGACCCCGTGCCAAAAAAGCGACAAAAAAGGCAAAAAAGCAAAACAGAAATTTGGAACTGCTACAGGCCTGATATAGATCCTGCTCAGGGCTTCGTGGTGAACCACACTGTGGAGCTGAGGATGCTCCAAATCCCTTTGCCCAGGGGAATTCTGTCGGGAGCATCGGATCCATTTTCGATCCCTGCTGCTCAGCCAGAGCCTCGGTCTCCTCCCAGCAGAGCTGGGAGATGTTCTCTTTTTTTATCTCTCCACGAATTTTCATCAGGTCTTTGATTATTCCCTTTATTGGCCGAAATTCCTGACAGAGCTTTTAACTGCAGCAAACAGATCCTCTCCTGGCTGTGGCTGCTCCCCTCACACCCTCGGCTGCGATAACGCCGATCGCCGGAGCAATTGGATTTTGAATGGATTTAAAGAGCCACAAGGGAGCCAGGATGCATCCCAATATTTCCTCTGACATCTGGAGCACTCGATGGGATGAGTCACTCTCCACACCAGCGAGCTGCCAGGCTTTTTGCTGAGCCTGGTGATTTTTTTTTTCTCCTCCTCTCCCTGGAAAAGTGACACTTCCTCATCAAAACAGGGTTTTTTTTTTTCCACCCAAAACAGAAATTCCTGGGAGCGTTGGCCTGTGCTGCTGTGTGGCTCCAGGGGCCACGAGCCCTCACATCCAGCTTGGCAGGGAGCTGTGATGCCACTGGCAAAGCCTCCATCAGAAAAGTCACTCCCAAAGTCTTCTCTGCATTCCCGGTGCCTCCACCAGTGCACATTCTCTTTGGGAAAAGGAAGGCTAATTGATAATAATTAATCATAATCTATAATGAGTGATTAAAAGCGTGGAGGATCACGAAGATTTGACCTTCTGGCTTCCCAAATTTCCATGTATGGGTGAAGCCCAGGGACTGAGCCTGGGGAGTTGCAGTGTGGGTTTAGTGAGCAATCAGCTCCTGGAACAGCTCAGCCTCGCTCAGATTTTTGGGATGTTCTATGTGGTCCCCACATTCCCCATCCACAGTCCCTTCCCTCCCTCCTCCTCCCCAAATTCCCCCAGGACAATTCACTGAGGATAAATAACTCCCATGGCTCCACAGCTCCACTCAATTTCCATCCCCAGCACGATTTTCCTCCTTATCCATCCTTTATTTGTTCTGGCAGCTCCGTAGCCTCCCCAGTCCCTTTCCACCTGACTCCCTTTTCCTCACGTGGCTCCCATATTTTCCCTGTGTTTCCCTCCTCAGAGGTCCTCCCTGCCCACTTTCACAGCTGGAATGCTGAGATCCATGGAGCACTGATATCCTGATGTTGGTTTTCCTCTGCCCAAACTCATCACCACCGGAGTTTTCATACTGAAAGCAGCAACCAGAATCCCTGAGGATTGTCAGTCTCCATCAGTTACTGCAAGGACATGCAGGAATTAGCCAGCATCCAGCCAGGATGGGGTCTTGAGTCAGTTATTCCTGCTTTGGGCAGGAAATAGGAGAAGAATATCAAAACTGATGCAAAAAAAATTGGGAAAAAAGGACATTATTTCCAGAGTAATCTAAAATAGAGGGAACTCACAAGGCAGAGTGTGGATCAGCAGTGCCAAACAAAGGGTCATGGAGGTGCCTCTGGCTCAGAGGATTTGAAGGCAGACTGGGAATTTGGAGCTCTCCAGTGGCACTCTCCCCCTGCCAGGGAGAGCTGTGGCTGCAGCCCCGGCTGTGACTCAGCTGGAGCACAGGGAATCCATCTGGGCTGGAGCAACGCATCCATCTGGGGCTGGGGGAAGGGACAAACCTCGGGCACTGCTTGGGAAGGCTGGTTTGGGGGGAGCTGAGGGGCAGGGGATGGCTGAGGAGCAGCAGAAATCCCAGGAAAAGTTCAAACCCTGCTGGGATGGCTCCTGAGAGACCACGGCTGTCCTCTGGGAATCCAGGGAAGGGTTTCTTACACTGGCATTGTTCAAAGGGGAAATAACAGAGCTCTCCTGATTTAGATCCCTGCTCTGGATACTTTGGGATGGCTCAGAGCCCTCCAAAAAACAGCACTCAGCTGTGATCCCTCATATCCAAGGGCACAGCAATCCCTGGAGTCAAGGATCCATGAGATTCCTCTCCAGGGGGGCTCCTGTGCCCACGGTGGGATTCATGCCCCAGGAGCAGCACAGATCCCTCTTGGGGCAGGGGTCTGGAATGTCCCTCCTGAGTTTCCCTCCTGGAATGTTTCTGCCCCCAGAGGTCGGGCTGGGCTCAGCCTTTGCCATCCCAGCAGGGGGATTTGCCGGGATCAGGAATCTCACAGCAAAGATCCAGCATTAACTCCAGCACCACCAGCATTAAAAACATGGATTAAAGCACAGAGCTGGCCACTCTCCACTTCCAGGGAATCACCTGCTTCAGTGCTGCTCCAAAACAGAGGGAATTTGGAGGGAATGGAAGGAAAAAACACTCCTTGGGGGGGACAAACCCTCTGGGCTATGCCAGGGGCTCCACAGATCCTGCTGACATATGGGATTTCAAAACCCTCAGTGAGGAAATCTCCTTCCCACACACTGAACAGCCAGGAGAGATCCCGAATCCATCCACTTCTACTCTGAATCCGTGTGGAAACGAGGTGTTTTCCCCCCAAAAAAAGAAGACAAGACAGAGCCAAGGAGCCATTCCAAAGGGATATTTACTGCCTGAGCGATGCCCAGCCTGAGGTTGTTCCCCTCAAGCCACAGCAGGGCCCCTGCCCTGTGCTCTGTGGGTTTTCTTCCAAGAGGAATTCCAGTGGGAATCACGGCCTGGGCTTCTCCTTGCCCGTGTGGTAGTCGGGGGGTGTGTACTTCCCTTGCTTGATCATCTTGTCCCGCTGCTCCAAGATGATCCGGAGCCGTTGAGCCTGGCAGGGACACAGGGAGGGTCTCAGGGATCCCTCAGGGGGTCCCCAAGGCAGCCCCACAGATGTGGAACCCACACTAATCCCGCCCTGGGGTTCCTCACTCGAGTTTGAGGTTCTTCTCGAAGATTTCAAGGCTTTCAGGATGTTCTGGACTGATGATATTTTGGGTTTCCAGCCCAATTTTCTGACCAGGATTTTGTCCTGGATGTGGATGCTGCTGGAGAAGCGCCGGGGGCAAGGAGAAAGGTCTGCTCCGAGCCGCCCCAAAACACTGAATGGTTTGGTTGGGAGGGAACTCAAATCCCATCCAGTCCCACCCCCATGGGCAGGGACACCTCGCACTAATCAGATTGCTCCAACCTGGCCTGGAACACTTCCAGGAACGGGGCAGCCGCAGCTTCTCCGGGCTCCCACAGCCACCACAGCCCCGGGGGAAGGGGCTGCTGCAGGGCCAGACACCCCCCGCCTCACTGGGAATGACCAGGCAGCGCTCCCAGCCCGGGCTGGAGCCCCCAAACCTTCCCCAAGGACCCTCTGCACACTCTCCCCAGCCTGACCCAGCACCTCGAGTCCCCCCAGCCCGGACCTGGTGCCCCCCCTCTGTCAGGACCCTGCAGACCCCCACGCCTCCTGTGTCCCCCCAAGGCCCCGCGGTGTCCCCCCGCTCACCCACCATCTTGGTGCGGTTCATGCACTCCATGAAATCCTCGTACTCCAGCTGACACTCGCGGCGGGCGCGGATCTGGCCCAGCCCGTGCCCGCACTCCACCCACTCGCGTTCGAAAGCGTGGCAGACCCCGGCCTGGCCGTACGGCTGCGGCATGCTCTGCCGCAACAGCCAGCTGTCCACATCGATGCCCAGCTGCTTCTGCAGGCCCCAGAACGGCATGGCTGCGCTTCTGTCGCGACACTGCCGCTATCGCGCCGCCGACACCGCCGCCCCCCCTCACGGGCCCGCCGCCGTCCTTCACGGGCCTTTCGCGACGCTCCCGCCGTCAAGCGCAGCCGACGTCGCGGCACCGCGTCGCTCTTTACGGCAGGGCAGAGCCAGGGAAAAGAACAGCACGACCGGCCCCATCCGCTGTAGCCCCCTGGCGGATTGGAGGACTCGCTGTACGCCGCGCCCCAGCGCCGCCTGGCGGCCACAGTGCTCAAGGCTCTCCCAGTGCTCCCAATGCTCCCAGTGCCCTCCCAGTGTCCTTCCAGTGTCCTCCCTCTGCCCTCCTCCCAGTGCCCCAGTGTCCTCCCTCTGCCCTCCTCCCAGTGTCCTAGTGTCCTCCCTCTGCCCTCCTCCCAGTGTCCCAGTGTCCTCCCTCTGCCCTCCTCCCAGTGTCCTCCCAGTGCCCCAGTGTCCTCCCTCTGCCCTCCTCCCAGTGTCCTCCCAGTGTCCTCCCAGTGTCCTCCCAGTGTCCTCCCAGTGCCCAGGGTCTGCCCTCTGTCCTCCTCCCAGTGCCCCAGAGTCTTCCCAATACTCCCAGTGTCCTCTCAGTACCCCGGTGTCCTCCCAGTATAGTTCTACCAGTGTCCTTCCAGTGCTCTCTCCAAGTCCCCAAATCTGGAGATCAAGGGTGATCTGACCAATGCTCCCCCTCCAGTGCTCCCAGTGCCTCCACCTCAGTGTCACCCAGTGTCCCATTACTCCTAGTGCATCCCATTTCCACGATTCAAGGTCCTCCCAGTGTTCCCCCAATTCTCCCAGTGTCCCCCCAGTCCTCCCAGTGCTCCCCAGTTCTCCCAGTTCCTGGCCTTCAGGGTCTCACAGAGACCATACCCAGGGCAGGAGCCTTCACGAGGCCTGACAAGACCTCGGAAACCAGGGAGATGCCACAACGCCCGGGTCTTCTCCCCATTGTCACCCACAAAACCTAAACCCACCCCCTATTTCCATACCCTCCCAAAATCCCAGGGGTCCTCCTGGATGCCTGAACAGAGTCCGAGGTTCGGGTGAACCTCCCCGCCTCCCCTAACAAGCAAAGCCTCATTAAATGTTGATTGCAGAGGGATTCTCCAGCACCTCTGGCACAGGGTGGGGAGGAAGAGCCAGGGGCTTCCTCACCTGACCCCTCAAGGCTACGCTGGGGCTACCAATTATCACCATCACTCCTAAAAACAGAGCCCAAACCTGCCAAACCCCTTTGGAAGGCACGCACACTGCACGAGCTGGAGGAGCAGGATTTATGGGACAGGATTTACTTCCAAGTCCATGAGAGCAGAATGGGGCTATGCCAGAGGCAGGATGGCACCTTCTCCCTCCCTGGCACTGCCATGGGATCCTTTCCCCCTCTGGTACCACCACAGGACCTCTCCCTTCTGGTACTGCCATGGCACTTTTCCCACTGTGGTACCGCTGTAGCATTTTTATCTCTCCAGTACCACTGTGGGACCTTTTCCCCTGGTGCTGCCATGGGATTTTTCCCATCCTGATGTCATCATGGGACATTTTCCCCTGCCAGTACCATCACAGGACCTTTCCCACCACGGCTCCTCCTCCCACAGTGCCAGCACTGCTCAGATGATGCCGGCTGGAGCGAAGACAGGGGTGACACAAAGTGTCTCTGCCATCTCCCAGCCGCAGGACAGAGGGGTGCAGAGGCTCTCACGGTCATCTTCTGCCTGGGGTGGTTTTCCCTGGAAGAGCTGGATGGCTTTCCTGCAAGTGGAGACACCCGAGGGGGAGCCAGGGGAAGGAGCAGCCCCTTGGGAATGAGATGGACCCAGGGAAGGGGACAATCCAGGGCTCTCCTGTCCCCCAGAATGACAGCCAGAGCTGAGCTGGCTCTCTTTTCTCCGCTGAAAAACTGGCTCAAGTTTGATAATATTAAAAAAATAAGATTTTTTTTTTTTGCTTCTGAGGCCATGACTTTACCCTGAATTTCCAGGTTCTGGTATTTAGATTTCCCCCTCTCCCTTGGGCCAAGAGCTCAGGTGGAAGAGAAGCCAGCACCTCCCAGCCCTGCCCTCTCACCCTGCCCATCTCTTACCAGGCCATGCGGGACATGGCGTAGGTGACGTGTGGCTGGGGACCCCCCAGGAGCAGGGACGATGTAGGGATGGCTGGGATGGTGTAGGCTCCCATGTTCCCAAAAACCAGCCAGTCCCCAACGTGCAGCTGGGGCAGCTCCAGCCCATCAGCAATGTGATCTTCCGAGTGTCCTGGTGGGCCCCGGAGGCTGCTGCTGTGCCAGGGCTGCTCTGGGCAGGGTCTCTGAGGGAAAAACATGGAGCAGACACAGGGATGAGATGTGCCAGTGTCAGGATCTCTTAGGGAAAAACACAGAGCAGACACAGGGATGAGATGTCTCAGTGTCAGGGTCTCTTAGGGAAAAACACAGAGCAGACACAGGGATGAGATGTCTCAGTGTCAGGGTCTCTGAGGGAAAAACATGGAGCAGACACAGGGATGAGATGTCTCAGTGTCAGGGTCTCTTAGGGAAAAACACAGAGCAGACACAGGGATGAGGATGTCCCAGTATCTCTGCAGGAAAAACATGGAGCAGACATAAGGATGAGGATGTCCCAGTGTCAGGGTCTCTGAGGGAAAAACATGGAGCAGACACAGGGATGAGATGTGCCAGTGTCAGGGTCTCTGAGGGAAAAACATGGAGCAGAGGAGGGATGAGATGTGCCAGTGTCTCTGAGGGAAAAACACGGAGCAGACACAGGGATGAGATGTCCCAGTGTCAGAGTGACCCCCAAAATTCAAGCCCAGTAGGCCACGGACTGGGTACAGCTTCCTCCTGTGTCATGGGATTGGCTGAAGTGATGCCACCCAACATGAGGGACATTTCAGGCTGTCCCCAAGCCAGGTGAGCCCCTCACCTTGTGCAGCCGAGGCCTGGGGCAGGGGCTGTCGAACAGGAGGCAGCTGAAGGCTCCGTAGATGCCGTCACTGAGGTGATACACTAGGCTCTTCTTGCTGCCACACTCTTCCTCTGGAGGGGAGCAGAGAGAGGGCTCAGGGGAGCTCGGGGACACAGGGGACACATCCTGCTGTCACACCTACCATCAGAGCCAGGCTGCTCCACGGGGATCTCCTCCAAGGCAGTGATGCTGACAGCCAAGGTGAAGGCAGAGGTGACATAGTAACGCCCAGGCCTGGCAACAATGTCCACCCCGCTGCCCTCGGGGAAGTACAAATCCAGGGCAGAGTTTATCCCTGCAGCGATCTGTGAGGGGAGAAAAAGAACTTTCCTCTTGGTTAGCTGGGAACTCTGCAGGGGAGAGCTTCTAAGCTCACTCTCTGCCTGCTGAGGGAAGGTGTTGGGAGGTTTGTACCTCTTCCAGTGGGGCTCTGGCATCCTCGGTGCCAGGGAATCCCCCTCCGATGTCCAGGAGGTGCATGTGGTGTCCCAGCTCCGTGCCCATGTCAAACACCAGCTGTGCTGTGGCCACAGCCTGTGCCAAGGCCTGAGGCTCCAGGCCACAGCTCCTGAGGTGGAAGCTGAGGGCACAAACCCCGTGTCAGCAGGGTTTGATTGTCCCCAGAGCACACGGGACATGGCACTGGGATTGTCACTCACTGGGGGCAGCTTCCCACATGCCCACTTCCCACTCCCAAGCAGAGCAGCTGGGCCACTGCGTCGTTCCAGCAGGGCAGAGCTCCCCACATCCCCATCCAGAGGGGCTGAGCACTCCTGTGGAAGGAGGCCCATGGCTGTACCTGATGCCAACAACCTCCACAGCCTGTTCCTTCGCTGTCTCCAGCAGGTGCCGGCAGGATTTCAGCGTGGTCCCAAAAGTCATGCTCGGGTGGGCAGAAGGGATGGAGTCAGCAGTGATCCCCAACAACATCCTGCACAGCAAAGCCACACTGTGTTGAGGGATCTTGGAATAACAGAATCATGAAAGGAAAAGCCTTTGAGAGCTGAAAAAGCCCTCAAAAAATCACTGAGTGCAAATATTAGCCCCAACTATTATGTCCAACACTAAACCATGTCCCTGAGCACTGCATCTACAAGCTTTTTGAAAGTTTCCAGAGATGGTGATTCCACCCTTTGCCTAGGCAGCCTGTTCCACTGCCTGATCACCCCTCCAGTGATCAATTTTTTCCCCATATCCAATCTAAACTTCCCCTGGCACAGCTCGAGGCTGTTCCCTCTTGTCCTATTGCTCGGGAGAAGAGACTGACACCCACCTTGTACAACCTCCTCTTGCCCCTCACAGTCCCCTGCCCATCCCCTCCTCCAGAACCCACTCCAGTGGCACTCCAGACACTCACCTGGCACGGGGGTGGCTCCTGGCCACCTTGCTCAGCTCCACCTCGTTGTCAAAGGCCATCAGCCTCACGCCATGGGCAGCTGCATACCTGATGTGGGCGACCTGCTTGCAGGGGCTGCTGTAGAAGATCCTGTCAGCTGGGACCCCAATGCTTTGAACCCGGGTGATCTCTGCCTGCAGGGGGAAGGGGACATGTGCAGCAGGTCCCCCCAGGAGCTGGGTGTGGATCAGCCACCAGCTCTGGGTCCTGGCCAGCTTGCAGTGCTGAGGAGGGCAAAGAGCCAGAGATGCAGCCTGGGCTTTTCCAGGGAAAAGCTACCAGAGCTCAAAGGGATCACAGTGGACTTTGTCCTGGCATGGAGAGGTTTAAAAACACCATGGGAATGGGAGAGGAAACAAGTGGGGTTAGCAGGCCTGGGGCTGATGCCTGCTCTGAGCTGTGACAACTCTTGCACTTTCTCCTCCTGGAAACACGTCCTACTTAATTACATAAAAGCAAGTGATTTAATTTTGCCTCCTCTCTGGAAGTCTGGCTGTTGCAAATGACAAGCAGGAGGAAGCAAAAAGCTTCAGGCTCAGCCCTAAGGACACCAAGAGTTGGACAGCCATGGCAGTGACACCCCAGGGATGTGCTGTGCCACCAGCCAGGACAGCAGCTCCAGGGACAGGAATGTCAGCCAAAGGGAACAACGCTGAGAGGACAAGGATTTCTGGGCTGTGACAGCAGAGGGAGACTCCTGTCCCTGTAAATGTCACCTAGAGCAGAGACTGAGGAAAGGAGGGTGAGCTCTAGCACTCCCCCACAAACATTTCCCCTGAAGCTGTCCTCCCACAGCCCTACCTTGTTGGCACAGGCAAACCCTGCCCCCAGCTCTGCCAGCAGCCGGATCACCCCTTCACTGCCGTTGCATTTAACTGGGAAATAGGGCTTCACTCGGGGCAAGGCCTTCAGGAAACACAGGTGTTTCTTCACGATGTCCCCAAGGTCTGCCACGAAGAAGGCCTGCTGGTCGCTCTAGGGGACAGCTGGAGTGAGCAGCAGCTCCAGGAGTGCCTTTTCCAAAGGCAGCAGCAGAGCAGCAAGCCCTCACCTCTTGGCACAGCTCCCCCAGGAGGTTCTCCAGGAGGTCTCTGGTGGTGAAGCCCTCCTCCACCATCAGGAAATTGGATTCGTTCAAGTACCCGTTCATGGTGTGATGTTCTGGGTGTGGTGATGCTCCTTTAAAGCCTCCTGGAGTAAGGGGATGGATTCTAAGGATGAGACACACTGTAAAAAGGAAAGGAATATTAGAGGAAGGGTCCATCAGCATGGACCACCCAGCCCACAGCCCGGGGTGCCCCTGGGTAGGGCTCTGTGCTGCTCTGCTCCAAACCAGCGGCTCTGCAGAGCCCTGCTGTGGTGTTAAAAAAACACACTTTGGGTTACAGCATCTTCCCCGGGGGAGGAGACACACTTCTCTGCAGTTCAGAGCTCTGTTTTGGCACACGGCAGCCTTGTCTCCATCAGCAGGCACCAGCACAGTCAACAACAAAGCCAACTGCACCACAAAGAGCAGAGATGCATTTCTAGGCCAGGACAGGCCCCTTCAGGCTCTGGAATGCAGCTGGATCTGCTGAGTGCTCAGTGGGGTGAACATCCCATATGGATTCCAAATAACTGAACTCTCCTGGACCCACTTTCCCAGTGGAAAGCCCCAGGACAAGGAAGGCACAGCACAGGCCACTTGCTGACACCATCCAACCTCAGGACAGCCTGGCCCTGTGCTGTGGGTTTAGTTTCACAGCTCTCCCATGGCACAGGGAGAGCCCAGTGGACAAGGGAGAGCCAAAGGGACAAGGGGTCAATTAAGCAGCACAGAGTTTTCTGGCTCATCCTAGCAGAGCTTTAGCTTTGAGCTCACCCCCTTAGCTTTAACAATCTCCTGTCCTAGATCCAGTTTGGATCCCATAACCCAGGGAGCTGATGAGCTAGCAGGGAACATTTCCACTCCAATAATCCAGGTTTAGCTCCAGGGCTCTTCCAGGAGCATGGTCTCTCTGATTTGAAGTTAGCAGGAGGCAGAGGTTTCATTTCTCAGAGCTGCACATCACCTTCTCCCCACAGAGACCTCCTGACAGCATTCCAGGGGGCACTGGGAGAAAGACCACGGTGACCCCGGAGCAGCAGGATGTTGTAATGCATTGAGCAAGCACCACCAGCCAATTCCAGAGATGAGGAATGGAATAAAAAACATGTTTTGAAGCTCTTAGAGCTTCATAATCAGGGAAGGAGAGCAACTCCTCCAGCTTTACCCTTCACTCCCCATCCCCACACAGCACCCAGCCCACCCTGGTCAGGCACAGAAGGGATGAAATGGGTCATTTCTGTCAGAACTCGTGCCCCAGCCTCGGACATCCCCTCCTTACCACGGTCCTGTTGTCCCTCCCAGGTGTCCTCGGGTGCTGTCAGGGGGGCTCCCCGAGGAACACCAAGCTCCAGCAGCAGCCCGAGGTGTAGCTGTGCCTGGGGGTCCGGGGTCTCTGGGGAGAAGCAGAGCAAGGTTTTAGAGAGGGAGAGGGGCACTGACAGCACGATGCCCTTCACCCCCATCCCCAAATTCAGCAAACACAGCTCCCTTCTCACCGTGCCAGGCAAAACGGCTCCCCCACAGCCCCCTTCAAAGCCCCCTTACCTCAGAAAGCATTTAAACAGATTCTGCCATGGGTCTCCCAAGAGAATGAACAGGCTCCAGGGCCGGCTGTGTGTGCTGGCCCAGCTCCCTGTCTGTAGAGGATGGAGGGGCTCTGCACCCCTTCTCTGCCTCCCTGCTCTGCCTCCCAACTGTAACCACGACAACCAAATCCAGCCGCCCCATTGGCTGAGCCGCCCCCGAGCATCCTTCATCCCTTTTGGAGAACGCTCCCCCTCCTCGCCCACCCTCTCCCAAGGCTGGGGCTGCTCCCTGCAGTCCCCCCGGGCTCTCACCGAGTCCCCGCGGCTCATCCCCAGCCCGGCAGCC
Organism: Sylvia borin; assembly: GCA_014839755.1. Lineage (NCBI taxonomy): Eukaryota > Metazoa > Chordata > Aves > Passeriformes > Sylviidae > Sylvia > Sylvia borin. The sequence goes on along the minus strand of CM025981.1, from coordinate 4,882,809 downwards.
CGGCCCTGCTTCCCGCGGCTGCGCATCCTGAGCGCGGCGACCCTCAGCGGGAAGAGAGCCCGAAATACCTCGGAAACGCCGCTGCCAGGGAAACCAGGCTTCCCGCAGATTAAAGGCTGAGCGGCGTTTGGCTGGGGCTTCGCAGAGGGGGAGGTAGTTGGGAAGATGTCGGGGACTGATCCTGCCCTTGCTGAGCTGCTGCTGGTTCTGGCGGGTGCCTCAGTGGCAGATCCAGCTCTGCCATCAATGCAGATGCTCTGTCTGATCCGTGAGACCTGGCTCTTGGAAATGGTGCCACTGCTCCATCCCACAAACAGGAGGGGCTCAGCAGGGATTTTTTAACTCTTCTTGTTAAATGTGCAGGTGCCTCTCTGGTGTTGCTGAGGAGCCAATGTTCTGTCTGTGGAGGGGTGAATGAGAAGGATCAATTATCCTGGATATTTCTGTTTTCAATACTGTGGTCTTGGCTTTGCCACACACTCTCCTGGCAACCAGGGCCAAGGAAGCTCTTGTCTGCTGTGAGATCCTGGCTGGTTTTGCCTCTGCCCTGGCCCATCACCAGTGCTGGACTGTGCTGTGTGGGATGTGGGAACCATGCAGAGAGGCTGGGAGAACAGAGAGGTGCAGAGCCCTGCAGAGCCAGTCCCTCCTGGATGTGCTGGGCAGCGTTGTGATGCACAGCCCACACAGAGCAGGGCACTGAGCCCATCCCACGCAACGCCAGGGCAAGCACAGGGCAGAATCACAGGATCAATTAGGTTGGAAAAGATCTCTGAGATCACGAAGTCCAGCTGTGACAGGACACCACTGTGGTAACTGGACCGCAGCACCACCAGCACAGCATCCAGTCTTTCCTTAAACACTTCCAGAGATGGTGACTCCACCATCTCCCTGGGCAGCCCGCTCCTATCTCTAATCTTCCTGTGAGGAAATCCTTCCTAAAGTCCAACATAAACTTCCCCTTGCGTAGCTTAAGGCTGTGTCCTCTTGCCCTGTCTAGCTGCCTGGGAGACAAGCCCAACTCTCACTTGGCTCCAAATTCTTTTCAGGTAGATGCAGAGTGATAAGGTCACCCCTGAACCTCCTTTTCTCCCGGCTTAGCCGCCTCAGCTCCCTCAGCCGCTCCTCATCAGACTTGTACTCCAGCCCCGTTGCCCTTCTCTGGACATATTCCAGCAGCTCAATGTCCTTCTTGAGCTGACTGACCCAGAACTGGATGCAGCAACTCGACTCGACCCCAGGACTTGGGGACAACTCGGGACGAGCGCGGCGACACCGAGCCACCCACGCGGCGCCGCAACGCCCCGCCCACCACCGGGTAAACCACGCCCACTTACTATATAACCACGCCCACTTCATGGAAAACACGTGTTTGCATATTCCACCACCTCATTTGCATGCCCCGCCCACCAGGCGTTGTCCCCGCCCACGAGGCGCTGTCCCCGCCCACGAGGCGCGGGCCGGGGCGCAGTCGGCGGCGGCCATGGCTCCGAGCGCGCAGGCCGGCGGTGGCCGCGGGCAGGCCCCGGCCGCGGGGATCCGCCACGGCATCCGCGCCGTGCTGCTGGGCCCGCCGGGCGCCGGCAAGGGCACGCAGGTGAGGGCGATGCGAGTGGGAACGGCCCGCGGGACCCGGCCTTCCGCACTGCCGGCACTCAGCGTGTGACCCCCGCGTGGAGGGACGCGGGTGTCCGGCCTTCCGTTGCCCGCCGAGGGATCGGGATGTGCGGTGTGTTGGTGTGGCCTCGGGTCTCCCTGCGGGAAGTATCCCGCCTCCAGGGGCCCGCTGGCCGGGGCTCTTTGTCCCGGATCTCTTAGTCCCGTGCTGGGGCCGGCCGCGGGGACCCGGTGTCGCTGAGCACCGGGGATCTCTCTGTGCCGGGCCCTGCCACGTGCTGGCCGGTCAACGACTGTCCCGCTGCCGCCAGAGGGGGGACAAGGCCCTGCCGAGGCGGGGATCATCGGCCTCCGGGGTCCGATCTCACCTCTGTCCTCTCCTGCAGGCCCCGAAGCTGGCCGAGACCTACTGCGTGTGCCACCTGGCTACCGGCGACATGCTGCGGGCCATGGTGGCCTCGGGCTCCGAGCTGGGCAAGCGGCTCAAGGAGACGATGGATTCGGGGAAGCTGGTGGGTTGTGGGGAATGTGCTGGGAGGGGACACGGGCTGGCAGCACCTGGAATGAGAGCAGACAAAATCCACCTCCTAATTAGAATTGTCTAATTAGTGTAGGAAGGCAGATTGCAGGGTGAAGGCAGGGATGGGGGCTTTCTTTCTATCGCCCTGCAGGAGAAGCATCCTATACAATCATCCTTCTTCAAAATTACTGTTTGCTTACCGGCAGCCTGTGGCCTTGGGTTGTTTTTATCTTTTAGTGGGTGCGGTCTGACTGGCAATTTTCTGGCTCTTGAATACTGAGGTGACAGTGTATCCTTGGAGCTGCAGGATGTTACAAGCCTGCTTTGCGGCTCCTGTGTCTCTTCATGTGATACCTGAGCTCCAGGTATCACTTCAGAGGGTTCATCTGCATCCCAGCTCTTGCATAAGTTCGATTCACCTGTAGCTATAAAGTGAAAATAGACTTAAAGGTGTTGCTGTGGTAGTTACAGCAGCTGCTGCGTGAGAGAGACACTTTTGGATCCTCAAGAGACACGAGTTAGAATCTCTGACATTCATTTTCTGAGGGTCACATTATCTTATCCTAATGACTGAAATATCTCAGGGAAACTCAAGGGACCACAAATTGCAGTGACTTGCCCCAGTGTGGGGCAGATCTCGAGCATCACCGCGGCTGCCACGGGCTTGTAACACCCCAGGGAGAATCCACAGGCCCCAGATGGGGAGAGCAGCCTTATCTCACTTCTGCTCAGAGCTCATTGCAACACCAAGCCTGCAATACCCAGCTGGTTATGAAAGATAGGGACGTTATCTGGCCAGCCTGGTGGTATCTGCCACGTGTGTGTGTGTGTGTGGCAGGCAGCTCCAGGCTGCTCCACGGGTACATCTCACAGCTCTGTGATAACTCAGCTGGGAGCACAGCAGCATTTCAGGATGGGGTTTATGCTCAGGATCTTCTTTTCCCCAAAAAGTGTAATCACGAGGCACAGAAGTGACTTGTTCCTTACCCCCACACTGCTTGCAGGGCTGTTGTTTGTGTGTTGTGACAGCCTGGTCCCCAATCTTGCTGGTTCCCAGCTGCGTGTGCTGGAGAAAACAGCACTGCCGAGGAGAACTGCTCCCAAATAAACAGCTATTGTTGGGGCTTCAGCATCTGTGAGTGCTGCAGTGTGGAAAAGGCACTAATCCCAGTGGTATGCCGAGATTGTTAGATGGGAAAAAACTATCCAGTGAAGCCAGAGCTTGTCAGCAACTACTGGGCTTTTACCTTCATACCAGGTTTATGGGAGTCAATGAGCAACTCGCCTGCTCTGCCCTTCCTGCCCAGACCTGCCTCCCGAGGGGGGATGTGTAGGTGAAGGTACAAAGTAACAGGAAATCAGGCTTGTGTTGATATTTTGTATTGTGAATTGGTTTTTTAAAAAAATAATAACCTAAGGAGTTTGAGCTGACAGCGTTCCTTGCAATAAGGTAACCTTTGTAACAGTGAGGTTACAGAGCTGGTTGGTCCAAGTCCCTGAGCAAGCTGGAGTGTCCCTGGAGGGAAATGTGGCCTTGCCCATGTCCTGGTGTTGCAGGGAGTGCTGCCCTGATGTGGGTGGGTCTGAACCTTGACGTGAATCATGGAGTCACAGAATATCCTGAGTTGGAAGGGACACAGAAGAATTATCGAGCCCAACCCTTGGCCCTACACAGAACAACTCCAAAAATCCCACCCTGTTCACAAGGTGTGTGTAAATCCAGGGTGTCCTTTTTGACAACGTACCTGTTTCATCTCTGCAGGTGAGTGATGAGATGGTGGTGGAGCTGATTGAGAACAACCTGGACTCTCCTCCCTGCAAGAATGGGTTCCTCCTGGACGGCTTCCCACGCACAGTGAAACAGGCAGAGATGGTATGGGATCCCCTGCTTGGGGGCAGCTCCAGCACCTCCTTCCCTCAAAACCAGGGGTCCCTGCTCCCTCAGCCCCTCTGAGGTGTGTGTTTGCTGTTGCAGCTGGATGAGCTCCTGGAGAAAAGGAGAGAGAAGCTCGACTCCGTCATTGAGTTCAGCATCCCCGACTCCTTGCTGATCCGGAGGATCACTGGACGGTAATCCTTCTCTCCCAGTGCTCAGTGCACGGGTTGGGATTGCCTAGTTTATGGGAGAGCATCCTAATTTCAGATCCCAGGTTGTCCTCCCAGGTGCTTAGGGCTGGCAGTAATGCTGGTTTCTATTTCTGCCCTGATTTCTTGCCTGTTCTCCTATGCCTGGGCCAGCCTTGAGCAGAGCCCCTTCCTTGCCCTATAAATGAGGGATTTCTATAGAAAATCTCAGCTCACCCTATAAGTTACTCCTTCTCCAAAGCTATTATTGCCCCCTTACACAGGACACTGAGTACATTTAGGCACCAGTGAACTTCCTTCAGGGTCAGGAGTGTGTTCTCTTGCACTGTTGTCCAGACCCCTTTTCCAGCAGAGCAGGAAGTAAAACTCCCTTTCTCCATCTCCCAGCGCAGCTGCTTTTCCAAACTGAAGAGGCCCTTGGTACAGAAATAACTGGAGAGAATTTTCTTACAAGTGAAAGGCTAATGATGATGTTGCTTGTGGCAGATGTTTCTGTGCTGATGAGTGGCAGGTTCAGGAGATCTTGTCCTGACCAGGCTGCTTTGCTGACACTTCTTTTCTGTCTCAGGCTGATTCACCCAGCGAGTGGCCGCTCGTATCACGAGGAGTTCAGACCCCCGAAAGAGCACATGAAGGACGATGTATGTGAGCTCCCAAGGCCACAGCTTACCTTGCTTTGGGTTTAGCTGATGCTTTGCAGTCTCTTCCCTGGAAAAAAAACTCATTTCTTTCCTTCTCTTGTACCTTCTTGTCCTGGCTTTCTGGGGAGCACTGGGGAGCTGCTTGGGCAGCCTGAGCCGACGGCACTGGAGGGATGGATGGATGGATGAATGGATGGATGGATGAAGGGCATGGCCAGCCTGCAGAGCTGGCCCAGGCTCTGCCAGCCTCAGAACTTGTGGGACTCTGTCCACAGCTCAAGCTGCGGTGGGTTGTGACTGGTTTCCATCCTGGGCAGCAGCTGTAGCTGGTGCCTGGTCTCGAGGCTCCTTTTAGCAAGCAGAGTGGTGTGTGGGGAAAAAGACCACGGTGCTGAGCCCTTCTCTCTTCGGTGACTGCTCTGCTGGCTGCCCCGGGTTCTCTCCATCTCCCCCGCACACCTGGGGTCTCCTGTGCAGCTCCACCTCGGAGGAGAGGGAGCAGGGAGAGAGAAGGGGGGAACATCCCAGGCTGCAGCTCTCTGGAGACTGTCCCCTTGCTTCTCCCAGGTCACTGGAGAGCCCCTGATCCGCCGCTCCGACGATAACGAGACGGCCCTGAAAACCCGGCTGAAGGCCTATCACACCCAGACCTCCCCCCTGGTGTCCTACTACAGCAAGAGAGGGATCCATACGGCCGTGGATGCCTCCCAGTCTCCCGACGTGGTGTTTGCCAGCATCCTGGCAGCCTTCACCAAAGCAACATGTAAAGACCTGGTTATGTTCATTTAAGGCTCTGTCCCAAGATGGGGTGCTCCTGTTTTTTTTTTCCCTTCTCTCTTTCTCTGTCTCTGTCTCTCTGGGGCCAAGGAGGGTGAAGAGCTGAGCAGAGTAGAAGGGGAAGGGACGAGGTGATGCAGCCCAAGGCAGGGCTGTGCTAATTCTCTAATTAAAGGAGCTGTTAACGGTCTCGATGTGGCTGTATGTGAACGTCAGTCTGTGCGTGGATGTTGGGATTTTGGCCTCTAGAGGCCGCAGCGAGCCCAGGCTTCAGCTGCCCGAAATGGGCTCTGCACTCCTTTGGGTCAAAAAGCCTTTGTTTCATCCTAGAAATGCACCTCCCTGGAAGGAACTGTACTTCCAGCTCCTCCTGGCTACTCCACAGGGGCTTTGGAGAAGGTTGAGGATGTGGGGGAAGGATTTCACAGGAGATGGGAAGCTGCAGGATTGAAACGTGGGGCTGCTCTGTGTGTGTTGCTGTGGGAGCAGCCTGAGGGACTGGCTGCTGCTCGGGGCTGGGTGACAATGTGTTCTCTTTGTATGTGTTTTATTCCTTGTGGGGTGGCAGGTTCCTGTTCTGATGGCACTTAGGGGGGCAGAAAGAGGGTGGGGGGCTTCAACCTTTATTTATTTGTGGGATTTATAGCAAATTACTGAGATGGTTCTTGCTCTTTTTAATGTGAAATCTGTTGTTAGAATCTGATGGTTACTGTGTGGCAGGTTGGGATGTCCTGAGGATAAGAAAAGGACTTGGGTTTTATCTCTTCACTCTTGCCTTGGTTTTGGCCAAGGAGAGGAAGATGCATTGAGCTTCTCCTGATCCCAAAGTCTAAATATAATAAAGCCTTATTGCAAAACAAATGATTTCTCAAGGCTCGAGAGACAGCATTATTAACCACTGCCTCCACGTGCCCTTGAGCTAATGACCTTTGCTGTGAGCTCATGGAAATGTTCCTGTTTCTTGAGCAAATCCAGCAGCTCCAGCAGGCTGTGTTTGAGGACGCTGTGTGTGCTCAGTGCCTCGGCCTTTCCAGGGCATTGTGCTGCTGTGTGGTGACACTGCAGGGCTGGCACTGACCTTTGGCCGTGAGAGATTCCAGCCCTTCCTAGAGGACCTTGCTGTAAATATGGATTGCCCAGATGAAACTTTGTCCTTTGGCATTCCATGTGTGTTTACTGATTTGAGTGTTATTGAGTATCCTCCTCTCTCTCTCTCTCTCTCTCGGGATAGCCCACTCCGTCCTGGGCACTGAGCTGCTGTGAGCTCTGTGGCCAGAGCAGATGTTTAATCCTCAGGAATCCCTTGCTCTTTTCCTTGATAATTTCTCTTTTGCCTGACAATCCTCTCTCTGTCCTCATACATCCTTTCCAGGGATAGAACCTCTTCCCTTCCAGCAAACTGGAAATAACACCAACAACCAAAAGCAGTGGACTTACTGCTCTAGAAAACACATGACTGAGGAGAAAGAAAAGCTCTGACAGTAAACAGGGCTGGTTTTGCCAGCAGCCTGTGGTCCCCTGGGATTCTCAGATGGCCCTTGCTCTGTCTCTGGGTTTCCTGTGGAAGGGTAACCTGGAATTGGTGTGCTGGGAGGTTGGGATAGCATTTAGGATGGGGCTGGTGTGCCCCAGAAAGTGTGTGGGTTACAGCTGCCCTGGCATCTTGGGGACTAAAAGAAGTTGTGTGGAAGCAGCTTTTATTTTGAGAGAGTCAAAGGGAGAGCTGCAGCCCCCTACACTCCAGGAAGGGTTCCCAGCCAGTTGGCATTCCTGGATTTGGTCAAGGTTTTACTCTACAGCAAGAGCAAGATGTTCCCCCACTCTCCATTTCTTTCCTCCTTTTTCCTCGCTTCACATCCAGCTCACCAGCCTTTTTTTGTTTTTGTTTTTGCTTTTTTTTTCTTTGCCATGAACCATGCTTAATTTTGTTTGTTTGTTTTTCCCTAAATATTTTTTTTTCTCTCTGTTCCCATTTATTCCAGCTGAGTGACTCCATCAAGCAGATGAGACACCACCAAACGCTGCACGCTCTGCTACATCACCCATTGCAGCCCTTCCCTGGGTGCAGGGAGAGCAGCTGGGAGGGGGGTATGATTGATGGGAGGGGGGGAAAGGAGGTGTTAAACAAGGGGTTGGGGGGCTGATTTGGTTGGATTTCTTATTTGGCAGAATCATTGTGAAGAGGAGGTGGCCTTCTCCTTAGAAATCATGTTTGTGGAGGCAAAACAATTGTGGAGAGGGAAACATCTCTCAGTGATCAGCTGCAGGTCTTTGACCTGTTGGAGGGCAGGGCTGGATGTTGTTTCAGACTTCTCCAGGACTTTCAGGGCTTGTTTCATGGGCTCTTGGTACTCTGAGGCCAATGAAAGGTTTGCTGTGATTTTTTTTTTCTAAAGTTGCTTCGTTTCAGCGAGGACCAAAACGAACAAATGATTCATCATGTCTGAAATGGAAAAGAAAAAGAGATGCCTGGTCTTTTCCTGGAAGTTTTGTTTTTCTAGTTCTGCTGCATTCCTAAACCCTGGCATAGAGACTTCTCAAGGATTCTCTGCTGCTGAACAGAGGGGCCGTGGCTCTAGTCCAAACCTGCCTTACTTGGGAATGGGGTGGCTTTTCTGTGATCGTGACCAAGCTGGAATTCACACAATGCTGAAGAAATGCAAAAAAAGACTTTTCTTAATTGCCTGTGAAAATAACACTTAATTGGGGGAGGGTGTTTTTTTTTGCATTTCTTTTTAGATCAAATGGTGCCTTGTCTAACCTCTGAATCAATAATAAAATAACCCCTTTACATTTGTATCTGGTGCTGTGTCCTCTTTGACCTGCAGACAGTGTGGAGGATGAGGAAGCGGATGACAGCATCAACTAACAATTGAGCTGGGTGGATCCTGGGGCCTGATCCTATCTCAAGGATGTTCTGTGCAGCTGGAAATGTGGCTTGTAATTCCTTTTATCTCTTCTCCTTGCTGAGTGTGTCCAATGCTTTAGATCACCATAGCAATGGTGGGTTTTTGCTGGTTCTCTCTCCTGTTTCTTCCTGTGTAAGGCTGAAAACACCAAGCCCCTGTATATCCTCTCTGTCCAGAGCTCCTTGCAGTATTTTAACTGATGTAATCCCTTTTTTCCCTCCTCCCTTTGAATCTCTGGTGTGTGGAGGAGCTGATGTTATTTCCTTCTCCTGCAGCAACTGGAAGCCACATTATTGTGTCTTCTGTTTCTGCCTTTCATACTTTGCTGCATCCCTCCCTCTCTCTAAATTCACGGGGAAAAAAATCTGTCCTAATGCAGGGAACGAGAGAATTTCCTGGCCTCCCTTTCTCCTGCCTCCACAGAGACTCTGACCCTCTGTGGTATCCCAGAGGAGGCTGTTCCTGATGGAATGATGGAGGCTTGTTGTTTATCCATGGTTCCTGCAGCCCTGCATGTGTTCAGGCAGCAGAAAGGGTTGGGCTGCATGTCCCCATTTCCTGCAGAAATTACTGGTTTTCCAGCATAATTGGGCTCTCCTGCTCCTCCGCCATTCTGTCTCTGTGCTCAGGTGTTTTCCTTACCTCTCTGTACCTCCCATTACCATTCTTGTGCCTCTCTGGCCTTTGTGGTGTTCTTCTCGTGTTCCTTTTGATGGTGGATGTTAAACTGTGCTCTTCCTCCTTGTCTGGGATTGTGTCCTCTGCTCCTTGCCTGCTGTTGTTTTAAAAACCTGCTCTGCCTGCTCCTCCTGGCTTTCTGGTCTGTGGGATGGAGGAGCCTTGGCTCCTCTGAGCTGGGCTGCCTGTGTTTGATCCTTACCTGAGTGTGGAGCGTGAAATGGATTGTTGGGGAGCTGTGGGGAGGCTGCAGTGGGGAGTCTGTGAGCTCAAGCCTGGATCCTGTGGAGCTGGATCTGTGCTGTGACCTGTCTCTCTCAGGCTGACCTTGAATGTTTTCCACAGCACACGATGCTCTGCAGGTGCTGTAAATTCCTTCTGCTCAACCATTTCGTTCCAGCAAGCTGCTTATCAGGCACTCTTTTGAAAACTGTGTTCATATTTCATACACACAATTATTCAGCAACTATAAAAGGGGAAAATTCCTATTTATAGCACAAGGACCAGCATCAAATAGGACACTGAATTCTCACTGATAGAGGAAGTGACCTGTTCTCTAATGCAGCAATATTTCTGCTGAAAAGAAACAGCATCTTGAATGGGGGGAGGGATGAAAGCCCTGGGCCATCTCTTTCCATTAAAAATGTGCTGCAGTCCTAAAAATGTATCTGCCCTTCTCCCTTCCCAACGAAACCATTTGAGACAGGGATTGCAGGAAAACCTTTCACTGTGGATTTGTGGTTAGTGGTAATGAGCCCACCGACTCCTGATGGTCTGGTTTGGAGCTGGGCTTAAGTTTCTGATCGATAACCTGATCTCTGACCTTGATGTCGGGGCGAGGAGGAGCCGCTGCAGAGATTCCTGAGGGGAGTTTGTGCCATCACGGTGCTCCTGTGCACAGCCCCGAAGGAGTGAGCACGTGGGGCTGAGGAACAAAGAACTGCCTGGGAGCGAGGAATGGAGGGAGTGGGAAGGTGGGAAAAGCTCAGGGGACAGCGCTGCGGGTAAGGCGAGAGCCTGTTTGCTCTGAGCCCGCTTCCCCTGGGCTGCCTCTGCTCTCCTTCCAGGTACGTGGAGCCACGAGGCCATCACTGTCCGCTCCCTGCTGCTTGTCCCCTGCTGTCGCCCTGTCCTTCCCGCGGTCTCTTTGGGAAGAGCTGCAGTGGGTGATACCAAGCGAGGCCCCGGGAGGTGGAGGAGCAGAGGATGGGATTCCCCTTGCTGTCGCTGTGGCAACGCTGGGCAGGGAAGCAGCAGCAGCAGCAGCGGGATGCTCTGGGCGGCTGCGTGGCGTGGAGGGTGCGCTGGGGAGGCTGCGGGGGCCGGGCTGCGCTGACATCACGCGGGGAGGTGGCGCAGAGGGAAGGGGAGTGGGCAAGAGAGAGCGGGGACACTGCGGAGGGGAGAGCGCGGCAGCGGGAGTGGGCTCCGGGGACAGGTAAGGGATGCCCGGGGGCAGCGGGGCACGGGGGGAGCTCCACGAGCTGCTGTGGGATCAGTGAGTGCCTCGGCATCTCTCGGGGTGATGGGGTGCTGGGGGACGGCTCCTGGGCAGCGGGAATATTATACAATGCCTGAACAGCCGGGCACAGCAGGGTTTGGCCGCGGGACAGAGAGAGCAGGTCAGAGCCCAGCTGGCTGGTGCAGAAACTGGTGCAGATGCTTCCCCCCAGGAGAGCAGTGTGTGTGTCACTGGTGCTGTACTGGGAAGAGCCAGGAGTACCTGCACTTCCAGAACAGGGTGAAGGGACTGGAGAGCAGCCCTGGTCCCTGGCTGGAGAAAGGGAGCAGAGTTCTCCCTAGGGATTAGAGCACGGATCATTGATGAAATGAATCAGAAGTTTGAGACTCCATCCCCTGAGCTGCATCTATCTGAGAGGAGGCTGTGGGCAGAGCTGGTGCACTGGGACCGAGCCCAGCAGCGCGTTTGTGGTGGGAATCCTAAACTGCACTTCCCCTGCCTGTGCAGCACCAATAGTTCTGGGGAAGGCAGCCAGGGGCGGGGGTACTGCCAGGAGCTGTGTGGATCCTGGGGATCCGCAGACCTGGAAGGCAAAATAGCAAAGTCCTTGAAGCCTCTCTGCACGTCGTGTCGCCTTTTAGCACAAGGGTTGCATAACGGGATCTGTTTTGTTAGCAGAGGGAGCAAGGGTGACGGTCACCTCTGCCCTGCAGCAGCCCAGTAATACCTGTGTGCTGTGCTGGCCCGTGGTCCTGAGGGGAAACTTCATATTTTTTCTTAATCCAAGAGTTGGACTCATTCTTTGCTGCTTGTGGCTTCCCAGCTCTGATCCCACAGTAGCAGGGTGTAGGGACTCTACACCTACACTCAGGCTACGCAGCCTTAGCAAACTACAAAATGAATTTGTGAGCACCCCACTCATCTGTGCTGACCTGATTCTGGCCCGTCAGGATTCTCAGTGTGTGCCTGACTGAGGAAAACACATCTGGGGTCAAAAGCCCAGTGTTGGTAACCCCAGTGGGTGTCAGAAACCAGCCCGGGGGTGGAGATGGAAGAGGCACAAAGTAGAAACCTTTCAAAAAAGAAGTAGAAACCTTTGAAATCCAAGCACAGGGAGAAGCCAATGCTCCTGTCACAACCATTTTGTTGAAGCAACACATTTCCCGTGGCATTTAAAGAGCTGGGGGGCCGTGACCCAGTGGGGCCATGGAGAAATGCAGTCAGGAGTGCTTGAGAGCCTAATTGCAACAAGAAGCATAAATATGCTTTAATTAGGGAAGCAATTGCTGTGTGTGATGCACAATCCTCCCCCAGCAAGGCACGGATGCTGGGTCTCCTGGGACCACTTGGGAGTGGCCCAGGTGGCCATACTGCTGCTTATGGGATGGAAACTGCCAACAGCAACAGCTTGTGCTGCCCTGTGGGGCTTCTCTGGGAGCAAGGGGTGGGAGCCCTATGCTTGGAGGGTGACAGGCAGTGCTGTCACCCAGGTGGCTGCAGGGCCAGCTGCATTCCAAGCCTCTGGCATGGGCAGGCAGGGAGGGGAGGGCACGTCAGCTGCTCCGTGCCAGCCCTCAGCTCTGCCCAGGGCAGCTGTGCTGGGAGGGAGCCAGCTTAGGATGGGCCCCAGTGCTCCAAGTGGGACCTCACTGGGCAGAGCCTGAGCTGGGCTCCCAGGGCCAGTTTGGGAAAGGTGCAGTTAACACTGCTGTTCTGCAGTTTCATCCCCGAGGTTGTGGTCATGCATGACCAGCAGTGGGACTGCTTCAAAGTCACGCTCCAACTTGATTTTTTTTTTCAAGGTTATTCAAAATTCGGTGTGGGAATGGCACCAGGACCTCTCACAAACAGAAAGGCCACGTCACCCCCTCCTAGTCCTTGACCTTCTCCATGGCTCAGCTGGCTCTCCTTGCTTTCCCCCATACTTGCCTACACTGCAAAAGGGAGGATCATGTGAATATTACAAAGCCTGGCATCTGCACATCAGCTGCAGCAGCTGAGGCTCTGACATGCTCCCAGTGCCTTCGTGTGACCCTGTCCCCACAGCCATGCTCTGTTTACCTGTGTGTTCTGCCCCCATCACAGGCTGTCACTGCCAGGCACACAATAATACAGAAATGCAATAGCTAGGAACTCGTGCTCCCTCCTGGGAAAAGTGCTATGGATCTATGAGCCTCTGCAGAGACCCAGAGCATTGGGAGAGCTGCCTTTGCACCAGTGTCCAGAGAAGGCCCTGGGAGATGAGCCAGGTCCTGTGAGACATTTTAATCCTTCCTGTTTCACAGTCTATCTTGGCCACGACTCCACTGCAGTGAACGTTCTCCCCTTCTTTTGTTAGGGGCACTCACAGGCACCTACCTTGTGTTTGTTTTCTCTCCTTATCTGGTGCCACTGGGAGCAGGCAGGCCAGCAGTGCAGCAAGGAGAGTCGAGGAGAGTGGGAATACACATTCCCACTATTGCCTGGCCACCCTGGAGTCCTCTCAGTTCTCTCCCTAAAGCCAGGCTGAAATTTCTTCCTGCTGAGGTAGCTGTTTGTTAAATAGTTGAGGTTAGTTGAGTAATCAATAGTTCTCTGGTTCCCAACAGAAATATTATCCCTTTGGCCAAATCAGCTTTTCTATCTTTGCTATAAACCTGCTCCTGACTCTCAGCTCTCGAAGGATCGAGGCACATTCCTGATTTACCTGCACAGAACCCCACTCTTCTCTTTTCCTCCTGCCAACAACCACTTCTTTTCTCTGAGGTTAAGCCATAAGAGCTGGAAGCACACAGAGAAACTGCTGGAGTCATTGGACTCTTCAGTCTCAGCCCTTCTCTTGGCCCTGCCCCAAGAGCTCTTTCTCTGTGCCTGCTTTTCTAAGGAGAGAGGTGAGAGTCAATGGGATCCTCATGGCCAAGGGCATTTCTGACATAACTCCCAGTCCATGGACTGCAAGACAACTTGGCTCAGCTGCTGCCAGCTGAAGAAAAATTGTTCCCATCCCACAGCAGGAGCTGTATCCCAGAGAACCAGGGCTGGAAGACAAGGCACCCATAGCGAGGTTCCATGGCTGCACATAAATTATCCTTGCAAACAGGCAAAGGCACCGACTCCCAGGAGCTGGATTTCTGGTTCCACTCCAGCAGCCAAAGGCTGGGCTGTGGCTCTGGGCTCCAATTTCCTGTGCCTGAAGGAGGCCACGAGGTCTGTTCTGCTGCTGGGGCAGTGGAAACAGCCTTGCTGTGCATTGTGAGCATCTCTGCACATCTCTGTTCTTTCCAAACCAGAAAAGGTCACAGAGACCCAAGAGAAACCCACTTCCCTCCTTCACTGAACTCCTTCTGCCTCGCACATGCTTTTGTTGCCATCCCTTGCTTGCCAAAGGCAGGAACAAACAGTGGGGTTTGGCAGGGCTCGGAGCCTTGGCGTGTCGGATGGGAAAGAGGCATTCTTGGTCCTCAGCCCGGGGACAGGGCTCTGCTCCACGTCCACTGCCAGATTTTTCCAGCTGCGATTTCGCTGCTCATCCCATGCTGAGGGCACCGTTCTGGGGATAGGGAGCACCCCTGGGTGCTGGGCTGTGAATCCTGCAGGAGATCCATGGAAGGGGGGAGGGCAGAGCTGGAGCAGGACTCAGAGCTACGTGAACCCCTGCATGCTGCTGCGGCTGAGCTTCACATCCAGGGGGAAGGGCAGGAGTCGGTGCTGCCCTGAGAGGCTTTTCCCAAAGAATCCCTGGTTCCAGGGGAGCAGGGAAAGGCAGAGGGAGGCCATGTAAAGCCAGGCTGTCTCTGCTTTGCACTCTGCTTTGGTTAAATAAGGCTGTTTTTGCTGACAGCTCCTCCTGAGAGACTGCAGGGAAGGATCCTGTAACTCAGGGGCAGCTGAGAGGCTCTTGGCAGCTACTGCTGTTTCAGTGTCAAGCACTGGACTTTTCCTGGTGCTCAGGGGAAAAGGGATGGCAGCTGGATCAGAGATGGCAGGGCTGGGCAGATGAGAGGCTGCTGCCTCCCTGTTAGAAAGATGCTCTGGAGCAACAGCAGGGCCTGATTTCAGAAAAGCATTTGAGGTCTCAGCACACACTGATCGCCCCAGAAACCTCCTACTCAGTTTTCTGCTGTGCACAGCCCAGCCTGAGGCAGCACAGGGGGCAGTTTGCTCAAACACTGGTTAAGACAGCCCACAGATGACAAGCCCCAGAGAGGAATGAGTGTTTCTCATGGTAGCAAAGGGCTGAGAGAGAAGAGGGAGGGAGAAGAGGAATTTCCTGGTTGTGGTAAAGGTGGGTTGTGCTTGAAGTTAGAGAGAATGGGCTTGTGGTCATAGCATTAGGTTGGGGGAAGGAAGTCGTGGGTCAACATCAAAACCCAGCAGAACAAACCCCATTTGCCTTTCCATGTCAGCCCAGGAATGAAGGACAAACTACAGCTCCCCTCTCCCTTTGCCCACCTCGTTCTGCTGCGGAGAACAGAGCACAGGGGGAACAGCCCTGGACTGAGCTGGGGGCAGGGGCCTGGCAACCCAGGATCAGACTGGGGAAAGATCTCAGATGAGACAAGAGAACCCTGAGCAAGCACATGTTCAGAGTGAGAGGCTCATACATTCCCCACCTGGTTAATGCTGGCTCAGCCCTCTGGAAAATGACACGCGTTTTCCTTGCTGCGGGGGCCAGAGGGCTGTGCTGGGAGCTGTCTCTGCTCTCCCAGCCTGGCTGCAGGCAAGAGGTGCTGCTGGCAGGGTCCAGAATCACTGTTCTTTCCCCTTTTCACAGCTGTTGCTGGTTATGAAAATGGGAATGTTCCC
The DNA here is from genome assembly GCA_014839755.1 of Sylvia borin. Taxonomy (NCBI): domain Eukaryota; kingdom Metazoa; phylum Chordata; class Aves; order Passeriformes; family Sylviidae; genus Sylvia; species Sylvia borin. The sequence continues at coordinate 4,867,335 of CM025981.1, read as the reverse complement.
CAGGCAGTTCTCAGCAGGAACTGCCCTTTCCAGGGCTGACCGCATGGGCTCTTTCTTCCTCTTCCCACCTCCTGACAGCAGTCACAGTTTTGGGTACATTCTAGTCTTGGCAAAGCACTGCCCTTCCCTGCTCCTCTTCCTCACATGACATACAGGAGAGAGAGGCTGTGGCCTGTGGAATGGGAATGTTTGTTCCTGGACTGAGAACAATACAATTCTTGAGCCAGTTCTCCTCCCAAAGCTCAAAGAGAGAAAGAAGAAAAGTTGGGACCAAGTGGGGATTTACACCCTAAATTGTCACTCTGTTCCTAGCACAGAGATCCTGACACAAATTCTCCTTTCCCCAGTGCAGGATGAGGGGTACAGCTTGCAGGAACACCAGGGCATGTTATGGGAAGTCATTATGTCTTCTCACATCTGATTCAGTGCCCACACCACAAAGAAAAGCTTAGGGAAGGCAGGAAGGGGACAGCACGGCTTGCTGCTGCTGGAAGCTGAGGGTACAGAGCTCTGCAGAGGGATCAAACACCTCTGCAGGCAGGAGCTACCACACATTTCAGGGTAGGAGACCTCAAGGTTCAGAGCTTAAACCAGTTTCCATGAAAAAAGATCAGGACTAGCAGGAAAGGGGAATGACTCCAGGCCAGCTTTCTGGCAGTGCTGGATACTCAGAGGACACTGATGGCACAGAAGGGGGTGGATTTGGGCCACATCCTAGCCAGGAGCTTGGGAGTTCTTTGGAAAACCTAAATAATGCAACTGAGCTAACTCAGAAAGAAGTTGTCTGGCTAAGGCTAAGGTCACTCTGAATAATTCCTTCCACTCTCTCTTCCGCTTTTGTGCAGTGAGGCAGGAAACTGAAAATTCTCCGGCTGATTTTGGGAGCCCAGAGGTCAGTGAGCAGGGATCATCCTGGTTCTGAGGAACAGATGAGTGTGTTAGCACCCAGCCCTGCACTCAGCTCCCTCCTGACTCCTTAGCACACAGCCACAGAATTTCCTGGCTTTTCGTTTCAGAACTCAGGGAAAATTCCTGCCACGAGCGCTGAGTTAAACTAAAAGTTGGTAAATTCAGGAGGCTTCTTGCGACAAGGCACTAACCTTTGGAATTGCCTCAAGAGTTGGTAAAGTCAAACAATAACTGGCTTGGAAAATCCTGATGGTTTTATGACCTTTCACAATGTCTGTACTTCTGTACCCAAACAAGGGTCACCACACTGCTCCGAGACATGACCAGAGAGATAAAGGAAGAGTTTTCTTCCTATCTTTCTCTGTCCTGGTGTGATTGACATTGCTCAGCTCTGTAAAGGACAGGAATTACCCCAGGCCAGAGCAGCATGGCTGGAGTGCTGAGCCTGTTCCCATAAACCTCACTTTAGGATGAGAATTCAGGTCTCTCCACGACCTCCTGACAATTGAGGGAATGTGGATGTGGCAATTGCTGAAGGGGCTTCAGAAGACCCTGCTGAGGGCAGTCGTGCTCTTGTCCCTGGAAGTTCTGCTGAGACCTTTCCCTTCCCAGGTGCTTTGTGTGATTGAAGCCCAAACCTCCTTGGAGGCCAAGCAGCCATGGAGACAGGCTTCATCCACCACCTGCCCATGGCAGCAGGTCCCAGTGGTGCTCAGTTCACTGGAGCTTTCTCCCACTAGCAGGTCCCTGTGAGCAGTGGATTACGCCCTGGCAACAGGGACACTGCAACATGCAAGCCCCGAAACTGCAGAGCCTGCTCCACTACACAGCAAAATAGGTCGTGCATCAGCAAATGAAAAAGGACAGATGGTGTCTGCTAATACAGCTTAGTTTATGGCCTGCAGGATTAACTCACTAGTTGTCATGTCTGCAGAAAATAGGAAATGGGTGGGTCGGCTGGAGGAAACGTGTGGCGTGCCCGGCCCTACCTGTGCTGTGGGATGCACCAGCTGAAGAGGATGTCAGAGATCCTGTGGGGTTTTGAGATGTTGCTGAAGGTCTGCCAGTGTCTTCTGGGGGCTCTGAGCACTGGAGATAGTGCCTTGTACCAAGCCTTCCTGTCCACTTGGATTCCCAGATTCCCACTGCAAAGGTCAGTGCTGCAGGGATTGATGCTGAGCTGAGCAGGGATCTCCAGCAGACACAGGGACACCCTCTGTGGTCTCTGCTCCAGCAGCTCTGCAGGAGGAGCCCACAGCTTCCTGTCCTCTGCCAGCTGCAGGACAGCCTCCAGTTCAGCCTTTGAACTCCTAAGCACCCACGTGTCTGCAGGAGTAAGACCGAAAGCTGAGGCAGAAGCCTCAGGTCTTTTCAATGCCTTCTCTGTGACACACTGTTCTCCTTTCCTGGAAACCAGGCCAGTGCCTCACTCTGTTCTCCTTGCAGAAATCCAAGCCTGTGCCAGAGCTCTGCCTTGTGCATCTGCTCTCTGAAGGGCAGGACAAACTCTTCCTTAGCTCTCCATGAGTGCTCCTCCTGAAGATTTCACCTTGATCTTACTGCCTCTGCTGTGGCCAGGTTTGCTCATGTCCTGCAAGATGCTGAGCATCCCAAAAAACAGCTGGCATCAGAGAGATACTCCAGAGCCAGGAGCATGACATGCCATCTCCATGCCTCTTGGCCTTCTGCTGTCACAGGTGTTTGTCACCACCACCACTAACCACAGCCTGCCATCACAGGCACAGGAGGTTTTCTCCAGTGACTAATTTGCCTGTGTTTATGCCAACACCAAACAATTAATTGTCTATTTAGTGACTCAGGTGAGGAGGGAGTCTGGCTCCTTCCTCCTGCCGTAGGGAAGTGGCCAGCCCTATCCTGATGGCAGCACCCTACAGTGCTAAACCTTCTCAGTTATAAATCCCCCACGATTAAGGGTAGCAGGTCACTGGTGAGAGTGACTTGAGAGCGAGGATCATTGTCACTTCTATCCCCAAAGCCGTTCAGCGAGCGTGGAGGTGAATAAAGAACACAGAACAGCCTGTGCTTTTATTACAAAAGGAAATGCTGCTTTTTGTAGAGGGGGAAAGCATGTCACATTACTATTACAAGTAATTGCTTAATGATCCCTACCTTTGCGTCACTGCTGAAGTACATCTGAGTCCCTTTTTGGGGTCTCTCCTCGCTGCACTTGTGTCACCAACGGGGCCAAGCCCGTGGCCATCCTGGCTGTGGGAGCCCTGCAGGAGACAGGACGGGGGAGCTACGTGGGCACAGGAGCCTCCACATTCTTCCCCCTCGAAATCTCCCCACCTCCCACCTCTTCTATCAGCTGCTGACAAGACTTGCCGTGTGTGTAGGCGGCTCCCAAGCTTACAAGATGATTCCCTGCTCCCCCCACCTCCCTTCCATGAGAGGATTTCGGGGAGGGGGAGCGCAGCGTTCCCCCGGCTGCCGGCCTGTTCTGCAAGGCCTGTTGTGATGCTTTCAGAGAGAGCTCCATGTGGTAACTCTCTCCCAGGATTTCACATGACAGCCTCTTCCCCAGAAAGTCACAGCAGGGAGTGGAAGATTGCCGTGCGTGTGGGTGTTAGGAGGGAGCAGAGTGGGATGGGGAGATGGAGGGGAGAGGAGGTGTAACCACAGACTAAGCCAGAACAAATCGTCTTGGAAGAGCCTTGCATTTCTGATCCCAAGGCTCCCATCTCCTGCCTCTTCCTCTTCATTTAAAAGAACGTCAAACCTTGTTAGGTCCAGCAGAGAAAAGAGGAGCCAAGCAGAATCATCTCCTTCCTTCCCTGAACACATCTCAGGGGACCAGGAGAGGCAAACAGAACACGAACTAACGGGATAGAGGCAGAGATGTGCACACTGGGGAGAGCCCTCCCCAGCCACGGGTGTCTTCCCTGGAGAGACATGAGAGGCTGTTAATGACATCTCCATCTGACAAACGATCACAGTGCATGTCATTACGACCCAGTGTTTCCCCGGGGCTCTGGCAGAAAATGACCCCAATGAGCTTCAGTTCTTGCAATCACAGCTGCTCCCCATGAACGTTCAGCATCCCTCGAAGGGCTCTCGGGGTTAAGCCTCGCCGAATGCCTCGGGCAAGCCAAGATTGACAGCCCTGCTCTGGAGCTGGCATCCCTAAAAGAGGAGTAGGGAAGCCCATGGCACAGCTCTCCAGGGCAGGGAGAGGAGTGGAGACCTCACACTTTTGAGAGGTTTAAAATTACTTCTGTGCTTCTTGGATCTGTCTGTCCCTCTCATCTTCTTCCTCCAGATGTTGTGAGTGCAGCACATCTCAGGAGGGTCCCGTGGTGGGTCCTCAGCAGAGAGACCCCTGAAACTGCCATCTGCATTTTGGCAGCCTGATGCACCTGGATCCCTTCAACAACCCTGGCTGTCTCACCTTAATCGGGCCAAAGGTCTCAGCCTTCCCAGCAAAACCAGAGCTGAGTCATTGCTGAGTGTCCCTATGTGAAAACAAGGAAAAACTCCTGGTGTAAAACTGCTCTCTTCCTTCCCGCATTTCATCAGCAAGCAGCAACACGAGCTGGGTTTTCTCTAAACTCCATCTGCATCCTGTCCCCTTTGAATAACCTCTCATCCCTGCCTGGGAGAAACCCCGAAGAAACCCACTAGAGAAAAGAGCGCTGGGGAGAGGTTCACACCTCAGTGCCTGCATTCCAGAGGTTTAAGGCAGATCGGATCTTTGTGTGTCCTGAAATAGCTCCTTCAACACCTCCTGTGTCCTGCAGGACAGGGAGGAGAGCAGCAGGGAGGTATTCCCCATACCTGTGATATTTGGGTAACCCAGAAGAGGGGAAAGGTGGGCAAAAAGGGATGTGGTAGGAGCTGGAATTTCAGTTTTACCGGCTGCAAACCCAAGCCGACGTGCCTCCTTGCCAGCGTCCCACCGCAGCGATATTCGCGGCCAGGCACACCCCAGTTCCTCCATGCACTCTGCGTTTCACAATCCCTTCCCAGCAGCCCAGCCTCTGCTTTCACTCTCTGAATTACCAAGGGGAATTTTCATTACATCACCAGAAGCTCTTCCTCCTCGATAGCGACAGACTGTCAGTCTGCCTTGCAGGGGGGTTTTTGGGGTGTGGGTGACCAGGGTATTTCTCTGGAAAGAGAAATACCTCCCAAAAGCAGGTTCAGCCCAGCTCAGCCTCTCTCAGTGGCTCCATCCAGGCTGGGAACGGCCACTGGGCAGTGTGGGGCGGCTCCAACCGGTGTCTGAACAAAGCTTTCTCCCTGGAAGCCTTCCTGGGGGATAAGGCGCTTTCAGGCAGCTTTAAAAGTCGCCTGTGCCAAATCCAGAGGGGTCGGAAGTCAGCAATCTTCCAGCTTTCTGCCAGCGTAAGCAAAAGCCAATTTGCCTATTGGAGCTGGGATTTGCAGAATGATTCGCTGCAGCGTTTGAATTCCCCCCACACGCCCTCGCCTTCTGTATATCTTTTTTTTGTTTTGTTTTGTTTGTTTGCTTTGCGTTTATCTTTTCAAATATCCTCCTGTTTAACGGTCAGGCTGGTGGCAGCTTCCCCGCAGCTCCGGGGAGGGGCTGATCTGCTCTCTCCCCCAATCCGGTGACTTTTCAATCAGCCTCTTTCCTTTCCTTGCTTTCCTGCCCTCTCCTTCCAGTTCCTGGCTGTTTGTTTTGGGTTTGTAATTTTTTTTCTTTTCTTTTTTTTTTTTTTTTTTGAATCAAAACAAACTACCGGGTTCAAACTGCTAGTCAGGAACACGCTGAGCAGGAGCCTTTGCTCCTGGCAAAGGCTGTGGAAATTCGCCATGGAGAAACACCTCAGCCACGGAGAACTTGTTTTTAAGTAGCTGGGATGTCTGGAGCACAGCGGGGTCCGGACAGTTGGAAATCTGTGTCTCAGAGCTCCATAAAAGCACGGAGTTCCCTCAAATATAATACCACTGGCAAGAGCACTGCACAGCTTGGGAAGATAGTTCTGGAGTCACTCGGATTTACTCCGGCCTCCCCCAGCCTTGTTGATATCGTGATTCCTCATATAAGGCAATGAAGAGTCATTTCTGCCCCATCAGCCCATCCCTTCCCAGGAGCTCCAGATGGTTTTGCTCTCTGTCTCTCTTGTGTCTGCACTACTGGTAATTCAGGCCTGTCTCACATTAGTTTTTGAGCTGAAACCTTCCCACAATTAGAGTCTGTGCTTCTGCGCTGCAGAGGACGTAGGGCTGAGCTGGCAGAGCGCTGTCTGGGAGATCCATCCCACACACGAGTCCTGTTCAGGTTTCTCTATTTCAGTCAAGAGTGTGATTTTTCTAGTGAAATCATCAAAGCAAGACAGTCTCAGCTACAGATGGGCAGCGACAGCCATTTGAAGATGCCTCATAGCTGGTTTGTCTCAGACAGGAGTTGTTGATTTCAATATAATCTCATTTTACACCAATATAACATCTCTCCCTTCTTCATCCAGCCCTTCCTTTCCAAGGAAAAGAGGTTATGTTCCTTTCCCTTTTCCTCTGGGAGCTCCACATCACAAGTGTCAGGGAAATCTGCCCAAGGACCACAGCTCAGCAACTCACTCAGGAAAAATGTGCTCCACAGACACCCTCGAAGCATCCCTGCTTCTCTTGCAGCAGAGCTGTTTGGCCCTTGCCAAATTAACTTGCTAATTAACAGGGGTTTTGATCCCAGGCAGGAATTTACCACTCTGAGGCCAAACTCAAGCGTGGTCCAAAACTTCCAGCTGGTCCAAAGCCCTGTGTGCTGTGGCAGGAATGTGAAGAGCTGACAAATGTCTGGGGAATGCAATCTCTGGGAGAGGACTTGGGTGTAGCAGACATCTCGGGATAAGCAGTAAGGCAGGGTTTATGGCAGGCACAGAATTAGTGGAGAAGGAGCACAGGGAAAAGCAGGATTGCTGCAGGGCATTTAGGAGAGGATGAAGCTTCATTTGTGCAGGTGATTTACTCCTTCTGTGCCTTCATTCAACCCTCAGACAGGGAAGTGTCATCATTATCCCCTCTGTGCCGACAGATCTGGGGTCTTTGCCTACAGCAACCCAGCGGCACCAGCACCGAAATCCTGGTTCCTTGTTCCCATCCCAGCTCTCGGAAGGATCCCGGTAATAATAATCATGCAAATCATGCAAGCAGGCTTTGCTGAGAGAGATGATTTCAGCAATGGTGATAGCTGGGAGACAGTGATGGAGCCACACTTGTCACATGAATAACCACAGTCTGTCCAGTCAGAGCTGACAGTCTAAGGCAAGGCAGCTCCTTCTGTGCTTATTTAAGAGGCTCTTCGTAGACACAGCAGATCTTTCTGCTTCACCTCCCCTGCATAATAAGAAGCAACGTCTTTCCTGTTAGTTTATCTGCCTTTGGATGGGATATGAGGCTGGCAGACCCCTCTGGGCACGGGGGAACCCTGGAAGGAAGTGGAGGCTTTTAACTTTCTGCATGAGTGCAGTGAGAATGTGGGTTGTAGTTTCAGTGCCTCTAAACCTGGCACTCGGGGAGGAGTTCCCAGCTGAGTAAATCTTTACGTGATCTTCAGAAACGTTATCAAGGAGGGACACGCAGTGAGGGACAAGGTCCTCCACTGAGAGGGATGGATTTAGAGGGGGCTCCTGAGGTTATAAACACCCCTCATCCAACGAGAGATGTTAAAAAGCAAACTGCCCCAGGGAGGGTTTTTTTTAAAACAGAAACCTATTTTTTCTGCACAATCCAGCCAGAAGACTCCCCCCATTCCAGGCCTTGCATGTGGCAGCCATGGCAGTGCTGAGTGAGGGATGTTGAGGAGAAGATGCAAAGCTGAAGGGAGAATCACAGAATAAGCTCAGGATCATCGAGTCCAACTCCTGGCCTTATGCAGGACACCCCATGAATGCCTCCATGTCCCTGAGAGTGTTGTCCAAACATTAGGGAATCAGGGTGCTGAGGGGAAAACGGGAGCGCTGAGGGGACCCAGGGACTGAGGGGAGCCGAGTGTCGAGAGTAGCCAGGGCACTGAGGGGAAATGGGGAGCTGAAGGGAGACACGGGTGTTTAAGGGATATGGAGGCACTGAGGGGAGCCAGGGGTGCTGACAGAACAGGGATGCTTAGGAGAGCCGAGCGCTGAGGGGAGATGGAGGAGCTGAGGGGAGATGGACGTGCTCAGGGGAGCAGTGGCGCCAAGGGGAGAAGTGGCACTGGGGGGAGATGAAGGCGCTGAGGGGAGATGGAAGCGCTGAGGGGAGATGGAGGAGCTGAGGGGAGATAGAGGAAGCATTGGCACTGAGGGGAGATGGAGACGCTGAGGGAAGCATTGGCACTGAGGGGAGATGGAGGCACTGAGGGGAGATGGAGGCACTGAGGACCGGGGGGCACTAAGGGGAGCCCAGAAGCAGAGCAGAGCCTCAGCTCTACCTCGCTGAGACGCTTCAGACACATTCACAGGCCCCGCAGCCGCGGCCCGGAGACACAAACAAGCGCAGGGCCACGGACGGGCACCGCGGGCCCCGCCGCTGCCCGGGGGCGTTGCCCACAACCGAAATGGCGGCGGCGGCGGCGGCCGCGCCCGGTGCGGGGCGGGCCGAGGCGGGGCCGCTCTCACCCGGCCCCGGCGCCGCTTTCGTTACAGCGCGGCCGAGGCAGCGCCCGGCGGGACGCGGCGCCCGGAGCCCCCGGACTGATCCGCTGCTTCCACCTCGGAACACTTCCACCCGCCGCCGGTGACACCGCCGGGCCAAACCTCGCCGCCATGGGCTCCGAGCGGGATTCCGAATCGCCTCGTTCTTCATCCATCCACTCGGCCGCCGCCAAGTGCCCCAAGCCCGGCCGCCGCCGCCGCCTCTCCTTCCAGAGCGTCTTCTCCGCCGCCGCCGCCTCCGCTGCGGGCGGCCGCCGCCGCGCCAAGGCCGAGCCGCCCCCGGCCGCCCCGCCGCCGCCTCCCGCAGCCCCGCCGGCCCCGCCGCCGCCGCCGCCGCCGCCCCCCGAAGAGGCTCCGGTGGTCCCGGAGGGCGAGGAGGAGCTGGAATGTCCGCTGTGCCTGGTGCGGCAGCCGGCGGAGAACGCGCCGAGGCTGCTGTCGTGCCCGCACCGGTCGTGCGGGGCCTGCCTGCGGCAGTACCTGCGCATCGAGATCACCGAGTCCCGCGTCAACATCTGCTGCCCCGAGTGCAGCGAGCGCCTCAACCCCGCCGACATCCGCCGCCTGCTCCGCGACTCCCCGCACCTCGTCGCCAAGTACGAGGAGTTCATGCTGCGCCGCTGCCTGGCCGCCGACCCCGACTGCCGCTGGTGTCCGGCCCCCGACTGCGGGTGAGTGCCGGGGGGGACAAGGGCTGCCGGTGGGATGCTGCTGCTCCATCCTGGGACAGCCCGGGCGATCGGGGACCTGCTCGTGTGTCCATCCTGGGACACCTTGGGGAAGGGGAAACCTGCTGTCCTCTCCATCCTGGGGCAGCCCGGGCGATGGAGGATCTGCTCGTGTGTCCATCCTGGGAAACCTTGGGGAGGGGGAACCTGCTGTCCGCTCCATCCTGGGACAGCCCGGGCGATGGGGGACCTGCTTGTGTCTCCATCCTGGGAAACCTTGGGGAGGGGAAAACCTGCTGTCCGCTCCATCCTGGGACAGCCCAGGCGATGGGGGACCTCGTGTGTCCATCCTGGGACACCTTGGGGAGAGGAAAACCTGCTGTCCTCTCCATCCTAGGGGCAGCCCGGGCGATGGGGGATCTGCTTGTGTGTCCGTCCCGGGACACCTTGGGGAGAGGAAAACCTGCTGTCCTCTCCATCCTGGGACAGCCCAGGCGATGGGGGACCTGCTTGTGTGTCCATCCTGGGACACCTTGGGGAGAGGAAAACCTGCTGTCCGCTCCATCCTGGGACAGCCCAGGCGATGGGGGACCTGCTTGTGTGTCCATCCTGGGACACCTTGGGGAGAGGAAAACCTGCTGTCCTCTCCATCCTGGGACAGTCCGGGCGATGGGGGACCTCGTGTGTCCATCCTGGGACACCTTGGGGAAGGGGAAACCCGCTGTCCTCTCCATCCTGGGACAGAGTGATCCCTATCCCTTCCATCGTGGGGCAGCTTGGCAGGGGAAAGCTGCTGTCTCTTCAGGGTGTTGCCCCATCTATCTGTCCTGTCTTGGTAGATTCCCAGCCTGGAGGGATGCTGCCTGTCCCCAAGATGTGCTGGGATAGCTGAGTGAAGTGGAACCCACTGTGGGCTGCTGCAGATGCGGATGGCATCCCTCACTTGGGTCCCAGGACAGCACAGTGAGGGCTGGCTCATCCTCAGTAGGGTGCTGCTGCTGATACGCTTCTGGTCCTGCTGTGTCCCATGGGGTGCCCTCGCTGCAGGGGTTTTTTTGCTTATCTGCAGTCCGTTCAGGACAGCTGATAGACCTTGGGTACCAAAATTCCATCTATGCTTATCGTCTCTCTAAAGCACCAGGATTTGACCTTGGGGATTGTAAAAACACAGACAAATTGGATAGGAGTGACTTGAAGGGGGTTTTAACAGAGCCATCGTTTCCCTAATTTAACAGAAGCCTTTTTTTCTGCACAAATGGTAAGTGTGGACTTTCCCAGCTCTGTGTTTCGCTGCCAGTCCTGGGGACAGTGCATGGGGACAACGCTGCAGCCTCCAGTAGTGGGGAAGAAGGAGCCATAACCAGTCACTTTTTCCCAGTGAGGACGTGAAAACACGGCAAAGAGGGGTGATGTTGACTCACTGTCTGTTGCCCAAGTGAGGAAACGTCTCTGTCCAGAAGTCAGCTCAGCCAAGCCTGATGACTGTGTAGTTATGAACGTGTTGCTTTCATTTTCTCTTCCCTTTTCTTTTAAACGAACTCTGTTCAGTTTCTGTTTTGGGCGTGAGCCAAAGCTGCCTGGAAAAGGGCTTTGTCGGGGAACTTGAGAGAAGTGCTGTGAAGTTGAGCTACAACTTAGCTTGGATGGCAATTCTGGGTAGAAGGAACATGAAAGGAAAGTCTGACCTAGTAGTCGGAATGGAAAAGATGGTGGGAGGGTTGTGAAGATTTAATCAGAGCCTTGTAATGGGCATCCTATGCAAAGCAGTGAACCTGGCTCCGGTTACCCATTTCACAGCCTTTTGAGCATCCTGTATAAGGGCTTGTTCCTTCAGAGGGTGAAGTTAACAGCAGACAACACCTTTGTTCCTTTCTGAAGCCAAATCAAGTGCGAGATCTCGATGTTTCAGCAGCTCTGGGGATCAGATCAGGGAGATAGAGCAGGTTGTGCTGCCACAGAGGAGGGAATGCCTCTGCTGGTAACCGGCTAGAGAAAATCCGGTTCCTGCTCAGCGAATCTCAGCTCCTTGACTATTGTGATGTTATCTGTGCCCAGGATAAGGTGTACAAACAGCGACGTCACCCGGGCTGGCTGGTTGGAAGGAGCCAGCTCCAGCTCGGGGCCCGGAGGGCGTTGCCTCTGTGACAGCATCCTGAGCCTGGTCCCTTCCTCTGGGGGAGGTTTGGGCAGGCTGGTGGCACACACGGCTCTTTCTCTGAGCTAAAGCCTCCTCCCTGGTTAGTCAGGGAGCAGGATGAGCCAGGTGACAGTGCCGGCATCCTCCTCCCAGCTGCCCAGAAGAGCAAGAAGCGACCCCGAGGCTGTTGGAGATGTTGGAGACAGCTCTCGTGGCCCAGCGCTGCTGGTGTGTCTGTAGCGCTCGAACAAAGGCTGTTGGAATCAGCCCTCCGGCAGGGAGAGGAATTAATCACCCTATTCATTCTTCCCGGCAGAGCTTGTGTGGCTGTGCTTATGTAAAATCAGGGTATGAATTATTTACAGCGGGCTTTCCCCGCTGTAGTAGTGCCGAGTACGGGAGCGTAGGGCTGGGGGCACGGCAGAGTGATGCTTGTCACTGGGTCACCCACCACTGTCACCCGAATTAAACCCCTCCAGCAACATTATTTCAGTGTCAGGGAATCAAGGCATTGCTTTATTCTGGCCAGGATGTGCCACAGAAATCGTTTCATCCACACGTGCCCAGGTTGTGCAGTGAAAATCCTTCCATCCCACCTGGTTCTTTACCAGAGTTTTCACATATTTATACATTACAAAAAAATACTCCAAAGAAATTCACGTTCATTGGTCTTAAATTTATACGTTACAAAAAAAAAAACTCCAAAGAAATTCACGTTCATTGGTCTTAAATTACACAATGATTCCATCTCCTACTGGTTATTGATCCCTTCGGTGCTAATTTGGCCCTCATTCTTTGGTTCTCTTATTGATCTTTTCCCAGACCAGATGTCTCCAGCCTCGCCGGGGGGTGATGTTTGTTGATGTCCGTTTATCTCCTCTTTCTTCTGGCTCCTCTCAATCTGTTGATACTCAGCTCATGAGGCCTCACCCCCGGGCTTTTGAAGAGAAACTTCAATTCCTCTCCCCCAGGGCAAAGGCGAACAAAACCCCTGAGTGAAATTACAACAAAAATGCTAAAAGTTGTATCATTTCCAATGCCACCAACCAAGGTGGGCAGGGCTGGGCTATGGCCCTGGATGTCACCCCCACCGAAGTGGTGGCATCAAGGGGCTGCAGGGCTGTGACAGAGCCCTAAAAACATCCTGTGCCTTGCTCACACCCTGCAGTGTTTCCTAAATGAAAGAGCTTGGCTGTGCTGGCCGGGAGGAGGAGGAGGAGGACAACACAACACCGGTGCATGTTGCCGTGGAAACCCTGATCAATTGATGGCGCCATCAATGGCAAAACAAATAATTTTCTGTGTTTTGCAGCTCCGGGTTTCCCCCCCCCCCCCCCCACCCCGACACAGCCCTTGCTACAATCAGGTGGGATTGCAATTGCTGTCTAGTGTTTGTCACACTGCAGCCTTCCCCAGAGAAAAACAGAACCTTTAAAGAGAAAGGAGCTGTGTGGGCTGAGATCCGTGAATGGGCAGGAGGAGGGACGGAGGAAACTCGTGGCTGTCCAAGGAGGGGGCTGGAAGTGGAGCTGTGCCGTTCCTGGGGTCTCAGGAAAACGCTCACATTGCTTTGGAGGGAAAAGTCAGGGAGGAGAACTCAGTTTCCCTTCTTACCTGCTGGGATTGAGCCTGAAAATGACCATATAATGTGTGTCCACAATGTGTCAGGGGTCAGTGGAAGAGGAAAACCACTGTCCATCCAGGTCCTGCCGTGACTATTCCTCAGCATTTCACTTCAGAACCCACTTTCTAGTTGACCTTGACGTGGAGATGTGTTATTTCTTCCCCCGCTAGACTAGTCCTGGAGCTTCTTTCCCCCACAGCTGTGGGCTTGTGCATGATATTTCAGCTCCAGCAACAAAATATAAATGCTGATGGTTTTAATTTCTCGAGTGTTTAAAAAAACCCAGCATTTTGAGCGAGGAGTTAATTTAGGGTGTGGGGTTGCTTAATATATTACACTGAGCTCTCCTAGGCTGCTGTTATGGTTTGAAATAGCAGTGTCACAACACAGCTGGGCAAATGAAGCTTTCCTTTTCTGTTCTGCCAAGGGCATACCAGAAGATAGTGGCAGAGTGAGGATGTTTAGTGGGATATTCCTTAGACAAGGTGCACAGAAACCAAATTCATCCCTCCCAAGCCCCTGGGCCGTCTGCGTCACAGAATTATCATATAGGAACAGAGTGGTTGGGGTTGAAAAGGGACCTTAAAATTCATCCTGGGACACTTGCAGGGATGGGGTTTTCCTGTCTGTCCTCCTGCTGGGCTCAGGTGCAGGTGTGTGGATGCACAGGTAGAGCTGCAGTCGTGCCTGCCAGCCCTCAGATGCTGTTTCTTTGGCGATGCTGTCGTAGCCTGGCAGGATGAAGTTGCTCAAAACTCCCACGGGATATGAATCATTGTGGTATGACACATTCAGTGGTTCTCACGCTGCTGCCTCGGAGAAGAAGAGGCAAATACAACTCCAGCCACACGAGCTCTAAATATGAAACCTTAAATAGGAGTTATTCCCCTCTGACCACTAACAGAAATACTGAGGATGAGCAAACAAAAATATCCTTTTGCCATATGGGTGTCGCAGGACTGGGAAGGCACTTTTGGAATTGCTCATGGCAGCCCCTGCCAATGGAAACAGCCTCATCCTCAGTGGCTGTCAGTCACATTTCTGCAGCACTGCTTGGTGATGCTGCTGAAGGCTTCTGTGTACACAGGACACTTCCTTCTGGGCGTGTCACACTTCTGTCACAGTCAGCTGGTGGAGCTTGGGCCTCTCTCTCTTGCACAGTTGATAATTTTACTCCAATTTTGGCTTGTTCCAAAGGCAGGGCATTGTTCTTCACCACTCTTTGGAAAAGGAAGCTCCGTGGAGATCATCAGGAGCTCGCTTGTTGACTTAGCTACATATGGAACTGTTATCTCACTTTTTTAGGATCATTCAGTTGATAGAAGTGCCCGGGACAAGCTCAGCTTTCCTAGACTCCTCTACACCATATACAGCATCCACCCATAGATCTGTCCTGAGGAAATGAGGGATGTGTGTGTGCCTGGAAAGAGCAGCCAGAGCCCATCCTGGGAGGAAACAGCAAGGAGTCATCTGGGCACACTGGGCCAGACAAATCTGGCCTGGCTGAATTGCCAGTGAGAACTGCCAGCAGTTACTGAGGAGAGAACAACTCAGCATCTCAAGCTGCCTGCATGAAAGGTCCCTGCCCTGAGTAACCCAATTAGCACTGCTTAATTTCGGGCCCTGCAGAGCTCAGGAATGTGTCTGGTGTGGAGGCTGCTGTGCCAGTGATCAGGAAAGAGACAGGGGAGAAGTGACCTGGTGGCTCTGGGTGTGGTGCCCTGCTCGAGCTTGGTAACTCTGTGTTTCCCTTCTCCCGGCAGGTACGCGGTGATCGCCTACGGCTGTGCCAGCTGCCCCAAGCTCACCTGCGAGAGGGAGGGCTGCCAGACAGAGTTCTGCTACCACTGCAAGCAGATATGGCACCCCAACCAAACCTGCGACATGGCCCGGCAGCAGCGGGCGCAGACGCTGCGGGTACGGACCAAGCACACCTCGGGCCTCAGCTACGGACAGGAGTCTGGGCCGGGTATGCATTTACCCATTTCTCACCAACTATCCAAAGCTGGACAGACCCACTAGGCTCTTTGCCCTTTGCAAAGGACAGCCCTAAGAGTCACGCTCTGATTTTTTTTTTAATTGCTCGGCTGTTTGTGTGTGTGTGTGTGTGTGTGTGTGCACGCTGAGGAAAGGGGCACCTCTGTTCAAACCTGCTGCCCTCAAAGCCTGAGTGTGTCTCCAGCAGCTGTGAAACTCAAGAGTCATTTCCCCTCGGATGTGTGTTAGGGCACATCTGATCTCTTTCAGCAGCACCAAACAGATCAGGAGGTGATGATGTGCTTTGGGTCCTTTTGTGTCGTGGCAGCTCCCCTCATCCGCCCCAGCCCTGCTTGTGGCTCTTTTGATCTTGGATGTTCTTGCTTTTTTGCTGATCTAAACCCTGAACAACAGTAAAAAAGCAGTCACTTCTTTACTGTTGCAGCTTCAAAAGTTGCCTGGTGTGGTCTTGAAGAGCAGCATTCATGGCCAGCTGAGTGTGGGGAGCTCTGCTCTTGTGCACTGTTAGGTCTTGGTAACGGCAGGTACCAAAAAAATGCCAACCCACAGAACTCCTCTGCTGCCTGGCAGGAGCTGCTGTGTCTGCTGAGTTTGTGTTCCTTAAAAATAACTGTATTGACTCTGGAAGTGGGCAGTGAGGCCATTTTTTTAAAGCCCTGCCCTACCACCAAACAAAATACCCTGTTTTTCGTTCTGTGAGAGGAGTTTAAATATTAATTCTCTCAGTGTGGAGCTGCCGTGGGTGGTTCTGAGGTGGCCTAGTGGTGTGCCGAGGTCCAACATGCCCCAGTTTAGAGAACCCTAAGAATGGGCAGCATAGATACTGCCCCAACCAGCAGAAAAACCCAGTGTATGACTTTTTCTATCCTGTTAAAAAGATCCCTGCCAGGAAGGGCATTTAGCCACGGGAAAGGGAGGTTTTGGAGACAGTGGTTTTTCTCCCCACCCCGCCGTGCTGGATCCAGCCTGGTGATTAATAAGGTGTGAGCTGGGCTCACAGCTGGATTTCATCTTGCTGAGCTTTGCAGGGGCCAGCAGAGCCCCGAACCACGGCACAGCCATTGCATAACCACGATCAGATGATGCCTGAATTAAGGAAGGGATGAAAGCCCCTTATCCTGCTCTGCCAGCTGTGTGTGGCTGCAGCCCCATGTCCCCTAAAGGCCAGGTTTGGGGTTTCTCCAGTGCCTGTTCTCCCAGTTGCTGTGTTGTTCTTGGCCCATGAATCACCTCCGTGGAGCAATTCAGTAATGGCTCGTTGTGCTGGGCAGGTATGACTTGTTCCCTGTGTTTAAGCATGAATTCTGGAATACATCCCATTCAAGATTAGAACAAGCTTTCCAAAGTGGCTGTTGTTCCCAGTCCCTGCTGTTGGCGGGGTCTGTCACGTCCAAATTATCTTCTCTGAGATAAACTAAAGACACACCAAAGACACTGCTCACCTTGGCAGCAGCAAAGGTGTTCTGCTGCACAGAAAACAAGGATTTCAATCCTTAACGAGAACCCCCCTGGCTGATTCTTCACTCTCCCAGCAGAGAGCCCATCTGATCCCCTTGTTTCCTCCCCTCAGCTGATGACATCAAGCCGTGCCCACGCTGCAGTGCTTACATCATCAAGATGAACGATGGCAGCTGCAACCACATGACGTGTGCCGTGTGTGGCTGCGAGTTCTGCTGGCTCTGCATGAAGGAGATCTCGGATCTGCATTACCTCAGGTGAGCAGGGCAAGCAGCACGTGCCTCTCTCGGGCTTCCTGGAGGAGTTCACTGCACCCTGATGGACTTTCACCCTCTTGCTTCAGCGATCAGCCAGCGGGGATTTTATTGTTTCGGAGTTCTGATGGACTCTGTTCCCACTTTACAGCGTTCAGATGCTTTTCCCACATCAAACAAAGCTCCTGATACAATTTCTTTTGAGAGCTCTCGGTGTGCTGTGTATTAAACACAGACCCTATAGTGTGATATTCACCTTTTGGAGTAAAAAAAAAAAAAAAAAAAAAAAAACAGAAAACTTATTTGTGTTGTCTACCTGCTTCCTAAGTTCTGGGTTTTACTCATGAGCAAGTTGAACATGGGGTTCTCAGGAGCTTATAGGAACTACTGGAGTGCTAATGTCAACTTTTTTTTCTCTTCCATGAAGCCCCTCTGGCTGTACATTCTGGGGCAAAAAGCCATGGAGTCGTAAAAAGAAGATTCTCTGGCAGCTGGGCACGTTGATCGGGGCTCCTGTGGGCATTTCCCTCATCGCTGGCATTGCCATTCCTGCCATGGTCATTGGCATCCCTGTGTACGTTGGGAGGAAGGTGAGTGTGAGGGGCAGAAGGCTTTGGGGTGTTCTCTGTGCTGACCAGAAATTTAGAGCTGATAGGAAGGGCGGATCTTGTCACAGAACCCAAATTCAGTTTTCTCTTCTAAAGCTTCTCTTATCTCCTGGGCTTTGTGTGGGGAAGGTGGTGGCTGATAGCCCTGGTAGCCTTTCAGGCTCAAGTCCTCCCAAATGCATTTTGCCTTTCTCTTGTGCCTCTGCCTCAACTAAGGAGCACCAGGGGGTCCCTTTCGAGCCCATCAGCCCTGTGGCTTCTTTTTCTTCAACACAGACCCTTTCTTCGTGGTTGCTTCTTTTTCTTCAACACAGACCCTCCTGCTAGGTCTGCTCCCTGAGGAGATTCAAAATGAGGTTCCTCCAGGGTTCATGCAGGTGGCAAGGCTGTAAAATCACTTTGTAATGTCCTCTGGGTGTCTGCTGTTCTCACCTGGTGCTTTTCTTTCCATCAGATCCACAGCAGGTACGAGGGCAAGAAAACTTCCAAGCACAAGAGGAACTTGGCCATTACTGGTGGGGTCACCTTGTCTGTCATTGCCTCCCCAGTCATTGCTGCTGTCAGTGTTGGTAAGTGGGCTCAGCCCTGTGCCTTCTGCTGGCCCAGTGGCCACTGAGACAAGTGGGTAGCCCAGCCCTGTGCCGTGAGGGTGGCCAAAGGACAATCTGCAGAGTGCAGCTGTGTGTGGGTTCGGGCACAATGCTCTGTCCCACATCCTGATGTGCTCGAGCTGGCCCAGAGCCAGCACAGGCCTTGTCTGGAGCACCAATTGGCTGTGCCACAGCCCATCCTGGAGTCCCTTGTCACACAGAGCTGTCTCTTGTCATGGTTTGGGGGCTGATGTCTTGATGGTTCAATGCTCTTGAGGCTCCCCCACTCAGCACAAAAGGCTCCACCACTGTCT
Source organism: Sylvia borin (assembly GCA_014839755.1). Classification (NCBI taxonomy): domain Eukaryota; kingdom Metazoa; phylum Chordata; class Aves; order Passeriformes; family Sylviidae; genus Sylvia; species Sylvia borin. The sequence continues at coordinate 4,849,159 of CM025981.1, read as the reverse complement.
GTCTCCAAAACTGTGAACTGTTGCTTTAAAAGCAACAAAATCATGACTAAAAGAGTCCCTAAAAATCTTTTCTGTCTGCCCAACACATCTTTAAGCTCCTCTTAACCCAGCTCCTCTTCCTCTCCAGGAATTGGGGTCCCCATCATGCTGGCCTACGTCTATGGGGTGGTGCCCATCTCGCTGTGCCGGGGTGGTGGCTGTGGGGTCAGCACAGCCAATGGAAAGGGCGTGAAAATCGAGTTTGATGAAGATGATGGACCTATCACAGGTAATAACCGATCTTGGGAAGGGGGTGAAGCAAAATGCTGTTTTGTTGCCTCTTGTAATGAAATTGTTTGAGGTCCTGACGTGTCCCAAATCTGAGACGAGACATCGCGGCCGAGTGCTCCCACTGCCCATTCCAACCCCTGTGCTCTCCTTCCCTGCAGTGGCCGATGCCTGGAGAGCCCTGAAGAACCCCAGCATTGGAGAGAGCAGCATTGAGGGGCTGACCAGTGTTCTGAGCACCAGTGGCAGCCCCACGGACGGGCTCAGTGTCATCCAGGGCAACTACAGCGAGACCGCCAGCTTCGCCGCCCTGTCCGGGGGCACCCTGAGCGGGGGGGTCCTCTCGGGGAGCAAGGGCAAGTACAGCAGGTAACTGCACTGTGGGAAAAGCAGAGAGGTGCCCAAGGCCTGTGTGGGTTGAGTGGGTTTATTTTGGGGAGCTTTTCCAGGAGTGTGAGTGAAGCTGCTTTGATCTAAGCATTGTGTCGTGGTATTTTTGTGCCTTGGTCTGTTGGAGAATAACCAGGTCTAGGAGATCACCTGGGATAATGTGGAACCCAGAGCCACCCAGGGTGGGGAGGCACTGGCACAGGGGGGGTTGTGGGGTCCCCATCCTTGGAAATGTTCCAAGATCAGGTTGCATGAGGCTCTGAGGTGTCCCTGCCTGTGTCAGGGAGTTGGAACTAGATGATCTTTAAGGTCCTTTCCAACCCAAACCATTCCATGATTAGTGCCAGTCTAGTTCTTACAAGGTGGACAGATCCCTACTGAGCTCCTTGAGACCTCAGAGCTGATACTTCAGCTTAATTTGGAACAGCACAGAGCTCCTGCCTGCCCTGCTTAGAGCTATTCCAGCCCTGTTATCCCAGCCTGGAGGCTTTGATGCTTCCTGTTCTGCAAGCAGGATCACGGCTCTCCAAGTCAGGAGGTTACACCACAGTTTTCCTCCCAACTTGCCTGTGAGTCAGTTTGCTGGGTAATTAGAGCCACGTGTTGATGTGGCAGCCAGGATGTAATCAGGGCTCTGTGCGAGATCCATGGAAATCAGCTCTTCGCAGGAACCGTGTGAGTCATGGATGTAAACACGGCTTTACCTTCGTCATGGAAAACAGAATGGATTTGCCTAAATGGAGCCAAAAATGAGAGTAAACGAGAGCAACCGCTGGGGTTAAACTCCTGCCACACTGAGCTGGGCCAGCTCGCAGGGATTCTTGCTTTCCTGTGAGGAGCAGGGATGGGTTGGTGCTCTTTGGGGGCCTCTAAAGCATTTCTGAGGAATCCTCTTCTTTCCTGCAGGCTGGAAGTCCAGGCAGATGTCCAGAAGGAGATTTTCCCCAAGGACTCGGTCAGTTTGGGGGCGATCAGTGACAACGCCAGCACCCGAGCCATGGCTGGTTCCATCATCAGCTCCTACAACCCCCAGGACAGGTAGGAGGACGTGGAATGCTGAGAGGAGCGTTGGTGGAGGGCGTCCTGGAAAAACACACGCTCTGTGAGCGCTGCTGTGGGTGGTGGGATGGCTGTGCTGGCACCAGGGATCCATCCTTCTCCTTCTCCTAGCACGAGAGGAGGGCTGGGGACAATTTGGGAGCAGCCTTCGTGTGTGGTGTGGAGGCTGGGGAGGGGATCTGCAGCCCAGCACCCTCAGGGGCTGTTCTGGCAGTTTGAGAGGACTCTGGAGCATTCCCAGCTCAGCCCCTGGCTCAGATCTTGGCTCTGTTAGGATGATTCAAGAAGAGCAGTAAGTCACGGGGTGACGAGCAGCATCTTGCTCCTGTTTTGGAGGTGTGATCCTCCCAGTACAGCCCAGTAACTGCTCCCAGTAACAAGAGGCTGGTTGTTCCTGCAGGGAGTGCAATAACATGGAGATCCAGGTGGACATCGAAGCCAAACCCAGTCACTACCAGCTGACCAGTGGCAGCAGCACAGAGGACTCCCTGCACGTCCACACCCAAATGGCAGAGAACGAGGAAGAGGAGGAGGAGGAGGAAGAGGAGGAGGACGACAACAAGCAGGAGCAGACGTGCAAACACCAAAGCTGTGAGCAGAAGGACTGCATTGGCAGCCAGACGTGGGACATCACCCTGGCCCAGCCCGAGAGCATCCGCAGCGACCTGGAGAGCTCGGACAGCCAGTCGGACGACGTGCCGGACATTACCTCGGACGAGTGCGAGTCCCCCCACTGTCAGACTGCAGCAGGCTGCCCACAGACCCCCAGAGCAAGAGGTGCCCAGAGCCCAAGTGCCCACCTGAGCCACTGTGCCCAAGCCGAGGGCTGCCGGCTGGATGAGATGGTCCAGCTGGAATGCATCGAAGCCAGAGTGTGACCTGAGCATTGCTCCCTGTCACCTGCAGCTTCTGGGCCAGGGTTGTGTCCCTGTTGGCTTGTGTTTGCCATCCTCCAGCTGGCTGCCCCAGCCTCGCCTCGGGGAGTTGCTGTTTCTTATGTGACAGAAAAAAAAAGCAAACCAGAAAAAAGGAAAGGAAGAAAAGAAAAAAAAAAAAAAGAAATCCCCCCTCACCGCCGTCTTTTTGGTTTAATTTATTGGTTCAGACTCTGTGAGGTGTGTAAGAGTGTAAATATGTTTGTGTGTCTGTACGTCTGCAACCATCCTAAGGGACTCTGGGAATAAAGACTCTGTCATTCGACCTGAATCCAGCTCATCCTTTCCAAAGCTGAGGGAAATCTTCCAGCTGACTTTGCCCACGTGAATGCTGTTCCCAAAGGCTTGGGAAGTGGAGAAGTCTCTCTTCTCCCTCTCCCTGTGCAGCAGGGCTGGGTACAGGTGAAAGGAGGAGGGGAAGAACGGGACAAAAAGGCAATTTTCCAGCACTTTGGGGTGTGTGGGAGCTGAGGATGATGATGAGAGCGGTGGCTCCGTTGGGATGTTGGGGACAGCACCTTTGCCCAGAGCAGTCCCAGGAGCCAGGGTTCTCCCTGTGATTAAATTGTTGGAGCCCACAGCCACCCCAGCAAGCCCCTGTCCCCATGCCAGTCCCTGGAACTTCCCTGAGGGCGATGGCCACCAAACCAGCTCCTCTGAGTCGCCTTTTGGCCAGGTCACCTCCTGCCCTGACCCCTCTGCTTCGCCCTCTCCCTGCAGGTCAGTCCCTGGCAGTGCTGGTCAGTCCCTGTGGTCCTGCAGTGTCCCACCCCAGGGGCTGCCCCTTCCCTTCTTCTGTGGCCTGGGACCTGCGTGGCTGGAGCCCAGCCTGCTGCCATGGCTTGGGAGGTGGGGATGGATGGGGAAGGGGATGAGGAAGCGTGGAACGGTGTCTGGGCATGGCACAGCATGTCACGGCATGTCACGGCACGGCTCTGGCTTGGCAGCAAGGGGAGGGCAGGGGTGGGACACGCAGGAGAAGGTGGAGTTATCCCTTTGTGCCGGGGAGCTGGTCTGACAGGAAAAGGAGCAGCAGGTGGGCGGCTCCGCGTGGCTCCGGTGTCCTGGTCCTGCCCCGTCCCAGCCCCCGATGGATCCGACTGCCCGGGGGCTGAGGGCAGGGCAGGCCCCCGGGGCATCCAGGGGCTCTGCTGGCCTGATCCTGCCCCGGTGAAGATGTGCCAAGTGGGTGAGTCTGGCTCCGGACGTGGGGATCGCCCCAGGAGGGCTCCATCTCTGCCCTCCTGCAGGGGAAACTGAGGCAGAGAGGGAGGGAGAGGAGCTGAGGGACTCAGATGGGGTCAGAGAAGGAGCTGGGCTGAGCACTGGGTGGTGATGGGGGTGTGAGGGTGGGTTCCAGAGGGGGAACAGCCCCACGGTCACTCCTCACAGGGCTGAGTGCCAGAACCCAGCCCTGGAGCTGCCGTTTGGGGACAGCTGCTCTGCCGGAGCTTCCTCACCACTCCAAGGAGCTCTTCCCAGCCCCACAGGGTCTCTGTGTCCCCATGGCCACTGGCCCCACACCTTTGCTCCAGTCCCACGAGAGCTGGCTGGGCCAGTGGTTTGCATACCTGGGCTACCGGTGGCTTCCACATCATCTCCTGCCTCGTCCCCCTGCCAGCATGGGGCAGGTCCTCTGGGGCTGTCCCCAAATTCCTGTGGGGACAGCTCAGTGCTGGCCACTCCACACCCTCCTCTCCCTTCATCTCAGGCCACCTCGATCCTGGCAGCCACCGAAAGGTGCTGATGAAAACGGGGCTCATCCTCCTCATCCTCGGGCACCTCAACTTCATCACCGGCGCGCTCGTCCACGGCACCGTCCTGCGCTTCGTGGTCACCGCCCGCGATGCCACCTCGCTGCACTACGGTGTCACCAACAGCGCCTCTGTCGCTGCTGCACTGCTGGTACCGCTGGGAGCGGGGCTGGGGACACGGGGGGGACGTGGGGAGGGGCTGGGATGAGGGAGGGACGGGGATGGAGGGTGGGGAGGAGATGGGATGCAGGATGGACACTGCTCTGTCTCCACTTCCCCACTCCAAACAAGCACAAACCCAGGGAATTAAACACTCGGGGGCTTTTCCTGGCACAAACCCAGGGAATTAAACACTCGGGGGCTTTGTTACTGGGTGAGGCCGTGGGAGATGAAGCACTGCCCCTCTGGATGAGCTCCCAGTGACAATGCCAGCAGGGAAAGGGGACCCGTGTCCCTGGGGCGGCTGCTGCTCCTCGCTGACCTCCCTGTGCCTCCTTGCAGACCATCTCCTGCGGAGTCTCTGCCCTGCTGCTGTCCCGTTACCTCGGCCCTGCAGCCTTTGTAAGCACCCCCAGCTCCTCGCCCAGCACCCAGGGGGCTGCAGCCCTCCCAGGGAACCCCCAGAACCCCTCTTTGGGGTCCATCCTGGGGAGGGGACACCCCTGAGTCCCCGCTCTGCCTCTTCTCTCCCTCCTGCAGAAATGGGCTCTGCTCTCCCTGAGCGCCTGCAGCAGCCTGTGCTGCCTGTGCTGCCTGCTGGGGCTGCTCGTGGCCGTGGGGCTGACCCTGGGCAACCAGGGCCGGGTGTTGCTGGCCCCCTGCTCCATCAGCAGCGCCGCCCTCGCCCCGGTCTCCCGCGAGTGCCCCTTTGATCCCACCCGCGTCTACGTGAGTCCCCCGTGGGCTGGGGATGTGCTGGGGATGGGGAGGATGTGCAAGGAGCTGATGTTCCCCCTGTCTCCCAGAGCTCCACGCTGTCCCTCTGGGCCATTTCCCTCCTGCTCGAGGCCATGGAGATCTTCTTCAGCATCCGCTGCCTCCTGCTCACCCTCGAGCTGCTGCGCCTCGGCCGCTGCTGCTGCGGGATGCTCCGGATGAAGGTGATTTCTGATCCCTGGGCTCAGCTCCAGCTCCTTCCCTGCAGGGCTGGGACAGACCTGCCTGGGCTCGGGGGTGACTCGTGCATCCAAAGCTTCCACCCCTCCGGTCCCATTCTCATCATCCTCTCTGGCTTCCAGCTCTCTTTGCAGGCAGGGCCAGTGCAGAGCCCCAGCCCCGGGCAGTGCCTGGGCTTGCTGAGACTGGACAGTGTGGAAATTGCCCGGCTCTGAGGGATAAATGACCCTGTGGATGTGTCCTGGCCGTTCCTGCCCCATTCCAGCACCACCACAGGACTCAGCTGCCTCCCAGGATGAGTGGACACATCCCGTGGCACACGAGCCCATCCCACGGCCTTGGCTTGCCTGGGGCTGCAGCGAGGGAGGAAACTGGGCTGGATCCAGACCCTGCAAGGAGGAACTTTCCCCAGGGGCTCCGTGTCCCCTTTCCCAGCACGGACTGCACTGACACAAACTTTATTCTGCAGGTATTAAAGACCAGAAGCACGGCCCCCACGGCAGCCTCACCCCCTGCCCTGGCCGTGGGGAGGGGGCTGACCCAGCCCTGCCCATGGCGGTGTCTTCATGCGGGGCTGGGCGCTGGGGACCCCCGCAGCCACCGGGGCTTTGTCCCCCTGGGCTGTGTCCCCACTCCTGGCAGAGATGCCGCAGTGGCTTGGCCACCAGGCTGGGCTGTCCCCCTGCTCCGAGCCCCGGGGCTGGGGAGGGCTGTCCTCAATCAGGGCACACCCAGCCTCCATCCTCCCACCAGTAAAACCAGTGCAGGAGCCCCCCGGGGGATGAATCCCCTCACCCCAAAATCAGCCAGGCTCCAGCTCTCATCCCACAGGGGGCTGTGGGGGCACAGCGGGGACCGCAGGGGCCGGGCAAGGGACAGTGACCATCTGCAGGGTCGGGGGTGGCAGAGAGGGGGGCTCTGGGGGGTCCGTGGGGCTCAGAACTGCATGGCCCCGCTGGGGTCACACTGCAGCAGGCGCACGATGGATGGGTCGCTCTTGGCCCCTCGGATGAACTCCTCCAGCGAGAGCTTCCCTGCGGGGAAGGGACACGGCTCAGCCACCCCCCAGCACCAGAGACCACCCAGCACAGCCCGTGGACACCCCCCCACCCGGGAGGAGCACCCTGGGGTGCCCCTGAGCCCCTCCACACTAGCAGACATGAGCTGTTTAATCAGCGTGCGTGCGGCTCCTTCTAAGACCCCTGGATTTAGCCATGAGACCTTTCCCTAATCCCCCGCAGCTCCTCTCATTTACCGTCGTTATTAGTATCCATCTGTCGGAAGATTTTGTCCGTCCTTTTCTCCGGGGTGGCCTCGTCCTCAGGCATGTTCATCACAGAGGAGACCATTTTGTAGATGGCCTGGGACAAGGAGAGGGGGGTGAGGGTGGGTACGGGGGCATTGCCCACCTGGGACAGAGCTCTGGGCTTTGCTTCCCTGGGAATGGGGCTGATGTTTAACACCCTTCCCATGGGATCAGGCTGTGAGCTGCTCCTGCAGGGGAGGGTTTGGCCACTGGCATGCCACTGCAGTGGCCATGAGAACCACCAGGTTGGGATTTGGGCAAGGAGAGAATCTCCTGCCCTTTTGCCAACACCATCAGGAGTGCTGGGTGACAACTGCCAGCCCTGGAAGCGCGGGAAGAGTCCCGGGATGGGGTAACAAAGGGACATCCCCAGGGCAGGGAAAAACTCGGGATGCTCCAGGATAAAACCACCTCTGCAGCAACAGCAACGAGTTCATCCCTGCTACTGCAAAACCCTGTCCGGGAGGTCGCACAGGGCGAAATCCCCAACCCACCCGCCCGCGGGGGAGGTGACGGTGACACCCGAGAGCCGCGGCGGGGCAGGGCGGGGCCGCCCGCTACCTGCACGATCTCCAGCATCTCCTCCCGGCTGATGTAGCCGTTGCCGTCCAGGTCGTACATGCTGAAGGCCCACATGAGCTTCTGCTCCAGCTTCCCGCGGGAGGTGACGCTCAGGGCGATGATGAACTCCCTGAAGTCGATGGTGCCGTCGCCGTTGGTGTCGAAGGTGCGGAAAACGTGCTCGGCGAACTTGGAGGCGTCGCCGTAAGGGAAGAAGTTGGCGTAGATCTTTTTGAACTCCTCCACGTCCAGCATGCCCGAGGGACAGTCCTTCAGGAAACCTTTGTACCAGCCCTGCAGCTCCAGGTCGGAGAACTCCGTGTTTTCCCGCAGGTCCTGGAGCATCTCCGGGCGGAGTTTGCTGTTCTGTTTCCCCATTCCGCTGGGATTGGCCCCGAGGGGAACGAGCGCTGCAGGGGCAGGGGCCTGGCCGGGCTCGGGGGGTCTCTCTGCGCTACAGGAGGGGAAAGGAACGGGCCAGAGCTCCCTGGCAGCCCCCGGACACCCGGCCGGACGCCGATGCTGCTCCCTCCATCCCCGCTGGCCGCTCTGAGCCGTCGGGGCCAGCCCCAGGGACCACCCAGCGCCAGGCAGCGCCAGCCCCCTCCTGTTTGCGTAATAAGCCCTTATAGCTCATTTGCATACTATATAGGTGATATATAGGTGGGATCAGCAGGGCAGCGCGGCCCGGAGGAGGGGACTGGGGTGGGTTCGGCCCCGGCAGAGCCGTGCCTGCGGTTCTGGGTCCAGCCCAGCTCTGGGGCTGGCCGGATCTGGGTCAGATCCCTCGGAGGAGGGTTATTTTCAGCTCCTCCGCTGTCTCCGGGAATATTTGATGCCTCCGGCGGGCACTGGAGCCCCAGGAAGGGCTGGGGGTGGCTCGGGGCTCTGTCCCTGCCCCAGGGTGCCCCCAGCCTGGGGGGACCCAGTGGACCCCAGCCCTGGTCAGCCCCGAGGAGCTCAGAGGGGAGGGTGTCCGACACCCGGGCACTCAGCCCAGGTCCCCACCCTGGGCACTCTGTGGTGACCTTGACCCACTGCCACCATCCTGCGGTGCCCCCCAGGCTGTGTCGTGACCCCTCCACGGGAGAGGATGGACTCGGGGGGATTCAGGGGTGCACTGGGGGAGGCTTCAGTGCCTGGAGCTTATCCAGAGTAGGGAGAAGCCGCAGCAACCCCAAACTCCCCAAAGATCCCTTTGGATCTCAGGGCAAACGGGACTCCCCAAGAGCAGCAGCCAGGTAGGGCTGGACCCCCCAGTTACAGGGCGATGGGACCCCACAAAATCTCTCCATCACCCCCCACCTCAGCTCCAGCCCCGCTCCAGCAGCCCGAGGAAGGATCTGAGTGTCCCCCACCCCACTCAGGGGTCCCCAGTTTTGTCCCCCCGGGGCTGGCACGACCCCACCAATGCCCGGGGTCTGTGACCCCTCCCCACTGCCCGGGGCTGGGGAGGGAACCCGTGGGGGTCTCAGCACCCCGAGAGGGCTCTGCAGGGACCCCCCAAAGCGGACACCTCGGCAAGGGTGATTGGGCACCCCCAGGGAATCCTCTCCGGGGGTTGGGGGGAGCTACAGGGGATTCCCCCCAAACCGGACACCCCAGGATTGTTGGGGATACACGCAGGGGAAGCCCCTCCCGTGGAGAGGCTTTACCGGGCACCCCCGAAAGCAGCGTGGGGGACACCGAGCACCCCCGAAAGATGCGGCGGGGCGGCGGTGGCTCTGCAGCCGCCGGCGGGGACGGACGTGCCCGGGGCTGGGTCCGTGCCGGTGCCCGGGGCTCTCCGGTTCCTCAGCGCCCCCCGCTCGTGTGTGTGCGTGTCCCCCCCGCTCGGGTCCCTTGTCCCCTCCACCTCCTCCTACCTGCCCGGAGACCGCCGCTGTCGCCGCTGCCACTGTCACCGCAGCCCGGGAGCTCCCGCCGCAGCGCCGGGAGGCGGGGGGGGGGACACCGGCACCGGGGGCAGCACCGGGAGCGTCCCCCGGGACCCTCCACCCGCCCCGGGGCACAGAGAACCCCCAGGGGCATTGTGCCAGGGAGGAGAACTCGGGGTGCAGCCCCTGGTGCCCCCCGAGAAGGGGCTGGGGAGAGAGGGAGGGCTGGGGGGGCTCTGGGAGCACTGGGAGGTTTTCAGGCACTGGGAGCACTGAGAACACTGGGAGCACTGGGAGGTTTTCAGGCACTGGGAGAACTGGGAGCACTGGGAGGTTTTCAGGCACTGGGAGAACTGGAAGGTTTTGGGGAATGGGAAAACTGAGAGCACTGGGAACTGAAAACTGGGAACACTGGGAGCACTCAGAGTGCTGGGAAATCTTCAGTGCAATGGGAACACTGGGAAGGAGCACTGGGTGGACTGGAAGGTCTTTGGGCACTGGGAACACTGGGAACGCTGAGAAATCTTGGGGACTGAGAGCTCTGAGAGCTCCGGGAGCACTGGGAGCTCTGGGAAGCACTGGGAGCTCTGGGAGCACTGGGAGCACTGGGAGCACTGGGAGCTCTGGGAGCTCTGGGAGCACTGGGAAGCACTGGGAGCACTGGGACATTCTGTCTCCACTGGCCCGAGAAGGGACCCAGCCAGGCTTTTTGGGGCTAGAAAAGGACGTTTTGGGTTGAGTGTCCCCAGGACTCTGACGAGGGTAGCAAAGCATCCCCAGTCACTCCAGCAAGGAGCAAAGTGGCTTCCAGAGCACTGAGAAAAGGCTCCAGTGGGGACAGATGCTCCCCATAAGGAGGTGCCGTTCCCAGCAGGTTTTCCAGAGCCCGGGATGGCCGTGGGGAGCAGATGGCAGGGGCAGATGGGAGCAAGAGCCACTCTCCTTGGAATTACACAAACAAAAAAAAAAAATGCATCAAGTGATTAAATCCACGGCTGCACCGCTGGCCTGGGGGGAACAGGAATGCTCTGGAGTGGCTGCCCCAGGATGGGGAGCTGAGGGGAAGGAGCCAGTATGGGGCTAATTCATCCTAAAATCTCCTGGGCAGTAAAAAACTGTGGCTGGCCCCTCCCTGGAAGTGTCCAAGCTCAGGTTGGACGGGGCTTGGAGCAGCCTGGGACAGCAGAAGGTGTCCCTGCCCGTGGCAGGGGTGGCACTGGGTGAGTTTAAGATCCCTTTCAATCTAAACCAGTCCCTGATCAGTGAGGTTGAGGGGCTTTGGGCACCCACTGAGGGAGACCTGGCACCTCCAGGCCTAAAACTCCAGGCTGAAGCAGGGCAGGAGACAGAGTCCAGTTCTGGCAAAGCATCCAAAATCCAGAGGTGTGTTTGGGAACACCACTGCGCAGCTCTTGACCAAAGAGAGCTGGAAAACAGGAGCAACCCAGGAGGACCACAGGGACTTGACACACCACAGGAATGAGCAATTCCTATTAATAACCCTGGGAAGCCTCCCTGAGCTCCAGGTAGGGGGTCTGTGCACTGGTGTCAAGCCCAGTGGAGAGTTTTGGGAATGGGATTGGGCTGGAAACACGGGAGCTGGAGAGGGGAGAGGCTGCAGTGGTGTTTTCTCCTCTCCCGTTTAAGAAGGAGATTTGGAAAGGGGGGTGGGATGGAATATAAGCAGAAAGGTGAGGAAAAGGGAGAGTTTGTGCGTTTGGGAAGATGTTCTGCAGGGCTGGAACTGAGCACCCCACAGGCAGCAGAGCCAGGGCTGGGGGAGAGCAGGGGGCCCCAAGGTGGAGGTGCCACCTGCCCTCAGATAATCTTCATATCTATTTTAATCCCCCCGGGCATGAGTGACTGAGGCACAACTGACGCAGGCTGATTTGAAAGCATCCCATTTCCGACTCCAACCCGACCCTAAACCCACCTAATCCCCGTGCTGGAAGGGATTGTGGGAGGGAGAGGGAGGATAATGCCCGTGAGGGGGGCACGGGCAGGGACATCAAACCCCCAGTGATTCACAGGGTCCCTGGCACTGGGGGCAAACACCCCCCAGCTCATCCCGCCTGCCTCCCACCCCTTCCACCCCAAAATACTGTGGGTTTATGGCTGGAGCCCCCTCCAGCACCCCTTGCCACGGGGGTGGGCACCACAGCTCGGGCTCCCAGGGGGTGTCCTGGGGGTGACAGGGCAGGGCCAGGGCAGGTCCCTCTGGCCCTTTGGTGCTGAAATAGCCACCAGGGCCGCTGTGGCATCGTCCCAAAGCTGCCGGGGACACACCTGGAGTGCCTGCCTGGGAGTTCCCCCTCGTTTTCATCCTCCTCCTCCTCCCTGCAGGGATTTCTGTGGGAATTTCCTGCGTTGTCATGGCAGCCGTGAAGCCCCCGAGGTTTGGCTGCGGCAAGAGCACGGTGAGGTGGGGCTGCAGGGGACACCCCAGGGGACACCGCCGTGTCCCTGTGCCCCAGGACGGGCCTTCAGGGCTGGCAGCGCCCCGCACACACCTCTGTGTGACCCGGGCAGTGTGTGATGCCCTCGGCGTGACCCTGGCCGTGGTCCCCACGCTGATGGGGCTCGATGATGCTCAGGGTGCCCAGAACTCGGTGATTTGGGCTCCAGCATCAGCCTCACTGCCCTCATCGGCCCCACGGGAGCATCCACACACAGCCGGGGCGGCACGGGAGGAGCCCAGGTGTGGCCGGGATGGCTGTGGGTGTGTCGGGGGAGGTTTGGTGCTCAGCACACAACAGGCACCACCCCTAAAACCTCCTGGGATACTGGGACAAACTGGGAGAGGGCAAAGCAAGAGGGGCTCGGCCCCAGTGAACACAACCAGGGTGTCCCCAGTACCCCACAGACCCCTGCCCGATGGCCCACGCTGTCCCCACAGTGTGTCCCTGTCCCCACAGCGTGTCCCTGTCCCCAACGCGTGTCCCTGTCCCCACAGTGTGTCCCTGTCCCCACAGCGTGTCCCTGTCCCCAACGCGTGTCCCTGTCCCCACGCCCGGCCCGCCGGAGGACACGAGGAAGGTGAGCGGGCCAGAGTGGGGCAGGGGCTGCGGGAATAGCCGAGGATTAAAAGCAAATACCCAGATAATGAGGATCTTTGGTAAAAAGCCCATTTGTATAATTTAAACCTCTAATAGGCTTCCTGGAATACAAAGCCCTTTGTGATGCCCCATCTCATCTGGATCAGGAGCCACTCTCCCGCTAAATCTTCACTTAGCAGCGCGGAGATGCGGGGACGTTTCATAACATTTCATAACAGAGCTGCTCCATCCCGTGTCCCCATGTCCCCGTGTCCCCGCGTCCCCGTGTCCCCACGTGCGGTGCCACCCCGCAGCACGTCCCGCTCACCTCGCCCCGCCAGCCAAGGTCAGGGCTCCTGGGGACACGGTGCCAGTCGCCGTGGGGACCTGGACACGTGTCCTCAGCACGGTGACACCGCGCTGGGGACGTGTTTTGGCGCACTTTGGGCACAGGCGTGTCCCTGAGCCGAGCCCACGGCCAGGCTGTGCCTCAGTTTCCCCAGTTCTGGAGCCCAGCTGGTCTCCGCTGGGGGGTCAGGACATGCCCAGGGTGGGCTGCAGTTGTGTCCCAGCCTGGGGACTGAGGTGACACTGCCATCCCGGGGAGGTCATGGCCCCGCAGGAATGGGTGGGACTGGGCGGGTCTGGGAGCGCGCCCAGAGGGGGCTGGACCCAGACTTGTCTCTTGTCCCCTCGCTGTCCTTAAGGAACGGAAGGGTTAAACGCCATCACCAATGCCACCAGTGCCACCAGTGCCACCAGTGCCACCAGTGCCACCTCTATCCCTCTGCAGCGGCCACGCGCGGGCCCCGGGCTCCCTCTCGTGGCTTCTCTCCCCATCTCCTGGGGCGGCCGAGGGACTCTCGGGGACGCGGCGGGGCAGCGGTAGCTGGGACAGCGGGGTCGGGGGAGCCTGGGCGGGGGTCTCCGAGCCGGGGGGTTCCGAGCGGGGGGACCCCAGTCCCTCCTGGCCAACCCTGGCTGCCCCCAGCCCCCTGCGACAGAACCCCCGGGACGCACCTGGGCACAGGGCTAGAGCGCGGGTGCTGTCCCGGGGGTCCCGGGGGGATGTTGGGGGGTCCCGGGCTGTGTCCCCCATCCTCTCCCGGAGCTCCGCGGAGCCGGACCCGGCGCGGTGTCGGCAGATGGCAGCAGCGGCTTTCGGCAGCGCCAGGAGAGATGCCCGCACTCCCTGTACCCTCTGCATCCCGCAACGCCTGCACCTCCTGAACCCCTGTACCCCCAAATCCCGGCACCTCCTGCACCTCCTGAACCCCTGTACCCCCAAATCCCGGCACCTCCTGCACCTCCTGAACCCCTGTACCCCCAAATCCCGGCACCTCCTGAACCCCTGTACCCCCAAATCCCGGCACCTCCTGCACCTCCTGAACCCCTGTACCCCCAAATCCCGGCACCTCCTGCACCTCCTGAACCCCTGTACCCCCAAATCCCGGCACCTCCTGAACCCCCTACACCCCCTACACTCCCTACACTCCCTGCACCCCACACCCTTTTCAGCCCTTGAACCCCCTGCTCATTGCACACCCCCGGCATTCTCCTATCCTGCACCCCACATCACCCTCGTCACCCTCTCAGGGGGGCTCTCAGCACCCCCTGCACCCTGCCCAGCACCCCCCGGGCAGCACCCCACACCCAGCACCAGCATTTGGGGGGACAAGCCCCCAGAGAAGCTCCCAGTGGGTGCCCAAGCAGGTGATGAGCTGCCATGGGGTGTCACAGGGTGACAGGTGAGGGATGGGGGTGACCCAAGGGCACCTGGGGGGACAGCAGCAGAGTCCCCCAGATCTGCCAACATCCCTTTGTGCCACCATAACCCCCCGGGGCTGGGATTGTCCCTCTCGAGGGGACACTCCGAGCATCCCTGCACGCACCCATTTCCCTGATTTAGGGACGATTTTTTGGTGTCACAGAGCTGTGGGCTCGGCGCTCCGGCCAGAGCCCAGCGCGGTGAGGGTGAGGTGGGGCAGCGCTGGGTGTGAGGGGTGGGACAGCTGGCGGCTTCCCAGGTGTCCGTCTGGTGCCGGGAGAGGGAAGAGGAACGTCTGCGGAGCCTGAGTGCGTAATTAGAGCTGGGACTTAATTGGCAGACGGGGGGACGCGTGACGGGCGTCGTGTGACTTGAATAGTGATGGGCTGGGGAGGGGCAGGAGGCTCCGCACTGCGAGGACAGCCCAGAGGGGACCAGGACACACAAAAAATGCTTTGCCCAGTGGTGGGAAAGGTGAGGGAAAGGACAAGAACAGCATGGGCTGCCCCGGGGACAGCCAGGACCTGAGCCCCTGGAGGGGACCTCAGTGAGCTGGTGACATCTCAGGGCACCTGCTGATGTCATAGGGTTGGAAAAGAGCAATGTTCCTCCTTTATTTGGAAAGGAGGGAAGGAAAAAGCGAAGGAATTGTGGTGTTAGCTGTGTTCAGCCTCTGGAAAAATACCAGGACACAGCCAAAACCCTCCTGGGAGGCAGCAGGATGACAGGGACCAGTCTTGTCACATCTGCCAGGAGCCACTGGGGCAAAACACTGCCCGTCCCATGAGCTGGGGTCCAGCCTTGGCTCCCTGTCGGGCCAGGATGGGGTCCAGGCAGGCAGGGAATCCTTGGGTTTGTGTGCCAATCCCTCCATTTCACTGCTGGGGGACTTGGAATTCCCTCTGCAGAGACGGGGAAGAGCTGCTGCTGCTGCTGCTGGCATGGAGGAACATCCTGCTGGGACCTCAGCTTTGCCTTCCTGGAGCTGTTCTGGCATCACTGGTATCAGAACTCGGGGGTTGTGATGCTGCTCCAGGTGTGCAGGCCACAGAAGAAGCACCATCAGGAGCCTGAGCCTGGCAGTGTGTCCTGCCCAGCCTCATGTTCCGGCAAAGAAAGGCCCAGGGGAAGCAGCAGCCCAGCCTGGAGCCACCTCTGGAGCCATGGCTGTGCCCAAATCCTGCTCCTTCCATCCCAAACATCCCTGCAGAGCTGTGCCCAAATCCTGCTCCTTCCAGCCCAAACATCCCTGCAGGGCTGTGCCCAAATCCTGCTCCTTCTATCCCAACAATCCCTGCAGGGCTGTGCCCAAATCCTGCTCCTTCCAGCCCAACAATCCCTGCAGGGCTGTGCCCAAATCCTGCTCCTTCCAGCCCAACAATCCCTGCAGGGCTGTGCCCAAATCCTGCTCCTTCCAGCCCAGCCACATCTGGCTGGATTTGGGGTCCCCCCAAGCTCAGTGCGGGCAGCTCCAGTGAGGGGCTGAACCCCTGAGCTCCATCCCGGGGCTCCCACTCCTCCCCTGCACCTTCTCTGGTGCTGAACTGATGAAATTTTAATCTGCTGCCAGGCAGGAGATGAAAGGGAGGCCCCACAGGCATTTCCCTGGGATGCAGCACGGACACGGTGCTGGGAATTGTCATCATCCAGGCTGGGGTTGGCAGCACAGGGCTGTCCCCTGGCTCTGGCAGAAGCTTTTCGGTTCTCCCTTGGGTGCCTGTCACTTGTCCAGGAAGGATTTTTGGGGTTTTTTTGAGGGGACTCCTCAGCTGGGGGGTGTCTCTCTGTCCCCCCCAAGCAGCACTGAGGGAGGGTGACAAAAGGATGGTGGCAGAGGCTGCCAAAACCCCTCATAGCTGATTCACTCCCCTCTTCACCCAGCTGGATGGATGAGCAGAGGAAAACCACCAGTCCATAAACCAAACCCTAAGGACCAGGATTGCCATCAATGTGGGGACCCCGCTGATGCTCCTGGATGTCCCCAGCACACCTGGGCAGGTGGCAGATGAACACCTGGGACAGACAGACAGTGAGGGGACACACAGCCCAGCATCTCCCACCCACAGCACGGCCGGGTGCTCCCAGTCAGAGCTGGCCATGGGTGCTGGAACCTGCCACCCGTGCCCAGTGCCACCCCTCACAGGGCCAGGACACCCCAGTGCTGCTGGGGAGCAGCAGAGGGGTCACAACAGGGTCCCCTCTCCAGTGTCGCATGATTTGGCAGCTGAGCTGGGACTTGGATTATATTCCCATCACCAGCGAGCATCAGTCAGAGGGTGCCGCTTAATTAACCTGGAGGCACGGCTAATTCCAGAGGCTCCTCGTATCCTCTGGCCGCGGAATTTAGCGCCTGCTGGCTGTGTGACACCCCGGCGGTGACACGTCCCCGCTGCTGTGCCCCAGGGCTGCTCTGGGCAGGGAGAGGGACCCCCGGTGGTCCGAGCAGCCCCCGGGAGGGCTGTGCCGGGAGCCCGGCGGGGGAAGGAGGGGCGGGACGGGGAAACTGAGGCAGAGAGCGGGGGGCCCGAGCCGCCCCCGTCCCACCGCCCCCGGGGCCGGGGGAGGGACCGGAGCGGGGCTGCCCGGCGCTGCAGCGGGCGGAGCCGGGGCTCGGCGGGGCCGCCTCTCGGTCGAACCCAGCCGTACCGTACCGAACCGAGCTAAGGCGAGGCGAGCCGAGCGCTGCCGGGCTGAGCGGAGCTCCGCCGAGCCGCGCCGCACCGAGCGGCACCGGGCGGCACCCGGCGGCACCGAGCGGCACCGAGCGGCACCGAGCGGCACCGGCGGCACCGGGCGGCACCGAGAGGCACCGGCGGCACCGGGCGGCACCGGGCGGCACCGAGAGGCACCGGCGGCACCGGGCGGCACCGAGCGGCACCGGCGGCACCGGCCCCGCCGCTCTCCGCGGTGCTGAACCACTCCGCCGAGCCCGCAGGACGCGCCGCCGGCGGGGCCCGGCCCGGCACGGCCCGGAGCGGCTCGGCCCGGCCCCGAGCGGCCGCGGGGGATGGAGCCCTTCCTCGGCTGCACCGGCGCCGCGCTCCTGCTCTGCTTCAGCTACGCCGGTCTGCGCCCGGTGGAGGCAGGTACGGGCGGCCGGGCCCCGGGAGCGGCTGCCGGGGCGGTGGGGAAAGGGGTTCGGTGCCAGGAGAGACCCTCGGGGCGGGGGGACCAGCGTGAGCCGCGCAGAGGGGACGGAGTTTGGGGGCGCCGGGACTTTGCCGGGATTTGGGTGCGGAAGAGGCGGCGATTTGGGACACGCAGCCCCGCGGCACCGGGGCTCGGGTAGCGCCGGGTCCCAGCGTGGGCGCTCGCAGCCCCGGGCATCCCCGGGGAGGGCGGCTCGTGGAGATGTGCAAACGGGGACAGGGAGAGGAGCCCCTCGTCCTGCGCTGGGAGAGGTTTTGGGTACCTGAGCAGCGGCCCCGCTTCGTGTCACGGGGCTGAAAGGGAGTGGAGGGGGCAAAGCCAGATCTGCTCTGCCAATGCCCCTTCCCGGCTGCCCAGGGCCCAGCCAGGCGCTGCTGGGAGCCCCGTGAAGGCTGGGGAAGCACCATGGTCCCAGAGGAACCACGGTGGTCCCAGAGGAACCACGGTGGTCCCAGAGGAACCACGGTGGCCCCAGAGGAACCACCTCTCCGGGGGCACTGCACATGCTGGCCATGAAAACCAGGCCCCTCCGAGCTGAGCAGGTCACCTGCAGCTGGGTGGATCTGTGGTGAAGGCAAAGGTCCCTTGAGCTAGACTTAATTTTGGAGCTACCAGAATGGCCCCAAGTCCACTCTTGCCTTCGCTGGCCCCAGGACCCCCTGTGTGGGTGTAAATTGGGCACTGCTGGTGGAGCTCCCCAGTCACCCTCCCAAGCAGTCCAGGGCTGTCTCCTTTGCTGGCTGCAAGATGTTGGTGGAACAGCTGCTTTGATTCACAGACTGCTGATTGCCAGGATATCTTGCATTCCAGCAGGCTGGGGGTGATTATTAGGGATGCAAAGCTCCAGGGAGTGGAAATTCCTTCGCTCCAGCCATCCCTGGAAGTTGCTGGAGTTACATTTGGCCTCTGTCAGGGCTGCAGCAACCCCTAAATGCTTTCAGCTCTGCCACCCGTCCTTGGGCAGGCGTCGCCTTCTGAAGTTGCTGTTTCACAACTGCCAGATCCGGGGAGATTAATGAAACATTCCCAAAGGGAGGGAGCGATGAGGAAAACACCGCGGCACAATGGAGGCGTCTGCAATTGTGACAGCACTCGGGGTTCTCTGTAAACTAGGCCACTTCCCTGCTCTTCCTTATCCTTGGATCACCTCAGCTGGCATCTCAGAGTAAACAGGGAGTTGTGTCCCTGCCCATAAACCGCCTCCTGCTCCTGCCTGGGCCGGGAGGTGTCCGTGCCACGTTCCTGGGAGCTCAGGGTGAGCTGTGTGACTTTGGTTTGGTGTCACGCACTCCCCACTGCCTCCTCCTGCTGTGTCACCTGTGCCAAGGGTCCTGAAGAGCTCTCCCTGCACCCAGGTGAGGCAGAGAACTTGTGCTGTCCCTGTTCTCCAGAGCAGGAGCAGAGGGATGAGGGCACGGAGTGATTTTGCCAAGGTCACACAGAGGTAGTGGCACTGTCACCACCAGCTCCATGTCCCCAGCCCTGCCTGATGATGTGACCACCAGGC
This sequence comes from Sylvia borin, assembly GCA_014839755.1. Lineage (NCBI taxonomy): Eukaryota > Metazoa > Chordata > Aves > Passeriformes > Sylviidae > Sylvia > Sylvia borin. Next base: position 4,830,434 of record CM025981.1, on the reverse strand, counting down.
CACCAAGGCACACAACCCAAGAGTCATTGGAAAAGCCTGTGGGGAGGAAATCATTCCCAGGCAGGGATGGAAGCTCCAGGGCCCATCCCCTTTGGACCCAGAGCTCGTGTGAGTGAGTTGAAAATAATTCCTGTCATGAAAGATTAAAGCTGTCATGCCCAGGAGGGGACTGGTGCAAATTCCCCCCTGGCAATGCCAGGGCAAGGGCTGGTGAGTGGCACCAAGCACAGGCCCTGCTCTGAATTCAGGGATTTTGGCCAGGCAGGACCATTTTTTACCAAGGTGATGCCAAGGTGAGTGAGGAGGGGAAGCAGGAGCAGGAGGACGAGGTGACTGAGAAATAACCTTCACACCAACGCCCTTTGGCAACCCAAATCCCACCTGGCTGGGTGATGCCCTCCCATCATCCCCACTGCTCCAGAAGATCCCTGAGGAAACACTCGGGATGTTTGGCAAGCCAGGAATAAGATTTAATTTTACCCTTGCTCTGCCAGCAGTCCCCTCCTCGTTAGGCTGAGCTAATGAAGAGAGGGGAGCTGGGCTGGGCTCAGGGCACTGCTCAGGGCTCAAAGAGCAGTGGGGAGACGATGGAAGACCACAAAATAGGCCACGACCCCTGTGACTTGCAAACAGCCTCACTGCGAGGTGCCAGCCCGCAGAGCAGCTCAGCTCAGGTTTATTTTTGGGAGATGGAGAGCAGAGGTGACAACACTGCTCAGGTAAAACCTCCCCTGCCAGCACAGCTCAGGGCCAGCTCTCAGGACCTGCACAAGCTCCAGTTTGAGGAGCCGCTTCACAGCTCCCCCACCTCAGCTGCCCAAAAAGCTGCCAAACCTTCCTGGCTGGATTCTGGTCTCTGCTCAGCTCTGAAGTGTGTCCTCACCCCCTGAACCACTGCAAACCACCTTCACCCCTCCCCAGGCAGCTCCCCAGCCTCCAAGGGGGAAGGAGAGCAAAGCAAAGGTGACAATCTGACTCCGGGTGCTGATTCCCAGCTTGTCCAAGCCCAGGGAGCTGCGACCACCCTTGGATCAGAGTGAGCAACAACCTCAGCACGCTCAAGGGAGCAGCTAAAGGTCTCTCAGCTCTTTGGGAACAACAAACCAACCCCTTCCGGCCCTTTCTCTCCATCCCAGAGGCCGGGGAGATTCCTGGCTGGCTGACGGGTGGCGTAAGCACTTCATTGATTTTTTTTGTTGTTGGGCGTAGGAGGGATTTAATTGGGATGTGGAGGTTTCTCACCCCGGTGTCAGGCTCTCAGCAGGGACGGTGCTGTGAGAGGCAGCCAAGGTTGAGCCATCCTCTTCCAAACTCTGTCTCCTGCTGGGAATACGCTTGTGGGAAAGGGAGATTCCTCCCAGAGACGTGTGCTTGCAGTTATTAACCACTCACTCCGTGGCAGTGCCATCCGTGTGCTGGCCCTGGATCCATCCTCACCCTTCCAATGTTCATTGCTAAACAAACTCTTGCTGCTTTATGAAGTGCCCAGAGGCTGAATTGAGGCCTGGATCGAGCATAATTCAGTTAAAAGCAGAAATGTATTGAGCAATGAAGCTGCAAACCTTTATGTGTGCAGTAAAAAGCAGGACACAAGAGCAGAGCTGGGCCAGGAGCAGGGAGCAAAATCCCGGGAAAGGTCTGCATCCAGCACTGTCCAGGAAATCCCCAGCCTTCCCCACCTCCTCTAATACTACAGAGTGTGGGATAAGAGGAGCTAGAAGAGCCCATGGCACCCAGTTCTCCGTGGTTATTTGGATCCTGGATAAAACACGCCATGATGGGAACGACTCTGCTCCGAGTTGGCAGCATTTAAACCCAAACTGTGGCACTGGGGAGACCTGAGAGGATCCTGCATGTCTCTGGGACTCTCCAGGGTAGAAATATTCCTTCCTTCTGCCCTGAAGAATTCCCAAGGCCTGGCTGGCCACAGTCTCTGTGCTCCCTGAAAAGGCTCCACGCTCCCTGGCAGCATTTCCAGCACGTTTGGGCAGCTGCTCCCTGAAGAATCAGCCACAGAGCCAAGGGGTGGGCAGGAGGGGGCTGGTGGCCTATTAATATCCCATTTTTATAGGGAAGTGAGCGGCCAGCAGGGAATAATTGCCTCTTTCCCAGCTGAAGAACCACCAGTTGGCCTCTCTGCTCTTTGAAATCGCTGGAGCTCGGAACACAGCTCCACTTCCCGTGGGGCTGGGAATGATCCCTGCTCCCACACGTTCCCCTGGGGCTCCCTTCATTAAAACCCTCGGGAATGCTGAGCAATGCGCCAGCCCTTCCTACATATCCCATAAAACCCACAAGCAATTACATCCAGGGATGGGATCCCTGCTGGGAGAGCACAGAGAAAGCAGCAAAAGCAGCTCTGTGGGAATCCAAACTCAGGGAAAAGGGCGGTGGGGCTGGCAGGAAACATCACATGGATTTTTAGGGATGCTCCTTTCAGGTCGTGTCCTTTCATCTCCTGCATCCCCCAGGGAAGGTTGTGGTGCAGAAATCAAGAGTTACTGGGAATTAAGGCTGGAATTCACTGCTTCCTGCAAGGAAAGGGCAGCTGGAAAGCAGGGAATGAGCTGCTTCAGAGCCTCAGCTCACCAGACCGTGTCCCTGGGGCTCTGAGGCAGCTCAAGCCCTTCCAGCAGAGAAGGAGCTGCTTGGGAGAGGAGTTGAGTGAATTGGAAAGTGCTGGGAACACAGCACAGCCTCAGGAAGGATGCAATTCCAAGCACATCCATGGGAGAGGTGAATTCAGGGGGTTTGGGGGCCTCTTGGCTGGAGAGATAAATCCAGAAATACACTTTAATTCCAGACCTATGGCCTGGACTCAGCTGGCCTGAGGTGACCCCAACGATGTGACACTTCCACAGGTTCCTCCTCTCCTTTGGTGACACCTTTGTGGCCCGGGAACCTCCCTGATCCTACAAACCCCAGGGTTTGGACACCCCAATATTCAGCATCCCCCCACCCCCAATTCCCAGGTGACAGCAGAAGTGGGATGGGACAAAACTTTTTTCCCTGCTCTTTTCCCCAGCCCTCTCATCCACGCCACAGCTCCCATGGGGAATCCATGGATTTCCTCACAGGGAAGAGGGTGAGCTCCTCTTCCTCGTGCCCATAACAAAACCAGAGTTGTAAAGTTTGTGTGTGTGTGGCTCCTCTCTCTCTCTCCAATTAAAGTCCAACAATAACGAGGAAAACATTTAATGGAGGGCACGGAGGGGTTCTCAGCATCGGGGAGGGATTAAGGATCATCTCCAGGGCTCAGGATTTTTTGGTGCACAGCGGAGGCTCCGACCTGCTCCTGCCAAAGGGGCCCCAGGTGCGGCGGAATCGGGGAGGGCTGGGCCTGGGGGATGGGACATTTCGGAGTCTGTGGGAAGGAAACGAGATGGGATTTTAGAAAGCTTCGGTTTTTAAGTCCTGATTGCAGCTGAAATCATCAGGGTTTCCCTTAATGAGGGGTGGGGCGATTTCTGCTGACATGAAAATGAGGATATTTTTCCATCCCAATTCGGGCAAATATCCTCTGCCAGTTTGCAAAGTGGGATTTGCTCCAGCATCCTGCACTGGGATGAAGTTAAAGTGCCAAAGCAGGAATCTTGCACCATTCCCTTACGGAGCAGACAGGGAATGTGCTGCCCTCAGCAGCTCTGGAACAAACAGGCACAAAAAAACCCCCTCTTGATCCACAACCCATTCCCTGCACCATTCCCACCCTCTGTGCCTGCTCCCAGAACACCAGCAGCTTTCCTGGCTGCCACGGGCACAGAAGCAAAGTTTCCAGGAGTTGCACATGACTCTGGAAGGAAACAAAAATTTGCATTTGGCACCTCGAGGCCCGGCTTGAGCTGCCGACCCCCTGCAGCCAGCTGGGAAATGACAGGAATTACACCTTTTCCACTTGATCTCAGCCAGGCTGGGACTAACAAAGAGCTGCAACAGGGCTAGAGAGCCAAAAAGTCATGTGGAATATCTTGGAACAGTGTTATAAGTCTTAGGAAGCCGTGATCTCATCATTTCATCTCCTGGGAATGGGGAGAAAAGCAAACTCATGGATGAAAAATTTGGTTCCAAATTATTCCCGCAGCTCTGGGAGCAGGAAATTCATCTTCCTGGGTCTATATTTCTGTCAAACACAGTTTAACTCTCTTTTTAGTGTTTTTATGCTGGTTTGGCATCACTGATTTGGGTGTAGCAGTGCAAGGGAAGGCACATTGGGATCTGCTGTCCTGGATTTTAAAGCTGTTGACTACACTACCCCATCCCTCTCTCAGGTATTCCTCCAAAGAAAGGTTCTAGAATGTTCCTGATCACCTACTCCAGGTGATTTCTCCCTCACCTCCATCCAGATTCCAGTTTTGGAGACTTCAGGCTCTGGGTTTCAGCTTTGCCAAGTGCTTCCCTCCTGCCTCACAGCTCTCCACCCTCTCCCACCACTTCCCAGAAGAGTTTTTTTGCTCTCCTCCAGCTCTTCAAGGTCTTCCCAACTCCCCCATATCTTATGCCATCAGGAAACTCGGACACTTTTTATACTGTGCCTCCCTCAAGGTCACAAATTTCAAAGGGGACCTGAACACTCCGAGTGCTGTTCCCTTTTCCAAGCATTTTTTTTCCCCCCGTGATCTCCGTTCCTGTGGGGTTAATTCATCTCTTTACAAAGCTTTCCTTTAACTGAAGCTGGCTAAGTCAGTGGTAGCTCCTAAAAAAAAATAAAATATACATATATATATATAAATTTAGCTCCTAAAAATACCCAGGGAAGACAAGCACGCCGGGATTGAGCGGTGCAGCCGGGAAGGGCGAAGTGCTTGGCTGCAGCTGGAGACTGTTTTGTCTCCCATCCCTCAACTCCGTCATGTCCTCCGTATGTTCCAGCAAATTCATCAGGCATGACTCACAGACCTTCCCCGTGCACATTCCTGTCTGCTGACCGCCCCTTCCTAAAATTAGACTCGACTTTTGTTGCTTCAGTCACGGGGGAAGGTGAAGAGCTGCAGACCCACGTCCCTTCCTCGTGTCACAGCCCGCTTTGGAAGGGACTTTTATTCCAGCATGGGGAGGATGATCTGTCTCCCTCCTCGGCTTGTCATTGGCACTGCTGCCGCAGGGAGGGTGAGGATGGTGAGGGATTCCATCCCTCAAGAGCGTGGCTGAGGAATTCTGCCTCATTCCATGAGGGCCAGGCCCTGGGAGATGAGAATGCTCCGGGTCAACACTGACTCCATCGTTACTCCAGACAGGAATGACATCCCTCTGTGGAATCACAGAGACTTGCTGCTCCTCCTGAAGTCCTAAATTTGTGTGAATTCAGCCACTCAGTGACTTTTTTTTTCCTCACTGAGGGATTCACTGGATTCAGTCTGGCTCGAATCTCCAGACGTTTTATTCCTGAGGGTCTATCTGCTGGCTGTGAAAGGAATGAGGGATCACTGTGCCAAGTGACCTTCAGCTGGGGAATTCTGTGCTCCTGTTATTCCTCTGTTCCCGGGGGAACATTCACCAGGAGTGATGTCAGACACTGACACTACAGCTTGAATATTTTCAGCCCCATCCAGGCGGCTGGGAATGACCATAAATCCAACAAGTGTCACTGGAGATGGGCACAAGTGCACCCCTCTCGTACTCGTGGTGACCTGTCCCAGCCCCAAAGGGGTGGTTATAATGAAATGAAAGTATTAATTTATCATAAAAGTTAAAATTAAACAACTCTTCCTCACCCTACTGACCTCCTGGGACTACTCAGAGCATTCACTGCTTTGGGTTCAGAGCAAAACTGAAGATTGTGAATTAAATTTGACCAGAGGAGCGGGAACAGAGTCCAGCTGGAAGAGCTGTGCCAAACCCAGGAGGTAAAACCTCCCCTCGAGATGCCAGGAAGGGCTTTGGACTGAGCAGCTCCCTTGGGAAGAGGCTCCTGGGGAGGTTGTGCAGGAACCCAGCTGTCCTTGGCAAGGCTGGCAGGATCCTGCTGGAAATTCAGCTGTGCTCTGGAACTGGGAATAAACACAAAGCCTCAGGCTCCTGCTTTCCTGGCCTGCCCTTTCCACATTACAATATCCACCGTGTCCTGGCAGCTCCAAGTGGCTGCTCGCTGTCTCTGCTCTGACATCAGCCACAAAACATTGTAAGAAGCATTTTTTGCCAGGGAAAAGCAAAAGAAACTCTCCCAGTTTACTCCAGTCCCACGTTTCAAACCTCTGGAATGCTCATCAAAGCATTCGGTGTGCACACTTCCACGGCAGAGCTCAAAATTCCTCCCAGCTGTCACTGTCAGGGAACAACAGGGAAAACTGTGGCTGGGGAAGTTGGGATGAATGAGCTGCTCAGGGCTCAGCCGTGGTGTTCAAGGAATTCTTCCCAAGGGTCGGATATTTCACACATAGAATGGTTTGAGTTGGAAGGGACAGGAAGATCAGCCAGTCCCACTCCCTGCCATGGGCAGGGATGATTTGCACTGGCCCAGGTTGCTCCAACCTGGAGGTGAGGCAGCCACAGCTTCTCTGGGCAACCTCCACCACCCTCCCAGGGAAGGATTTTTTCCTTCTATTTAACTTAGATTTCCCTTCTATCAGTTTGAACCAGTGTTGAATGTAACTCCTATTCTCAGGTGACATCTCCTAGCTCCGCCGTGGGAATTGAGACCTGGAGTAGCTGCAATTTCCAGGTCACATATCCAAAATGGATCCTGAGGAAGGTCCTTTCCCACTCCTTGCCTTGCCCTCGCTGTGTCTCCTGCCCCTGTAAAGGCTCTGCTCTCCCTCCTTGCAGACAGCCCCTCGGCTCCAGTAAATGTCACAGTCAAACACCTGAAAGCCAACTCGGCCGTGGTCACTTGGGATGTCCTGGAAGACGAAGTTGTCATTGGATTTGCAATTTCTCAACAGGTACCGTGCCTAGAATTACCCACTTTCAGCCATGTCCATCTCCCTCTCAGGTCCCTTCAGTTCCCAAATCCTCTTGCTGCAGTTTAAGCCCGTTCCTTCCCGTCCTGTCCCTCGTGGTGCTGGAGGGGATTTGGCTCCCCCGTCCCCTTTGCAGCGGCGCTTTGCACGTTGGTGGCTGCAGAGAGGGAAGGATCCTGACGGTTTCTCCACATCCACGTGGTGGGCAGGGCAGGAATCAGTGGCCTTAGGTGGCAGCAGATGCACACGATGGGAGGGGAGGCCTCTCCACCACTCTGTGCTCTCCTCTCTCGGCTTCCAGAAGAAGGACGTGCGGATGCTGCGCTTCATCCAGGAGGTGAACACCACCACCCGCTCCTGTGCCCTCTGGGACCTAGAGGAGGACACTGAGTACATTGTGCATGTCCAGGCCATCAGCATCCAAGGCCAGAGCCCTGCCAGTGAGCCAGTCCTCTTCAAGACCCCCAGGGAAGCTGAGAAACTAGCCTCTAAAAATAAAGGCAAGTGTGGGTGAGTTCCTACGTGGCCCCTGGGACACAGGGCTCCGCAGAGAGGAACCAGGATCCTGTGTGGTGAGAGGAGCTGGGAGAAACCCTGTGGTATAAATAGGAGCAACCCAGTGGGATAAACAGGATAAACCCCGTGGGGTAAACACTCACGGGACTGAGTGTCCTCTCAGGATGTGCTGGAGGGGGCACAAGGTGACAGGGAGATGCTGTTGGAGGTGGCTGCTCCTTCTCCCTGTTTCAGATGAGATTTAAGGAAGTGAGGAGGAGGTTTGCAGCTCTGTGTCCTGCTCCCTACAAGTGGAGAATGCCAGGGGATATTCCTGGCCTGAACTCACGTGGGACCAGCCCCTCTGGATGGCACTGGGCACATCACTGCCCACAGGGCACTTGTGGCATTCAGGGGGCCTCCTGTGCTTGGATTTCAGGGAAAAAAGTACCCAGAGGCTCCCACTTTTCTTACATTTTCAATATTTCTGCCAAATCACAGAGAGCTGAGGTTGGAAGATGCCTTGAGATCACCCAGGCAGGGTCAAGCAGAGCAGGTTGTCCAGGATCACATCCAGCTGGGTTTTCAGTATCTCCACGGAGAAAATCAGGCACTTCCTCACTGGCAACTCCTTCACTTGTTCCTCTTTAGCCAAACCAGGCTGTTGAGGGTTTTCTGTCAGCAAGAATGCTGCTCCAAAGAGGGTCTGGCAGTGCAGGGCTGTGGGGACACCCAGGTCCCTCCCTGCCAGCTGAGGGCCCAGCCTGTTCCAGGGCCTTTGGCCGTGGTTCTGAGGATGCAAGTCCTTGACTCTCTTTATTAAACTGATTTGGAGGCTGTAAATCCTGAATTGCTGTTTATCTGGAAGCACTAAGAGGAGCACTGCTCCTTTCCTGGGGGCCTGAACTGTAATCTCCTTAATGCTTTGAAGCCAAGGAGGGAATTACGCCCTGCAAAAAGGCTCTGCTCCTTTCTGAATCCCAAGGCTCTGCTGAAAAATATCCTGCCAGGCTCCCCACGCCGCTGAGCTGGAACTGCTGGAGCATGCAAGGCTTTGTGACAGGTGCAGATGGCACTAACAGGGACAGGGACAGCAGAGAGAGCAGCCACGGGGACAGATAACACTGCCCTGTCCCCTGCTCCTGCTTTGCCCTGTCCCCTCAGGATGTCACAGGTTAAATCCTGGAGCCCCAGACTGGTTTGGGTTGGAAGGGACAGAGAGCTCATCCTGTTCCATCCCCTGCCATGGGCAGGGACACTTCCACATCCCAGGCTGCTCCAAGCTGGCTTTGGACACTTCCAGGGATGGAGCGGCCACAGCTTCTCTGGGAAATCCATTCCAACCCCTCACCACCCTCACAGGGAGGAATTCCTTCCTAAATCCTAACCCAAATGCCCTCTCAGGACTCTTTCCCTGCTGGCTCTGCCCCTGACACACTGACTGGGGTCAGGGACACTCCTAAGCCAGGCTCTGAGCTGGGTTTTGGGGTCTCACGGTGTCTCTTTGCCCTTGTGCAGATGAGGTGACGATGAAGGAGATGGCGAAGAAGAACCAACAGCTGCGAGCGGGGGAAATTCTCATCATTGTTGTGGTGTTGTTTATGTGGGCAGGTCAGTCCCAACTCTCTGTCACAAGTAATATCCACGGGATACCCTTAGGAATGCCTGGCTGCACGTGGAACCATGGAAGAAACCTTTCCTCCCACAAAAAGTTGGAGTTGTCACTGTAAAGGCACCTCAAGTTGGGCTTTGCAGCTCGAGTTTGGTCCACCAGGAAGCAGAAATTGATGGAAGCAATTCCCTATGGCTAATCCTGTAATCTCATTTGTTTTTTGTTTTTTTTTTCCAGACTGCCCTGATTATGATGCCCTCAGCCACAGAATCATGGAATGGTTTGGGTTGGAAGGGACATAAAGATCATTTTGTTCCACCCAACCTTCCACCAGAGCAGGTTGCTCCAAGCCCTGTCCTGGAATGTTTCCAGGCATCCAAATATCCAAGAGGATATGCCTTGAGTCCTTCAGATGTTACAGGTTGCAGTAATTTTCTGGATATTATATGACTCCAATGCTCAGGCAAAACGGAGATTTACGAGTCTTGCTCTCCACACCCACATTTTATATTTATATTCATATTTATATTTCCCACAGAAATTTCCCCATCACAGAAGGGGATGGAGGAATCCAGGTGACACTGAATCAAATCCGTATATAATAATTTTTTCCCCCTTATTTGCATCTCTAGAGACTGGACAGCAATTATTTTTAAAGCCAAGAATCACATGAAAACCGAAACGAACTTAGAGGATTTCCAGAACCTCTAGGCCATCATTTTTTCAGCATTTATGCCATGTTTTAGTTGTACACATCCCACTTTCAATGCCCTGCCAGGGAAAATAATCATGAATAATTACATGGGGTGATTGAACAACTGATTCATCTCCCGCTGTAGAATGATCTGAGACTTGGATCAGCTGGGAACAAAGAATTTGCTAATCCCACAATTTCCCTTCCAGACAAATGACTTACATTTAAAAAGCAAAAAGGGTGTGGGGAGAATCTCTCTACATCAAATGAGTCCTTAAAGGAGTCTCAATACACAAAAACCTCCTTCCAGCTTTTAACCTGTCCTGTAGGACAACATTCGGGAAAATCCAAACGGAACCAATCCATGTCCAGGGCTCTGTATTGAGCTAAACCCCAGCTTTTGTGTTTCTGGGATTTTTCATGGCACTTCCCTTCTTTGTGTGTCAGTTTTACCCGCTGAAATCACACAAGGAGTGGCTGCGGCAGATGTTAACGCCTTTTTCTCCTGGAATCAGCCGTTTACCCACATTCCCAAAGAAAGAATTTGGGCCACTGTGTTTATCAGCAAAGCCTGGGGGCAACTGCCCAACTCGTTTTGTAGAGCAGTTGATGACGTGATGCTGGAAGATTTAAATATATTTGGCTATTAAGGAAGATTTTTTTTTCCAGGGGAGGGAAAAGCAGCATCTGCCTGGATCCACTTCACCTACGTGTCTGGAATCTGCAGGCACAGACGTTATTTGGTGGAAACATCACATAAAAGCTGCTCAGACAGACATTTGCAGTCCTCTTACGTGCCACGGCTGCCCCTGCTTCCCTCTCCACGTGCCTGGGTGTGTGTGGGAGGAAATTTCCACTCGCAGCTTGGTGCCGCTGCCCATTTGCAGGTGCTGGCAGGTTCAGAACCTCTCCTCTGCCAGCTCCAGCTCCAGAGGACAGGGAGCAGAGGACACGTTTTCACCAGGCAGAAATTCCAGGAGCTCCAGCGCTCGCTGAACCGCGGGCTTGGTGTTGGTCCAGCTCCAAACGCAAGGCTTAAAACACTTCCTAACAGGGAGGCTGGAATATAATTAATCTTCTGTCGTCCTGTCTAACTAGTTTAGCGTGGAATTAAGCGAAGGGAAGAGGCAGAGGGCTGCCTGGCCGTGCTCTGGGAGGAACTGGGACTGCAGCCGAGGCTGGCCAGAAGGGATCTGTGATCTCTGCGGGCTGCTGAGCCTCTGTTGGTGTGATCGCTGATGATGCTCTCTCTCTCCCGGCAGGGGTGATCGCCCTCTTCTGCAGACAGTACGATATCATCAAAGATAACGAGCCCAACAACAGCAAGGAGAAAGCCAAGAGCGCCTCGGAGAACAGCACACCCGAGCACCAGGGCGGGGGTCTCCTGCGGAGCAAAGTGAGTGCCCGCAACCGAGTTGTGCTAAATCATCCTCTCTCCAAAAAATAGCCTCTGTTAAAAAAATCCTTCCACCCCTCCACAGCCGGGATGAGGGAAGGGAACACCCTCCACACCCACGGCTCTGCTCATCAGGACGGCAGAGCTTCACTCCCACCTCCTGGAGCCTGCGTGGCCGCCAGAAATCAGATTTCGAGCCACGTTTCTGGATGATCTGAGCATCTCTGGAGGAAAAAAATAAAAATTGAGTTCCTTGGGTCCTCCCACAGCAGCACGTGGCAAAGAGGACACTGCTTCCAGTAATTAACTGGAGTTAATCAGCAGGAGCAAAGATGGTGACATGCACGATGTCGAAGTGTAAATAGGTCAAGGCTTTAATTTATCCCAACTTATTTCAATTAATTTACCTTCCTTGTGTTTCTGTTCACATCCCCACCCTGATTATTTAGTATTTTGAATACTTATTATGGTGGTTTATGATGGTTCAGAAGCAGTGATGATCCCCACAAGCCTAAAACCTCAACTCTGACCCTTTTTCATCATCATGAAGGGGTGGGAAGGAGAATTTTCACACAACACGACCTGCAGACTGCCCTGAGCTCTGATGTGATTTTTTTTCCCTTCCACACATCTGTTTTTCCTTTGTTTTCTCTCCTAGTTTCCAAAAAACAAGCCCTCAGTGAACATCATTGAAGCATGACAGCCTGACACCTGAGAGATGGACTCCATCCCTCACTCTCACTCTGCCTCTGAGCCGTGATGACTGGGGAGGTGAAACATTGTCCGAACGATTTTGCAAAACAAGACCTCGTGATTGTCACTCGCTGGCGTCCACCTCCTCATCCGTGTTCTGCAAAACATCTGGCCAGGAAGGGAAATTCTGCAAAAAAAACCCCAAAACAAACCCAAACAAACCCTGACACTCAAAGAAGATGGAGAAGAATCAGTGATTGCTGGAGCGATCTGTGAATCAACCTGGGTTGGAGCAATGCCTCCTTTCCTCGAGCTCCATCTTCTGGGACAGTTTTCCTGTTTTTTTGGGAATGCACAAGGTTCTGTTGTGTCTTTCTCTGGTCTCACTGGCACTCCATCCCAGCAGTATTCCCAGGCATCAAGCACATCCCTCTCTGAGCAGGAGCAGAGGGAAGTTCATGGCAAACACCACGGAGAAGCCAAATTTTGGCCGCCGTGTGCTCGGGCCTTGCTTCGTCCATCGATGTGTGTCGTGTAACACGTCTTGCAGGTGGGTTTTTCAAACAAAACAAAACAAAAAGGCATCCCCCAGTTTTCATTCCCACCAGGAGAACTCCCCTGGTTGTTCCCCAGCCAGGCTGCAGCACGTTCTCCACTGCTGCTGTCTCTCCTCTCTCACACTGGTGCTCTTCACCTCAGAAAAATCGGGGAACACTGAGGCACAGACCAACACGAGGGGGACACCAGAAGCTGTTATTTAGCTTCCAGGATAATTTCAACCATTTTCTTCGTGGTATTTTCAGCCTGGGCCGGAGTCCAATGGGATAAAAGGTCCATAAAAATGTAGCCAGTCAGCAAAAAAAAAAGAACAACAAAAAAGAAACCAAGAAAAAGACAAAATACCTGATGATACCGGTTGCTATGCAAGGTCTCCAGGGGCAAGGGCTGTTTATTGTGGAAGGCTCTGGCCTGAGGAGCCTTTTTCTGAGGGCTTAAGTTCTTAAAATGCTTCTTTTAGTGAAGTTTCTGTGTGGGAAGGGTGGGTTCTCCTGATGCTGGAATGGCAGGAGGCTGCTGGAGACAGCCCTTCCCAAAAAAAGGGATGAGGATGGATGGGAAAGGGGCTGGGCTTCTCCTCTCTCTTAGGAAATGCTGAACAGGATCCCTGGGGATTGCTGGTGCTCTGGAAAGCTGGGAGATGCAGGACCATGACATGAAAAAGATTTACTCTTTGTCGTGTGCCATGGGGTATCTGTATTTATTTAATTCCTCCACAAGACCACTCCATATGCACTTAGGGGATGAGGCAGGATCCGACTCGTTCCGTCAAATGCCAACAGGGGTTGGCCTGAGGAAGGTTTGGAGGAGCCTGGGTTGGGAATCCCTGCAAAGAACCAGGCTGGCAGTGAGGAGCTGCCATCTCTCCTCTTCCCCTGTCACCAGCTTTTCCCAAAGAGCTGGTTTGGGAGAAAAGCACTGGGAAGTTCTCCTGCAGATGTGCTGGTTCCAGCCTGGCCAACCCCAAAGGTGTCTCCAGGATCCTTTGCCTGAACAGACTCTTCCATCACCAAGAAGGAGAGGTCACCACCTCTGATACAGACAGAGCAATAAACATTTTATAATGTACAATAAAAGATTAAAGGCATCTCTTGTGTCCTTCTAATGCCTGAATTAAATTATTTCAGCAGCACGCACCCCTTAGAAATGGGGGTATTTTGTATTTCCCAGACCTACAACCTAAAATATTTTCTTAGTGTCTGGTGGAGAAATCCAAGGAGGTTCAGAGTTGGTTCTGGCTTGCAGGACAAAAAAAAAAACCAAACTTGCATCATAAATAACACCCCAGCCCTACCTAGCAAAATTCTTCAGCCACGTCTGTTATCTCCTAAGGAAGAAATAGCATTTGGAATCCACAGGCCTACAAAGGGAGATTTAGGACAGATGGTACAGCATGTGCAGAATGATAAGGGAGATGCTCTCTCCTAATCCTGGAGCAGACAGTCAAGCAAGCAGCCCTCGGAGAGCTGCTCCAGAGGAAATCCAGCCTGGTAATTTGGCAGCTTGGGGGGGTGTGTGGCTGTTTTTAAAGCCCAGTTGTCCCTGGGAATTCAGACCATATCCCTTTTTTTTTTCCCCTACAGTTGTTGTTCCCTAGGGACAGGTTGAAGCTATTTCTTTCCATCCACAGAGATGTGAGCACTCATCTGGTAGAAGAGAATTAAATTTAAAGTGTCAGTTTGGGGCAGAGTTCAATATTCACATGTGGCAGGAGGTGCTGGGGTTATTTTTGATAACCTGCAGTTGATAACCCATAACTGCAGGCTTGGAGAGTATGGAAATGTTGTTTGTGAGGAGAAACAAATGGGGGGCTGGCAGAATTCAGCTCAGACAGGGACCCCAAACCACTCAGTTCAAGTGATTCCCTTCATGGAAATTTTTCAGCCACTCTGAACTGAGGTGAAGGAGTAAATAGACACTTTAGGAAAAGGTTATAGGAGAAGAAAGTTACTTATAATGCTGCTGTTCTGAGAGTCATAAACATCAAAGCTTTAACTGCTGTCTGGGTATTAAATGCCACTGTAACCCCAGAGAGTCAGCCCCTGCGTGAGCTCAATCCTAAACCCATCTTTAGAACAGAGACCTCGCTCCCATCAGCAGCTGCCAAAAGATACTCCTGAGGTGTTTTACAGTCAATAAAGGCAAGAGATCAGGCAAAAATAAACTCAAGACAACACTCAGGGAAGTCATGCTGGGCCACAGCACAACACACCCTCCAGACCACCCACGTCCCCCTACGTGTTTTTGCCCTGACTGCTGATTTTGACTCATTGTTGGAAGCGGGGAGCTGCAAAAGGGAGGTTTCAATAAATCCTAAAAAGCAGCAAGTGGGAGTGGGCTGCTGTGCCAGGGATCCCAGAGAGGCTGGTTCCCTGCTGATCCCTGAAAGCAAAGCGCTCCCAGCTGGCTCGGGATGAATCCCGTTGATTTCCAAGAACCAACCGAGCAGAGATTCGGGGCACAATAGGAGCAGAGGGAGCTGCAAACAAAAAATAAAATCCCTTTTGCCAGCACACCCAGGGCGTGTTTGGAGTTAAGCACCGCTCTCCTCCCTCCTTCCCAGCACTGTAATATTATGCCTACAAGTACAATTTAACCGATAGATTCCTCCCCCACGAGTTTAGCAAAGAGGAGCCGCGGGAGGAAGTGTGGAGCAAACAAATCCTGCACAGCGTGTCCTTCCAACTCACAACACAGCCCCAGCCACTTGTCACCCCCTCCCCCGGGCCACCAGGCACAGGCTCCGAGGAAAACGGGAACACGAGGCTTTTTTTTTTTTCTCCTTCTTTTTCTTTGATTCCCTGCCACTTCAATAGAAGGCGAGGAGGAAACACCTACACGGAGGGAAAAGTGTTAGCACAATCTCAGCTGGGAATGGCTTTACCGGAGGAGATGCCAAAGGAGAGGCTGCTGCTGATGGCAGCGTTTGCCAAAGACGTTGAGAGGTGACATCACTCCAAAGCCAATGTCACAGCTGCACATCCATTTCTTTTTCCCCCAGTAAAAAAAAAAAACCAAAACACGGCACCTCAGCGAGGCCTGAGCTTCCCGAGGAGAAGGATGAAGATGACACCATATGTTCTCCACCGAATGTAATTTCCCCCAGATTTGCAGCAAAAAGAGGGAGAGAAAAAAAAAAAGCTTCCTAACGATGTGTAATGAGCTATTACAGCCTCGTCTGGAAGCAGCGCTGACCAAATTCAATTCTTCTCCAGTGTTTGTTAAAAAGCTGCCCGATCAACGCACGCTTGTTATGTTAAAATATCTTCTGTTTCCCCCACAAATCTGGCGTCTATTGAATTGTTTGGTGACCTCAGGCATCCAAATGATGCTGTTCCCCCTCGGTGGTGCTGCAGCCCACACGTCTTGAGGAAAAACAAAAAAAAGGGGGGGAGCTGGATTCTCCTTCAGCTTCAATTTTGGTTAAGTAAGTTCCAAATGAAGGATCTTCATTATTAGTGACAGAGCCGGGGAAGGCACAGCTTGAATTTCAGATTCCCAGATGGAGGCAGCAAAGCTGGCAGCCAGAAAAAAAAAAAAATCCTCTTTTTCCTTGGAATCTGGACGTGCTGGAAGCAGAACCATTGAGTGGCAATAACGACAGAGCCCCACGATGCCATTTGACACTTTGCAGCATCGTTGTCCTTTTGAACTCACAAAACCCCTCACCTTTAACGCCACCAACTGCTAAATAAAATGTATTTTTACCATCCAGACCTGTTCTGCACCTAAATGTCTTCTCAAACCAAAGGCAGAATTTTATTAGCTTCCACTATTTCCCGTTTCAGGGTGTCATTTCTTCCTCCTTACAGAGAAGAGCTGGTTAGTTTTTAAGAGGAAAGCAGAAAAATAATAAAAAAAACCCACACAGTGGTTTTATTTCAGTCTCCTTGTTTTCCAGCTGCTCTCGGCTGGCTGAAATACATTGATGAACACAATTAAATTTTTAATTGTGAGGCATTTCATCAGCGCTCGTGCAGGGCTTGCACAAAGCCAGTTTTATTCCAGTTTTTATTGGCATCACTGGGTTCTACGACAGCAAAAATCATCAGCAGGGCCCTTGGCTACTCAAACACAAAGAGAAACAGCCTGTCCTGCCATGAAGGCTTAACCCACAATCCTCTCTCCACCATTCAGATGTGAATCATTTCCCGTGTCAAAGAGGGGAATTTGCAGCACCAAAGCTGCCCAGAAGCCTCAATCCTTCCCAAAGGGCGGAGCTGCTTCATGGCAGAGTTTTACATTCCCAAAGAACACAAACCCCCTCCTGCCCGAGGGATGGAGGCACCATCAGCACCTCCCTGGCGGGGTCAGGAGCTGCTTGTTGAGAATTTCCATCCCTGGAAGTGTCCAAGGCCAGGTTGGACAGGGATTGGAACAGATCCTTGCCCTGACTGAGATGATGTGGATGATCTTTGTGTCCCTTCCAACCCAAACCATGCTGGGATTCCATGGGTATCTGCTGAAATTGTCCCCAGAGCACAGGCAAACGATTCCTTTTTCAAAAAACTTAATTTATGGGCTTCACTGGTTTAAAAGCCAGGAACCACCACGTGCTGGCAACTCTCACGTGCTTCCAAGGGATTTCTACTTCTCCCTCAATGCAAAAGCTCTCTGGAAATAAAATTTACAGAGGTAAAAGTCACCAGAGAGGCTCTGGTGGCACCAAGGACCTGACGAAGCTGGGACCCTGGCCATGCCCCAGCCCCAAAAGTGCTGTCCTTGGGTTCCTTCCTTCCTGCATTCTGTGAGATCTGGGAGTTTGTTGCAGTCAGGTTCTGCTCCAAGCTTCACTGCTGATCCTCTGGCCAAATTATTTCCATTCTCCCTGCTTCAGTCTCTGCACGTTCAGGGCAGGGAGAAACTTTCCCTGGTTTTCAAAGTCCTGTCCCACTCTGGGTGCCACAGAATAAAATCTGTGAACCACTCAAAAAAAAAAAAAAAAAAAAAATCATCAGTACTGAGCCAAAACTTTGATTTCTTTAAGATCACATGAGCCAAAAGCATCCCCAAAAATAGTCAGATTGCGATGATAAAAATATGAGATGATTTGCTGCCTGAATAAACTTAATTTGCCCTCCAAAATTCCACCTATAAATACCTAAAGGAGTCACAAGGCCCTGCTGGCACCCCTGGGAAGAACATTGGGAAGATCAACCTATCCACCTCCAACTCATTTGGAGTTGCTCAGTCACACAGGAAAGAAGAAAATGACATCTAAAAGCTGCAAAAAATATTTATAAACTCGAGCGCAAATCTCATTAAATGCTTTTGCAGAAGAAGTTACAAGTGAAACTTAAAACCACTGAAAACCAGCCCAATTAACACCTCTAAATGCAGAACAAGAACCAGCACAAAAAGCAGCAGAATCCAATGGGGTTGCACTGGAAGTGTTCAGGAATTCTCTTCAGGGTTCTTGCTCACCCGCTGGGTATGGGTTGGAATTTGGGGGATTTCTTCAAAAAAAAAAAAGTCGGTCAAAAAGTTAAAACAAACCCGAGAGGAACATTTGGATGAGGCTGGAGCAGCAGCAGCAGCATTTCTGAAAAACAAATCTCCATTTCCTTGGTGCTCGCAGCTGGTACCTGATGTTCTTGGTAGGAGGTTTTCAAAGTGAAACCACATCCTAAGGAGGCACCTTGAGAAGGGAGAACATCAAAGCTCCTTTCAGGAATTCTGCCTGGTGCTTCATCACCTCCTTTGCAAAGCTCCTTCTGCCTGGCCCACCACAAAGGCTGAAGGTTCAAACAAAAAAAGTAAATTTTCCTCACGGAGCGCAGCACCCTCCTTAAATCCTCTCATTTGCACGTTCTGAAATAACAAGACAAAACTCCACAAACTTTAGGCAGCCTCAGAAAAGCAAGATGAAAACCCAAACTACTTCAAGGGGCTTGGTTATCTGCAGGCCTCAGAGTGCTACAAAGCTTTGCCTCATCTGTGTTTCGAAAAAATTAACTTTGCTGCCTTTTTTTAATCTTATTTATGCACAGGGACGAGCCTGACTCAGGAAATCACATTTTTGGAACTGCAAAACACTCTGGTTTTCAAAGCAAAACCCAACCATGGGGGTTCACTCCTGCAAAACCACTGTCCAAACATCTGGTTTGGAGCAGGAACATCTGCCTGGCACTGGGTTGTCACCTCTGTCACAGCACACAGAGTTTTATTTTCACTGCTCAGCAAGAACAGGCAGTGACCAGAAGGGCTCCAGCCAAAGCAGCTTGGGCTGGATTCCACCCAGAGCTCAGGGAAAGGCCAATTCCCAGGGATTTTGCCCTTCCCAGGGTAAAATTCAGCACAGAGCCAAACTCCAAGGTTTTTCCATGCTGCAGTCATGTGCTGGATGTGAATCACAGCTCCTTCCCAGGGAACACAGAGTCTCCCCAGTAATGCCAAGTCTCCTTCAGGAACTGCAGGATCAGCTCCTATGTACCCAAAGGAACAACTTCTGGCCAAAAAATTGATACTTCTAGAATGGATTTTGAGAAGTTTTCCTTGAGAAATCCACGGGTTGTTTGGGAGGAAGGGAGGTTCTCCAAGGCAAACTCTCACCGTGCACAGCAGTTTCCATTGTCTGCAGTAAGTGTAGAAGAAATCATGACTTTTTTTACAGGTTTTGAGTCTTCCTACATCTCAGTTCCCTCCCTTGGCCCTCTGAGTCAGAGGTGAAATGGGTCATAAAAACAGAGGGAACATTTCCTACTGCCAGGGGTGCACTTTTCACCCCTGAGGAGAGACGAGGACTTGGACAAACCTTCACCTGACTCACTCCAGGAAAAGACTGAATCTCCTCTCCAAGAGGGGAAGTCCCAGGGGCAGATTAATCCCACCAAATGTTTGGAGGATCTTATCCCAGTGCCTCACCATCCACCCCAGGGCTCAGAGGCCTTTTGGCCTGAGGAGAGGGGGCTGGATAAACTCAGCTGCCATGGAACACTGCTCAAAACCTTTGGAGTTCTGTCTCCTTGGGCATATCCTCATTCCTTCCACAACTGTTGAGCCCAAACTTGAGATTTGGGATGAGGTTTTCAGGCAAGTTCCACTCATTTAGAAACCAGGAGCAAAGATTATTTCAGCTTTGTCACAAGAGAAGCCTCTGGACCAAGAGTATCACACTCTGAACCCGGGTAACTTCTCACTCCCCTCACCATAAACTTAGAAATCCACTTTATCAATTCCTACCCCACCCCACATCTCTTGAAATTTAGGGTTTGGAGGTGGATTTCATTTGCTTTGAAGTGAAATCTCCCTCCTGAGCTCAGCCACTAAATGGAATTCTCCCTTTCTGTCAGCACAGCCCCAGCCCTGCACCTTCCCTGCCCGCTCTCCAGCCAAGCAAAATTAATTTGGGCAGGTAAAAACTGCTTCAAGATTAAGGATTTTTCTTCCCCTCAGCCAGCTCAGCATCAATCAAGAGACCAGAGTCTTTCAAGGCAGAGTCTGCTAGAAAAGAGTTCATTTGTATTTCACAGATTTGTTTCTCCATCTGTTCCCTGACACTGCTCTCCCTTTCCATCACCTTAAACACACTGTCTGTTTTTTTTAAGATATTGATCTTTGTTATTACAGTAAAACCAGATGGTTTGTGCCTCTTTATAAGGTATTTCCTCCTCCTCTCCCTTTGATTCCAGGGAGATCCAAGGAAATAATTTATCAGGTTTCTGCCAGGTTGTGAAGAAGTCTGATAAAAATTTTAAAAGCACACCAAGCCTCAAGGAGAGCTCCTGATGGAATCCTGGTTGGGAAAAAAAAATGGATGGAGGTCAGGCAGGAGCCAGCTCAGCTTCCCAGAGGTGCCTGGAGCAGTGGAAGGTTCCCTGCTCATGGCAGGGGGTGGAACAGGATGATCTTTAAGGTCTCTTCCAACCCAACCATTTCTGTGATTCTGCTCCAAATTCCACAGTTTTAGCAGCCTCAGTATTTGTGTAGCTGATCCAGCCCCAGAATCGCCAAGGAGGATCTCATCAGGAAGGAAATAATTCCATTTACTGCTGGATAAAGGGCAATAACAAAGTGCAAACGCTGACAAATGGTCAGCTGGCAGAAATCTTGTGTGGTCAATTATCAGCCCCCCCATTGCCAAGCAGATGCTCAAATCACAGCTCGTTTTTACATCTGCTCCAGCACAGCCTCGGCAGCATTTAAATTCTTAAGGGAAGCTGCAAATAAATGAGTATATTAGGATTTAACAGCATCTAGAAAGCAGAATGAGAGGAGGCACAAGTAGAGCCACGGGGTTGTCTCCCAACACACTGGAGATGGCTCAATGTGAGAAGTTTATTCTGAATATAAAAGGATTTTTTTTCCCAACTAGGCAGCGTGACTTTTAGCACTCAATCACCCAACATAAGAACATATATGAGATATATGCAGATATAAAAAAAATAAATATATGTATATATATATGAAGAAAGGATTTTATATATACGAAGGTTGTATTTCTGGTATATATTTATATATATGAAAGTTGTATTTCTTGCCAGTGCAAGCCACTGTGCAGATGAGGGAAAAGACAAAATCTCTCCCAGAGCCTGGAATTCCCTCAGACAGCACAGCAGCAAGAGCCAGGATCCAAGGAAGAACAGACAGATTACGTAAAAGATGGGATAGCAAAGCAAACATTACCCTGAGACAAATGCCAGGAGATTTGCAACTCAAAGCAGAGCTGAAGATTTGTAGCAGCAATATATTAGCAACTGCTTCCCAGAAGGAATTCCCTTGCTGGCTCTAAACCTGCTGATTTTTAAAATTTTTTTTTCCTTCATGAATTCCTTGGGATCACTCAGCATTTCCTATGCAAACGACACACCCAGGGCAGTGCTGCAGCCCCAGGTGCAGAGGGACAGCACACACAGGGCACTGCCAGCCCCACCCAGCAGCTTTCCAGCCGGGACAAACTGGCAGAGCCCACGCTGTCTGTCGGGCTGGATTCCAAGCCTACAGCTATTTGGAATAAGAAAGGTTTGCACTAATAAGAAAATCAAATTGTGTGCATCACAGACAATGTTCTTCCCCAGCATAAGAGAGCTCGATTTCAACTTGTCAGCCCCGCTCGTTTAGAGCTCCTGCCTGATTTTTTGTGACTCACAACATACGTCTTGCATTTTTAATTTGAAAGCAAGAGAAAACAGGCCATTTCAGCTTTCCCTGCCTCGTCCCCTCTGCATTACTTATGCTGGATTCATCTTCTGGAAGCAGCCCTGTGGCGATGCAGCTGTTCCTGCTGCCTGCCTAAGTGCAGGCTCCACACACACACACACACAACTGTCAAGCTTCTTGTGCCTCGCAAGAAATGGCAATTATTGCACCCATGAACACCCAAAATAACCACAGGGAACCGTGGCTGGAAGCTACCAGAATATTTTGCCTCTCAGAAGATCCCAGTCCTACCCATCAGCTGCCACCCATGAGCTGAAATCCAAACCTGCTCTTTGCAACACCTTCCTTTCCACACCCCCGCAGTCGGTGGCTCTTGGATGACACCACTGAGGCAACACGGAGAAGGTGTCAAAAAATAAACCCAAATCCCAGCACTTGAGCTCAAGATTCCCTCAGTCTGAATCCAAATTTCAGCATTTGAGCTCAATTCCCTCAGTCTGAGTCCAAATCTCAACATTTGAGCTCAAGACTCCCCAGTCTGAATTCAAATTTCAGCATGTGAGCTCAAGATTCCCTCAGTCTGAATCCAAATCTCAGCATTTGAGCTCAAGACTCCCCAGTCTGAATTCAAATTTCAGCATGTGAGCTCAAGATTCCCTCAGTCTGAGCCCAAATCTCAACATTTGAGCTCAAGATTCCCCCAGTGTGAGTTCACAGGTTTCAGGGAGATGGTGGAGTCCTGGAGGGGTCCAAGGAAGGACTGGATGTGGCACTCAGTGCTCTGGGCTGGTGACAAGGTGGGAACTCCATGTTTTTGGAGTTAAATTTTCCAGTTTTAATGATTCTGAGATAGTCGTGAACTGACAAGAACAAGCCAGAGCTCAGCTCTGCTTTTCCCAATGAACACAAACCTGCTTTGGGGGCATCCCTGATTTTCCACACCAAACCTCCTTCACAATATTTCACAATATTTCAGATATCTCTCAAACTCCTCAGAGGCAGCCCTGGAGCCAGGCTGATTCCTGTGCAGGAATTTTGTGTATGAAAAGTGTCACAGGCGCTTTTTATTCCCCTCTGAAAACAAACACACTCCAAACAAAGAATTCAAATCCATCCATCCAGCCAGCCAGGAGACCAATTCTTCCCTCCCCATCAGCCTCCTGTCATCCCCACCTGGGGGTTACCTGAGGTAATAGCCACACTTTTCCTCACTTGGATGGGCACAGCCTGGAGAGAAACGTTTCTTTTGCTCAGGCTGAGCTTCTGAAATGCAGATCCGTTGTTTCGGCCTTGAAAATAATAATTAGTGTTGTTATTTTTGTTTTAGGTTATTTGTTAAACTAGGTTACAGTTGACAGAGAGGGCAAAGAGCCCTGCTGAACTGTGGCAGACATGACACACTTGTAGCACCGCTCTGGATTGAAAAAAAGAAAAAAATTAAAAGTATTTATTTGAGTAAAGCCGCAAAGATCAAACACGCCGAGAGCAAAGCAGCTGAGGCACCCAGCCGCTCACTGCCCCGCTGACCACAACGGGAACCGCAGGGAGCTCTCAAAAAGCAGCTTTTTCGCACAAACAGCAACGCCCAGAACGGGGAGAAAAGCCCCGATGTGTCGCCTCCAGGAGCGGGGAAGAGCAGGAGCAACATCGCGACCCGCTCAGCTGCTGCCACCTGCAGGGAACGGCTCCGGGAGGAGCAGCCAGGGAGCCAGAGCGGCACGAACATCGCCTCTCCTGCCCGCAGACCACGGCCCAAATCTGCCTGACACACGTCCTTTCTCATTTCCCGACATTCTTCCCCCTCTTCCAGTATCTTACAGGGTGAAATATTTATTGTTTCCCCACTATTTCAGGGCAATTGAATTAAAAAATAGGGAAAAACCCAGCAACGAAGTGGTAGAGGAAACAGCAGGGATGGTTTTCAAAGTGCAGATTTCCTAAGAATTTACCTTTCTTCCTCCTCCTGTGGGACTGGAATTACTCTGCCACTTTTCTTCCCACTGGGTGGCTCTTCCTGCCCAGTCTGGCCTACAGCTGTGTCACTTAACTGGAAAGGGAAGGGAAAAGGGGATTAATGTGGAATAAAACTTTTCCATGGAAGTTTTGCTTATCAGAGTTATATAAAAATCCACTTGAAAAACCTCCCCAACACTTGTTTGCACATGGAGAAATCCAAAGGGACGGGGTTAAAAACATTCAAGCTACAAGAATGAAGATGTGAGTTTACTTTAGTGCTGCCTGGTGGCTGCTCAGCTCTTGGGGACTCCCTTTCAGCATCCTCTGGAGAGCCTGATTTCCTTGAGGAGCAGCTCGTGGTTGCTTTGGGAAGTTCTTTTTTTGGTGGCAACACAGATGCTGAGCCCTCACCCCCTGTGCTCTGGCCACAGGGAAGGTCGGATGAGGGCACAGATTTTCCCGGGCAATCCTGAGCCAGGCTTTCCTGAGCCACCCCTTCCGTGGATTCTTCAGGAACGCAGCTCCCAGCAGGTGTGGAATACCCCAAGCAATCATCTATCATTGCATCCAAAGTTTCTCTTTCCAGGTTGTTCTCCTCCAGAGCCTCGTCGGCGCAGGCGGCGGCGAACGGGCTCAGGCTCAGCAGCTCCTGCAGGTCAAGGTCCAGCTCCTGCTGCAGCAGGGCCCCATCCAGAGCAACACTTCCACTCAAAAAGCCAGCATCACACCCAGAGCTGCCTGAGAGAGACTCCTGGGCTTCCTTTGGCTCCTCTGGGACCTCTGAGGCCAATTCACTGACTGATGTCCCCAGGGTGCAGTCGCTCTCGGCCTTGTCGCTCTCTCCGCTGGCACTTTGGCTCAGGTGGCTTCCACCAGCGAGGTGCTGCTGCTGCTGAGCTTCCATGGAATCATCAGCCAAGATCTCCTGGATCTCCTCCTCGGTGTAATCAAAGGGAGAACTCCCTTTCTCGCTGCCTGACAGCTCCAGCAGGGAATCGTCCAGCTCGCTGTCGTCGAAACACCTGCTGATGTCCAGGGAAATGGCCACGTCGTCGTACTTGGACACGGAAAAACTGGCACCAAGCTCGTCCTGGCCGCTCTCATCCAGGAAAAGGGAGCAGCCAGAGCCTGGGGAAGGGAAGAGAGGATGCCCTGCTGGATCTGGAGTGCTGCAGCCACGCCTCAGCACACAGGCTTTCTTAGCTGACTGCAGGGCCTGCACCTGCACTGCGGAATCCGACAGCCTCTTGGCCCTGGGGACTGGCTCCTGTTTGAATCCCTGACAGAGCCCCGGGGAAGGAGGGGAACTGTCTCCCATGGCTCTGTGGCTTCCTGCAGCTCTGTTTCCAGCTCTAGAGGCTCATCTGCTGCTGGTGGCCTTTGATCAGCCCTTGCAGAGGAGGAATCAGCAGGAGTCAGCTCCAACCTGCCAGCAAAAGCGACATCCTCAGTGAAAGGGACTCAGCTGGATCCCCAAAATGCTGGAATTTAACAGGGAAGGCAAAACCACCACGATTTGATCTCTGCTCTTGGCTGGTTTAGGTCCCAACCAACCCTTCATCCCTGAGTGTTCCCTCAAGCAGCACCAGTGGAAACCCCAATGATTGGAAACCTCCTCAGGCTGTGGCCTCTCCTCCCAAACTGCTGCCAGTCCCTCACAGCAGACCCCAGGAATCCCAAATCCCAAATGCCTTAAATTGCAGAACATGCCTGAGGCATTAAATAAAACCTCCAAGTGTCTCAACCCCCACCTCTGCCATCCAGAGATAAATAAACATATCTAAAAAAAAAAAAAAATCTTTTTTTGGGTTGGGAAAAAGTGAGCAAAGGAAGAGGAACCCTGTCAGGAAATTAGTCATTGAGACACTCACACAAAACCCTCATCATAATCCAAGATCACCAGATAAAGAACCTTCCTGTGAAACTCAATAGTTCCAAAGTATTCACAAACAAACCCTATTTTTCCCCATTGAGGACTCATCCCAAAAGGAATCTTTGGACCTGAAAGCCCTGCACTTGACTCTCACCCAGCAGGAGAATTTGGACTAAGGAAAGGTATTTCCTGTCCTCTTTGAGAAAGGATTTAAAGGAATGTCTTTTATCATTCCGTGTCTTTGACTATTGTTTAAAAAAGAGGGAGGGTTACACACTCCAGGAATGAAACCTGGGCAATTGTGCTGCTTCCTCTTCTCATTCTGCCTGAATAATGAAAATGGACACTTTCAGAATTGTGCTGTGGGGAAAAAAAACACCTCAGGAATCAGCTATGTGTGCACAAAACCCACACAAGAACACGGCTGGATTTAGTCCTGTGGAGTGCGGTAGTCTGATAATTCAGCTCCTAACCATGGAATCCCCGAACGGGTTTGGTTTGGAAGGGACATAAATCTGTGCCAGTGCCACCCCTTCTTAGGGCAGGGACTCTTCCCACCGTGCCAGGCTGCTCCAACCTGGCCTTGGACACTTCCAGGGATGGAGCAGCCACTCCTCCTCTGTGCCTCCTCACCCTCACAGAGAGGAATTTTTTTCCAATATCCCATCTCCCTCGGGCAGTGGGAAGCCATTCCCCCTTGTCCTGTCTCTCCAGGCCTTTGTCGCACGTCCCTTTCCAGCTCTCTCGGAGACACTAAAAACCTGCATTTGGGTCACCCTGGAGCCTTGCTCTCTCCAGATAAAAACCTCAGGAGGTGGTTAGACCCAATTCTCCCCTCACTGAGGGCATCGAAGCCAACACCGACCCCGCCTCTCTCCGTCAGGGACCCGCCCGTCCCTCAGCGGGCACCGCCCAACCGGCGCCTCAACGGCACCGCCCCAAGGCGGGGCCAAACCCGCCCCGCCCCCGGCTCCGCCTCCTCGCCCACCCCAACACGGGGAGCTCCCCGAGCCCCGGGAAAAAAGGGGTAAAACCCTCCCAAATAAAGGAGGAAAAATTAAGTTCCGCTGAGACAAAGCAGCGGCCGCGGCCCGGTTGGGCCTGGCGGGAAGGGCGCTCACCCGCCGCCATCTTAACGGCGCCAAGGCCACGCCCCCACGGGCGCGAGACGCCCTCTGATTGGCGAAGCGCTGGCTCCGCGCCGCGCGAGGCGCTCTCTGATTGGAGGAGCGCGCCCTCGTCCCTCCCTCTCATCGCATCGGCAGCTCGGCGTTCGGCAGGCCCAGGAGCGGCAGACGAGCGCCGAGCAGGGCTGATGCAACCCGGGGCAGGTCGGTGGGACCGGGCGGGGGAACCGGGCGGGTTTGGGGCTACCGGGGGGTCCCAGGGTCCCGAGGCTCCGGTAACGGCGTGTCCTGCCCTACAGCCGC
Organism: Sylvia borin; assembly: GCA_014839755.1. Taxonomy (NCBI): domain Eukaryota; kingdom Metazoa; phylum Chordata; class Aves; order Passeriformes; family Sylviidae; genus Sylvia; species Sylvia borin. The sequence continues at coordinate 4,803,732 of CM025981.1, read as the reverse complement.
CGCTATGGAGCCCGCGCCCGGCCCGCAGGAGAAGTATCAGCTCATCACGCGGAATCTGCAGGTACCGGGAGGCGGATGGGGCCGCGGCGGCGGGGTCGGGGCTGGGCCCGCGGGGACGAGCGGGGATATCTGGGCTGGATGTCAGGGATGAGCGGGGCTGGATCGGGATCGGGCGGAAGAATTGGTGCTGGGCGGGTTGATTTGAGGTTGGATCGGGGCCGGGGCGGGGGCGATTTGGGCAGGATGGGGTGCAGGTACCGGGAGGATCGGGGCCGGTCGAGGGGAATACGGCAGGATTGGGGTCTGAGAGGAGACACGGGGTAGGATCAGGGCATGGGGAGGCCGGGATGGAGGGATCTGAGCCAGAGCAAGCCCCGGGGATCAGCGCCGAGACACACCGTGTGTGAAACCCGGGTGCCCAGCGGGATTTGTCCTGCCCAGCTCCTTCCAGCGAGGCCCAGCCCTGCCAGCTCTGTGTGTTCTGGCCCTAACAGGAGGTGCTGGGCGAGGACAAGCTCATGGCCATCCTGAAAGAACGAGAGCTGAAGATTTACTGGGGAACCGCCACCACGGGCAAGCCCCACGTGGCTTATTTCGTGCCCATGTCCAAGATCGCGGATTTCCTGAAGGCTGGCTGTGAGGTGGGGCATTGTCACCGTGCTGGGTGGCACCTGCAGTGAGCAGGGGCGCTTCCCTTCACCCAGGTGACACCGCCTGTCCCTTGTCCTAGGTGACAATCCTCTTTGCTGACCTCCACGCTTACCTGGACAACATGAAGGCTCCCTGGGAGCTGCTGGAGCTGCGCACCCGTTACTACGAGCACGTCATCAAAGCCATGCTGGAGAGCATCGGGGTGCCCCTGGAGAAGCTCAAATTCGTCCGGGGCACTGATTACCAGCTCAGCAAGTGAGTCCTGGGAGGGCTTCACCTTGGGCTCTGCAGATCCTGAGTCACTGCAGGAGGTGCCTCCAGGCTTTGTCCCGTCTCAGTGTGGCCAGGAGCAGCTCTCAGAGCTGTCCCCGTGGCCCGTGGTGACAGTGCTGTCCCTCCCACAGGGAGTACACGCTGGATGTGTACCGGCTCTCCTCCGTGGTGACACAGCACGACGCCAAGAAGGCAGGAGCAGAGGTGGTGAAGCAGGTGGAGCATCCCTTGCTGAGTGGTTTGCTCTACCCAGGCCTGCAGGTGAGGCAGGTGTGGTGTTCAGGGAGGTGCTGGCAGAGCCAGGGCCACCCTGGGGTGTTTGGGGCTGAGTGTCAAGGTCGTTGTTTTCCACCCCAGTGTCGCAGCTGGTGGTGGCACAAAGCCTGGCCTGAGCACAGAGTTGCTGTTCCAGCAAACAGTCTGGAATGTTCCCGTCCTTCCCTGGCTGGGAGTGCCCCAGGAGAGGCTGAAGGACAGGCCAGGACTGTTCTGGGCCCAGCCTCGAGGCTCTGTGTCTCTCCACAGGCACTGGATGAGGAATATCTCAAGGTGGACGCCCAGTTTGGAGGGGTGGATCAGAGGAAGATCTTCACCTTTGCAGAGAAGGTCAGGAATGGGGGGATTTCTGCCAGACTGGGGCCTGAGGGAGGGCTTGGCCACTACCAAATCCACGGGGAGAAGTGTGTGGGATTTTAGTTGACATCACAGCTCTCTGTGCTGCTGCTGCGGTTGCTGTACTCTGTACACACATCCCTAGCTGTGACTCTGCCCTTCCTGGGTGCTGTTATCCCAGATCCCAAAGTTACCTGGAGCCAGGAGAAAACAGGGATTGTGAGTTGAAGCTAAATGAAGCCTGTCTCTGACTTCCCTCTTGGTGTTTTCCCAGTACCTCCCTTCCCTGGGCTATGCCAAGCGTGTCCATTTGATGAACCCGATGGTTCCTGGGCTGACAGGCAGCAAAATGAGCTCATCAGAAGAGGTGGGTCCTGGATCTGGCTGTGCTTGGGGGCTCTGGGGGTTCTAAGAAGGTGCAGCAACTCCAGTGTGAATTTTCTGTGCAAAAGCTTGGGTGAAGAGCTGAGGAAATCTCTTGCTGCAGGACTCCAAGATAGATCTTCTGGACCGCAAGGAGGATGTGAAGAAGAAGCTGAAGAAGGCTTTCTGTGAGCCAGGGAATGTGGAGAACAACGGTGTCCTCTCCTTCATCAAGCATGTCCTCTTCCCCCTCAAGTCAGGTGAGGGGCTCACCATGCTTGGGTGTGGAGAAGAGGAGGGGACAGGAGTGTGTCCCCTGCCCCTGAGTGCCACCTGCCCAGCCCCTGCTTTTGGGCAAAGTGGGGTGGATGGTTTATCTGAGCCTGGAGTTAATCTGAGCTTTAAAACCTGTTTTGTCCCAGAGTTTGTGGTGCTGCGAGAGGAAAAATGGGGAGGAAACAAAACCTACACATCCTATGAGGCCCTGGAGAAGGACTTTGCTGAGCAGGTGAGTGCTGGGAGGGGCTGAACCTTCTGCCTGAGGTTCCTGGGAGCACTGGGAGATGGAAATCTGCACTGGGAAGAGGTGTGGAGTGTGGGCTGGTAGTGTGGGATGCTCCCAGCCAGGAAAGCCCAGGGGAGAGAGGATGGGTGAAGGGTGTGAGGTCAGGACAGCACCACATTAGCCACATCTGGAGCACAGCAGCAGTTTAACCCTTCCCAGCTGTTCCCAGCAGAGGCTGGAGGCAGAAGTGTCCAGAAACTTCTGATGTCCAAGGGGAATCAGGTCAACGGTTTGGGATTCATCTTCCCACCCTGTTTGGTCTCCAGTTGCCACCCGTGACCTCAGACAGGAATATCTTTGTCCTGACACAGGTTGTGCACCCTGGAGACCTGAAGAACTCTGTGGAAGTGGCCCTGAACAAGCTGCTTGACCCCATCAGAGAGAAATTCAACTGCCCAGAGCTGAAGAAGCTGAGCAGTGCTGCCTATCCCACCCCATCCAAAGCCAGTAAGGAGGGGCTGAGGGCCTGGGGAAGTGGGGGTTTGGCAACTCAGGGAAATGGGGCCCTGGCCGTGCAGGGCTGAGTGGGACAGAGTCCCTCCAGGAGCTGAGACCAGAAAAATTCTGAAGCTCCAGACTCAAAAACAGCTGTGGTGAACATTGGGAAAGGTGAGGAAAGCCAGCACAGGAGAGACTCTGCTCTGTGGTATGGAATTCCATGAAGAGAATTCCCCCCAGGGGCCTGTATTTGGGGCTGACCACCTCCCTGGGTTTGTGCTGAGTGTTGTGACCATTCCCTTCACCCTGCAGAGCCTGCAGAGAAGGGCACCAAGAACTCGGAGCCGGAGGACGTGATCCCATCCCGGCTGGACATCCGCGTCGGCAAAGTGCTCAGCGTGGAAAAGGTATGGGGACAACCTTCCCACGTGGTGGTGACATTCGGGGTGTGCCTGGTGGCTCAGCCACCCTTCTGTGCCACCCCATTCTCATCCCTGCTCCCCCTGGCAGCACCCAGATGCCGACAGCCTGTATGTGGAGAAGATTGATGTGGGCGAGGCCGAGCCCCGCACCGTGGTCAGTGGCCTGGTGCAGTTTGTCCCCAAGGAGCAGCTGCAGGACAGGCTCGTGGTGCTGCTCTGCAACCTCAAACCCCAGAAGATGAGAGGGGTGGAGTCGCAGGGCATGGTGCTGTGTGCCTCCAGGTGAGGGACAAGAGGGGACAGCAGGGCTGGACCACCCCTCCTGCCTCAGGGTGCTGAGGGGCAGCTGGGCAGCACTCTGGGGTGACTCTGGTGTCACCACACCTCTCCTTAGTGTGGGGGAGCCCCGTCAAGTGGAGCCCCTGGACCCCCCAGCTGGGTGTTGCGCCGGGGAGCGTGTCTACGTGGAGGGCTACGAGGGTGGGGAGCCCGACGAGGAGCTCAAGCCCAAGAAAAAGGTCTTTGAGAAGCTGCAGGTGAGGACTGGGAACAGCTGGGAGTGGCTGGAGGGCCACACTTGTCCCCACCTCTGGGTGACCCCCAAATGGGCTGTTTGCCCCCTCAGTGTGAGATGAACCTTCCCAGGGCTGACCCTGGTTCCCTGTTCTGCTCCCCAGGCCGATTTCCGTGTCTCTGAGGATTGTGTCGCACAGTGGAAGCAGAGAAACTTCCTCACCAAGCTGGGGACAATCTCCTGTAAAAGCCTGAAGGGTGGCAGCATCAGCTAACAAGTGCCAGGGCTGCTCTGGTGCCTCCTGCCTGACTCGTGCACCTGAGCCAGGCTCCTCCCAGTCATCTCCCCACCAGTGCCCCGGGTCTGGGGGCTCAGCCCTGGGGGCTCTGGGACTGAACTTGCAGCCTCTCACCCGAGGAGCTGCCTCCAGCATCCCCCTGGGCCTCGGCTGTGCCAGCGCTGGGGACTGGAGGTGCCACCACACCCAAGGGACCCGTGTGACTCATCCCCGTGGCCTTGGGGGCCACGCCTCGCTCCCAGCTGTGCCATGGACTGCACTCCCTGCCTGCTGGGGTGGCACGTGTGGCTGCTGTGCTGAGGGCAGAAGGGAGAAGCTGCTTCTCCAACCTTGTGTTGCTGCTACCAGAGCTGGGGACAGCCTGGCAGGTCCTGTCCCGTGCTCCACCTCCAGCCCACGTGGCCACTGGTGCTGCTCTTTGGCCAGGAGCCAGTCCAGGCAGCACCCGTGGGGCTGTCCTGAGCCCGTGGGGGGTGTGGGCCTTCAACACTGACTCGGGAACCATCTGTCTGTCATAAACCCAATAAAATGTCAAGCTGACTGCACGTGGCTGTGCCCATCTGTCCAGGAGAGCTGGCAGGCAGCCCTGCTCCAGAGTTTTACTGGGCAGTTGTGCTGGGAGCCAGCCCAAGGGTGTCCCTGGAGCTCAGCACCACCCAGAAGGGACCTGCAACCACAAACCAGGAAGAACAGGAGGCAGCAAGCTTCGGTCATTATTTTTACCAGCCAGGTACAGAGCTCTGAGCAGCTACTCGGCGGCAGAGGGTCAGTTGCTTTTGGTTCAGTTTGGTTTGGTTTGGTTGGGTTTGTTGCTTCGTTTGGTTTTCGTTCTGTTTTTTGTTGTTGGTTTTTTTTTTTTTTTTTACAATCAAAGAAATCAAAATGTGACCCGAGGTTACAGAAACAGAATCAAGGCTCTACCCCAGAGCCCAGGGCCAGCTCGAGGGGCAGCCAGGCCCTTCCTCCTGCCGGGCAGTGGCGAGTGGCTGGGGCCAGTGCTGGCCACCAGCCCCTTATGTCTTTCCATGAAGAGCCAAAGCCCTGGTCCCTCCCAGCCAGCACCTCCATCCCCTCCTGTTCCTGTTTGCATCTCCCCAGGCGCTCTTGTGCCCAAAGCTTTCCCATTCCCTTGTCCAAAGTGCTTCCATTCCTCGCAGGAATTCTGTCCAGCAGCAGTGGCTCCAGCTCCGGTGTCTTCGGTCCCCAAACTCTTCTGGGTGTGGCTGCTCGGCTCCACACACCCACACCAAGCATCAGCTTGGCAGGGAGGAGGTGCTGGCTCTGGGCATGGGCCTCGATTCCAGTTAAAAAAAAGCAAAATAAAGCTGTAGTACTTAGGAAAGTGAAACCAACACCATTTTTGCATAAATATCAAGGCCGTGGAGGCTAAGGCTGTTTGCTTCCTGTATTAAGTTAGTTGCCAGTTCCACACTCGTCCGTTGACCTGCCCAGGTCCCTGAGAGATTTGGATTCCTGTCCTTGGGGGCTCCAGTCCTGCAGCGTCATCCTTCAGGCTGTCTCTCCCCGTCCATCTGCAAGGGAGAAGAGAAGAGCCCATCAGCCACCCTGAATCCCAGCTTCCCACAGCCCTACCACGCTCTCTCCCTGCTGTCCCAGCTGTAACGCAGCCCAGGAGCCGTGTCTAACTTTAGGAATTTATGACTTGGCAATGTACGGCTCAGGATCCTGAGCAGCGAGGAGCAGCATCATCACCCCGCGGCTCCCAGCCCACGTACCTTGTGCAGGGAGGCTCTGAGCCGGCGGCTCCGCGGCGTTCCTGCCCTCCGTCCCCGCCAGCTCGCTCTTAGTCCTGCTCTCCTCCACCTTGGCATCCCCGTCGGGCACCGCCTCTGCCCCCGGTGCCTTCGGGGCAGGAGCCGGCCCCGAGCCAAGCGAAGGCTTCTTGGCCACCGGAGGAGGGATCTTGCCGGGTTTTCGCTGGGTTTGTGCCTTGCCGGGGCCCGGCGGGGCGGCAGCAGCCGGGGCTGCCGAGCGCTGCCCCGAGAAATTCATCAGCTCGGCCACCAAGTTCCTCTTCAGGTCGGCCTGTGCCTCGGGGGACGAGGCCGTCTCGATCACCAGCTTCCTGGAGCTCTTGGCGAAGATGAAGCTGGCGGTGGAGGCCGGCGATTTGTTCCTGGGGGACAGCTGCCCATCGCCGGGCGGCCCTTCGGGGCCGGGCTGGGCCCCTCGGCCGCTCGCCGGCTTCTCCGCGGCCTCTGCGGAGGCCAAGGCGGCGGCCTTGAGGTGCACGGCGTGGTGGAGCTGGTTGGAAGGCACCGTGTCTTGGGCAGCAGGAGGAGGAGGAGGCTGCCGTGTGGACAGCGAGCGGCGGACGGGCTTCTGTGGGGCCGGCCTCTCCTCAGACCCGGCCCCGGCCCCGGCCCCGGCCGCGGGCTCCACGCTGACGGAGCGCAGCCTCACCATCTGCAGCAGCGACGGGGTGACGATGGGCAGGCTGGCGTCCTCCTTGGCCGCGGGGCCGCTCTTGCTCCGCGACACCGGCTCCTTCTTGGCGGCCTCCGCCCGCGGGCCGTTGGCCGCCTTCTTAAGGCTGATTTGGGGCGGCAGGGCCGGAGCCGAGGGCGGCGGCAGAGGCGGCGGCGGCGGGGGCGCGGCGGCCGTGGGAAGGGGCTCGGCGGGGCACGGAGGCTCTGGAGCTCCGCTGGGTGGGTTTTGCTGCTGAGATGATGAAGACGCGGCCCCCGGGCTCGCTGTGGCCGTCTGCCCGTCCAAAGCGGCCGAGGTGGCATCGGGCAGGCTGCAGAGATAGGATTCATCCGGAGGAGGGAAGTCTGCCATGGACAGGTCGTGCTCCTCGGCGGTCGGCGGCGGTGGCGGGGGCCAGGCGGGGTCGGTGAGGGGCTCGCTGCTGCTCTGTGGGCTCCCTTCCACCTTCTTGGCCGGCGGGGGAGGCGGCTGGTAGGCAGGCGGCGGTGATGGAGGTGGGGACTTGCCGCTGGGCTTGGCCGAGGGCTCCTGGCCGGCAGTGCTGGGCGCTGGAGGGCTTTGTGAGGGCTGCAGGGAGCCGGTGGAAGCCGGCGGCTGCTGGGGTTTGGTGGGTGGCGGGGAGAAGGGAGCGGGAACCTTGGGGTGCGGCGGGATGATGAACCGGTCCGAGCGACCGCTCAGCACCTCAGGAGGGGTCGGGTCCGAGGCCGAGGAGGAGATGGAGGTGAGGGAGGAGGACACGGAGAGCGCAGGAGACTGCAGGGAGCAGACCCGCTCCGGCTTCTGGGGCTGAGACTTGCCTGGGGACACAGCTGGAGGTCCCAACCCCTTGGTGGGCAGTGTGGGTGTCCCGCTCTGGCTGGAGTAGCCGCTGGAAGGGGACATGGTGCGGTCAGAGCCGTCGGGGCAGCTCCACTTGGCCTGAGCTTGGGGCTCCCTCAGCACCACCGTCACCCCGGGGCGGCCCCGCGAGGCCTCGGGGGAGCTGGCACCGACCAGGCTCTCCGAGCGGAGGCTGCTGGTCTCGCTCAGCGATGGGGAGAACACCTCATCCTCGCCCGTGGGGCTGAAGGGCACGGGGTGCGGGGACCAGGGCCCGCTGCTCTCCCGCTGGGGCCGCCGCTCGGGCCTGGGGGGCAGCCCCAGCACCTTGGGCTCGCCGTCAGCCTTCTGGTGCAGCGAGTAGGTCCTGCGGGGAGGGGCCGGGGGCTTCTTCATCTTCCTGAGGGAGACGCTGCGGGCGGAGGAGCGCTCGCTGGCCAGGCTGGCCGTGTCCGAGCCGTCCGCCTGGCTGCTGGTGCTGTAGGCGGGGGACGTGCGGCCACTGCCCACAGCCAGGAGCCCGGTGGCCGCAGGAGCGAGGCCGGCAGCGGGTTTGGAGCAGGAGCTGGCGTAGCTGGTGGAGCTGTAGATGCTGATTTGGTCGGTGTCGGAGCGAGCTGCCACATCTGCCTCTCCGTGCGGCCCCACCTCGGGCTGCCGGTGGTCGCAGCCGCCCTGGGAGGAGATGGTGGAGCTGTTGGACACGATGGTCTCCGTGGACTGCGAGTGGCTCCAGTTGTCGCTGGAGGAGGAGGGCTCGCGGCTGCGGGCGCTGCGCTCCGAGAAGCGGGACAGGGAGCGCACCGAGGCCGGGCTGGACGACACGAGGCTGCAGCGGCTCAGCGTCCGCACGCTGCTCCTCGTCAGGGCCACCACGTCCACCATGGGCGGCAGGATGGCGTTGGGGATGATCTTGGACATGTAGGTGCCCTGGGGCGAGATGGACATGACGGGACCCACCAGCATCTCCGGGGGGTTGGCGTAGGTGGTCATGCCCGGCACAGCCAGTGACTTCGGCCTCATCATGGGTGACAGCTTGGCCGCTGTCTTCCTCCCCAGCAAGCTGTCGTCGTAGTAAACCTTGTTGATGTGCTTCTGCAGGGCTGCATCTGCCTCCTCCAGCACTCCCAGGCAGACGCGGGCGCCGCCGGCCACGGGCAGAGGCTGCAGCTTCCCGTCGATGGTGGGGATGCGGACGGCATCCCCAGACACCTGCCCCCCATTCAGCAGGGGCTGCGCTGCCTGGCCATCCCCCCGGCCTGCTGGCCCTCGCCCATCTGCTTCAGGATGTCCCTTGGCTCCATGGCTGTTCCTGAGACCTGGGAGCAGGGAGAGGTGACCTCAGTGTGATCCCAAGGCAAGGCAAACAGAAATCCTAAAACTCCCCCCTCACCCCCAAAGCTTACCCAGCTCCTTATGGACGTGCTGGGGGATGCCCAGCACTGTTGTCCTCCTGTCCTTCCTCTTCTTGCCAGCCCTCTCTGAGGATTTGGAAAAGGAGTCGTGTGGTCGGAAGGTGGAACCTGCAAAGGTGTGAGAGGGTCCAGCCGCTGTGAGGGAGGCCCTGGCCAGGGTGTCCCCAGTGTCCCCAGTATCCCCAGCACTTCCCACTGCCAGAAGTGCTCTGGGACAAGCCAGGCTCAGGCACTGGAACAGCCCAGAGAGGCACCAGCCGAACAGTCTGAGCAGGGAGGAGACGGTGTCTGTCTGTCCGTCCATCCCCCTTGCCCAGCCCCAACGCTCTGACTCAGCCAGAGCTGCTCTCATCTCTCCCAAGGGCCCCCAAACTCCTGCATTGGCTCGTGGCCACACCAAGGCAGAGCCCAGCTCTGTACCACACTCCCCAAAGCCCCTCTGGAGCCCCATCCCGCAGCCCCCAGCCGGGTACCTTTGCGCTGGATCATCTCGGAGCGGATGGACAGGGCATCCTCAGAGGTGCTGTCTGTGGCACAGGAGGTTGCCCGGCTCCGGAAGGACAGGCTGTCATCCTCCGAGGATGCACAGGACTGTGGGGACACAGTGGGCTCAGCAGACCCCGGGGCTGAGGGGACAGATCTGCCCCAGCCCCGGCCAGGCCCCTTCCCTGCCGCGAACTGACTCTGCAGCCGAGACAAAAGCTTTTCCGAGGGCCAAAGGCTGAGTCAGCCACGCCGGCATCCAGAGTCCTCCCACCAGGAGCAGGGCTGGGAGCAGCCCCTGGGACCCTGCATGGCTCCGCAGCCCCCCAGAGAGCAGGAGAAACGGGCTCTGCTGCATGCAAGGAGCACCTGAAGGAACTGCCAGGCTCACCCCCATGCCAAGCCCAGAACGAGTCCATGGGTGTTCCCAGCCCTGCTGGGAGCCCAGGGCTGGAGGGCTGCCACGGCTGGGAGAGGGGTGTGGGACAGGGACAGGCAGGATCCCCAGCACTCCCTGGACACAGCCAGTGGCACAGCCCCATGCTGGAAACACCTTCCAGCGTCCCCATCCCTCCAAACCATCCCTGGCACGGGCAGAGGTTGGGGATGAGACAATTGAGAGTTAACCTGACCCCTCCAGCTCACTGCCCCCTTGGCTCTGCCCATCCTGGGGTTTCCAGTCCCCCACTTCCAAGGGGTTAAAGGGGCTGAGAGCCAACAGAGGCAACAGCTTGAGCAAACACATGTGGGTGAGGCACTGGCAGCAGGGTCAGGGATTGCCAAAGCTCAGCTTGGCCAGAAGAGGAGGAGTTTCTCCTCGTCAGCAGCCAGGGAGGGGCACAGGCACCGGGGCTGGATATGGCCAACAGTCCCCATCATTCCACCACGTCACCCCTCCTCAGTCAGGGCTCCCAGGGGACACCAGTGAGGGTGGGACAGAGGGACAGAGGGATGCAGGCACAGTGGGGACCTCGACAAAGCCCCACAGGGCAGAGGGTAGGGTGAGGGTAGGGAGAACGGCTTGTCATGGGGCAAAGGGGACAACACCAAGGGACACACAGCCAGTTCCAGCCCCAAAAACCCCCCTGGACATGGTCCTGCCACCACAGCGGGTTGCTTGTTTGCCCCCAAACACCATCCAGGGAGGACAGAAGAGCCACTCTGTGTCTCCTCACCCCCAGGGCAACCCAAGAGTACCACTTGGCAGGGCTCACCTGGAGGCTGCTGGTGTCCCCGTGGTCCCAGGCACTTTTGGTCTGTTTCTGCTTCTCTGTGGAGGGAAGACAGAAGGTCAATCCCTCCAGGGGAGCTGGGGGAAGCAGCTGCCGAGCTGGCAGTGCCCCCTGCACAGCCCAACCACCAGCACTGGACTCCGGTCAGCCCCGTGCGCCGCCCACACTGCCCGGCCAGCCAGGAGCTGGGGACAGCCCTTCTGCCATGTCCCCAAGGCCACCCTGGGGCTGGGGACACCTACCCTGGTGCTGCAGGGACTTCAGCCCCTGCTGGGCCTGGTTGTGCAGCTCCTCCAGGTGCGGGGGCCGCGTGCTGGGGAAGAAGACGTTGTCGGGACATTCCTCGCCCGGCGTGTACTGCACGCTCAGCCGCTTCTCACCCTCGCCCTTGGCAGCGCCTGCGGGGACAGCGGGGTCAGCTGGGCTGGGGGGACACGGCCACGCTGCCAGCAGTGTGTCCCAACCCACACTGTCACCCGGGTGGTGACAGCCACCGCTGTGATGACATTATCCCGCTCAGCTCCAAACCAGGCGCTGGAAGCGCCCAGAGAAATCCCATCGCTGCCGGTCGATATTCCGGAGTCAGGATGTCTCCGCTGGTTTTCTGCCCACCACCAGAGCGGTGCTGGGGTGTGGGATGACCCTCCTTCCCCAGCGCCTTCGTTAGGAGCTAATGAAGTGGTGAATTGTGTGGGGCTCGGGGCGGCTGAGCAGGGAATGAGCAGCACAGCAGGGGATTAAATGTGGATGGAACAAGCATGACTTTCCCTTCGGAGCATTGCGTCATTCCCAGGCCTTGCTCATCACCCCGACAGCAGGGACTCCCCCCATGCCCAGGCAGGCTGGGAACTGCACAGAAGAGGGAAACTGAGGCACATCCAGCGGCAGAGCTCCCAAAGGACCCAAATCCTTGCTCTAAACCCCATCGGATGCTGAAACACCCCATCTGCCACGCCTGGGGCAGCACGGAGCCTTCACTCCCTGCCTTGCAGCCCCTTCCTCACAGCCACCAGCAGCAGCACCCTGGGGTGCCCCACAGCCAGGGGCTACCCGGGCATCACCCAGCCCAAGCATCACCCAGCCCGGGCATCACCCAGCCCGGGCATCACCCAGCCCAGCCCGGGCACTGCAGCACGGTGCCACAGCCCTGCCTGCTCCTGCCCACACGCCTGAGCAAAGCCTCAAATTCTTCCTGCCCAGAAAAACAAACAAAAAAAAGAGACAATTTTGAGGAAGGGAAGGGCGAGTGCAGGAAACCGTCGGGGCTGGCGGTGGCACCCCGGGGCCACGGGCACCTGCTGCTCAGCATGGCCAGCAGCAGACAGCACCCCTTGTCCCCCTTGTCCCCCGTGTTCCCCGGTCCCCTGAGGGCCAGCCCAGCCAGGCAGCGAGGCAGCCGAGCTCCGACTCCAGCACACAAAGGAGAAGGCCTGGAACAATGGAGCCTCCCGCCCTGCCGCCATGCCGGCCTCTGCCTCCGCCAGCACCCGCGGTGTGAGCGGGCACCGGGGCACGGCCAGCCCGGCACGGCGGCTGCTGCCACACGGGTCCCCTTGTGCTGGTGCAAAATCCCTGCGGGGGACACAAGACACCCACGGCATCCCTCAGCATCACGTTCCTAATCCTCTTTTCTCCCCCGCTTTCGGCAGCCCCTCGTCTGACACCCCCCCCCAAACACGCTCGGAGCTGCCTTTGCGGGGAGAGGAGCGCAGTGATTTATTCCGGGAACTTCGCGGCGGGAGAGGCCAAGGCTGGGGTGACCTTCCCTGCCCTCCCCCGGGGATGGCAGCCCCCCTGCCCGCCGCGGGTGGGCGAACACCCCGGGCCGGCTCGGGGGGGTCCCGGCGGGCAGGGGTTGTGTAAGGACAAAGCTCTGCTCCCTGCCTCCCTCCCTGCCCGCTGCTCACTCACCCTTCTTCTTGAAGAAAGCCAGAAGCGAGGAGAGATTCCTGCCCATGAAAACCACCATGGTGGCCGGGGAGAGGGTCTGGTCCCCAGGGAATGGGGGGCTCTGCAGCCCCCCGAAGAGGCTCAGCCTATTGTGCCGAGGCTGCTCTCACCCGGCGTGTGCCGGCGGGGCGGATGCCGGCGGCCCCCAGCTCCCTCCTTCCGTCCTCATCCGCACGGGCGGGAGGATGCTCGGCCAGGCGAAGACGCTCCGGCGCAGCTGTTTGCGAGCAGGGATCAGCCCGAGCCGGGGACGGCTGCGCGGTGGCAGGAGGGGACAGTCCCAGCTGCGCCCACCGCGCTCCTCGGCGGCGGCAGAAGGAAAGAGGGGAGCCCCTCCTCTGGCCTCCGGCTCGCTCCCCCCGGCCCTCCCGCCTCCTCCCACGCACGGCACACACCACAGGGATCTGTTCTTCCAGGCTCAGGGCCAGCATTTCCCCTACTCCTCCCTCTTGGACCCCTGAGACCCCCCCCAGGACCCTGCTGGGCGCAGCAGCGCTGCAAACCAGTTGCTCGTTTCCACAATAGGGTGGCCAACTGGGAGGAACTGGGAGGCTTTTCCACCTTGGGCTATGACACAGCACAGGCAGCAGTGTCACACTCCCCACCCTAGCCTGTTCCCAGTGACCCCCCCAGGACCATGCCCCATTCCTGGCAGGAAACACACGGGGCAAAGGGTGTTTGTCCTTAGGGACGAGGCCACGTCACGGTCACAAGGGCTGGCAGCACTGGGGTAAACCAGGTCTGGGACCAGTCTAACCAGTAGCTCCAGCTGCTGCTGTGGAGGCAGGTGAAAGCAGGGGCAGAAACGCCAGGCGGTCACACAGTGGCACTGCCCTGGCACTGTCCCCACCATGGAGATGCTCCCAGGGCAGTGGGTGCCCGGCACCTCTGGGAGCTCCATCCCCATTAATTACAGGTGTTTTACCCCAAAAGGTGAACAGCACGTGGGTTTTACCCAGCAGGCAGCCCTGTCCTTGTGCCAACCCCTCTGCCCCCTGCCCTGCAGCTCCCCACGGGCTGTGCCCAGGGTTTATTCAGGCATGACACAGTGTGGGCTGCAGACAGAGCAGAGTCACCCAACACAGGGTCCCAGCAGGCCCCAGGCAGTGACTGAGCAGCCCAAGGGACACTTTGACCTTGTGAAGGGCATCTCTGTGTCTCCAGCCAGGCAGCTCTGGCCTCAGCCAGGATTTCTTCCCTGGAATTCTGATATGGCCATGGCCCCAAACACCAGCAGCTCCCTGGCTGTGCCTGACCCAGCAGCTGCTCCAGCTGTGCCCTGCAGCTGGGCCCTGCTGCCCACAAGCTCCTCCAGAAGGTGCCGGTGGCCATGGGTAGATATTCCCCAGCTCTTTCCACAACACAAGTGGGAAAAGGACATAATGAAAGGGCTGAGGATGCACAAAGCAGGCAGCCACGTGCTGCGCTGAGCACTGCCCTCTGCTCTGTCATGAGCCCAGAAAGGACCACGGGCGGTGGCAGCCGAGAGGGACACTGCTCCTGGCTCCACAGGGAAGGGTCCAGCTTCACAGAGATGGAACTGCAACAGGCCCTCCCTTCATGGCACCAGGAGCTCCCCCAGCAAAGGGAGACAGCCCCTCCTGTGCTGCTGGTGCAGGGCCCGGGCACGGCAGGGCTTTGGCCCCGCAGCTCTGCTGATGGCAGTGCACGTGGAAGCTGCTTCCAGGGCTGTGAGGACATTCCCAGGTGCTGGCAGACAGCCTGGCCCTGCTCCACCTTCCACACTGAGGACCTGGAGAACATCCCTCACCGAGGGAGACGTGTCCCTCTCCCGAGTGTGACACCGCTGAGGAGGAGCTCAGCACGGGTGGCTGCAAAGTGACAAAGGATAACCCGGGACTGAGCCAGGGCAGGCCACAAAGAGCAGCCTCCCCTTCTCCCACTCCCTGTGACCTTCGCTACCTCATCATCCTCACCCAGCCCGCCTCACCCCGGCTCTGTCAACACACAGAGAAACCTGCTGGGAACAGGAGGGGGAATCCAGGAGGGAGAGAGCCCCGATCCTGCAGGTCCCGGTGGGCTGGGGAAGCCGCTGCAGCTGCAGCCTCTGCTGGTAGCAACACGCCCGGTTGGAGCCGGTGTCCCGGGCCCCTGCGCATTCCTTGAGGTGCATCCTGGATCACCCCGTGCCCTCTGGGCTCAGCTGACACACGTGCCTCGGCCACACGTGGCCAGGGATTCTCCCAGATAAGGAACCGGAGGGTTCTCAGCGATGGGATTCCACCCTCTCCGGGATGGGCTCAGAGCTGTTACCTGCTGCTGCCAGGGCCAGGGATGGTCTGGAGGGAGCAGAGCATCCCTGGAGCAAGACAGGAAGGGCAGGGAAGCCCAGGATTTCAGCTCTGCCTGAGACAGGTGCCAGAGTGGGAATGGGAAGGGCTGCACTAGGGCCGAGACCCCACAGGAACAGGGCCAGGGCCCCCCAGCCCCATGCTGCGGACAGAACTCACACAGAATCACAGGATTTCTTGTTGGAAGAGACCTTCAAGATCATCGAGTCCAGCTCCTCCCCTAAAATCTCCACCAGATCATGGCACCGAGTGCCACATCTTTATTTAAACAGCTCTCACGCTGCTCCTCGTCACCTGGAGAGCGCCAGGGGAGAAAATCCCAGCTCCTGTCCCCCTCCTCGCCAGGTCTGTGCCTCCTGCGAGCAGCAGGTTTGGCCGGGCTCGGCGGCGAACATCCATCTCTGCCTGCTCGGCACTGCCCCGACTTGCCTGCTCCCCGCACGGCGCGGGTCCTGCGGCGGCAGCGGCTCCCTGCCCGCCCCTCCACCGCCACTGACTCACCGCCCAAAAATGGGGAGGAGGGGGGAGCTGCCAGGCGGCCGGGAAGGGGCTGCGAGGTCCCCAGGAGAGCGTCCTGCTGCTCAGCGGCATGGAGCCTTTGCCTCCCTTCTGCCGGCAGCGAGGAGCCCCCCTGCCCCATGGGCTTGGTGCTCTCCAGCCACTCTGGGGGTCCCTCCCAGCACCTGGGGACTGCTCTCTCTTTCCCTGCTGCCTGCAGAAGTCACAGGCGTGGATAACACCCGTGGGGTGCACCGTGAACCCCCTTCCTGAGAGCTCCACGGAGGTGTCAGGACATGGATGGACCCTGACAGAGCTGTGCTCCAGTATCACAGATATTCTCATTTGGAAGGGACCCTATCCAGCCCCTCTGCCCCAGCATCCTGTCCCTCCGCTCCCTTTCCAACCTGCAGCTCTTCAGGGTGTCTGGGAGCCCCTAAAGACAACCAACCCGTTCTCCAAATCCTTGTCTCAGCCCAGGATCCACACCCTGGGACACACCGCGGGGCCCTGAGCACTCCAGGCAGGGCAGGAACACAATAATATTTACGGTGGCGCTGGTCACACAGCCCCTGCTGCCAGCCTGCCCCGGGCCACACCTGGGGGGCTGCTCCAGCCAGGAAAACATCTCCACCAAGCAAATAAACACCAGCCAATCCACACTGCTGGCTCGGCTCTCAAACACGATCCCACGCAGAGGCTGAACTAAAATTAATTTCAACTGGGAAAACAAACTTGGATAGTGTTGTTTTTTGTTGTTTTTTTTTTTTTTTCTTCCTCTAAATCACAGCGGGGAAAGCTGCCTGCTATCACCTCGGTGAGCCAGCGGGGCCTGGCCAAGGAGCTGGTACAGGGTGAAATGCTGCTTGGAGCAGAGCCGTGGCTCCAGTCGCCTCCAGCCACGGCTGCTGTCATGACAGGAGCACACGGGGTTGTGCAAGGGGCCCTGACCTCGCTGCTGTCCCACACTGGCCCCACAGCCAGCCCTGAGGTGACACAGAGTGTCTCCTGCTCCCTGAGTTATCCCGGATCCAGCTGGCAGCACACCTGAGAGGTCCCGGGGCAGGACCACCCCAATGCTCGGCTGTGCCTCACTCCCGGCCCCTCCAACAGCCCAGAGAGCCTCCAGCCCACCACGTCCCCACCCTGAGCTTGTCCCCTCCCCGGGAGAAGCCACCAAACAGGTTTGAAGGTAAATAACAGCCTTCCCCAGCCAGGAGCCGGATCCGGGCGGGAACATCCCAGATGGGGAGCGCAGGGAGGGGAGAGGGCCGCGGGCAGAGCCTGGGAAGACACAGAGGGTGACACCCACGTGTGACCAGGAGTGGGCCACCAACACCTCCTTTCACTCTCCAGGGCTTTTGTCACTCTCGGTGCCCTTCCCACGGTGTCCTCCAGCTCTCAGGGCGCTCGGGGCTGGCTGTCCCCGGCCCGTGCCGTCATGCCCGGCGTTGTTTGCAGGGCACCCAGGTGCTCCTGCCTCGGCAGAGGCGTTTGCCTGTCACAGCAGGCACCTGGCTCCACGCAGGAGCAAACCCAGCAGAGACGGATTAAGGACAAGACGTTGCAGGTTTTTTCCCGTGCACGGATCCCCCGTCCTCGCAAGCAGCGCCCAAACCCTCGGGGCTTTTCCAAGGAAACTCTGCGGAGGTGCCGATCCTCCCTCTGACACGGACACGGCCGTGTGGGAGCAGGGAGAGGAGCTGCCACTGAGATGGGGTGGGGGATAACCCAGAGCCACAGGGCAGGTCCCATCCCTGCCCACGGCACGGCAGAGCCCAGAGCCGTGATAGCTGCCTGCCGGGGACACCCGCGGATCGCCTCCTCTGCTCCGGGAGCAGGAGGGGCACCGGCAAGCGCTCGGATGTCCCGGCCACAGCGGGATGTTGGCCGGTGAGCCGGGCTGGAGGTGCCTGGAGAAAGCGCCTGTGTAAATCTCGGCGTGTCCCCCGCCGGGAGCGGCCCCTGCCCTCCTCCTCCTCCTCCTCCTCCTCCTCCTCCTCCCCGGCTGTTTGCGGAGCCGGCCCAGCGTGGCTCTGGCACGGAGAGAGGCTGCACGGAAGGAGCAGGAGCACAGGGCTGCTCAGCCCACACCGGAGCTGCCCCGCAGGAGCTGCCGAGAGGCTGCTGCTGCTGCTGCCGGGGCCGCTCACAGCAGCACACAGCTCACCCCTGGATAGCCCATCCCTGGAAGTGGTTAGGATCCAGCCTGGAGCAGTCTGCGAGAGTGGAAGGTGTCCCTGCCCACGGTGGCGAGTGGAACGCCATGAGCGCTTCAAGGTCCCTTCCAAATCAAACCATTTCATGACTTTTTTATTTTTTTTTCTCCCCCCATCGGCCACCGAGGGTGACCCCGCACCCAGAGCTCGGCGGCGGCCGCAGCCGCATCCCCGCTGACTCCGCGGGGCACAGCCTGGCCAGCAGCCACGTTCCTGCGCCCTGACTCAGCAGGGCCCGGCGGGGAGTCCCGATAAGGAGGCGATAAGAGGCTTCGGTTCTCCCTGAGGCTCAAGGACCTTCTCTGGCGTGGACGAGCCCAGGGACGAGAGGCTGGGGATGCCCCCGGATGGAGGCAGGCCCCGCTCTGCCACGGGGAAGTGGGCACGGGGTGCGTGGGTTTGGCGCTGGTGGGGCAGAGCGGGTGGGCTCGGGCAGGGGACAGCGGCAGAGCCACCCCGGAGCCCTCAGCTGTGCCCACCCTGCCTCTGGGGACCCCTGCTCTGTCCCCTCAGCACCCAAAGGTGCTGCACACACGGCACAGGCACAAAACCATCTGCCAGCGCCCTGATGCACCAACCACCGCAGCACCAAATTAAACTTCCAGTCACCAGAGAGACAGGAACTGGGGACACTGGTCCAGCCGCCTGCCGTATGCAATTCTTCTCCAGCCCCACATGCAGAGGCAGCCGGGGTCTTGCAGGGGGAGACAGGAGCGCCCCGAGGGTGCCGGCACACCCTGCCCCCAGCCGGTGATCCCGGCTGCACCCTCCGAAATGCTGAAGCGACACAATGCAAATTCTTTGGCTTTGTGGCCGCCGCGCCGTTGCCATGGAGCCGTGGCAGAGAACAAACACAACTCGCCCCATGTTTTCTCAGCACCTTCCACCCCACGGCCTTCGGCCCCAGCGCCAGAGCTCACCTCCCAGGATGAGCCCCGGCTGCACCAGTCCCACATCCCGCCCATTCCAGGGAATCCGAGATGGAGCAGCGCTTGTCCCAGGCGGCCCCGGGGAAGGGTGGCACGGCTCTGGCTCAGGGCATTGACAAGGGACACCCAAGGCTGGCAGGGGATGGAGAGGAGATGGAGGTGTGGGCAGGAATGTCACATGGAAAAGGTAAGGATGTGCCGGGGATTGCAGCGACAGCCCAGCCCGGCCAATGGCACCTTCGTGCGTGGAGACCACAAGAGGACAAGTGCAGCAGAGAGGAGCCTGCAGCCAGCCGGGGAGGAGAGGGGGATGGTGGAGGGGCTGCAGTGAGGGAGATGCTGTCCCTGCACGGCCACGGGCGGTGTGTGACCCTCCTGCCTCAGTTTCCCCGGGCACTGAGCGGATGTTCTCAGCCAGGACGTTCTGGAACTCTCTCCCTGTGCACCTGCGGGGTCTCCCCATGCCAGGCCCCACCTCTGGGATGGTTTTGCTCGGAGTGGTGTCCCCGAGCCTGGGCAGAGTTGACTCCAGACCGTGTTTACCCTGAGGACAGCTGGGCTCACACACCTGGGAGCTGCTGCCTGTGTGAAAAGGGCAGGAGGGACAGGAGATCCCACAGGGCTGGTGTGGGAAAACCTCCCGGTTACCACCCCTCGGTCCTGCTAACCCTGTTCCTGTGATCCTGCCCACGCTCCTTGGCTCAGGCTGGGCTGGGGACACAGGGACACTTTAATGACACCAGTGGGGGAGTCCCCACCGGGATGGGGACAATGGCACTGCGAGAGACCTCCCCTTGCTCTGATGGAGGAGCCACGGAGGGAGCTCACGGCACCCCACGGGGTTCATTGTTCCGCGGGTGGGTCCGGGCTGCCGTGGGACCTTCTCCCTGCTCCTCATCCCTGCAGGAAAAATCTCGGTCCCTGCTTCCTCCTGGGCTTTCCAGGGGCATCCATGGAGATGGAGCATAAAACAGTGAAGCAATCGGTGTGCGGACAGACAGACAGACAGACAGGCGCAGAGCGAGGGGACGGCGGCGGGGAGAGAGGAGGGAGCAGCCCCTGCAAACACCTCCAGATCCCCGCGGCACAGCGAGGGAAACCGAGGCACGGCAAGGGAGCAGGGGATCGGGAAAGCGACGCTGGCAGCGCTGGGATCCCACTTGGAAAACAAATCAGTAACTAATTCAGCTGATCCCGTCCTGATAGCGCAGCCCTGCCTGCAGCCAGGGGGGCTCCCCCAGCTCCCACCCTGCCTCGGGGGGCTCATCCTGCCCCCCCAGCACCGGCAGCACACAGAACCAAGCCTCCCCCTCACTCCCTTCTCCTTCCCAACCCGGCAGAACACAACCAGCCAACTTTCCCTTCCAACTCCTCCTAAAGCGAGACCACCCTCCGTTCTCCATCCCCGGGACCATCCTCAGGGTTCCTACCTGCCCTGGGCTTCCCGGGCCGGCCGAAGGGCCAGGAGGAGCCGGCTTTGGTGCCCGCCGGGCTCCTCTTGCGGTGCGCGTTGCCCATGAGGCCGCCGCCGCCTCCACCGCGGCCGGGTGGAGGGCACCGCGGTGCTACATGGCCGAAGCGAGCGGGCTCCGGAGTGACCCGGGAGGCCCCGGTAAAACGGAGGACGGTTCGTTCTCAACCGCCGCTTCCCATCCCTCCGGATCCCGGCGGAGCTGAGAGCTCGCAAAGCGGCGGTGCCGGAGCCAATGGTACGGGCAGAGAGAGGAGGGGCCTGCCGGGATCACCCGGCGGATCCCACAGCACCCTCCCAGCCCCATCCCTCCGCAGGGTGATACACAGAGGCTGAGCGGGCTCAAGGGAGACGCCCCGGTGGCCAAACAAACATCCCCGAGCAGGGATTTCCACTCGGCGCCTCCCGGGAGTTTGCCATCACTCCTGGCTGTCCTCAGCTCCTACAACCGCGGCTACAAGCATCTCCTCTTGGTGGGTTTTGGGGAGGGGGGGGACACCTCACCCAGCCCCGCAAAGGGTTAGGACAGGATTAGCAAGGCTGGAGCAAAGCGCCCCAGGCCATGGGCTGGGTCGGGCCGCTGCCCAAAATCAGGGCGAGCAGCCACACGCCAGCCCGGGGTGGGTGGGAACCCCTCGGCCGCTCTCCCCGCGGCCGCTCCTGGCTCTGGGGAGAGTCACGAGCATCTCGCTCACACCGCCGGCACCTTCCCGTGCCCTCCCCGGCTGCGCCTCGGCCTCTCCCCGCCTCCAATCCCTGCTCCACCAGCAGCAATTGTGCTCCAAAAAAGCTGCCCACACCTCCCGGACAAGCCCCTCCACGGCCCCTTCCCGAAGGCCACTTTTCCCCTGCTGGTTTTTAATTAGAACATTAAATGCTGCGAGGGCAGGGAGGGGTCAGCCAGGCAGGCAGCGGTGGGCAATTCCTGCTGGCAATGTTTATGTTCCTTAGGTGATTCATCAAAGGCTGGGATAAATAGGAAGGAGGGTTTTGTGGGAAAGGCACAAAACCGGGGAGGTGGCGCAAGAGGGAAAGGGAAAAAAAAAATAAATTAAAGATCAACCAGCAGCTTTGTCCTGACGTCCCGAGGTGATCGGCACCGAATTAATCTTTGGACTTCAGTCTTCTCCTCAGCAATGGAAATATTGATGGTTCAGCTGCTCACCAGCCTGGTTGGGTGCCCAGGGCACGCTCAGCTGGGCAGGGACTGTCCCCGGGGGTTTGCTGCCCCGTCTGCTGTGGGAGCTGCTAAGGAGATGAGGGGCTCCGATGGGAAAATATTCCCTGTTTTCCATTACTGGCTGTGCCCCGTGCACAGGACAGCCCTTCCACCTCGGGGATGAGACAAGGCCATGGCCACAAGAGCAGCAGATCAGAGGTCTCTCAGTGACTGTGGGACATGATTTCTCCTCTGCTTAGCCAGGAGCATCTCCAGGCTGGGACGAGGCTTCCTCCCGCTGCCCAGCAGCTTCCAGGATCCCTGGGATATCCATCCCAAACCATGAAACCACTGCTGCAGTGCCCCAGGGAGCTCCTCTGCAGCCACGCAGGACAAACCTCCCGCTGCAGCTCTTGTGTTTCTCTCCTCGGGAGGAACAGAGAGGCTGGAGCCTGCCCCAGATCCAGGGACGACACTTCCCCCTCCACTTCCAAAACAGATGCCCTCCGTGCCAGCACTCGCTCAGGGAACGCGGCCACCGCCGGCACCGAGGCGTCACCGCCCCCAGGCACCGCCTGGGATGTGCCGGCAGAGCTGCGGGAAGGAGCCGAGCCCCGGCTACCCCGCGGGGCCCACGGGTGCCAAAAATACCCAGCGTGGCTCCTCCGTGATGGGGTAACTCGCAGCCACGCCGAGCCAAGCTCCAGCTCCTCGTTGGGCTGAATTTTTGGGGCTGAGAGCAGCACTGGGGGGCTCCAGCAGCACCACAGACCCCAGTGAGCTGCCCCACTGCTCTTTCAGGGCACAAACCCCGCTGAAATGTGTGGGCAGCCTGCTCTCATCCTGCATCCCAGACGTGGTTTTTGTTGCTGTGAGCAGAAATCCGGCTCTGGGGGCCTGGGGACAGCTGAGCCCCAAATTCTGTGCCCTGTGCTAGAACCTCAGTGCAGCCCAAAGGGGAGGGGAAGAGAAGCACTTGAAGCCTCCCCAGCACACGAGGGATGTGTGAGAATAGGGAGCTGAGGCCCAGAGATGCTGATTTCCAGGCAGAATCTCTTCTCCAGGCCAGAAATCCCTGGTTTTGCTCACTGAGAGAACTCCTGATAAGAGCTTGGAGCAGCAGAGAAGCTGTTTGTGAGATACAGATCTGGTCAGCACAGCGTGACCTGCCCCAAGCACATCTGATCTGCCCAAAGTCACACATTCCCTTGGTCACAGCGGCCAGTCCAGGCATGGGGACGCCTCTGTGCACTCACAGGGGACAGATCTGTCCCTCCTGGTGCTCCATCCATCCCCCCTGGTGTTTCACCTTCTGGAGTTTTCTAAACCCAGGACCACCTCCGAGCAAACACAGAGCAGGAGCTGAGCTGCCTGAACGAGAAAGGAATTCAGCCCTTGTTCCCTTCACGGGGAAGTAAAGCTCAGCGAGGCAAAGGTAACACAAAAACCCCACTTGAGATCCCCAATCATTAACAGAAATACATAACCAGGAGGGTTTCAAATGATTTCCTGCTCCAGCTGGAGTCCAGGCTGGCTCTGCTGATGACAGGTCCGGCTCCAGCCCACAGAGGTGGAGGGAGCTCAGCTCCCTGCTCAGGGCGAGGTGGATTTTATCCCAGCACAGCAGCCCGAGGCTCCTGCTCCTGCTTGGCAGGGAAATGGTTTTTCACTTCATCCTTGCCCAGCTCTTCACCTTCCAGCGGGTTGTGTTCCCATCGCTGCCGGAGTCAGAGTCAATGATGATATTGTCTTATGAAATCAGACCTCCCTTCCAGGGGGAAACATGACCCCGCTGAAATCCTTTTATCGGATCTTATGGAACGTTATTCTCAGGGGTAATTCTCCCAGTTGTCTCCAGGTGGAATAGCTGTGGTTGCAGACACACCTCTCTTTGTTCGCCGGTGCCAGGCCAGGCCAGCCAGGGGATTCCTGCTGCTCACATTTTCTGAAGTGTCACTCTCTGCCTCTGGCAGATTAACAAACTCATTCCCACACACACACACACAGGAACAATCCCCGTGCCTCTCCCCTCTCCTTTGAGCTCAGAAGCTCAAGGCTAAACTCAAGCCTTGTGTTTACACCAAACCGTGCATGGCAGCAGAGGATGGAGGAAATAATTGTCCAGGGAGATTCCACAGCTCAGCCCCACATTTCCTTGAGGGCTCACGTGCACCCCGTGGCATCGAGTGTCACCAGTGCAGAATCACAGAAACACTGAGGTTGGAAAAAGCCTCCAAGACCAATCTATGATCAACCCCCACCTTGTCAACCAGCCCAGAGCACTGAGTGCCACGTCCAGTTGTTTCTTGAACACCTCCCAGTGCTTAAAAACCTTTTCCATGGAGGAGCTGAGCACGATCCCCACCACAGCCCAGCCCCTCTGCCCTCTGCTCACCCTGCACATGGCAAATCCCCAGCCCCAACAAGCACTTGCTGCTGTTACAAAGCAGCTGTGAGCATTGAAAGCTTTATTTTTAACATCACTATCCCTCTGCCCCAGTCAGGAAATCACTGCTGCCGGACTAAGCTGGCATCAAAAAGGAAAATTAAAAAAAAAATAAAAAAAGAAAGAAGCCAATCCTAATTTAATATTTCTGGAACATCGATTCCTTTACTTCATCAAGGAATTAAGAAGAGCGTTGCGAAAGCCGGATAAAGCAGCGGCCAAAAAAACCAGACTAAAACCACTGGATCCCAGCACCAGCTCATCCTTCATCCCAGAGCTGTGTTTATTTACATCTCTGCACCCAAAAATCCAGCCCAGGCAGCGGGAATAGTCGGGCACCCCCAAATCCTCTGGGTTTGACCCTTGGCACAGCCCAGCTGCTCTCCCCGCCTCAGCTCCAACCTCGGGGCTTAATCACTCCTCTGCCTCCAAAGGTTATTGTGGAAATAACGAGGCTTGGAAGGGCGAGGAGCAGGGATACCACCTGCAGCCAGCAGGGCCCATCCACCCAAACAGGGCCGAGCATCCCGAGGATGCAATTCCAGCCGGGATCAGCCATCCCCACCCTGCTCCCAGAGCTGTCCCCTGGAGAGGTGGCTGATGCTGGCCCAGGAGTGGGATTACAGAGCCTTTTCTCTGCACGGCTCAGCTGTTTGGGCAGCCAGAGATGGGCTGGCTGATGGCCGGACCCACGGGATTGATCCAAAGTGGAAATGCTCTCATCCTCCCGCTGCCGTGATTTCAGTGCTGAGCAATGCCGACCTCACCAGCACCCACAGCTCAGCCACGAGCCCTGATCCACGTGCCCTGTGGTGAATTCCCTCTCTCCCATCCCTGGGAGCCATCCCACTCCCCCTCCCCATCACCAGGATGGTCTGAACACGCCCTGTCCCAAATCCATGACCAAATCCACCTGCGGGAAGGGTGATGGGGAACTGCAGGGCCTGAGCTAAAATCCCCCACACAGGGAAAGCTGAGAGCACTCAGAGCCTGCTGCAGCTCTCCCCTCTCCCCCTCCCACAGCTCCCAGCTGATGGTTGGAAAAATTCCCAGCTGGTCCTGCTGCACGAAGGCTCGTGATGTCGGGGCCAGCGCTGCCTCCGGGCAGGTCAGAGCCGCGTGTGGCACAGCCAGAAAACCCCCGGGGCTGACGCTCCTTCCCTTCCCACAGCTCAGCCCAGGGTCTTGAGGCATCCTGACCCTCATCCCTCAGGGCAACGTTATCCCCCATCCCACAGGGATGGATGGTGGTAAGCCCGAGGATGCAGCGGAGCCGGAGGCGCTGGAGCAGGGAGGGGTTCCTGGCGTGTTCTCCCTGCTGGAATTGCACGGGGAGGGTGATTTAGTCATGCAGGCAAGCTGCAACCACTGCACATCTGTGCTGCTCCTCCTGGTGCACCAGTGGAGAGGCCAGGGAATTCGGGGCAGCTCTCATCCCATGGGATGGCAGCAGGGAAGAGTCCCCAGGGTTGGGGCACTGAATGGCCCCTCCATCAGCAGCACGGGCTGTGGGCACTCAGGACAGCTCTCCTGGACACATCTGATGGGACAGCAGGGTGGCAGTGCAGTGACAGAGCCCTGGCTGGCACAGAGAGCAGGCAGGAGGTCCCCAAGCTGTGACCCTGACAGGCCGTGACTTGGCATTTTGAGGATTAGCTGGTGAACGGTACAACTTCAGGGGAAGGAAAAAAAAACAGGAAAAAAAGGGCTGGCAGAGCTGCTGGGGGCGTTTCTGCCGTGGAGAGGAACATCACATGCTCCGGCACATCTCGTTTTTTCTGCTCAGGTTTCAGTGCCGGGCTGTGGCAGCGGCGTCCACACACGGAGGGCCGGGAAGGAGCCACCAGCAGCATCCCAGGGATCAGCCCAGCAGGGAGCTCAGCTCTTCCCAAGCCTCTTTTCCCTTTCCTGTCCTATCACAGATCCCTGTGTGCTTCCTCCACGCAGCAAACGTGCCTGCATGTGGGCTTGGACGCCTGGAAATTCACTCCCTGGAGCAAACTGAGGTAGAAAGTCCCAGCTGACAGCATCCTGCCGCACTTGAGTGCCACAGAAGAGGCCTCTCCCTTGGCAAAAGAGCCAAAACATCCCTGCCAGAGGTGCCTGCAGGGCGGGCAGAGGTGTGACACAGACGGTGTCCCTGACAGCGTGGGGTGGGAGAGGTTTTGGGGTGATACCTGCCTTGTTGGGACATCAACTCCTGCCAAAAAACCGCTGAGGAGAGGAGCATGACCAGACAAGCCGGCACCCATGGCTCTGCCAAAGCTGCCTGAGCCTGTGGATCCCCAAAACACGGCTCCAGGGTGGTGAAGAGAGGGCACCCGGAGCCCTGCAGGACTGTCCTGGTCAGGGTGGCAGGGACGTGACGGGGAGGCAGCACCCACAAGCGGGCCAGGGTGAGGGCCATATCTGGGACAGGAAGGGCCACACCTGGAGCACGCAAACACCCAGCCCAGGAGGAGGAGGAGAAGGAGGAGGAGGTGGCAGCGGCTGGCACCCCTCCAGATTTCCCTCAGCCCCAGTGACCTTCTGACTCAGCGCAGGGAGAACCTACCCAGTGAAGCAGCACCAGCCCTCGGGGCCAGGGCGAGATTGTGCCGGGGACTGCCGGATCCATCCTGCTGCCACCATGGCCACCATGGCCAACATGGCCACTGCCACCACGGCTGTCACCTCCTTCCCCCCCTGCAGCCACCCCTGCTGCCACCACGGCCACTAACTCCACCCCACCTGGCCACCACCATGACCAGCACCTCTGTGTCTCCTTTTTAGCCACGTCCATGGCCACCAACACCTCAGCCATCATGGTGACCTCCAGGATCAGCGCCCTGACCCTCTTTGGCTTCCTCTGTAACACCTCCACGGCCACCACCTTGACCTCTCCTTCACCACCTCCTTGGCCACTGCTGCGACTCCTCCTTGGCCACTGCCACAGCCCCTCAGCCACCACCCTGAGCCCTCCACAGCCACCAGCCTTATCCCTCCTTGCTACCTCGGCCACCACCGCTGTGAACACCACCCCAACACCTCCCTGCCCATCCCACAGCCGCCACTCCACACTCTGCCATCACTCCGACACCACCGTGGCCACCACCGTGACCCCTCCTCAGCCACCAGTGGCCACCACCGTGACCCCTCCTCGGCCACCACCGTGACCCCACCGTGGCCACCACCGTGACCCCACCTCAGCCACCACCGTGGCCACCACCGTGACCCCTCCTCAGCCACCAGTGGCCACCACCGTGACCCCTCCTCAGCCACCACCGTGACCCCTCCTCAGCCACCACCGTGGCCCCACCTCAGCCACCACCGTGGCCACCACCGTGACCCCTCCTCGGCCACCACCGTGACCCCTCCTCAGCCACCACCGTGACCCCACCTCAGCCACCAGTGGCCACCACCGTGACCCCTCCTCAGCCACCAGTGGCCACCACCGTGACCCCTCCTCAGCCACCACCGTGACCCCTCCTCAGCCACCACCGTGGCCACCTCCCTGAAATCTCCTCGCTCACCTCCACCGTGGCCACCACCGTGACCCCTCCTGAAGTGCCACCGTGGCCACCACCGTGACCCCTCCTGAAGTGCCACCGTGGCCACCTCCCCGCCCGCTCCTCACCTGCTCCCTCCGTCCCTCCCGAGGTGTCGCCGTCCTTGGGCCGTCTCCGCCGGTCTCGGAACCAGCTGAACGCCCGGCGCAGCGAATTCTTTCGGGCCTTCTTCTTCCTGGGGGGAGCCCCGGTAACCCCCGCCGAGCCTCCGCCGCCGCCGCCCGCCTCCGGGTGCCGTTCTCCGGCCGCCGCAGGTGCAGCCCCGGCGGACATGGCCGCGGCGGGCAGCGCCCCGCACCGCCCCGCACCGCACCGCCCCGCACCGCCGGCAGCCGCTGCCCATAGGGCCGGGCCCGCCCGGCTCGGCTCGGCTCGCCTCGGCTCCGGCTGCAGCCCCGGCCCCGCTCCGGGCTCCCGCCGAGCGCCCGGCGCCGACGGAAAGTTTCTGTGCGAGGCGGGGCCGGGGCTGCGGGAGCTCCGCCCGCACCGTCCCCCGCCCCCGTGGCCCGCAGGTGGCCCCGGAGGCGTGGGGACCGGGGACCCTCCCCTTGGTGTCACCGGCGTCACCCTCGTCGCCGCCGGGGCTCCCCGAGGTGTTTTTGGCGGTCCGCGGTGGGTCCCGGTTTTGTCCCCTCGGGGCGCGCTGTCGGGGGGCGATCCCGGGCCCTTGGGACCCTCTGTTTCCCTGCCCGAGGTGCTGAGCATCAGCGGGAGGAGAGCGGAGAGGAGCAGGGAAACACACGACGGGGAGCGGAGAGCGGGATTCCAGCGCGGACATGCCCGGGGCGGCGTCCCGCACATCCCCGGGGGGGCTGTCCCCTGTTCCTGTCCCTGTCCATGTCCCCTGTCTCCATCTCTGTTACGGTCCCCTGTCCCTGCCCCCTGTCCCCTGTCCCCTTTCCCCTGTCCCATCCCTGTCCCATCCCTGTCCCCTGTCCCTGTCCATGTCCATGTCCCCTGTCCCCATCTCTGTTACTGTCCCCTTGTCCCTGTCCCCTCTCCCTGTCCCTTGTCCCTGTCCATGTCCCCTGTCCTTGTCCCCATCTCTGTTACTGTCCCCTGTCCCTGTCACTCTCCCCTGTCCCCATCCCTGTCGCTGTTCCCTGTCCCTGCCCCTGTCCCTATCCCTGTCCCCTGTCCCCGTCCCCTGTCCCTGTCCCCAAGGAGAGAAGCCAGAGCTGGCAGCCGTGTCCTGCCCTTGCCCTCCCATCCCGCAGCCACCAGGGGACGGCCCCGGGGGTGACACCCGCCCTGTCACCGCCAGTGGCAGGGCCCAGGGGGACACGGGCGCACCTGAGGCCACCAGGACGCTGCTCCCGAAAACGGAGTGACCCGGGCCGAGGGGGGGATGCCTGAGGCCGGGAGAGCAGCAGGAGCCGCAGGGAAGGGCCGTGGCTCCCGGGAAGGATTTCAGCACACGGTACAAGCCGGCCTTGCTCAGGAGCATGACCACACCGATCTGATTTAGATTAGATTTCAGGCAGAAATCCTTCCCCGTGAGGGTGGGGAGGCCCTGGCACAGGGTGCCCAGAGAAGCTGTGGCTGCTCCATCCCTGGAAATATCCCAGGCCAGCTTGGACAGGGCTTGGAGCAGCCGGGGACAGTGGGAGGTGTCCCTGCCCATGGCAGGAACAAGACGAGTTTTAATTTCCCTTCCAACACAAACCATTCCACGATTCTGTGATCCAGCTGAGAGGGGCCAACAGGACACGCAGGGACTGGGCCAGAGCAGCAGCAGGTTGGTGACAAAGCCAAAGGAACCATTCTAACAACAACACAGGTGGTTTCTGCTGCATTTCCACACTCCTGGCTCCCAGGGGGTTGGGTCCCTGCGTTTCCTGCTGGTTGTTTTAGAGCTCCATCCTTCCCGGATGCTCCCAGGGCCTGGCTTCATGCCTGCAGGAGTTTGCCAGCTGCTGGAAATGGCTGGAAGGATTTATAAAACAAGGAGCCTGTCCATCCCTCAGGCTTTCCAGCACATCAGCGTCTCCTGTGGGATTCAGGCGCTGGCACTTGCGGGTGGTGCAAACCTGAGCATCCCAGTGCCTCCCAGCAGCACCAGTGACCAGGGATGGGGACCAGGGATGGGGATTCAGCCCCAAACCCAGGGTAACACCTGCAGAAAGGCCAGGATTTGCTGTGCTTTTGTGTCTCTGCCTCATATCCTCCCCCTTCTTCACCCATCTGAACCCAAACTCAAGGCTGAAATGAGCCCTGGAAAGAGCTGGGCAGAACTTTCCTGGCCCCTCTGTGCCCCTCCATGATCCCAGGGGATTGATTCCTTTCCAGGATGAAGGCTGAGCATGTCACTGCTCTCCTGGGCTTTGCTGACCCACCTTGAGCTGAACCAAACTGAGGAGATTCTAATCCCCAATTAAGGTGTTTGTGTTGACTTTCTGCTGCTGGCGCCGACTTCCGAGTAATTACCCTCAAAAAAAAAAAAACAAAAAACAAAAAAAAAAAAAAAAAAAAAAAAAAAAAAAAAAAAAAAAAGCAGAAAAACCCACCAAAAAACCCACCCATTTTTCATCTTTCCCTTCCTCTTGTGGCAGCAGAACCAGTTTGAAAAATATTCCACACGGAGTAATGGAGCATTGTCCAAATAACCACAGTGAGAGAGAGAGAGGGGAAGAGAATCGGTTACACTGCCAGGAGAGCTCCCATCCGAGGGAAACAGAGGAGGAAGGTGAAGAGGAAGATCTAGAGGAGAAGGAAACTCCAGGAGCTCCCTAAAGCACTTCGTGGAGAGCCCCAGAAAGCTCCCAGAGAGCTGCAGGGCCAACAGCCTGCAGGGTCCTCAGCTGGGTGACTCCTGCAGGGCCAGGATGACCCCAGGACACCGGGATTCTCCCGGGGGACAGCAGCTCCCACGAGAGCTCAGCTCCCACAAGAGCTCAGCTCCCACAAGAGCTCAGCTCCCACGATTCCCAGCCCCAGGAGAAGGGAGGCAGAGCCTCTGCCACGTCCCCAAGAGCTGGAAGAGCGAAATCCAAAATAAAGCCTCCAAACCATGGGGCTGCCGGCTGTGATGGAGCCACAGCAGCTCCTGCTCTGCCCTGCCTTGGGCTGTGCTCGTCCTGTCCCCTGCCCCCATTTCCGTCCCCTCGCGGGGACACGGAGCCCTGGCTGCTCCCTCATTACTCATTAACGCCTCCGTCACGCACAGGCGGCCGGGACAAGGTCCTCCCGCATCCCTTTGAGCCCCGTGAGTGTCGCTTCTCAGCCCTGAGCAGGAGCTGCCGGCCCTAAACCCTTCCTGCGGTTTTTTTTTTTCCTCGCTCTTTTCTTGCCCCAGGGTATGGAAAAAGCCAGCGCGGAGCTCGGGCTGCCGTGACCCCGCCGGCGATCGTTGGGACGCGGGGATTGTTGGTTGTGGTGCTGAAAATCAGAGCCTGGATAGGAAAAAAAAGGGTTTGAGAAGAGAGTCTGGGCCACAAATGTCATGGGAAAAGCGCTGATCTCCTTGTTCAGGTGCTCCTGGGATGGGATGGAAAAAGAGCAGCTCGCTCATGCTGGAAGGGACAGCTCTGTCACAGCCCAGGAGCGTCACCCAGGAGGTGGTGACAGGGACAGGTGGCCACAAGAGGCATCTCCTGCTGCTGTGTGAGCATCCCGAAGCTTTCCTGAAAGAGAAAAAAAAAGCCCGTGGGAATGTCAGCGCAGCCTCGGTGCCATGTGGGATGTCACAGACACATCAGAGCTGTCCCCAAGGCTTGGCACAGGCGTGATGGAGCTGACAGTGAGTGCCAGCCCCGGCTCTGGGGTGTGAAATCCCTCCGGGGGTGACACAGGTGACACCCCGGGGTGCTGAGGGAGCTGCAGGGACAGGCAGCCTTGAGGCAGATGGTGAATCCCAATTTCTGGGCCGGAGGAGCGGGATGTGGGAGCAGACACACTCCAGGAATGCCCACAGCTGGAACTGCTGCTCAAGCCCTCTGCTTCCCGGGCTGTGTCTCCCTCGGGAGCCGCTGGGATGTTTCCTCATCCCCCTCCCCGCAGGGAAAGCCGGACCCAGCTCCCAGATAAGCAGGAGCCGCTGGCGCCTGCGGCACCGGGACACGGTCTGGCCCTGCTCCCGTGGAGATCCCAAGGTCCCCGCGGGGCAGACGGCGCCTTCGGGCTCCTCTTTCATGTGCCCGAGCTGGCACATGCCCACCTTTCACTCCTCCTCCTCCTCTTCCTCCCCTCCCTCTCCTTCCCCAGCTCTCAGCTGAGGAAACTGAGGCAGGAGGTGAAGCCAACCAAGTTGTCCCCAAGGGGAACATCCAGTCCCTCAAACCTGGGTCATCCAGAGACCCCTGACCCGGGAGGGCGCTGCCCTCGGAGCCGGGATCCTTCCCTGGGTGCCCTCGCAGCTCCAGGGATGAATCACACTTTCCCCCTGGGAGCAGATTGCGAACAGAGGCAGCGTGGGCACCGGGATTGCCGCTCCGAAATCCCATCCACGCTGGAATTCCATCGGACGCTCCCTGGAGCTGCCGGAGGTTCCAAAGCCCTGCAGTGGGGCTGGCACTTCCAGCCTGTCCCCAAAGATGGTGTGGGGACAGCGCGGGGACAGGCTGGTGGCGGCGGTGCCACGCCGGGTCCCTGCCCTTGGGGCAGATCTGCCGTGCGTGACGAGAAGGAAAAATCCACCAGGAGGTTTGAAACAGCGCCAGGGCACCAAAGAAGGGGTGAAACAACCCCCACAGCTGCTCTTTGCTCCTCACCACCCCTTTCAGCCGCGTTGGAGCCGCTGCCGCGGATCTCCAGCTCTGCATCTCTCCAAATCTCTCCTGCCTTTTCCCCGTCCTGTGGCAGCGCCGGTGACACCCCTCCAGCTCTGTTTACCGGAGCAAAGTCCACCTGGTCGGCTGCGGGCGGCATCTCCCCGCACGGCGCCGGTGTGTGTGTGTGCCCGCGGCCGGCCGGGGACACCGGAGCCTCTTGTTGCCTGGTTATATCCACAAAACATCCCCGTGCCGGGGGCTGGGCCGGGCTATCGCCTTACGGAGCGGGGGAACAGCTGAGCCTCCTCACTCTCCACCCCGCCCTTGGCAGCTCATCACATAAAGCCCAGCCTGGGCTTGTCGCTGTCATTGTCCCCTCCGGGCCCTACAAGGGTTGTTGGATTCGGCTCGTGTGATCCGCAGGTTTCTTCCCTTGGCAGCTCCGGATGGATATTTATACACCCGACTTGTGCGAATTGAACAGCATTCCTCTGTGATTGAGTCAAAAAATAGAGGCGCTTCATGGAAAAAAAGGAGAGAGAAAAAGAAGGTGTGTCTCTCTGGGGAAAAAAAAAAAAAAGAAAAAGCAATGGGATCCATAAAAAGAGAGGAAAAAAAAAAAACCCTACTCAAATCTCCCTTTTCCTTTTAAAGCTCTGTTCCCGAAGGATGGACCTAGAGCCGTTATTTTAAACTTGATTTCTGCATCCCCGTGGCCATGGGCGAGGCGCCGGTGACAGTGGCGGGGTGGCACCGGGCGGTGTCGCACGCTGTGGTGTGCGCTCTGCCGCCTGCTTTTGGGGCACCTAAAGCGGAGACTTCCTGAGAGGCCGGTGCCGACTTCCTGGGCACGGCAGGAGCAGGAGAGGGCTGAGGTAGGCTCGGGGACACCACACCAGGGGTGGCCAGGCCAAAAGCTGACCCTGGGATGATGCGCCCACTTCCGAGTAGCAAAATATATCTAAAAACTGGGATTTTATATAGATATTTGTGGGTGATATGATGGGCAAATGTGGGTTTGGGATCCACGGAGCGAGGAGAATGAGGATGGACACCGTGGGAGGGAAGAGCTGTGGGTGGGGATCCAGGTGGGTGAGGGCAGCGTGGCTGTAGGACAAGCCAGGAGTGTCACCACGGGGCTTTGCGGAGAGAAACGTCAACTTCTCCATCCCCAAAACAGAGGGAAAAGGCTGCCAGGGATGGGTGATGGGCGGAAGAGGAAGCAGAGGCTGCGCTCTGCCATTACTGGGGTTTGTGGGCCGTCGAAAGGCCCCCGAGATATTGGTGTTTATTCCCATGATAATCAATGCAGCTCTGTGCTACAGCATCTTCACAAATCCCATTCCACCCTCGGGGGGAGGCCGTGACATTTGGGGACATCCTCTGGCGTTTCCCCTCCCACCACAGCCAAACCCCAGAGCCCCAAGGGGACCCCACCGAGGCACCTCATTATCCCCATCGCAGAACCCCGGCGGGATGGGGACCTGTGGATCCAGGGAAGGAGCCTCCAGCGGCACGGGAAAGGACCAAAAATCCAAACTAAACCGCCCATAAATCAGGGCTGGGAAGAGCCGGGGGGCGCCATGGGGGCTGCTCCCCAGGGATGAGGGCTGGCTGCAGCCCGTCCCTGCGGCTGCCTCTGCCAGGGATGCAGAGAGCCGGGCCTTCCCCGCCCTCCTCCTCCTCCTCCTCCTCCTCCCCGGGGCGGAGGAAGGCAGAGCCCGCAGCTGGCACTGCAGGCGGTGGCCGGGGGGAAGCGGCTGCTCCGAGGAGTCTGATTTCCAGCCCTGTTTATTAATAACCCCTCTCCGCCCCATGCTAAGCCCATGTGCAGCGCACAGCCGGCGGCGCTGGGCTCCAGGGGAGGAAGGTAAGAGCCCACCCGGGCCAAGGGCAGGGCAAGAAGGGGCCGGGGTCCTCCAGGGGGGTCCCATGGGTGCGGGATCCTCGGTGAGCTGGGGCTGGCCGGAGAGCAGGGATGGGGTTGGGGGATGTGAGGTTCAGCATTCCTGGACCCTCAGGAACAATCAGGTAGGGGGGAAGGTCCCTGTGGGGCACGCAGGGGGTTTGGGGGGCCCTGGGGTGAGGGGTGGGAGGTGGGAGACACCCCCCCGCCCCGCTGGGTGCCCTCCCCTCCCGTGCTGCCCATGCCAGGCGGATCCGAGAACTTTGAAAAACAAGCGCTGGCAAGAGGGGAGGGCAAAGAAAAAGGGGGCAGAGGAGCCTTTTCCCCACCTTTCCAGGGGCTGCCCCTTCTCCAGCCGCCCGCCGTGGAGTCCGAGGCTGCGATGTGTCAGCAGTGCCGAAAACTGCCTTATTAGGAGAGAAAGTAATCGGTGAAAATCAGTTCTTTGCTGAAAGCCGTTGCTCCGAGCCGAGGGCTCTGAGTGCCAGCCTGCGCTCATTCCTTCGGGAATGACTAGACATGAGCTCAGCAGCGTGGCCGAGAGGTGAGAGCATCCTCCCACCGATCCCACCGAGCTCCTGGCAGCAGCAGGAGAAGCCCCGGCTCGTCCCCGAGCCTTCTTGTCTCCATCCTACCCCCCACAAAAAAAAAAAAAAAGCAGCTGGGAGAAGGCGAGAGCCGGGGTTTGGTGGTGGCAGCCGCAGGTGCCGTGGCCGGGGGACAATGAGGGATCGGATGACTCTGCAAAGCGCGGAGCTCCTGCTGCAGACGCCGCCGGCTCGGCTCGCCCGGGGCTCTGCGTGTGGCGTTCGCTCCATCTCAGTCATCCCGGAGGCTGTCTGTGCTTTCCAGAGGCGCATTCCCTCGCCGTGAGGTTATGCCACACCGCTAAAATCCCGGCGGGTTTTCCAGGGAGTGCTCACAGCGCACGGGTCAGGTCGGTGCCGCTGGGGAGGTTGGACCTGGCAGGTTGGCACCGGAGCAGCTCTTGGGTTTGGGGGTCTGGGTTTGTGTCCCTCATTCCTCCTCCGTGGTGGTCACACACTTTAATAGGGTTTTAATAAGGTTTTCTTTCCTTATTTTGGACAGTCTGGGCCCAAGTTGTCACCAGAGCGTTGAGCCCTGTGGGTGACACAGGGATGGTCACAGTGGGTCTCACCAGGTGGGGAGGAAAGGCTGAGACCTGTTACACTCATTGCTCTGCTTCACATCCCCTCTCCTTTCCAGGGACCTGATGGCACAGCCCGAGCCCCCTCCAGAGCTGCAGCTGGATGAAGCCAGAGCGTCCCCAGCCCCACAGGGAGCAGCTGAAGGAGCTGCTCCACAGCCAGAATGTCCCCACACCCCTCTGGAGCCAGCAGGAAATGGATCTAAACCCCTGCACAGGGGCAGCCCAGACTCCAGCCAGGAGCTGCAGGCTGCCAGCAGGGATCCCTCCTTGGAGAAAAACACAGCAGGGATCCAGCTGCGTGAGGATGCCGGCAGGGCTGGGATCCCCCTGGGTGTGGATGTGGCAGGAATCCCGCTGGACGTGGATGCAGATGGGGCAGGAATCCCACTGGACATGGATGCAGATGGAGTAGAGATCCCACTGGACGTGGATGAAGGTGGGACAGGAATCCCACTGGATGAGGATGCAGATGGAATAGAGATCCCAGTGGATGTGGATGAAGGTGGGACAGGAATCCCACCGGATGAGGATGCAGATGGAATAGAGATCCCAGTGGACGTGGATGAAGGTGGGACAGGAATCCCACTGGATGAGGATGCAGGTGGAATAGAGATCCCAGTGGACGTGGATGAAGGTGGGACAGGAATCCCACCGGATGAGGATGCAGATGGAATAGAGATCCCACTGGATGTGGATGAAGGTGGGACAGGGATCCCACTGGCCATGGACACAGACAGAGCAGCGATCCCAGACAGTGCAGACGGGGCAGGGATCCCGCTGGACATGGACACAGAGGGAGCAGGCAACCCTCTGGACGCTGACCCCACAGAGCACCAGTGCCTGAGCCTGGAAGAGCTGGGGAACTATTTCCAGGAGTGCATCGAGATCGTGGAGCAGCTGGAGAGGGAGAGGGACAGCCTGATCGCCGAGCTGGCCCAGCTGCGGGAGCCGGCGCTGCAGGAGATCCGCCATGCCCACGAGGAGATCCAGGCCGCCTGCAGGCTGCTGGCCAAGGTGGAGCTGGAGAGGGACAACCTGCGGGACGAGATCCGGCAGATCAAGCAGAAGCTCTTCAAGGTGACCAAGGAATGCGTGGCCTGCCAGTACCAGCTGGAGAGCCGCCGGCACGACCTCTCCCAGCACGCCGCCTACCAGGGCGAGCTGGAGAGCCAAGCCGGGCAGCTCTCGGGGGAGCTGTCCCAGCTGAAGGAGACCTGCGAGAAGGAGAAGGAAGCCTTGAGGCAGCGCCTGGAGGCTCCACCCTGCCGCCAGGACAACCTGTACCTGCAGGAGAGCCGCCGGCTCTCCGTGGAGTTCGAGAGTTTCGTGGCCGAGAGCCGGCGGGGGCTGGAGGAGCACTACGAGCCCCAGCTGCTGCGGCTGCTGGAGAGGAGAGAGGCCGGGGCCAAGGCTCTGCAGGAGATGCAGGGAGAGATCCAGGGCATGAAGGAAGCCCTGAGGCCCTTGCAGGGTGAGGTCAGCCGGCTGAGGCTGCAGAACCGCAGCCTGGAGGAACAGATCGTCCTGGTCAAGCAGAAAAGGGATGAGGAGGTCGGGCAGTACCGGGTAGGTGCCCCCAAAGGGCACCACTCTGCCCTCTTTTGAGAGTGGGAGTCGTGTTCTGCGTCCAGGGGAATGAGGATGCTGCAGGATTTGTTTGTAGGGCCCAGGGAAGGAGCAGGGTGGGTGAGGATGTGGAATATCTGCTGCTGGTTGGAAGCAAAGTTATTGCACACCCTGGCATGGGCCAGGTGAGACCAGCCCCTGGGCATAAGGCAAACCCAGAGAGGTGGTGGGAAAGCTTAGGGCTTCACCCAGCTTAGAAAATAAGGTTCTTCTGAATGTATTCATTTGGTTTTGGCCCCTCAGAAATGGCTCCAGGGAGGAGGTGGAAGGGATGGGGGATTTCCTCCTTCCCAGAGCTCAGTGATGCTGCTGATCACAGGCACCATACACCCACAGCTCCTCCGAGCACTGGACTGAGCCAAGACGCTTGGAAAAGCCAGTTTTAAATACAGGTGGCTTTTCTTTCAAATCCTTCTCCTGCTGGGGCAGGTTCTGCCCTTCCTGGAGCCAGGAAGGGTCTCACCCGTGTCCCCACAGCCCCGGGGCCAGGCTGCCTCCTGGCAGGGTTATTTCTGGCTGCGCCAGGCATCCCCTCGGCCTGAGGGACAAGGCAATTCAATCTCTCCAAGAGCACATTTGGCAAAGAGGCTCCACAATTAATCTCCCCCCTTTCAACACTCTCTGTTCTCGGCTCGCAATCGCTGCCTCCTCCCAGCAGTTTCTGGAAGTTGCCATTCCCCTTCCATCACGGGCTCCTCCCTGCTGGGATGGGGAGCAGAAGCACCAGCACCCATGCCATGGCTTGTCCTGGATTTTCAGGGTCTCTTGGACCCCTGGTGTGCCTCCACGTTTTCCTTTTCCCAAATTCCTTATTTATCTCCCTCTGACTCACGGGTTTCTACAGCTCTGGCAGCTTCTCAAAACACACACGAAGTTGTTTAGGGGACAAAACCAAGCAGCTTCTCCTGAAGCCTAAGGACAAAAGACACAAAAAAGCAGCCCCAGCCCAGTCCAAATTCCCACCTTTGTATTAAAACCAAGATTTTTTTGTTGTGGTTGTTGTTTTTTGGGGGGGGTTTTAGAGGTTTTTAAAGAGGGTGGCTGGGCAGGGACAGCCTGGCTGTGCTTGTCCCGACCACCACCATCCACAGGGAGATCCCTGAGGAGAGTGAGGGAATCCTGCTGATCCTGCCTCAGCTGACCCACTCGTTTTGTCCCTGCAGGAGCAGGTGGAGGAGCTGGAGGACAGGCTGAAGGAGCTCAAGAACGGGGTGCAGCTCCAGCAGCGCAAGAACCAGGAGCTGGAGGAGCTCAGGACCAGCCTCCACCGGGAGCTCTCCATCTACAAGTGGGTTTGGGTCTCATCCCTGCGGGGCAGAGGGGCTGGGAAGAGGAAAAGGATGGTGGGGAAGAGCCCACAGTGGGGTCACACAGCTCGGGGACAGCACTGGCTTTTCCTCCTGCTCCCCAGCAGGAATTGCAGCTCCTTTGCCCAACAGCCAGGAGGGATTTGCTGGGAACTCCTGCAGTGGCTCCCCGAGAAGCAGGTGTGGCCATTTAAGTGGTGGTTTCCTTAGGAATATGTGGAAAGGAGCTGAGGTTTGGCTTTGGGAAGCCGTGCTGGGGATGCTGAGAACTGTCCTCTCCTGATTTCACTCAGGTTTTCATTGCACGTGGATTTCCAAAGCTCCAGGAAACGCCCATGAGTTTGTGGATTGTTTTACTCACCAAATGTGGAGCTGTTGTGTTATTCCAGCCTCAGCCTTAACCATTTTCTGCAGCCTCACAGCTCCTTTTCCCCCTTCTCCACCCAAACCTCCCCATTCAAACACATTTCCTACCTCAAAGCCTTTTTTTATCCAAGCACAGGGATGAGCTCCCCCAGCCTGTGCTGTCACCAGCCATTCCCAAGGGGACAAACTGCATTTAGGATTCAGCCCAGATGCCACCACCACCCTGGGGTTCTCCTAAACCACAGCCCCAACATTTAATCCCAAATACAGCACTGGAGTCTCTTTAACTCCTGCAATCTACAAATTGCCATCCCTGGGAGCGACGCCTTGAAATGAGTTTTCCCACTGGCTCCGGGGAGCTCAGAGTTAAGTGCAGCTCTGAGCTGCCTTTTCCAGCAGCTCCCACCAAAAACGACATTCCCTTCTGTCAAACCCTGTTTGCCAAGGGCTCTGGAAGGGCTGGGCTGGGCCCACACGCTCTCAACACACCACGGACTGAGCCTCTTGAAGTGTTTCCCTACTCCTTTTTCTTCCATTCTACAAAAAGAACTTTTTTCCCTTCTCTTTTCTCCAGCCAAAAGCCTTGATGTAAATATTCCATAACCTGAATTTCTCTTTTCTCCCCTCCCAGGAGCTGCTTAGAAATCTACGGCCACCTCTGCAAATCGGAGGAAAAAGCAGAGCAGGACTGTTAAAACTGCAGAATTTTCCTCTTTGTAGCAAAAACCAGTGGCCAGAGGACACAAGGGATATCTCCTCATGCTGCTTTACCCTGCCTGAGGGGCAGCAGCTGCCTGGAGCTGGGAATAACCAATCCTTTGTAGTAAAAAAAACCAAAAAACAAACCTGCTTTTCCCCAGAGGAGCAGAGCAAATCATCTTTGTACTGAACAATGGATATGGGTGAGGAATAACTGATTTGATGTTTTGCTGTGTTTGGGAAAAATGGTGTCTTGTTCCAGATTGTTTTTAGCCTGCACAGAAAGTTCTGGAAGCTGTTGTTGTTGGGGGGGATTTGACTTTTAAAAGTTTACATGCAAGAGAAGCTTTCTCCTTTGAAGAGGATTTTCTTTTGTATTTCAAGAGTTTCTGCTGTACTGGGACATGCTCCACAGAAAGGAGGTGGTGGGGAAGAGGTTTCCACTTTATATCGAGTCTCACACTGAAAATAAAAGGTCAGAGTTTAAGGAGCCTTTTCACTCTCAGAGCCGTGTCTCAAAAGCCCAAATTCGCCTGCCAAACCGAGGTGTTTGTAACAAAAAAACAGTCGTGGCAAGGGCTAAAGGCAGAGTTAAAATGCAGGCAGCAGCAGGGCTGGAGGGGAAGAACAATTCAGTGATTTGGTGGCTGCTTGGGGGGTTAAGTGTTTATTAATTTATTTCACAAAGCAGAAGAAATGAGAAGGGGAGAAACAGCCAATTTCACATCTTAAAAATTAAAATAATATATATCTCTACCAGCACCTCATGGACACACACAGGCAGGGATCACACTCAGCTCCCTGAAGAGATCCTCAATAAATCAGTAAAAGCAGAAACACGCACAAAACTCCCTCAGCGTTTACGTAGAA
The DNA here is from genome assembly GCA_014839755.1 of Sylvia borin. Classification (NCBI taxonomy): domain Eukaryota; kingdom Metazoa; phylum Chordata; class Aves; order Passeriformes; family Sylviidae; genus Sylvia; species Sylvia borin. Next base: position 4,764,007 of record CM025981.1, on the reverse strand, counting down.
AAAACTTTATTCCAATTGAAGAACTTACACTCAATTAGTCATGAGGAGATGGAGAGAAACAGGCTGCTGGTGGCACTGGACACCCGAGTGGAAGACAGGCAGGACCTTGTGGCCAAGGGCTAAACTCCTAAAAAAATGTCATCCCATCCACATTTTCATTTGTTTTCCACCAGCTGCCAAGGCTCTTGAGGGCACTGGGGTCATCCATTGGTACAAACAAACACCTTTTTGAACAACTTGAGGGCTCCCTCAAGTTTGTTTAAAAAAAAAAAAACAAAACCATTTCACAGAAAGGAAAAGAAACGTTATGTGAAAACACAGCTCAAGAAACACACAATAGAGCAAAAAACAGGGGAGGTGAAGGAGGCTCTTGCAGGAATAGCTGATGAATCCAAACTGCTGGTGCCCAGCAGGAGAGAGGAAAGGGAAAAGGAAGGAATGAAAAACCCAGAACTGCCAGGAGAGACCAAAAAAAAAAACAAACAACACAACAAAAAAAAAAAACCCGAGAGAAATTTCAGTTCAAGTCAGAACTTGCAGGTTTTATATCTGCAAAAGCAGAAAAAAAAAAAGCCACAAGGTACAGATAACTAAAGGAATTCCAAGGCTTCTGAGCTGGACTGAGGAGGACAAGACCTTCCACACCATTTCTGAGCTGTCAGGGGATTAACACTTGGATCATCTCTGTTGGCTCAAGCCCACTGGGGCAGCTCTGCCAATTGAACTTTTGTTTAAATTAGGCAAAAGCCTGTGGCTGGAGCAAGCAAAAGAGAGGAAAAAAAAACCACAAAACCCTAATCCCAAGCTTGCTTTGTGTGATGAAGGCAGTTAAAAAGAGCAATAAAGGAGGCTCCTGTAGGAATTCTGCCAAGGAACCACAGCAGGGACCTGGCTGAGGGGGGGCTGAGCCCTTTTTATTTTTGGGGTGGTGAGTTCTCAGTGTGTGGGTGGAAAAGGCTGATGGGATCTAGAGGAGGATGGCTGAACACAAAGTCTACGTGTGTGTCTCAAAACCAGTGTTAAGTCAATATCAGGGCTGAGAGGGAAGAGAAGGAGACAGACTAAAAACAAGGAGAAGTTGCCATCTAGGATCCTTGACCTTCAGGATCCACGCTTCCTTCGGGATCTTCATCGTTGTAGATGTTCTCTGCCTGCAAGACAGGGATGGAGACACTGAGGGAGCATTTCCCACCTCTCTGGACAGGATTCCACCCCCACAAAGTTCTGCTCGTTTTTTATTTGCAGATATGGATCACCCTGATCCCATTAATATTAGCAGCACAATCTTATCCATAAATCCAGGTGGCAAAAAATGGCCTCTAAAAAGGAGAGTTCACTGCAAGACTGAACAAAAGTGTTTCAAGTATTCATTTTGTAGACCCTCTACTTTTTAAAGGAACTACACAAAAAGCTGCCAAGAACAAAATTTAGAGATGAACAAACAAACAAAATAATAGGAAAATGGTCTTGTTGAAAGTTGTTTTCCAAAACCTTTAACAGCTGGGAATGTAGGGGTCAGCAAACTGTTCCTGTTCCCTTCTCATCTTTGGAGAATGAAATCTCAAATATTCTTTAAGACAATAATACAGAAACCTCAATTTCAGCCCTGGTGCTCAAACGCAGAAGGGAAAAATTTCCTTCTGCACCAGCACTTCCATGTTTTGGGTGTTTGTTTTTTTTTTAATACAAAACATCTCCTGAGTATTTGGGAAACAATTGCTCTGGCCAAAGCTAAAGGGGATTTCACTGCCCCTCTGAGATTTCAGCAGAATAACAAACTGGGTCATTCTGAGGGCTGTAAATAAAAGCAGGAATGCTGAAATCCAGGAATTTCAACAGCATCACCCACCTGCACCTCCCCAAACAACTCACCATTTGCCAGACTTGCATGATATTATCTTCTGATACAGAACAAATGACCCAGGGCTCATTGGGATTCCAGGAGAAATCCGAGATCTTTGCAGTATGACCACCATGGATAAACTGGGATTGGGCAGAACAAAAAGGGCAATGGTTTGAAATTTGCACTGCAGGGGGAGTAATAGGTGAAAAGTAATTAATGAGAGTGAAAAGACTCACCAACAGCTCTGGGGGACCATCCTCAGCATCTTCAGGGGATTGCTCCTCTCCAATTTTACTGCAAAAAAAAAGGGGAAAAAAAAAAAGGTTGGTTTGGATTTTTTTTTTTTTTTTTTGAGGTGTGATGAAATGAATCAGTAATATTTGAAGGAATTTGGGATTTACCTCAAGTCCCAAACATTTAGCCTGCGGTCTGTGCCACTGGAGGCCAGGATGGTTTCATTATGGGGAGACCACTGAACCTGCAAGACAGGGAGAAATGTAAAAGTGGTTTTTGAGGAGCTGTGACATCCCCAAATGCTTCACTTTGTACCCCGAAAAGCTCCACGAGAACTCCAACAGACAACAAGGCAAACACCTGTAAATAACAGTTATCACAGGAAGGACTGGGAATGTTCACACACACACACACAATAAAAAGTGACATTTCACCAAAAAGGTGCCACCTGGAACTTTCCCTCTAACAAAACCCCACGTGTTGGTAAGTGCAAACAGCTCCCAAGGGGATTGGCTGCTCCTTATCTTAATAAGGGTTGCACAAATAGAACTCACAGATTCCTTCAGCAGTAGGCACAGCTCTCACATGAAAAGAAATCACTGTAATTAAGCTTAACTGCCCAAAAGCTCACATTTACTGCTCCTGCTGGAGATAAAGCTCTCCAGAACACAGCACTTATAATAGGATCACAGGATTAGGAAGGAACACAGAATTCTGCACACTAAGGTGGTATTTTAGGATTCTGTAATTTTATTTAGACATAACACAGTCTGAACTGATAATCCCTCCACAAAAAAAAAAAAAAAAAAAAAATCTCTCTACATATTTTTCCTCTGATTAAGGCACGAGCTGGAGATGGAAATATTTAATCTGCTAAGCAGGTGCTGCCCATGATGTGAACATTCTGTTTACAGCAGCAAAATCAGCAATTATCTTTTGTCAGGGAGTGTTAAAGCTTCCTGCAGGACGAGGCTGAGGAGATGGAAACACTGCAACCATTTCCCTGAGCCTCCTGCTTCAATCTGCTGCCATGAATAATTTAATGGCCTCTGCACTGCTACCATTTCATCCTTCTGCTGTGGTTAAAGCTCCAGAGCATTTCCCTGATCCTTTTCTGGACTCTCTTTCTGTACTGGAGCTCTGCAGCTCCACAACAACACCCAGAGAAGTAGAAGCAGCTAAAAGAATAAAATATGAATCTAAGTGCAAAAACATTGTGGAAAAAACTACTTTTCTATTCCAGACTGCTGAGTAGAACTAAGTCTGTGAGGATAAAAGATTTTTTTTTTTTATATACCTGAAATATTTCATCTTTATGTGATTCAAAGGAGTGCAGCTTCAGCTTTAGGTTCCTCAAGTCCCATAGAGCAACAGTCTAGGAGAAAAAAAAATACAGAAATATTTTGTTGAAGTAACCAACATGTACATCCAGCCCAAAAAGTGAGCAAGGCCCTTCCAAGATGCAGGCAGAAATACCTTATCAGCTGATCCTGTGGCCAGGATGAACTCACTGTAGGGGTTGAAGGAGAGGCAGTTCACCTCAGCTGTGTGAGCATCCACGGAATGACTGGGTTTGGAAGTGTTGTTTGACCTGGTGTCCCAGCTGGGAAAGGAAAAACATGGGATCAACAAAGGTTTGTATCCCATTTCACTGAGATTGTGGAGGTGAGAAAAGACTGAGGGGCACAAACAATTAGTGAAGGGACTCCCTCACTTACATCATGAGCTTCTGATCATCAGCAACAGATCCAAAGAGGGATTCATGGAGCAGGTGCCAGGACACATCCTCCACCACCGCTGTGTGTCCTGTGAAGATGGTCTTGGCATCCACCACTTTGCCTTCTTTGGGAACAGCGCTGATATCCCACAAGCAAATGGTCTTTACAACACCAAAACAAAGCCAAAAAATTACACCTTGACACTTCTCTTCCCCTCCTCCCCCTCAAAGGCAGGAGGTTTTTGCCTTTCCCAAGGCACAGCCAAGTGCAGGTTTAGCCCAGCTGTGCTCCAAACACTCACATGATCATCAGAAGCACTGAGCAAGTGCCCGCTGAGGTTGGGGTTCCAGGAGAGTCCATATCCCTCCTTCTGGTGCCCACGGAGACGCAGGTCCGGGTTGCACTCCCCAGAAGGATCTGGAACAAGGCAGGGTAAGGATTCCAGTGGCTGGAATGGTTCCCAGCACATCCTGGAATAGCTGGCATTAAGTTTATTTAACTTTATTTATTTGCCACCTCCACGCTTTGGCTTGAGTTGCAGCTGGAGGGAGGAACAGCAGCTCAGCTGGTGCTGCTTAAAAAACTCCTCCTGAACACCCAGAAATGGTCGAGATGTTTTTCTTCCTCTCATCAACTCCCAACTGCACTTTTGAAGTGAGGAAAGGGCTTCTGGTCCTCACCAGAAAACGAATTACTTTAAACTATCTTGAGGAGTTCATAGGTAAATGACTGTTAATATATTTACAGGATATCAGGGGAATAGCTCAGCTACCCACCAAATCAACCCTAGTTTCAAAAAAATCCACCTTCTACCACCTCAAACACCTCACAGTGAGGCGACAAAAGAAACACTGGAAGTGCAGGAAAACGTTTCCTTCCCCAAAGAATTCATTTGTTTAAACTTCATACAAAACAACCTCTTGAAAAAAACACCCACAGGGCCTTAAAATCCCAAATAAGGGGCAACCCACACCATTTCTTAACCTCTTTTTTCAGCCTTGGGGGATGAGCTGGCTGCTCCCTGAAGCACAGACCTGGTTTGGAGGGGTGTTTGGTGTAATCAAAGACCAGGACATCACTGGAGGGAGTCTTGGTGGCAATGATGCAGGGGTTCTGGGGCATGTAACGGGCTCTGTTCACCTCTCCCTCGTGGTTTATCTTGATCTCAATTTCAATTTTTCCACTTACTGAGCCAAAGCCTCCAAACTCTAGGAATAAGAGAGTTGTGAATAAGAAGATAGTTTCAGAACAAGGCACAAGGAGTTGATTCAAGCTTTGCTCCCGAGCTCTCAGAACAGGCAAAGTTGTGGTAAAAAAAAACAAATTGCAATTTTAGGATTGTGATACAGCTTGTTAAAGCTCCCTTATCTTTATAAAGTAACTTTATAATTCATAAAACTGCAAAATTTGGGCAAAAAGAATGAGTTTTGGATTCTTTTAAAAGTCAATATACAATATTTTTGAGAAATACTAAAATAGAACAGAAACAAGTATTTGTTAGACAACTCCGTGTTCATAAACAACTTGAAGAAGCCCAAAGATCAAAATACTCATTGCACAATCCAAACTTCCTGTAAAATGAAGAGCAAACATTGGATCATCAAGGACTTTCACCAGGTGGAAAGACTGATTCAGCCAAGCAAACAGGAGAAATGTCTAACTTGGGACAGCCACGAAGGTTACCAGGCATCAGATTCTAGTCTGACACATGGAATAAAACCCAATTTCACCCCAATCAGGCAGAACTCACAAATGAAGAATGTTTAAGATGTTACACTCTGAAATAAAAAACATTCTTTCACACTGGTGTAAAAATTTTTTGCATGACTTTACCAATGTGGTAATAAAAATACCAATTAAAAGCACTGCTGGGAATCCTCTGGGATTCAAGGTCAGCTCCTGAGAAATAGGGAAGGGTTTTCCCCCACACAAATATTTTAATTACAATTAACAAATTCTTTATTAACAATTAACCTCTATCTTCTGTTACCAACATTAGATCATTAAGACATTCAAGAAGCAGAGTATTTGTCCATTAAGGAGGCACCACTTAGAAATAAATTATTTCAGAAGTAAAAACTCAACTTTGCTGCCTGAATTTTAGGGAAAACCAAATTTTCTCTTGACAAAGGAAGGGGGAAAAAAAGGTTTAAATCCTCCTTTTTGGGCTCTCACCTCCTTTCTCACTGTCATAGTGGGAAGCATCAAACTGGGCATCATCATTGGGCAGCTGCACACTGGCAATCACCAGGTGGTTTTGTTCATCTGAGGTGTGGGTGCCCAGCACCAACCTGTGGATGCTGAAATCTTTGCCTTCAGGTCTGCAAGGGAAGAGAAACAAAACATGGATCACAAAATCTCTTCCCTGTAAGGATGGGGAGGTTCTGGAAGTGTCCCAGGCTGGACAGGGACTGGAGCAGCCTGGGATATTTCAGGTCTTTTCCTGCCCAAAGCAGCTTGGGATTCTGTGATTTCAACTATAAAGTCTCAGCATAATCCTGGATTTGCTGTTTATTTTGCTTTACAAAGAGAGCAGAAGGGTCCCTTTACCTTGTGACATCAGGAAGCCACTGAGCAGTCAAGCTGGGCCACTCCAGGGCATGGGTCATCACCAAATCATACAGGAAAGGGGTGTTCTTTTTCCATATTTTATATTCTTCGTTGATCACACGCTCTTCCACTGCATCATCAAAGGCTGCTGAAGTGGTGGGGTTTTTTTTTTTCAAGAAATACATACAATTAATTATTTATAAATGTATTTACAGACACATAGCACTGTGGGCAGGGATTAGAGCCAAGTACATCAATCACACCCTGGTTTGCTATTTGCTCTATTGGAGCAGTTATTAAATGGTTAAAAATCCCCTGTTGCACATGTTAATCCTTTTCTCTGGATATCTGGCTGGGAATTAATATTAACTATGTCAAATTTCATCCCTGGAAGTGTCCCAGGGCAGGCTGGACAGGGCTTGGAGCAACCTGGGATACTGGAAAGTGTTCCCTGACCATGGCAGGGGTGGAATGGGATGAGTTTAAGGTTCCTTCCAGCCCAATCCTTTCTGAGATGATTTGACAATGATGCTGTCAGAGCAGCACAATATAATTCCGAGACACAGTGCACAGGGAGGCAGAGCCCAGACTTGTAACGATGTTTAAACACAGGAGATCCAGCAATTGCCGTTTAACAGACCGGTCTGGGCACAGCCTTGAACTACCTGTTCCCAGAATCCAGTTTTCCAAGGCTTCTTATGCTGCCCTGTCACTCTCAACCACTTTCTCGGCCCATCTGTCACCAGCCTCCGGTGGAGAGGAAAAGGCGACGGGCAGACCAGGGGGAGCTCACCCGCGGCAAGGGGACACCCCCAAGGAACCGGGAGCACCTCTACGGAGCGGGGACACCTCGAAGGAACCGGGGCTCACCCATGAAATGGAGGCACCCTCAGCGAACCGGGGGCACCCTCAGGCCGCGCGGCAGCGGCCGGTAACACCTCTTTGTCCGCCCGTTCCCCTCGCAGGACACGACCCGGCGCTCCCGGCCTCATAACCCCCCTGCCAGGGCCACAGCAGCGGGCAGTGGGTCCCGGCCCAGGCCGCTCTCCCCGGTTGGTGCCGCGGGCACGGGGAGGCAGCGGCGGCCATGACCGGGGGCGGCCTCAGGCCCCGCCCCCGCGCGCCCCCTGGCGGCACCGCCCCGCTCCCCTCACGCCGTAACGGCGGGGAGGGGGGGCACCCCGCGCCTCACGGCGAAGGCCGCGCCGCCCATACGGAGCCTTTACCTTCCTTGTCGGCCATGGCGAGGCGGGGGGAGCGCGGCGGCCGCGGGCAGCGAGGCGGGGCGGGCTGAGCGAGGCGGGCGGGCTGTTCCTGCGCTCGCTGCTCCGACCCCTCCGGCCGCGGCTCCCGTCTATTGTTTCCTGCCCCCGCTGCGTGCGGCTCCCAGCGCCGCGCACCCCTTCGCGCGCCAACGCCGCCCAATCAGCGCCCGCCGCCGGGAGGAATCCACCAATCGGCGGAGGGCAAGGGGGCAGGCACGGGAGGGCGCGCGGTGGTCACGTGGGTGGGTTCTCCCTCGGAGCCGCCATTTTCCGGAGCGCCCCCAACGCGCTCTTAAAGGGGCCGCGCCCCGCGCTGAGGCGCGTCGCGTTCGGGGTCCGCTCCCGCTTCCCGCTCCTCGCTCCCGGTCCCTGATTTGGAAGAACCGGTGGTTGCGGCTGCTCCGGTCACCGCAGACGTGGGCAGAGCGTATCGGGGTGGGACTGGACCGGACCGGTGCGTGTGTGGGCCGAGGTCTCCTTCCAGGGCCGCCCTGACACTATCGGGTATTCTCGGCGTGTTATTAATTCTCTGTAATCACGAATATATTCCCTTTTTCCACAATTTAGTGCTGCAGTGAGTTTTACAGGCCTAATATTTGCTGGTCTGCTGCTGAGGGTAACCTGGAACCTGACTGTCCACAGCTGAGGCTTAACAGGTTTAAAAACAAGTATCAAATCAATATCTGGGTTTATTCCTCAAGAGATACCCCGAGTTCTCAATTGCAAACTTTTCTTTCCATTACACCCAGATATTTACCTGAAATTAGAAATTGGAAATCCTATGTCTTGTTCCTGAGCCTTGGAGTAAGAAGCAACTCCTGTGTAAAAGTTAAGGGATATCTGTAAATTATTTGCATTGTTTGGGGAAATGTTTGGGTTCAGCTGTGGACAAATCTCATAATGCACAAAAATATTAAGGAATGGTTATGATGTCTGGAAATCTAGAGAGGAAAATTAATTAGCCTGAAGTTAATTGGGTTCTTCAGTTTGTGTCTGTTGGATTTACGAATGAACAGGAAAACAGCAATTTACGAGATCGGGTGTGAGGATCTGACTATTAAACGGGGGAGTTGATACAATTCTTTAGGGATTTCTTTTTTGTTTTATTTGAAAAAAATCAGCCAGAAAAGGAACACAGCAAATCCCTTGCACACAGGTGACAGCTGGATTTGACACACAAGTGCTTTGAGGTCTGAAGGTTTAAATGTAATCCTCGTCCTAAGAGAACACAACTTTTATTCCTGAAGAAAAATCCTCTCTAAGGTGATATCACTTCAGGTGTGTGATGTACCTTCAAAAAAAAAAAAATTAGAAAATCCAAATTAACCTAAAGCATGAGAGTTTAATTCACTCTACAGCTGTTCCCATCAGGGCTGTGTTTGATTATTTGTGAATGAATGGAATGCTCAGTGTACACAAGGAAGAAGAAACACAATTCCTCCCAGAAAAGGCCAAAGTCCACAATTCCCATCAGGAATATTTCCCCTTGGCTCTGCTGGCTGAACAAACCATCACTTGGTGCTTGTGGGATTGACCTCCCAACTTCCTCACCTCCTAAGTTTGACACAGAAACAACTGAAAGGACACGAATTTTTTAGCACTGAGAGGGATCCTCCCTGTTCTCCACAGGTTGAATCAGCTCCTTGGGGAAACCAGGAAGTGAGGGAGCATTTCTGCACCGTCCCCAGCACCAGGAAGGGAGAGATTCCTGTGGAGCCCTCAGCGATGGCAGCCGAGGACAGGGATTACAACCTGACCGAGGAGCAGAAGGCTGTGAAAGCCAAGTACCCCCCTCTCTGCAAAAAATATGAATGTGAGTATTTTTAATATATATATATTTTTTTTAAATATTACCCTGGTGGTAGTGACAGTGCTGTTGTGAGGGCGAGGGAGATAACAGGAAATGCAGAAATGAGAAACCGATTTTCTTTCTTCATCGTTCTGAAAACAAAAAAAAAATCACGATGGAAATAAATTACTTAAGTCTCACCCTGGAAATCTTTCCTCTTCTGAGCCATTCCTTAGCAGTTTTTCTACCTCTCATGGAGGAGGAGGCATTCGAAAGTGTGCTGCTCTTGTGCGTGGTGTTTTTACTCGACTTAGAGATGATGATCTCTGCCTTTCCCCACCCCTGGAATGTCTCCTGAGAGGATGTGGGTGACAGCCCAAGGGCCAGCTTAAGGCAGGGGGCCATTCCCTACCTGTTTTTGTGTCACCAGTGTCTGTTACCTCTGTTAGAATTTATGTTTTTAGGCCGTGTTCAGATCTTTATTTGATAGAAGTGCAGAAATAGGGTGACACATCACGACAGCCATGCAGTTTCCAGGACTGGAGGTGGTTTTATCCCTCTTTTGCATCCAAAGGAATTTGTTTGCTTTAGAGACCGTTGTTGAGAACCCTTTAATAGTCTGTGATCTCTTTAAACAGCACCAGAACAATTTTTCAGTTGAAGTGAGTGGTTATTTCACATCCCAACTTAGTTCTGCTGGAATTTTGCATCTCTTTCATTCCTCTGAATAAATATAAATGAGGTTCATGTACAACTGGATACATGAGATGTTAATCATGCTTCAGGAGTCAAGTTTGCCTTTTATTTTATATTCCATCTTATGTTTTAAATTCTTCTCTTTGCATAATGGCTGCTTTTGGGTGTGGACAGGTGGATTTCCTCACTGAGCTGGAAATCTTTGCAAAGCTCATCCTTTGCATGAATAATTTTCAGTCCTGCAGACTTCAGCACAAGCTCTTTACTCCTGGTGAAAGTTTCTTTGTATTGCAGTTAACTTGTGGAAGCCTGTTGGGTTACAGCAGCCAAACCCTGCACTGACATAATCACATTAAACAGAAGATTATTTTTTGGGGGGCAGAAATAATCCAAAATTCCACCTGTGCCATTTTTTTTTTTTAATACACTACAAAAAAAGATCCATCACATCTGCAGATGAATGCAAAAACATTTTGTTAGAAAACCAGATATTTATGTGATTTTTTGTTTTAAATCCTCACGTTATAAATACTTTTTGGTGACATCATTCCTTTTCTCTTTGCTTCCCCTCAGATTTGGATCACACGGCGGACGTGCAGTAAGTGTGGGCAGCTGGGATGTCTCAGGGTGACAAATTGGTGATTCCTTACACTGCTTTAAGCCTGGGCTGACAGCCAAGGACAGTTTGCAGATGTAGCACCTTGTGGAGCTCTGAAATGTCACTCACTGAGTGCTTTGGTGGTCAGTTTTGTTCCTGCTTTTGGTACACCATGGAATTGTGTTTAGTTTCTTTTCTAGTAGTTCTGTGGTGCTTCTGACTAAGCCCCTGTGTTATTTGGAAATGTCTTTTGAAATTTCCTTTCAAAAATTTTTTCCTTTCCTCTTTTAAATAAAATTTCTTCTGTGTGAAGAAATCTACTTTTATAGACACCAATTAGCCACATTAGGAAAGAACTTCCTTGCTGGCTGGTAAAACATTTATTTTCCATGTTCTCCCACGAAACTCTTCTGACAAACTTCTCCTTCTAGAAAAAACAGGTGTTTTTTGCTCATTCACCTCCTCTGCCTGAATTCCCATCTTCTGATCACTCACCTGCATGTGGCTGTTTCTTTCTGTTGGGATCCAGTCTTGTATTCCAGGGATTATTCCATGTGTTTTTAGGCCCCAGGGATTATTCCATGTGTTTTTAGGCTCCATGCCTGGGGAGACACGTTGGAAGAAGCCTTTGAGCAGTGTGCCATGGCCATGTTTGGCTACATGACAGACACAGGCACTGTGGAACCTGTGGATACAGTGGAGGTACAGGCAGAAGGTGAGGACTGCACTTCTTCTATGGAGAGTTATGAGAGGGGGAAAGGTACCAAAAATCTCAGTCTTTACACCTAGCCTAAGTGCAGATCATTAAAATATAATTAAACATTATTTTTTAATCTTCTGTACGTCTGAGGTGCTCTTAAAAATGTTTTTGTTGAGACAATCTCTGCTTCTACCACACAGGGCATGACCTGTTGTCTCTTCTCTTCCACTTCCTGGATGAATGGCTGTATAAATTCAGTGCTGATGAGTTTTTTATACCCAGGGTGAGTGTTCTGCTTTCTTCTTTTTCCATTTGTAGGGCAGAGCTGTTCCTTGATAATCCCAGCGCTGAATGCAGTGGTATTTTAGGGGAAAAAGGAACACAAAGTATTCAAGGCCAGGTTGGGCAGGGCTTGGGGCAATCTGGGCTGGTGGAAGGTGTCTGAACACTGGAAAATAACTTTTGGAAGTGGGATTTACTGGGAATTTCTGCCTGAAGGTAGAAGGTGTGTGACTGACAACGTTTCTCCTCCCACTCTCTGCAGGAAGTGAAAGTGCTTCACATTGACCGAATGCAGTTCAAAATAAGATCCATTGGGTGAGCTTAAACCATTGTCTGAAAATGGATTGTGACTTTCCTTGCTTCCTTTGAGGCTTTAAATGAACATCTCACTGTTCTGTGCTCATCACTGAGACTAATTGTAGCATTTGGTAAATATTACCAAAATTGCAACACCTCTCTTCTATTTTTTTTTTCCCTTTACAGGTGGGGAGAAGAATTCTCTTTAGACAAACACCCACAGGTAGGCAGTGCTTCCTCTTTTCCGTTTTAGAAGGAGGAGGAGGTGTGGTGTCCTTTAAATCAGACCTCTGAGTTGTGCAGGGATCAAAATATAAACGTGGCTGAAGTACCACTGAGCTCAAATCTCCCTTTCTGCTTGGTTTTGTGAAACGTGTCCCTGAAACTGTTGGCCTGAGCATGACATTTCCTCAGCAGTAGCAAAACTCAACAAAGTAACTCAGTTGGCTTCCTTTTTGTGATGTTGACAGCACAGAAAGTCAATCTATATTCAGAATTTGGGGTTGACAGTGTTGGTACAGATTTCTGCTTAGTCAGTTTTTGCTTTTTTCTCCTTTCTTTTTTTTGCCTAAAGAATTGTTAGAAGCAAAGTCTGATGTCTTGATCTGTGTCATTTTTTAGCATGGCAAATGTTGATGGTCTGTCAGAGGTAAGAGGAGGAATTTGTGGTATTGAGAGGCAATAAAATAAGGAAAGAGTTCCCTTTTTACTATTTGGCCTGACCATTAGTGTGGCAAATTCCTTATTCATCAGAACAAATATAGTGACAGCTTTTTTTGGGGGAAAAAAACGGATAGCATTTGAGGAAAGTGATGAGAACTGGGGGTTCTGAACTGGTAAAAGGGATATCATTTAGAAAATCTATGGTTTGTGTCTCTTTTCTAGGGCACAGAGGTCAAAGCCATAACTTACTCAGCAATGCAGATCTGTGAAGATGAAAAGCCAGAAGTCTTTGTCATCATTGATATTTAAAGCAAGAAGGGTTGAGTGGAAATATCCATCTGATGAAAGCCCCCTTAAAACTGTAATCCCTGTGGGGAAAAAACTAAGGAATGGGTCAGTTAAAACTGGAAATTGAAGGGAGTAATTGCAGGGAATGTCAGGCTGTTTTCACTGAGACAGAGAATAAGAATTAACTGGGTTTTGGGGGGATATGGAGAGGTTTGTACAGGTTGGAAGTCTCCCAGGAATGCTGGCAGTCAGCTTTTAAAGCTGGTACATGTGCTAGGGGCTGTATGAAATACAGAAATTGGAGCTGGTAACTGAAATACTCCCTTTTTTGCAGCGTGGCAGGAGATGATGTTCATCTAGATTGATTCCATTTGCATATTTCATGTTCTAATTCTGAGCTGACGTCCCTCCTCCATATTACATATATCCAAAATAGCTGCAGTGGCTCAGATGTAATGTGGGAGAAAAATCTGAGTGTTTAAAATTAGACACCGAAAAAAACGATGCCAATTAAGCAAACAAACCACCACGTCTTTCAGACTACTTAAAAAAGAAGTCATGCCAGCAGGTGGTGCTGAGTTGCTGTAAATAAATTGCCACGTGAAATCCTAAAGCACGTGAATGTTTACCTGGAATCCTCTTATCACCTATGATAACTCTAAAAAGTTGGCAGCTTTGCTGCTCTGGTAGAAGGGAATGGAAAGGTCTCAGGTTCTCGCTGGGTTCACTCCCAACTGTATCATGTGAAAACTGAGTCTTTTTTTTAAAAAGCATGTTTTGGATCAGCCTAATTGTCTTTTTAAAAGAACAATACAGACAATCCTTAAACGTCAAAAGGATTGTGGATTTGACTGAATCAAAATTAATCAAAAATAGTCAAAAGTGTGAGGTGGGTTTTTTTTTAAATCACAGGATGGCAAATGTGCAGTATCTGCTGTTTTAATTTAATTTAAGTGTGAGGAACATAGGCCTGGCCTCCTCTGTTACCATAAATGCTCCAAGTGCCTCACTGTGGTGTCTCATCAAGTCATCTTAAATAGTTCTGGTTTTATTTCCATGTTGTAAAGACTGAGGGATAAAACCCCTGTTATTTTTTAAGGAAGCCTCAGTGCCAAAATAAAATTTGGACTGAAACAATTAATGGCTTTGTGAGTGATCTTGGCAGGTCAATTTGGACACAAATGAATTACGCTTGTGCTTTGTTCCCCACTAAGGTGAGCAGACTGGTCTTTTTATCCAGTAAGAATTGCAACATCCCATTTTAATGGTACAAAATAAATGTGATTTTGACAGCTTGGGCTTTGTTTGTCTCAGGCAGACCCCAAAGGCAGTGAGGGCAGAGCCGCCATTGCGGCCCCTCAGAGCCTGTGCTGGAACATCATTGGCTGGCGGGATCACGTGACTGCCATCGGCCAATCGGGCGTCGAGTTGGGGTGGCTTGTGTTCTCCACAGCCTGAGGGGCTGAGGGGAGATGGACACTGAGGGTCAGTGGGTGTGGGGAGATGGACACTGGGGGTCAGTGGCTGAGGGGAGATGGACACTGGGGGTCAGCGGCTGAGGGGAGATGGACACTGAGGGACTGAGCTGGGGGTCAGTGGGTGTGGGGAGATGGACACTGAGGGTCAGTTGCTGTGGAGAGATGGGCGCTGAGGGTCAGCAGCTGTGGGGAGATGGACACTGGGGGTCAGCGGCTGAGGGGAGATGGACACTGGGGGTCAGGGGCTGTGGGGAGATGGACACTGAGGGTCAGCGGCTGTGGGGAGATGGGCACTGAGGAACTGAGCTGAGGGTCAGTGGCTGAGGGGAGATGGACACTGACTGAGGGACTGAGTTGGGGCTGAGGGGAGGTGGGCAGGGATGTGAGCTGGGGCTATGGGGAACTGGGTAAGAGGCTGAGAGACTGTGGGGAGACAGGTACTGGTGCTGAGGGGATGTGGGGAGGTGGGCTCTGGGGCTTAGGGCAGTTTTGGGGAGTTGAGCAGCATGTGGGGGCTGTGAGGAGGTGGATGTAGAAGCTGAGGGCAAGCCTTTCTTTAGCCCAGCTCTCTAAAAGATGATAAAATAAATTTATGTGGTTAAATTTTAACTTTGCAGACAAATGCTGAGTTATCAGTCTCAGGCTGTAGTAACACACTGAAGTGCTCTGCTTATTGAAACGCTGACAGGAGCTTGCTAGGAAAACATTTGGCATTAACTAAGTAAGTGTTACTCATCTATTTTTTTTTCCCAATATTTATTAAGTACTTACTATAAAACAGGCCTTAAATTCACCTTGTTCCATTTACACAGCTGTGGCAGTGGCAGGTCTCAGCTCACACTGCTGCTCTCCCAGGGCTTTACAGGAGAGCTGAAAGTGAGTAATTAAAAAACACCCTTGGACTGCAAACCCTTCTGGGGGTGCCAGATGATCCTGTTGATGTAGGAAGTTTAAGGACTCTGGAAAAGACCCGCACTGGTGATTTAGTAAATGTACAAATCTCAAGGAGAAGTGAAAAAGGCTGGAGGTTGGGAGAGCTTTAGGGAGTTATTCCAGAAGCTTGCCCCGTTCTCACTTTTGCCGAGTTTAATGGCAGCTGTTGGAGGCAGAGCCTGGATGTGGATCAATATGGCTGTTCTCAAATTCTCTGTGGGGAATTTCTGCGTTCTTGGCAGGAGCCTCAGACTACAGATGCTGCTAACGGGAAAGGAAGCACAGCATCAAATGAGACATGAGACCAAAGAGTGGCTCTTTATCAGGAGTACCCACTGGGAATGCCATTCTCTGCTCTCAGGCAGAAGGTTTCTTCTATGCACTCCTTGAGCTTTTCTTTTTTTAATCATTTAATACTGAGCATTTTTAGTTTCTCTACCAAGTGCAGCTTCTCTGATGCTCTGACTGGGGAAATAAATATGACTAAAAAATGCTTAAGAGACTTCAGAATTACAAAGGTTGCTTAACCTCTGAGGGAAATTGTGCTTATAAAAAATATTTTTATGCTGTCCAGCACCCTAAAGTTATACAAACAGGAGAGCCTTTCTAAAGTAGCTCCATGATCTTAGCTCACAAATGTCCCACTGAAATTCAAGGGACTTGGCCTCTTTATTCCTAGAGTAAGATAGATGGGTTTAAGGGAATCTTCTATCAATCATGAGGAAAAAAAAACTGACAAATGTACTTCCAGTGATTGCACTTTTATTTCCTTGGAATCACGTTGGTGTATATTTCTATAAAATTCACAGTACAAAAAAAAAAAAAAAAAAGGAAAAAAGGCAAATTCATACTACCCAAGTGCACTACAGACTCTACTCTGGCTGTGGGAGTTTCTAAATCATGCTTTTCTCAACTATAAGAAGCTGGAAGTTCACTGAGAAAACAAAGCTCTGGTAAAAAGGTTCTTCAGCGGGTAGAACTCCACTTGTTTCCTTCACTCCTTTCTTAGGAAGGTTCTGATGTGTTATGTACAAATTAATTACAGTATCAGCCAAAAAAAAAAAAAAAAAGTGGTTTAACATTTCTCAGCTGTTCACCTCAGTTAAGAGTTCTTCCAAAGCAAATCAGCAATATTTGGTTTTTAAAAATCTGTAGCTCACGGAACCTTTGTAGAACTGTAAACTGGTTCACACTTTCACAACCAGCAGGAGCTCTGAGCATGTCTTTGATGAAATATAAAACAATTCTCCTAAATAGTTTCCAGATAATAAATGAGCAGCTGGACTTTTGATGTTCCTTGTGGGTCCCTTCCAACTCAGGCTATTTTATGATCCTCAGTTCTCTCTGGATGACATTTAGAAGCAATTACGCTGCTCCGTGCCAGCAAAACAACTTGTTTTAGTCCAAATGTTGCTTCTCAGAACAGAATTTTAGCAACACTTGGTTTTATTAAAAGTCATAAAGGTGGTAGGACACGAGCCATTTACTCTTGAACGCAACAACAACAAACACACAAAGGATCTACCGAAGATTTGGCTTCACCTTTTCCTTCGCCTCATCCGCAGCATCATCGTCATTGTGCCGAACAACCAAATCATAGGGCTCCTCCTCTGCTGTCTCTCCATCTGATTTCTCCTCCTCCTCCTCCTCCAAAACCCTTTTGGGGCGTTTGTTTGCCGTGGAGGAGCCAGGAGAACGTTCAGGTGCGCCGAAATCCTCGGGGATGCTGTCCAGGTTGGCTTCTGCCAAGCACTTGTGGCACAGTCTGTAACGCCGCGTGCCCTGCTGCACCACGCAGCCCGTCAGCTCCGTCACGTGCCGCTTGCACTTCCTGCAGATCAGTTTGCCAGCTTGGTGGATCTGAAAAGGGTGAAAAATTGAAAAATAAATTGAAAAATCCGGCTGTCGCCGGGCAAGAAGGACGCTCACTCAGCCAGCGTTAGGGCAGAAAAGAAGAAAGTTTCTTTTGGGATCAGGGTTTATTCCTAGAGTAAGATAGATGGGTTTAAGGGAATCTTCTATCAATCGTGAGGGAAAAAAACCTGACAAATGTATACTTCCAGTGATTGCACTTTTATTTCCTTGGAATCACGTTGTTGTATTGAAAAGTAGAAAAAAAATAAATTGAAAAATTCGGCTGTCGCTGGACAAGAAGGACACTCACACAGCCAGCCTTAGGGCAGAAAAGAAGAAAAAGCAAGTTTATTTGGGGATCGGGGTTTAAATAGTTTTTGGGGTTTGATTAATCCTTAATCCTTTTTGATTAAGGATTGGAGGATGAGGCTGACACCTCTCTGACCCCACTGGTCAAACCAGAAGTCTATCAATTTGTCCTTCCCCCTGGAAGGAATGTACGAATTTACAAAACATCACTCTTTGTTTATATTACAATGGGTGAGAAAGCTCCAGCACAGAATGTAAACATCAGAAGGCTGAAAAATCAGGGCAACATTCAGCCTTTGACCATTTTTTTTTTTTAAGACATCAAAAATGTGCTAAAAAATTAAATTTTAAATACAGCTTGCCACGTTAAAGAATGAATAATTCAAGCTGATGCTCTGCTTTTCTGAATTGGGTTTGGAGACGCCCACACAGCGAATTGCTTCACAACAAGCAGCAGCTCTGAGCAAACCTTTGATGAAACACAAACCGATCCTTCCAACCCCCTGGGGGTTTCCCTACCGTTTGGAAGTGGTTCCGGAGGTGCTCCAGGCGGGTGAACCTCTTGCCGCACGCCTCGCAGGGGTAGGGCCGCTCCCCGGTGTGACACCGCAGGTGGCGCTTCAGGTCCGCCCGGCGCTTCACCGTGTGCGTGCAGAACGGGCACTTGAAACGCATCCGGGGCAGGTCACCTGGCAGGGACACGGCACACAGCTCAGCTTTGCTCGCTGCACTCCCCTCGCTTTTCAGCTCAAAACACCTGACAGCTCGGGGTTTCTTTACACAGGAAAAATCGCCAGTGTTTGGGGTATTTGGATGCGTGTATAAGGACGTGTTATATTATATGTATGTAAGTATGTATGTATGTATTATAAGTATGTAATGATGCATAAAATACAGGCTTTGGGGGATGTAGGTTTGTTAAATTTATGTATCTTTCTATATATCTATGTATAGATATACATAGATATATATGTATATATATATATATGTATAGATAGATAGATAGATATAGATAGATATATATCTATGTATAGATATACATAGATATATATGTATCTTTTCCACCTGGCATTTTTATTTATTAAATAAGAATAGTTATATATATGTATATACAGACAGGTATAGATATCTGTATCTTCCCCATCTTGCATTTTTATCCTTATTTATTAAATAAGAATATTTTTATATATACAAATATATATATCTGTATATATCTGTACCTTTCCCACCTTGCATTTTTATTCTTATTTAATAAATAAGAATATTCATATATATACACAGATATAGCTAGATATATATATCTATCTATCTGCATCTTCCCCACCTTGCATTTTATTCTTGTTTAATAAATAATATTTTTATATATATACATATCTGTATCTCCCCCAGCTTGTGTTTTTATTCTTATTCAACATGTTAATTGACCACTCAATAATGTTTTCTAACTGACAACATTTTTAGCTATAAAGGTGATCATCAATATGCAGCTGTTTATATGTAGCCATCATATCTGACTCTTCCACCAGCTAATGGTTCATAGTTTTGACATTTATAATCTCTGTGTGATATATGAAAGTGTCTTTAGACTGTGCAGTTGTGATATACAGATGTGTTCCTTTCCAAAGGAATGCACATGGGAATAAACCTGTCAGCTTTGTTCCACCCTCTCAGGCAGGTCATGGCACAAGTTTGGGCTGGTTGGACCCCAAAATGCAACATCCCAGGACCTCTCATGTCCTGGCAATCCCACCTGGATTGGGCTGTGGTTCAACACCTCTGTTATTGTCAGAGATTGGAGAAACTCAGTCCTTCAAAAGTCAATGACAGCCTCTGAAGGCTTCATTAAACTCCACTTGTGCCCAAATAATCAGGCATGTTTTGGCTGAACTTTACAGAATACCTGGGTCGGTCCCATTCCAATTCCCATGCCCCGTTCTGGCTTCAAAATCTTAATGTTAACAATAAAATTGTGTAGATAAAATCACCTATATAATTCCAGGCACTTTTTTTGGTTTCCATGCAGCAATACAAACCTCTTCCAAAGCATCACCTGAATTCTCCTAAATAAACCCAAACTTTTCCAAGTGGCTTCTATTTACCTTCATTCCAGCTACTCATTACCCCTAAAATTGTGGGCATTGAGGTGTACAGTTCTTCTGCCTTTAACTCCATGAACTCAGGATTTCTAGAAAGTTCTTGTTCTAGCTGAGTAACCGACCACCTCTTGCGTACAGCCTCTGCGCCGGCATGAAATCCAAAATCATCCTGATCCACGTCGTTCTCAGCATCGAACTCGGCCTCGGAGCCGGCGTCCTCTCCCCCGCGGGAGATGTGAGCGGGATCCGAGGCTCCGGCTCGCTCCGCCCTGTCCGATTTACACCCTCCCAGCTCCCGGCTCTGAGACAGCCCCAGGTGCCTGCGGCGCTTCCTCGTGGAGGAGCTCTGTTTCCTGCCCCTTTTGGACAGCTGGGTCTCCGCCCGCTGCAGGATCACCTGTGAGGACAGGTAGCTGCTGTAACTGCTCCACGAGTTCTCATTCCCGTTGGCTTTTTCATCCGGGATGGAGTAGGAACGCCGAGGGTTGCTCTTTGCTTTCCTTCTGGAGCGATAAAGAGCCGGGCGGGCAGGGGGAGGCTCAGTGCTCGTACTTTTGGCCGAGAGGCTGAGGTAATGATCCTTTTCCTTTTCGTTAATATCCAGTGAGGATTTAATGAAGGTCTTGCAGACATTGAGGATATCTGTCATCTGCAAATAGCTGGCGGCAGACATGACTTCGATCACATTCTGACCCGTCAAAGACAATATCCCTGAATACACAAAGTCCAGGATAACCATGAACGTCTCTGGAGAGAAGACCTCAAACGTGGCTATCGTTGGCTGACTCGTCTCCTTCGAGCTCTGCGAAAGGAGCATTTTGAAGTAGCCGCTGCTGGCGAACAGCACATTGCGATGGGCTTTGAAGACCTTGCCCTCCACCAGGATGTTGCAGTCACAGAACAAGTCCTGCTTCCGCTGCTCGTTCAGCTGCTCCAGGAGGTGAGACTGGTGGGAAGAAATCTCCATTCCAGGCGGGGAGTACGAGGAAGGTTTGCTGTAAAGGGAAAAACATCGTCATGACAATCTAAATCAATGATGCTGAATCCTAATTTTAAAACACGAGCTCTCCTTTTAAAAAGCGCTATCACATTGCCAGTCTATCTCCAATCTCTCTGCGGCTGCTACTCTGCATAACAAGAGAGAAGAAACTTAACAACTCCAAAAGAGGTGAGAAGATGTCCCAGCGGGATCACTCCGTATCCCAAAAGAACCGAAATTATGTCGACCAACCCATGATGGTTCTCAGACTCCGCAAGAGAACTTGGCCCTCCCGCCGTGGGCAGAGCCACGGCTGACGCGGGTCCGCGGTGGGCGCAGCCTCTGCCCCGGCGCACCGGGGCCGCTCCAATGCGGCGGCAGCGCCCCGGGGCCGCCGCCCTCCCGGCCCGGGCTCCCCGGCATCGGCCGCGGCCGCCGTCACTCACCGGCCCTCCCGGCCGAATTGGCCGCCCGGTTCCCGGCAGCCCGGGACGCCCGACGGCGCTGGAGCCCGGTTCCCGGCTCGGAGGCGCCTCCCGGTGCCGCTCCCGGTCCCTCCGCGGGGAGACCGCAGCGCCCGCCAGCCCCGGCCGGCTCCGCTCTCCCCTCCGCCGCACCCCCCGCCCCGGGCCGGGCGTGCCGCCCGCAGCCGCCCGCGGGAACGGAGCCGCGGCTGCCGCTCCTCCAGAGCCCCCCGTGTCCCCGCCCGGTGCCCGGTGCCCAGCGCCCGGTGCCGCTCCCGTCCCGCCGCCCGCGGCCCCCTCCTCCGGCAGCGCCCCCGCTCCCGCCGCCCGCCCCGCGCAGCCCCTTTGTGTCCGCGCCCGGGGCTGCAAATGGCGCCCGCCGGGGACGCGGCACCGAACGGCACCGAACGGCCCCGAGCGGCTCCGGGCGGCCCGAGGCGCCCGCGGCCACGGCGGAGCCCCGCGCCCTCCTGGCCGCCTCCCGCTCGCAGCCGCCGCCACAGCCCCGACGCCCGCCCGCTCCTTCCCATCAGCGCAGAGCAGAACGGCCACTCACCGGCGGGGAGCTGCGGGCGGCTGCCGCCGAGCCGGGGGGAGCGGGCGGTGGCTGCGGGATCCCCGGCCCCGCCTCGGGGCTCGCCGTGCCTGGAGGCGACGCGCCGCTGCTCCCGCAGCCCCGAGCCCTGCGAGCCCGAACCGGGAGAGAAACAAAAGGTATTTGCTGACGTGGGCGTTGGACAGAGACGCCCGAGGGCTGGGGACACAATTAAAGGGGCAACGCACCGATTGCAGCCGCAGCCCAGCGCCTGCCTCGGCCCCAGCGCCCCGCGGCCGCCGCCGCTCGCCGCTTCCCACACCCACATGCTGCCCCGAGCCCGCTGCCTGCTCACACGGGGCTTTGTTGTTGCTACCTTTGTGTGTGTGTGGAGGGAAAGCGCCACCTGAACGGTGACCGGCAGAGATCCGGAGCTCCGCGGTGTAGCATTAATGATATTAACTCGATAGAGCAGCATTTTTATAACGGGATTTTTTGTGTGTGTGTGTTCAAACAATGAGGATAGTCCCAAAGCAAAGCGTTGCACGTAGGAGTGCAATACACAGATTGTCCTGTTTTTCCCTTCTGGGTGGAAATGGAATCAGGACGCCTGGTAGAAGACAAGACACTTTCAAATTCGTGCCTGTTAGATGAGATTCTTTCAGTGTTATTCCTCGAGGTCATGGGATGGTTTTGAGAAGGAAGCTCTGCAGTCATCGGTACAGTCCCCTCCTCTGAGCAGGCTGCAAGAACCTGGCCAAGAACAGTTCCCATTTCCACAGTCAAGCGTCGGGTGAGATCGTCAATAGCGTTTAATTTATTCCAGCAGCTAAGCCAAGATAGGGAAGGTTCTTTCCAGCTACTCCTCCCAATTTTCCTTACAAAATCTCTGGTTCTGTGTTCTTGCTCTGTTTAAAATTCTTGATGCACCGAATAAGCCTCCTCTTTGCATTTCATGAGTTAAATAGGATGAAAGGTTATGCCTCCAATGTAGAAAGGTTTTAAGTTAAACAGTATAGAAAATATTTAACTAAATGCTATTATAAGCTTTTCTCAGTAGCCTATCAACTTGTACCCATCACTCAACAGACAGTGTTGGCACAGATTTGTGCCTAATGGAAAAATTCTACAGGCAAGGGCTGGAGGGTTAGAACATCCTTTTCTTCAAAACTCAATCTTTTGGACAGAATTGGAGATTTATTTTTTTTTTTTCCCTTCTATTTAATTTTTGTACTTGTTGCCTCCAACCCACAGTAATTAAAATATAAGAAAGGTAGACATTGGCATGGCTCTGTGATGGGATAACACTGACAGTGACCAGATGCTTCAGGGAAGAAATGTATATTCCATCATTTTATATCCAACAGAGTGTTTTGTGGTTTTTCTCCTTGGAGTTATCATTGAAAACTTCAGATGGAGCCCAAAATCCTGGAGGATGGAACATTCTGCAGAGCCAGGAGTAAGGGAAGGATACCTTTAGCAGAGTCAGCCCTCTGTGAGATCTCTGAGCTTTCAGGTATTTTCAAAGCCACCCTAAATGAATATGTTTGCTTTTTTTTTTCTTATGTCAATTCTTTAGAACTGGAATAGAATCCAAATTACAAAAGGTTGGAAAGGGAGATTCATTCTGAAGTCAGTTTTTTGAGGTCTTTTTTTTTTGTTTAAGAGGGTCTACCCAACTATTTAACCTTTAAAATAAGGACAAAGTGACTTTTTTTTTGATAGTAAATAGGGATGTTTACGTAATTTAAAGAGAGAAAAAAAAAGGAGATTATGTGAAAAAACTAATCAAGCATCACCCAACTCATAGGTTTTTTGGGGGCAGAGAGAATTCTGTAAGAAACACCTGAAAAGGGGGAAAGGGATTTTTTAAATTGGGTATTTCAGCCTTTAAAAGGATGGGAAGATACTGTCAGAAAGTTAGGACAGTTAAAAGGTGAGACATTAATCAGAGGATGATGAACTTTGTCTTCACTCTTGACTGTGGTTTTGTGAACACAAAGTAAACACAAACCAAGCAAAAATAATCACAGAATTCTTGGAAAAGACCTTTAGGATCAAGTCCAGCTCTAAACCTTGTCCCTAAGAGACATAAAGATGAAAGAAATACAAGGAAATAAATAAATTCCGTGGGAACACCCCTATGTGGTCCTCACAGAAATATGAAGAAGACAATCAGAGGCAATGGAAGGAGACAAAAAAGAAAACAAATACTTTCATTTAGAGAAAAAAAAAAACAAAAAAACCAAGAAAATACATGACTGTAAAATGAAGGACGTGGAAAACAGAAGGCACTTAACATTTATCTTGTCCTGCAATACAAAAATAAGGAAACAACGACCAAAATGAAGGCAACAAATGTCAAAATGGCAACTTTTAAAAACCAGAAAAACCATCATTGACCTGTGGGAATGGCAGCTTTGAGCTAAGCCTCCAAGCTTAAGAAGAAGCTTTAAAAATGACTACAGATACCTAGTTATGCTACTGAGAAAAACAACATATAAATCCAGGAAAAAAAAAAAAAAGGCCCTTATTTGCCCAGCAAATCAACAATTAATCTGCCTGTGTTTAAAAAGTAAAAGTCTTCCTGTGGATGGATTGTTCCATTTGCCCATTTAGAGCCACTTCAGATCTCGTTGTGAAGCATCTGGCCCTCAGTATTGTTAGATTTATGATCTCTAATTAAATTGAGTATTGATCCCAAAATCCCTTTGCTTCTAAAGACACCCCCACTATTAAGAAACACTTAATTGTCTGACCTTTGCAGTTGGCAATTAAAGATTTCAGGCCTGGAGAGAACACTTTATTTTCCCCTCCCCTTCCTCCATCCCCAAACACACCCAGACCAGTTCCAGCCACTCATTATCCTGGGACAGCAGGCACTGACACCTGGGATTTATTGTCAAACTGTTTAATGGAAAGAGAAACATCTATGAACTTTGAGCCAAGGTATTCCATATTCTTTCAAATATTTCTTGTTCTGTGTATTTGATTTAGTCCAGGTTGCTCAGGAATATTTCTTAGCCATTTAATAACAGGCATTTTAGGAGTTCAAAAGCTCCAAGAAATTAAATGTCTGTTTTCACATCGAGTCCATTTTTGGGCTGCTGACCAAGTGTCCCATCAAATCGAGTGTAAGTCTTGTTTAAGATGTTTTCATCTGCGTCATCACAAAGGTTTTTAAGCCACCCCCTCCCTAAATCTAAACCAATAAATTATAATTTTTGCAGGAACAATAAAACACCATTTCTTGTGTCCTTGGGACTCTTCCCATGGAGAGCAGGATGCTTAATGCTTACACTGAATTTAGCATCAAGTTCTCAAGTTGTCATTTGTTGGTCAAGTTGGTCACCTGCAGCCTGGAATGAAAATGCTGCACTCTCTGGTCATGATGATACAAGAAAGTTATACAGTTTTTACACAACTAAAAACAAAATAGTGACTTTTTAGCTGTCCCTGGGAAAGATTATATAGTATATATATATATATATATATATATGGGATTGTTGTGTAAGAAACCCCGGGGTTCAGCCAAACATGCTTACAAAGCTGTAAAAAAGAAAAAAAATATATATCATTTTCTAAGTCTACAGCCACTGAGTCCCATGATCCCAAGAATTAGAAGAACACTCCAGTCTGTCCAAGGAATGCAGAGCAATAGGACCCCAGGAGCATCTCCTGCTCCTCTCCTGCTGACTGGGCAAGAGAAACTCACTAAGCAACAAAACTGAGCAGCTCCTTTTGTTAGAGAAGCAGAATTTCTTCATCATTACTGATCTCTGTAGCCTAATTGCAGGTGAAATCACACAAATACAGTGTCTAGAACTTCCAGTACATCTTGGTCTCGCTGGTACAGACTGGAAAAGGTGCACAGAATTCAATATCCTGAGCTGGAGGGGACCCACAAGGAGCATCCAAGTCCAACTCCTGGCCCTGCACCTCCAACAATCCCACCATGTCTGGGCACTTTTGAGAGGTTTTAAAATATTAAAAAAAAAGAGTATTTTAATAGTGCTAACTGAAACAGCCCAGTCTGAGATCCTAATTTTGAGACTAAAAGATCTACTGGCATCACTTAATGATCCAAATTTTTAATTAGTTTGTCTCTGATGTGTTAAGCATTTTTGTGCTCATTTTCTTTTAAAGAAATAGGTCTTGAATGTATGATCTACTAATGATTCACCTCATCCTAGTAAATTTTACAGAAGTCCTTTTCCAGACAAAAGTGCCAAAACATTTTAAATGCTCTTTCCTAATTAGCTGCCTTTTTCCTTATCATAACATGAAGATTTTATGAAATTTCATGGAAGATTCTCTTCACTTCTGAACACTCAAGAGAGGTTGTCTGGTGTGGGGGGTCTTTATACTTTATCACCCACTGATATAAACCCCACCTCTCTACAAGCGTAAAAAATGGGCAATTTACAATAATCTGCAACTAAACAAAAAGTATTTAGACCTCACTCCCTTCCAAGAGGCTTTGAGACGTGCCCCGTTGCCTGCTATAAAACTTATCCACGTAATACTGCAGTTTCCTTGTTTATCCACAATTTCAGGATGGATTCTTTTCAACAAAACAACGCACGGAGAGGGGGGGGGTTCTGCTAACAAACCAGCACGGCCTCAATGACGTGTCCATAAACACATGCAAGTCTGGACCTGTTCAACCACGTGTGTGTCTCTCTGTAGGATCACCACCAGCTGGCAGAGGGCATTTGCTTCCCAGTACATTCTCCCTCTTCCGTGGAATTCCCAATCCTCGCCTTCCAACTACCTAATATTGGGTTTCACTTCCTTCTCCTCCGCTTCATCCTCGCTGTCATCCACCTGCTGGATGACCAAGTCGGTCGAGCCGTCCTCCACGATCTCCACGTCGGACCTGTTGTCCTCCCCGCCGTAGTGCCACCTGGAATCCTTGTCCCCATCCTGGGGGAACTCCAGAGGCGCCTCAGCCTCCAAGTCAATGCGGATGCTGTCGATGCCAGCCTCGGCCAGGCACTCGTTGCACAGTCTGTAGCGCCGCGTCCCCTCCTGCACCACTTGTCCCGTCAGCTCCGTCACGTGGCGCTTGCACTTCCTGCAGATGGGCTTGCACGCCTGGTGGATCTGGGGAAATCAGAAGAATCAGAAGGGATGGGTTTGTAAAGCATCCACCAAGAGGGGTGGATTTTTTTTATTTTTTTTTTTTGGGGAGGTGACAAAAATAAAAAGCAGCGTCGCCTCGATTTGAGAAACATCAAATGCTGAGCTGCACCAGCCCAGGCATGGTAATTGCCCACTGGAGCTCTCACAGGCTGCAGAAAGAACCTCTGCAAGCCATCAATTACCCAACAAATTCCTCCCTTTTCCTGCAAATTATCCTTCAGTTTGACTGCAACCAAACCCAATTAATTTTCTATTCCCCTCTCCTTTACAGGAGTCATTAGATCAACCAGATACACTCACACTGTGTTTAATTAGCCAGATTTACACGTTAAATAAATCATGCCGTTGCTAAAAATATACTCACGGTTCGAAAATGGCTGCTGAGGTGATCCAGCCTGCTGAATCTCTTCCCACACGCCTCGCAGGGGTACGGCCGCTCTCCCGTGTGACAGCGAAGGTGACGCTTGAGGTCGGCTTTTCTCTTCACCACGTGGCTGCAGAATGGACACTTGAACCTCATCCTGGCCAGGTCATCTGTCAGAAAAGAATGGGATTTAAAAAAAAACCAAAGAAATCGAAGTCGTGTCATGGAACGCTCTAGGAAAAAGTGTTTTATGAGAAGAACAGCACGTCAGTTTTGTTAAAACGGTATTCACGGGTTGTTTCAAGCACAAAGATTTTGTGTTTTCCCGTAGATTACATGGGAATGCAACAAAGGACCATTAGCTGTATTAACACAGTCCTGGCAAAGCCAGCTTGGACAGGGCTTGGAGCAACCTGGGAGAGTGGGAGGTGTCCCTGCCCATGGCAGGGAGTGGAGCAAAGTGAGCTTTAAGGTCCTTTCCCACCCAAACCATTCTGTGATTTCATGAAAATGAGCTTAAAAATACCCCAACTTACATTTATTTTTTAATTTAATACCCCAGGTACTTCAAGAACTCAAAAATCATTTAAAAATCAAGAGTTAAACTTCCCAAACGTCCCTTTCTGGACGATACATCTGTCTTTTTGGCAGCTGTGCTTTACTCTTAAGCAAGACCTATTTTCCCAGGAGGATTCACAGGTGTGCGTGTCCCTTCAGCACTAAAGCCCACTCACCTTCAGCCCAGTTCCCCATGACTCCCAGGATGGAGGGCATGCTCCCGTACTGCTCCTCAGCTTTGGAGGACTTGGATTTACTGGAGGAGCGGGGTGACTCGTGCTCCTGCTGCGACACTGCCAAGCCCCTGGGCATCACCTCAGCCCCTTGGCCGAACTGGAAGCCCACGTGAGGAGCTTCGACCTCCGTGTCGATGTGAACTTGCTCCTCGGCCGGCGCAGCGTGGCCGGCAGGCTCGGCAGCCCTGTCCTCCAGCTTGCTTGATTTATAGTGGGGGATGTCAGAAGGCTGCTGCAGCCCCAGGTGCCGGGATTTCTTGATGGAATCCTGCCTCTGCTCGTGTTTGGACAGCTGCTGCTGGGTATTTCTTTGAGAGGTGGGGTAATAGTTGAAATTGCTCCAAGCGTTCCCGCCCATCATACAAGTCCCAGGGTCTGGGCTCGAGTGGGAATGCGGGGGGCTGCTCTCTGCCCTCCAGCCTCCACTGTACACACAGGATCGGTCCACGCCGTTGGAACTCACATCTTTGTCTGACAGGCTGAAGTAACGATCCTTCTCCTTCTCACTGATGTCCAGCGACGACTTTATGAAGGTTTTACACACGCTGATCACATCGGTCATCTGCAGGTAGCTGGCGGCCGACATCACTTCGATGACATTCTGACCAGTGAGGGACAGTTTCCCTGAATACACAAAATCCAGGATGACTGTGAAGGTGTCGGGAGAAAAGGCCTGGAAAGTGGCTGTCGTGGACTGACTCGTCTCCTTCGAGCTCTGCGAAAGGAGCATTTTGAAGTAGCCGCTGCTGGCAAACAGCACATTGCGATGGGCTTTGAAGACCTTGCCCTCCACCAGGATGTTGCAGTCACAGAACAAGTCCTGCCTGCGCTGCTCATTTAGTTGCTGCAAGAGGTGAAACTGGTGGGAAGAAATCTCCATCCCAGAAAAGGTGAAATGAAACGTTGCTCTAAAAAAAAACGAAGAAAATTGTTACACTCTTGACTTCGATGCCGTGTAACTCAGCCAAAGATGTCAGACCCAATTTCACGGCTACCTTTACAAAGAATCTAATTTCTTTAAATCTATAAATATATCTAAACCACGATATGCTCAACCACAGATTCATTTTCCAACAGCACAAGAGGGATGAACAAAGCCAAGACCACGTTATTTGGCAGGGACGGGTGTGCTACAGCCGGGAGCATCTCCATCCCCGGGCTGCGGGGCTGGACTCGTGCCGCCCGCTGGAGCTGCGCAGCCTTCGGGCAGCTCCAGGAAGACGAGGAGCCAACAGCAGCTGCGGCTGCGAGCGCGGCCATGCCTCGAACCGGCGATTCCGCCTCGCCCCGCTCCGCCCGGGCTCCAGCCCCGCCGCCGAAGGCTCCGGGAGCGAGGCTCGGCGGCAGCGCCCCGGCCCCCCCGGCATTGGCCGCGGCCGCCGTCACTCACCGGCCCGCCCGGTTCCCGGCAGCCCGGGACGCCCGACGGCATCGGAGGCGCCTCCCGGCCCCGCTCCCGGTCCCGTTCCCTCCGCGGGGAGACCGCAGCGCCCGCCAGCCCCGGCCGGCTCCGCTCTCCCCTCCGCCCGCACCGACCGCCCCGGGCCGGGCGTGCCGCCCGCAGCCGCCCGCGGGAACGGAACCGCGGCTGCCGCTCCTCCAGAGCCTCCCGTGTCCCCGCCCGGTGCCCGGTGCCCAGCGCCCGGTGCCGCTCCCGTCCCGCCGCCCGCGGCCCCCTCCTCCGGCAGCGCCCCCGCCGCCCCCGCTCCCGCCGCCCGCCCCGCGCAGCCCCTTTGTGTCCGCGCCCGGGGCTGCAAATGGCGCCCGCCGGGGACGCGGCACCGAACGGCCCCGAGCGGCTCCGGGCGGCCCGAGGCGCCCGCGGCCACGGCGGAGCCCCGCGCCCTCCTGGCCGCCTCTCGCAGCCCGGGCTGGCTGCGGGGCCCGTTCCGCCCTAAAGCCAGCGCCCTGGCCGGCCTACCGGAGCCGCCACTCACCGGCGGGGAGCTGCGGGCGGCTGCCGCCGAGCCGGGGGGAGCGGGCGGTGGCTGCGGGATCCCCGGCCCCGCCTCGGGGCTCGCCGTGCCTGGAGGCGACGCGCCGCTGCTCCCGCAGCCCCGAGCCCTGCGAGCCCGAACCGGGAGAGAAACAAAAGGTATTTGCTGACGTGGGCGTTGGACAGAGACGCCCGAGGGCTGGGGACACAATTAAAGGGGCAACGCACCGATTGCAGCCGCAGCCCAGCGCCTGCCTCGGCCCCAGCGCCCCGCGGCCGCCGCCGCTCGCCGCTTCCCACACCCACATGCTGCCCGGGAGGGGATGCGATGCCCTAAATCCCTCCTTTTCACACCTTTATCTATAGCAGGGGCCTCGATGACCCAAATCCTTCTCCTTTCTCTTGCTGCATCCTCCAAAGGAGATGTGACATCTTCTTTTCTCTGTTGGTATCTGTTATCTTCTGAAGAAAGCATGGCTGAAAGCGAAACCTGAACCTCTCACCTTCTCTCCCTCGAAGTTTAGTAGCTTTCTCCTTCCTCTTCTTACCACCAGGGTCTTTTCTGTGATTTTGACGCCCCAGTTATTTTTCATAAATATTTATTTTCCCATGGAAACCGTTCTTCCTTAACCGAGCCCTTTGTGGCATTTTTGGCCTTCCCTTCCCTTACTTCAGGCATTCCACCTTGAAACAATTTATCTTCCTTTCCTCAGTGTAGCAAAATTGACTAAAGACTTTATCTAGAAGATAACAATCCAAAGACTCTTTCCTTTGATCCTTAGAACCATTCTCCCACTAATTCATATACATTTATTCGTCTCCGATTTATATCATTCATATTTTGTATACATAGATATATATGTAACAATATTTTTTCCAGCTTAATTCCCCCCTTTACATAAACTTTCTTAGTTTTGTAGATTCTCCTTTCCAACCCAGGCCATGCTCTTAAAATCTTCATGAGACCCATTCTACTTCTGTAAGATTCTGCTCGAAATTAATAATTCTTGAACATGAAACAACTGGAATTCACACCAGCTTCTCACAGCTCTTACCACTGAGAAATAAAGAACACAACCAACTAAACAGACTGTTTAATGTATAAACCAGAACACTTATTTTTAATATTAGATTTTAATATATCTCGAATTTATCAATTTCACGTTTCTTTTGGCCTGTCAAGGCATTTAACTACCCCCTCTTTTTAATTAACATGGAATTACAGATCCAAGGATGGTCTGGGCTGGAAAGGCCCTTGAAGACCATGGGCAGGGATATCTTGTTGCTTGATATTCTACATATTTTTTCTATATTTCTACCCGAATTATTTCATCAGCTGAAAGCTTCTCTTGGAGAAGAATTGTCTGGAGGTATTTGTTCTGTTTGACTTGCCTGGGTGGTGCTTTCACTTGTCTGTCAGTGGGGTTTTTGTATCAATGTCAACAGGAGCCTGAGGGTTCTCCTTCTGCCACCAACAGGCAAGAGAATTTAAAAAATATGGGGGGAAATTTCAGTGTTATCTGGAGTAGCTTAATTAGAATTTTTAACGATGCTCCAAGTGCTTTCCTCAGAGCACTTCCTGCTCCCTGCTCTGTGCTCTGGGTCCAGAAACAGCCACAGAACAAACTTTGGTTTTCTCCTCCACGGGGCTGATTTCATCCTGTTGTGCACAGTGATAAACATCCCAAACTACCTCAGACACGCAGAGAGATTTTTGGTTCGCGTTTCTAAATTTTAGAGCTAATTTCGGCTGAGAAAGTTCCTCTTGAGATGCTGTTTGGAGAGTTTATCCAGAGGGAATGTGCTTGGCAGCTGTGTGAAGGAGGTGAAGGAGCTGCTCCTCACAGCCAGAGTGTGAAGAGTCTGCTCTTCAGAGAACAACTGCACTAAAATATTGATATTTTTCTTGCTCCTAGAAAAATTAAAGCACATTTCTCCTTGGGTTTGGTAACCAAATAGGATTAACAGTAAAAAAATATATAATAGTATAGTGTATTATATTATAATATTTTGATTAACAGTGGCACCAGTTAAAAGATTTCAGTTTTCCTCAGCATAAATATTCCTCAGGAATCACAGCCTTCAGTGATGGTGCGTTTTCTAACTTTAATTATCCAAGGATTTTTTTTTACCAAGGAAAAACTCGAGAGCCTGTATTAGAACAACTTAAGGAACTGTTCAAAGCCTAGAAATTAATTAGGAATGACATTACAATTTTCACGTGATCACTTCCAGCTTGGATTTGGGGTTTCTTCATTTGCATCGTCGTTCTTGTCCTCAGCTTTCCCAAGGACCAAACCAGGAGTTGAATCTCCCAGGATTGGAGCTCCACCTTCTCGTTCAAACACAAATCCAAATTTCCCAGTACAAATCCTTGGGGCCTCCAGGGTACGAGGAGATCGTTTCCTTTTTTAAAATGAGCAGGAAATCGGGATGTCCTGTCCTAAACCCCCGAGTCCAGGGAGGAATCTTCCCTCTGGCAGCAACGACAGATTTAGGAAAAGTCGGAGATGTGGCGGAACCACAAATCCCAATCCTGTTCTAGGACAATTAAAACCCTCGTGAAACCCTTATCTTCACCCGGGAACACCCAAACGTCCCATATTTACACACAGCTCCTGTTGATGATTTAGGGCCGGACTCAAACAATTCTCCTCCCCAAATCACCAGAGTCTTTGACACCCTCTGATAGCCCTTGAGTGCTCTGCTGCTTTCCTCCTCCTTCCCCTACAAAGAATCCTTTTCATCAAGGGTGGAGATAACCACCCTCATCCCCTCTTCAGCGTCTCATCTCTTTCATGGAGAGAAAAAAAAAAAAAAAAAAAAATTGAAAGATTGTGTACCTGCAGCGAGATTTTTTTGTGAAATATCCGATATAATTCAAGATTTTTTTGGTAAGGGTATTTGGGATGCTGTCCTCCCCATTCACACATGCATTTCTCCCTAGCTGGGCTCAGTGTCTGCTTCCCAACAAGAAAAATGAGAAGTTTTAAAAGGAGTTTTAAAAGTTGAATTAACATAAAACTACAAAGGCTGTTTAAAAAACCAAGTCAGTGTTAATAAAATAAAAGATTTTCTACAAATCTCACTTGGCTGGGGTTTAAGTGAACAGGATCCTTTTAGTCCTTTCCTTCCAAAAACCTGATTTTTCTTGCAAACTAGCTGTCCCCCAAAATGGATCTACTGATTTTTAAACCAAATTAATTAAGTGGAAATATTAATTATTTCATTTTAATGCCAGAAATTGAAACGTGAGCCTCAATCTAGACACTCGCAGGTTTACTCAGGCAACATTTGAACGGTAAAAAAAATCAAAGCAACCCTCTCAGAGAGTTTTATTTTTCTAGACAATCAAAAAACTCCAGAATGCTCCAAGATCCACAAATAGAGTTCAGTCACTTCCACAAATAAGGGTCAGTTAATAAGAATTTGTCATCGTTACTGGACTAAAGGACTTTGGTTATGAAACTCTCTTACAAAACATCAGGAAATTCGACTACCACATTTGGAAGATTTACAAGGGCCTTGCACCAAGAGGTTAAATGCACTACAAATACCAGTGCAGCATGTATTCCTTCATAACGTGAAATACAGTGCATTTCTGTGCAAAAATACATTAAAATGTGTATTCCTAAACAAAGTCAAGTACAACGAGCTAAGTTTTAAGATATGTCATCTTCACGGCCTTTAAAAACCTTTGAGGAAGAGATTCTATTCGAAATAACTCCCCTAAAACCATGATTTTCGATTCTTCATCAAGCACCACAGGAAGGTATTTAAACAGCCAACGTCATTGTCTCAAAGCTTGTAGATGTTGCATCTACAAATGGAAGATTTCAGGAAAAAAAACCAAAAACATCCAGAAAACAAAGCGGAAAGCACAAGCAAACGGATTCACATGAACACCCCGGTCACAAGAATGTGCATATAAACTCCATCCTCTTCTACATCTCAAAGGCTGAAAAGACTCCACAGGGAAAACAAAACCAAAACGAAGCAGCACAAAAAAATGACAATTTCACAGGAAACCCCGAGTTCGGTGGAACTTTCCCTGTGGAAAAGCCGCCCCCCGCCCGCCCCGGACCCCTGACAGCTCCATTCTCTAGGCACAAACACACAAGGACAACCTCTAAGACCAAAGACAGCAGGGGGGAAAGGGAAAGGTCTCTGCAGCCATTCCTGCAGCTTCCAAAGGGTTCATTTTCCCTGCTCCGAGTGTCTCCACAGGCTCAGAGTCAGCAGAGCTCTGAACTTCCCGACCTCGTGGAGCACGAGCCAGACCCAGCTGATGTTCCAGGTCTGGTGGCTTCTACCAATATTTACAACGAGGTGGAATCTTCATGACCACGGCTGGGGGTGCCTGGTCACTAAATATTAATTGGATCCCTATTTACATTCCTGCCCCGCTTCCAGAAAAAACTCGGAATATCCACGGCTCTCAAGGCAGAAAGTCCCTCCTTTGTCACCTTTGTCACCTTTATCACCCTTTGGTTCTGGGTGGACTCAGCAAAACTCCAGCAGTCCAAAGGACGAGCCCTGGGGAGGCTGGAAGGTGCTTTTCCAACCATTCCAGTTGGAATGACGATGTTGTCTGACAATTCACAAGCCCCACATTTTGCTCAGGTTTTCAAGAGCGCCAAGGAGCCAAAACCACGGCAGGATTTTCAGAGGAGCTCAACTCCAAAGGTGGCACCTCCATGAGTTTTCCCCTCAATGTCCCTGAATTCAGATTTGACTAAAACAGGGGCTCTAGAGCAGGGAATGTTTTAAAAGTCTTTTCCTGTGTCCCAGCTCCTACAAACTCAAATTTCCAGCTGACTTGGAACAGGGATGACTGAAACTCACCCAAATTAAGGGCCAGAAAGTAAAAGCAGCCCATTACCTGGTGACACTCACCAAGAACTTGGACCAGACCACTCCAAAAGAAGTCTCTTTACCTTCTGCTCTTCTCAGCAGCCACCAGTAAAGTGAATTCTTTAAAAAGAATTTAGTTTCTTCTTTCCTCATCCTACCTGGTGTGCCAATGAACCCTTGGCTGCACTCGTGAGAGCAGAATCACCTCTCACAAAGAAATCTGACGTGACAGTGGGACTGTTCCACTGCTGCATGAAGCAGAGGGAGAAGATGAATTGCTCTTTTTTTTCAACGTGTACAAGAAAAGCACGAGGTATGCAGAAAAAAACCCCACCAAACCCTGGTTAAATCAGAGGGCTCTTGGGTTTTTTAGGCTTGCCAAGTGGAAAATCTTTACACCCAAAACCCCTCAGGAAACAGCACCAAGTGGGAGGAACTGCTCACTCTTTGTCAGCCAAATCTGTCTACGGAATTCTGCCCCAGCCAAAAAGACTCATCAGATTTGCCTTTTCATGCAACACTTAGGAACAGCAGAGTGAAGAAGCATTAACAGTCTTATTTCACAGTATATTTCAGTTTTGTCCCTTTGTCAGGGAACAGGAGGTCACCCCTAAACAAACAGGCTTTCTAGTGCTGCTGGGTTTTCTTCTAAAGCTCCCCAGCCTGAGTTTTATTAAAACTTGCTGCTGGAAAGGTGACAAAAATCTCACCTCCTTTGAAAATCTTTAGCTGCCCTGGCAAAGAAACAGGAGGTTTACAGAGGAGATTAAAAAAAAAAAATTTTGGATAAAATCACAAAACAAATCATAAATCACGAGAGGATCCCTGAATTCTGAAAGAAATTACAGTACAAGAGAAAGAAAAGAATTCCAAAAGGGCATTCAGGGCTCTTTTATGGCATAGCTCAGATATTTCACTGCTCCTCAGCTACACCAGGTGTGGATCTGGTTATTCAATCTGCCACAGTCAGAATTCCCAAGGAACCTGCTTGACAGCTTTTGACTCCTATTGTAAAAAGCTGAAAAGAATTTGGGCTTTTCTCTTAGTCCTGGCCACTAAGACACCATTATTTGTGCTTAATATTTAAGCCAAGACTACTGATATCTGAGTGACAATAAAGACACAGCTGAAGATCTACAGCCTGAGCTCTTAGGGAGAGGAAGATGCAGTAAAAATTCAGAAAGAGAAGCTTGGTCTCTAAATTCCTGCAATTAATTGTGTGAAATAGATTTATTCTTCCTGTCTATCCTTTCAGCAGCAGCATATTTTGTTTGTGTTTGTTTTTGTTTTTGTTTTTTTTGTTATCCTGGTTTTTCTGCCCTGGTTTCCAGGTCAAATCCAGTCTCAGCAAACATTTATGGTTCATAATTTAGATAGCACTGTCCTAAGATCACAGATTAGCTTAGAAAAGTCCCAAGGTAAGAGACGTAAACCACATTTCATGTCATCTTCAGAGAAGAGGTGGTGTCCCTCTCAGATCAGGGATTAAGAACCATGACTCATTATTTGAAGAAGCCTGTCCCCAAAACAACCCAGAGGTGTTCCACCTGCAAAACCAAAACCAGGAGGCAGAGAAACTGCTCGAGTCCAACCTCTGTGAGCCCCAGACAGAAGAGTCTTCACAGATTTCTGGTGCACAGCACTGAAAACTTAAAAAGCATTAAAAATTCCAATTCTCCCCGCGATTGAGTGAATTAAACCCCAGAATAATAAACCCCAGCACAGTGTCACTGATTGAGCAAACGTGCAGTTTTCTGCCAGGGAAACCTCTCAGCGCTCCCCTTCTCCTCTCTCACTGCTACATCAAAGCCTCTCTGTCTGACAAACTCCGCTGGATCTCCTGCTTGTCGTCGCCATCCTCATCCTCAGCCGGGTCGTTTTCCTCTCCAGACTCCACATAGATGGGCCAATCATTGTCAGCATCTCCTTTCTCCTGCCCTTCTGAGGCCGTTTCCACGAGGCTGAGGTTGATGGGCACGGAGTCCTCGTGGGTGGTGGTGACACAGGTGCAGCTGTCGCAGAGCCCGAAGCGCCGCAGGCCCTGGGACAGGCTGTTGGTGAAGGTTCTCCTGCAGCCCTTGCAGATGATGGGCTTGTTGGAGCGATGGACCTGCAGGGAAAAGAGCAAATTTGAGGGGGAAATAAAAAACAAAAGGCAATTTGCTGATGTGGTTGGACACCACCGTGACACAAGGCTCCGACTTCAGAAGGCTGAAGATGACGCCTTTATTTTTGGGATGTGTCTCCCTTTTATGCTATTCTACACAGACCAATTTGATTGGTGACACGAAGACAAACCTCTTCACTCCCATTGGTCAGAGCACAGGACATCAAGGAGAAATCCCTCCTAGGGCAAGGAATGCAAACACAAAGTTACAGCTACAAAAACACTTCCCTTGTTTACAGAAAATTCCCTGGGAAAAGAATTTCAGAAAAACAAATCACCACAGGCACGAACCAGGGCTACAATTTGCTGCTTTGGAGAGATTGTCAGAGCAGGGAAATGGCCACGCTTCAGCTGAAGGGGATCCCACAGTGATTCTGGCCAGAAATATTTGGGCTGCCCGAGTATAAAAATCATGGAATGGTTTGGGTTGGAAGGGACTTAGAGCTTGTTCAGCCCATGGAAACCTTCCAGAATCCCAACTTTGTCCAACCTGGCCTGGGACACTTCCAGCAATTGGGAATCCACAACCTCACACCCTCAAAGGGCAGAATTCCTTCCCAAAATCCAATCTAACAGATTGGGAGAGCAAAACAACCAAATCCTTATTGTCCAGTTCAGGAGAAACACCCAACAGCAAACACACCAAAACAATGAACCAAATATTATCATTAATTGGAAAGCTTCTCTCACATTGGCAACACTCATCCTCTTCAGGAAATACAACTGGAAAATGCCAAGAAAACCTTTGAAATAAAGTCCCTGGTGGATATGTTATAAATAACTATGTAGTTATTGGCTTTCACTATTAGCTATTTCACTATTGGCTTTTGCAAATTATTATTAATCACAATTTTGATGTAGTACACTTGTAATCACTTTTAACTGCTTTAATATAGTATAATCTGTTAGTTTTTGTAGCCAATGCCCTGTGTAGCACATATATATATATATAATAGTGTGATAAATATAATTATAGCTTAGACTTTGAAAAATATTAAATTAGAGACTGTGTGTTGTGCACTGTAATGTTAAATGCTTTAATTTATATAACTAACTATCAATGGTAGGAATAACTCAGATAATTGTGTGAAATAATTGTGTTGGTTCAATGTACTTACGGAGCATCTTATCTAAATGATAATATTAAAAAGAACCAGGAAAATAAACACCAAGAGAAAAAAAAAATGCAGGAAATTTACTACTGACCCTCCAGCTTATCAGAAAGTATCAAACAACAAAACAGAGCCTGGAGAAGAGATGAAATAGATGGATTTCATCTGCAGGATGGCATGAAGACAAGCCAAAAGTGGAACCAAGCAAAAGAATTCCTGGAACATGTAAACTCACAGGAATGCTTGAATATCTATAATCTCCATGAATACGCATTGTTTTAAGAAAATTGTTTTAAGCTAACTGCCTAAACTGGCAGTTTGCCAAGCATCCAGCTCTGTGAACAGCCCCTTTGATCCTTTAGGAAACTTCTCAAAATTTAAAAATTTTTACTTTTTAAATCAGAATCAGAGTCGTTAGGTTGGAAGAGACCTCTGAGATCACCAAGTCCAACCCAACTCTGACACCTCACCTCACCCCTGGCCCCAGTGCCACATCCAGTCTGCTTCAAACACGCCCAGGGATGGGGACTCCACCTCCTCCCCGGGCAGACCATTCCAGGACTTTATCACCCTTTCTGTAAAATCCTTTTCCCTGATACCCAACCTGTATTTCCCTTGGCCCAGCCTGAGGCTGTGTCCTCTCGTTCTGTCAGTGCTGCCTGGAGAAAGAGCCCAGCCCCAGCTGAGCACAGCCACCTTTCAGGGGCTTGTGGAGAGTGCTCAGGTCACCCCTGAGTCTCCTTTTCTCCAGGATAAACACCCCCAGCTCCCTCAGATTCCTCACAGGGTTTGTGTTCCCAGCCCCTCACCAGCCTCGGGGCCTCCTCTGGATGGGCTCAAACATCTCAAATGTCCTCCCTGAACTGAGGGGACAGAGCTGGACACAGCACTCAGTGTCCATCCAAACTGGACACAGCACTCAGTGTCCATCCAAACTGGACACAGCACTCAGTGTCCATCCAAACTGGACACAGCACTCAGTGTCCACCCCAAACTGGACACAGCACTCAGTGTCCATCCTGAACTGGACACAGCACTCAGTGTCCATCCAAACTGGACACAGCACTCAGTGTCCATCCCAAACTGGACACAGCACTCAGTGTCCATCCTGAACTGGACACAGCACTCAGTGTCCACTGTAAACTGGACACAGCACTCAGTGTCCATCCAAACTGGACACAGCACTCAGCGTCCATCCAAACTGGACACAGCACTCAGTGTCCATCCCAAACTGGACACAGCACTCAGTGTCCACCCTGAACTGGACACAGCACTCAGTGTCCACCCAAACTGGACACAGCACTCAGTGTCCATCCTGAACTGGACACAGCACTCAGTGTCCACCCCAAACTGGACACAGCACTCAGTGTCCATCCCAAACTGGACACAGCCCTCAGTGTCCATCCTGAACTGGACACAGCACTCAGTGTCCACCCCAAACTGGACACAGCACTCAGTGTCCATCCAAACTGGACACAGCACTCAGTGTCCATCCTGAACTGGACACAGCACTCAGTGTCCATCCCAAACTGGACACAGCACTCAGTGTCCATCCCGAACTGGACACAGCACTCAGTGTCCATCCAAACTGGACACAGCACTCAGTGTCCATCCTGAACTGGACACAGCACTCAGTGTCCACCCTGAACTGGACACAGCACTCAGTGTCCATCCCAAACTGGTCACAGCACTCAGTGTCCATCCCAGAGCTGGACACAGCACTCAGTGTCCATCCAAACTGGACACAGCACTCAGTGTCCACCCCAAACTGGACACAGCACTCAGTGTCCACTGTAAACTGGACACAGCACTCAGTGTCCATCCCAAACTGGACACAGCACTCAGTGTCCACTGTAAACTGGACACAGCACTCAGTGTCCATCCCGAACTGGACACAGCACTCAGTGTCCACTGTAAACTGGACACAGCACTCAGTGTCCATCCAAACTGGACACAGCACTCAGTGTCCATCCAAACTGGTCACAGCACTCAGTGTCCACTGTAAACTGGACACAGCACTCAGTGTCCATCCTGAACTGGACACAGCACTCAGTGTCCATCCCAAACTGAGACACCCAGAACCGAACACAGCCCTCAATGTCCGGCCTCCCCAAACTCTTTCCCACTTTTCCTGCTGTGACAGAAGGAGCGGCCGGTGTCACAGATGCCCCATGTCACCAAAGGCACTCACGCTGAGGGCGTGGCTGCGCAGGTGCTCCTGGCGGGTGAAGCGCTTCCCGCAGGTCTCGCAGGGGTACGGCCGCTCCCCGGTGTGCGAGCGGATGTGCCGCTTGAGGATCCCCTTCTGCTTGGCCGTGTAAGGGCAGAACGGGCACTTGTGCAGCTTGATGGGCACCACCAGCACGTCACCTTGGGGATAAAAACACACTGGGTTAGCTCGGGGCTGCCGCTCGGGCTCCTCGCTGCCAATCTGAGGGTGAGAGGTGTGTTTTTCTCCCTCTCGCCCGTGCTGGGCTTACCTGGGATTTCCTCAGCTCGTGCCATTGCAGAGTTCATGCGGCTGCAGTGCCCTGGGAAATCAGCCTGACTGCTGCTCCTGACAGCAAAACGCTCATTTTATTTTAGGAAGTTTTTTAATTAAGTGCCAAAAATCTGCTTTTAGTGAAGTGGGGTCTCTGCTCCATCTCAGCCACTTCCTTTTGTTTGAATTATTAAACCATTAGCGTTAAACAGCATCAGAAACTAAAACCTCTAACACAAACTGCAGGCAGGAATAGCACATTTTGTCCATGTGTTTTCATATTTAGATATGAAAATACGACTCTGTTTCTACTGCCCTCCTGATGGGAATAACAAGATGAAGGAGCCCAATACATTTCCTGACAATATTTTACTGTTCCTAA
Organism: Sylvia borin; assembly: GCA_014839755.1. Lineage (NCBI taxonomy): Eukaryota > Metazoa > Chordata > Aves > Passeriformes > Sylviidae > Sylvia > Sylvia borin. The sequence continues at coordinate 4,723,200 of CM025981.1, read as the reverse complement.
AACCAAACCACAAGTAATCCACAATTGATGGAGTCAGGTGCAAGAACAGAAATCAATTTGAAGATCCCATTTTACAAAAACCTGGGCGCTGCCAAGCTTTTCAGCACCAGCCCAGCTTCCCTTCCAGCAGAACGGTGGAGATGTGATGCCAAAGGAATAATTTTCCCTGTTCCAGGCCCTGATTCAAGGCAGTGTTTTGTGTGTCAAGCAGGTGAGGCCGCAGAGCATCCTTTGGATGAAGGTTTATCCGACCCACTATCAAAAAAAGGTGTGTCTGGTATTAATGATGTGAGTGAGAGACAGCTCACCCCATTCTGAAGCTTCCCAAGGGATTACAAATCCCTGCTGGGCATTTAGAGCTTCATTAAAACCCCAACCAACCCAGTACTTAAGTTTTGTTTTGCTTCCATCCAGTGCTCTACAGGTGCCTGTTTCCCCTCCTTCTGCCGTGAGGGATGACAGGAGCAGAGGTGGACACTTGAAGTGATATTTATCTCCTCTCTTAACCTGAGTGCACCGTTCTTTTATGAGGACCTTGTATTTCTCATTTCTGGTGCCTTGTGAAGAAGCTGAGGCAGCAGCACCATTGAAAGCTGAGGCACTCCCACTCTCCTCCCTGCTACAAAGTCCTGCTTTAACACAGAAACAGAAGCAATGGAAGGTTCGGTTTCTTTTCCCTCACTCCTACTCAAACCCCATCTCCCACTAACATTTCTGACACATTTCCAGGACTCTTGATGCTCCCTATCAAACTCTGGAAGCATTTCCCTTTTAATGACTCACGAGCAGCCTGGAGATGTCGGAAAAAGAGAAGTGAAATTTGTGTGTTGGATGTTCTTGCCTTGCCACACGTCAAAAAGCACCAACGTGAGCGGTGACAGCCCTGCTCTGAGAGGAAACCCGGATCTGTGTTTTTATCAGTGCCCTGTTTGAAAGCAGTGAGAGGATTTGTCACTTTTATTGGCTTTAAGGTCACACGGGCAGCTTGAGCTGGAGGTGACATGAAAATAAATTTGCTGGCTACAGTCAGTGCCAGCCCTGTGGCATCTGTCACATCCTTGGCACCTGTGACACTCACAGTTTGTCAGAGACACCTCCTGGCCTCCCAAGGCCGTTTGGACAAGGCACTTATTAAAAAAAACATATAAAATGCCCCAATCTTTATTGTCCACATCAGGAGAAATGCACATGGGCATGATTTTCTTCTTCTCCAGGTGCCTGACAGTGCTGCCAGGAAATATTCCTGAGATATTTCCAACTGCTGCTGGGCTCGGGGCAGCTGAAAAGTGAAAAAAGCCTCATCTTTATGCTGCACCACGGAGTTGAAAGCTTTCAGTGCTCCTAAAGGACTTGTAGGAATCCCTCAGTGTCGGATAAAACAGATTCCTGCCCTCTGAAGTTCCAAGCAGGAGCAGCACTGGCAGGAGCTGTGATGGGATGAGCTCCTCCTGCTGCACCAGGTCCCTCCTGTGGCAGCTCAGCTCCTGTTGGGTTGCTCTTTATGACCATCAGGAGGGAAAAATTCCTTTTTAAAATGCACCTGCCGTTCAATGAGGTGCCACTGAGTTTGTTTATTGAAGAAGAATCACCCCCAGTGGAGTCTGGGGGTGATCTGGCAGCTGCAGAAGAGCTGTCAGGAATACTCACCTGCCACGGGCTGCACCGAACAAACGAGTACAGCTGCTTTAAAAGTGCACAACAAGAGTTTATTTCACCGTGCCAAAATATTCAGCAAAATACTCTCGAACAAGAATAACAAAAGAAGTGGCCCAACAAAGCTGTTCCCTGGTCCACTGCACAGCCTGCACCCCCCGAGTCCTCTCACCTGTGTCCTCACCATACCAGTCGCCGTGAATGTCCATCATGGAGCTCATGGCTACTCCTGCATCCTCAGCCCTACCCTCAAATCCCCGGACAAAGTGATGCACCACGTCCTCCTTCCTCGGGGCCGAGCTGTTGCGCAGCAGAGCCTCCAGGAACTGCTTCATGTGGTAATTGTTGCAGGCCAACTCCACGGGCTGCCCTTCTTCCATCTGCTCCAGCGAGATGGGCGCCGGGTACTGCGGCAGCCGCTCGCCCACCTCCACCTCCACCTCGTCGGGGTCGAATTCCACCTTGGGTTCCACCCCTTTGGGCAGCGAGGAGGAGCCATCGGGGGAGTCACTGCTCAGAGGGTCCCTGGCCACCAGCTCCAGGGGCTGGCAGCTGCTGCAGTCCCCGCAGGGAGGGTCCCGCTGGCATTCTGGAATCCTCTCCTTCTCCTGCAGCGACGACACGGAGGCTGAGCTCTTGAAAGCGCCCAAGGATGTTCCTTCCCTGGCTGAGCTCCCGCTGTCAGCCTGGTAAAACGCCGCTTCCCTCTCGATTTTCCTGCAGATGTCCAAGGAGGACCTGATGTAGGTTTTGCAGAAGTTCACCACGTCGGTCATCTGCAGGTAGCTGGCGGCCGACATCACCTCGATGACGTTCTCCCCGCACAGATCCAGCTTCCCGGAGTAGAGGAAATCCAGGATGATGGAGAAAGCCTCGGAGGTGACGATGTCCAGCGAGGCCGTGCTGTGGCGCCCGCTGTCCTGGATGTAGTGGATGAGCAGCGCTCGGAAGTAGCCGCTGTTGGCGAACAGGATGTTCTTGTGCGCTTTGAAGATCCTGCCCTCCACGATGATGCTGCAGTCGCAGAAGAAATCCCGTTTGCGCTGCTCGTTCAGCTCCCCCAGCAGTTTGGTGTAGTACGACTGCACTTCCATGGCTGTGCCGGGAACAGAGAGAGCGTCAGCACCGGGGACACCGGCACCCCCGGGACACCCCTGGGACACCCCCGGGACACCCCCGGGACACCGGCACCGCGGGGACACCCCCGGGACACCCCCGGGACACCGGCACTGCGGGGACACCCCCGGGACACTCCCGGGACACCCCCGGGACACCGGCACCGCGGGGACACCGGCACCCCCGGGACACCGGCACCCCTGGGACACCGGCACCGCGGGGACACCGGCACCCCTGGGACACCGGCACCGCCATCCCCTCCCAGCGCCGCGGGGACACCGTGGGTACCGGGACAGCGGGAGCCGCGCCAGCACCGCGGAGACACTCCAAGGCTAGTCCTGCCCGGCCCCGGGGGTCTGTCCCGCCCGGTACCGGGGCTTCCACCCCGCTCCAAGGACCGTCCCGCCCGGTACCGTGTCTCCGTTCTGCCCGCTACCAGGAGTCCCGCATCCCACCCAAGGTCCGTCCTGCCCGGTACCAGCATCCCCTAGAACGCCAAGGTACCGGGATACCCCACCGCGCCACGACCCATCCTGCCCGGTACCGGGATCTCTCCCTGCTCCAAGGACCGTCCTGCCCGGTACCGGGATCTCTCCCTGCTCCAAGGACCGTCCCGCCCGGTACCGGGATCTCTCCCTGCTCCAAGGACCGTCCTGCCCGGTACCGGGATCTCTCCCTGCTCCAAGGACCGTCCTGCCCGGTACCGGGGATCCCACACCCCGCCCAGGACCGTCCCACCCGGTACCGAGGGTCCGCCCTGCCCGGTACCCACCGGCTGTCCCGGAACACCAAGAACCGCTTTTCCCAATATCAGGGACCACGGTGCCCGGTGCCGGGAGCCCCCGCCGCGCCAAGGACCGACCTCCCGGTGGCGGCATCACCGGGAACGCCAAGGCTCGTGCTGCCCGGTTACCGGGGCCCTCCCGGCTCTGAGCACCGCCCGCGGGGTGCCCCGGAACGCGTCCCTGCCCAGCCCGGGGGGCGCTCGGTGCCCATGGCTCACCTCCGCCCGGCCCCGCTCCCGGCGCCGCTCCCGGTCCCGCCCGGCCGCCGTACCCGGGCCACGCCCCCCAAGGCGGGGCCGGACGTGACGTCACAGCCCCGGCTCCGGGGTGTGGCCCGCGGGGTGAGGGGTCGGTAAATATTGGTGACGTCACACCGCCAAGATGGCGGAGGGGTGAGCGGGGCACGGCCGGGGGGCGGCGGGACCGGGACCGGGACGGGAACGGGACGGGGACCGCGATGGGCACGGGCGGCGGCCAGGGGGGAGCCGGGCCGGGGCCGGGGTTTGGGCGGGTGGGATCCGGGACCGGGATCTGGGACCGGGATCTAGAGTTGGAATCTGGGGTCGGGATCTAGAGTTGGAATCTGGGGTCGGGATCTGGCGTTGGCATCTGGGTCTGGGGCTGGAATCTGGTCGGGGTCTGGATTTGGGGTCGGGATCTGGAGCTGGAATCTGGGGTCGGGATCTGGGGTCGGCGTCTGAAGCTGGGGTCGGGATCTGGGTCTAGAGTTGGGATCTGGGATCGGGATCTGGATCTGGGCTCGGAGGTCTATCTGTGGGGTCGGGATATGGAGTGTGGGATCAGAATCTAGGCTCTGGATGTGCGGTCTAGCCCTGGGTCTGGATCTGGGGACTGGGAGCTCGGTCTGGGATCCTGGTTTGGGCTCGGGATCTGGGATCTGGTGTGGGTTTGGGCTCTGTGTTCGTGCCCTGACGCCGTGCCCGGTCCCGCACAGGGAGGACGGCGGCTGGTGGCGGAGCTGGCTCCAGCAGAGTTACCAGGCCGTCAAGGAGAAGGTGCGGACCGCCGGGGCGGCCCCGGGAGCCCAGCGACCCCGCGGGGCTGCAGCACGGCCCGGGAGGGTCTCCCCGAAGTGGGATTGGGATGGATTTGCTGGGGATCTTCTGGCTCTGGGTCGTGCTGGGCTCTGTCATGTGAAGATCGCCCTCTGAGCAGAGGGGGTTGTTTTTCCAGCATGGCTTTGTGGTGTGTAATTTCCTGCCTGTCACTGCATTGCTTGTGGTAATTATACACAAAACTTAAACCCAGGCTTTTCCCAACCTGTGTTTTTTTCTAGTCTTGGCTTAAAAACCTCCTGGAATGTGTTTTGAGCATAGCAGATGCTGTTGTTACTCAGGTTATTCTGGTCTTACTCATTGCCCAGGTTGGGGTGAGGGCTCCTCTGAGCTAAGCTCTCACACTTGAGTTTCTGTAACATCCTGGGAGCGATCAGGGCTTTGTTTGGGAACCAAAAGCCTGGAGAATCCATCTGCTGTCTCCTTGCAGTCCACAGAGGCTTTGGAGTTCATGAAGAGGGACCTGGCTGAGTTCACCCAGGTGGTGCAGCACGACACTGCCTGCACCATCGCCGCCACGGCCAGCGTGGTCAAGGACAAGCTGGCAGTGAGTAGGGGCTGGGAGAGCTTCAGCATCGTCCTGTCCCACCCCTGCCATGGGCAGGGACACCTTCCACCATCCCAGGGTGCTCCAAGCCCCATCCAGCCTGGCCTGGGGTAATTCCAGGGATGGGACAGCCACAGCTTCTCTGAGAATTCCATCCCGCCACCCTCACAGGGAAGAATTCCTTCCCAGTATCCCATCTTACCCCACCTTCCTTCAGCTTAAGGCCATTCCCCGTTGTCCTGTCACTCTGTGCCCTTGTGGATGAGCACGGGAAGGTTCCTGTGGTTCCCTCTCCTCGGTGCTGACACTGGCAGTGTCACTGTAGGGTGACACGGGCTCTCCACACCAGCCGTGAGCCTCAGCCCTGCACAGCTGCTGCTGCTGGGACAGTCCCATCCCAAACCAGCCCCAAACCTGGCTGTGTCCTTCCCACAGAGCCTCAGCTCAGTTCCCCCCCTGAAGCAGGTGCCTCCCCCCACACCCTTCCAGCCCACAGCACTTTCCTGGAGGGACAGATCCTGCTTCCTTGGGGATCCTACCCCGAAACTCTGGGATGTTACTGACACTGTGCTGCCTCTTCCCTTGAAGAGGGCAGAAGGCTCAGGTGCCACTGAGAAGGTGAGGAAGGGGCTCTCTGACTTCCTGGGGGTCATCTCGGACACCTTTGCCCCCTCACCGGACAAGACCATTGACTGTGACGTTATCACGCTGATGGCAACACCCTCAGGTACCACTGAACCCTACGACAGTGCCAAGGTGAGCGTGCCACTCTGGGAGGTGGCATCCTGTCCCCTGTCCCCTGCTGCTGTCCCTGCCCTGACAGCTGTCCCTGTGTGTCTCCTCCAGGCTCGTCTCTACAGCCTCCAGTCTGACCCAGCCACCTACTGCAACGAGCCTGATGGTATGGGAGGGTGCAGGGGGGTCCAGGGTGCTGCCCCTCGGGGTCTGGGGGTGAGCTGGAATTCCCTGAAGCCTTTGGCCACCAGGGCTGGCTTGGCTGTAGCTGTTCTTCTCTGTGAAGAGCAGATCTGGCTCTTACCTCAAAGACCAGCTTAGGCTGAATTTACTGGCCCAGTTTAAACTGGTGCCACATGTCCTTGGGCGGGCAGAAGAGTTCTGAGCCCTCTGTCTCCCTCCTGCTTTACATCTCTCCAATGAAACTCCGCCAAAGTGTGGTTTGTGCCAAGGATTGTTATCCCTGTGCTTGTCCCAAACAGGCCCTGCTGAGCTGCTCGAGGCCTGGCTCGCTCAGTTCAACCTGGAGGAGAAGAAAGGGGAGATTGCAGAGCTGCTGGCAACCAGCCCTTCCATCAGGGCACTCTACACCAAAATGGTGAGGCCCTGCCTGGGCGATTCCTGGCTCGGGGAATGCTGCAGGAAAACCCTGAGCTGTTTGTCCCCTGCAGCTGGAATGGAAACAGCTGTGGTGGTGTGCTAAACTACAGAAAAATGGCTGCAATAAACCGGGAGCTGCAGGCTTTGGGAGGAGAGAGGGGCATGACAGCAGCTGCAGCTCTGCCTCTGAGGGGCTCATCCCTTTCCCTGATGCCTTTCCCAGGTCCCTGTGGCTGTTTCCCACTTGGAGTTTTGGCAGCGCTACTTCTACAAATTGCATCGCCTGGAGCAGGTGGGTCAGGCTGAGAGGGGGCTCCCTGGGGCTGCTTTTCCTGGGAAAACAGAGAGCTGGGCTGACTCCTTGGAGTCAGTGATGCACAAATGCCTGGGGGAAGAAAGGGGCTGGGAGCAGCTGCTGATGCTGAATTCCCTGCAGGATGAAGCCCGGAGGGAGGCTCTGAAGCAGCGAGCAGAGCAGAGCATGCACCAGGAGGAGCCAGGCTGGGAGGAGGATGAAGGTGGGACAGGTCTGGGGGCTCTGGGGAGGCTTTGTGGAGAATTTGTGGGGTGGTGGCTCTTCCTCATTCCCATAAATCCCAACGGGCAGTGAAGGGGCAGCTCCAATCTCTGCTCAGTGATGGGATCTGAATGCCTGGAGCTGTGTCAGTGGGGTTTAGGTGGGATGTCAGGAAAATGCTCTTCCCTCTGAGGGTGCTGGGCACTTCCCATGCTCCCCAGGGAATGGGCACGGCCCCAAAGCTCCCAGAGCTCCAGGACAATGCTCTCAGGCTGGGTGGGATTGTTGGGATGTTTGTGCAGGGCCGGGGGTTGGACTGGATGATCCCCGTGGGTCCCTCCCAGCTCAGGACATTCTGTGATTCTGTGAAATCAGCTCCCAGCCCAGCTGCTGCTGCACTTGCTGAAACATCTCTCGCTTCTCTTCTGCCTCCCTACAGAGGAGTTCTTGGGGATGTCCCCCCTGCCTTGTGCAAACATCACATTTCCAGGAGCAGCACAGAAAGAACCTGCCCCGGAGGGAAACCACCCCGCTGCCCCCAAGGGCCCCTCAGGGGAGAGCTGGGCTGTGCTGCCCCCAGAGCTGGTCCCAGTGGAGCAGAGCCCCTCAGAGAGCAGCGAGAGCGTGTCCCTTGTGACTCAGATTGCAAACCCTGCCTCTGTGCCTGCCACCCAGCTACAGACTGCAGCTCCACCCCAGGACCTCTCGCAGAGGTTGGAGGAGGCCACTTTGGAAGAGCAGAGCTCCCTGCCAAATCCCCCAGAAGCTGCTCAGCCTTCTGCACCTGCCAAGGGATCAGCAACATCCTCAGAGCCAGCAGCTGGAGCAGAGCTCAGAGAGCTGGAGAGCAAAAGCCAGGGCAGGACAGAGACTCTGAGAGAGGAAGGGCCCACAGATCTGCGAGTCTTCGAGCTCAACTCGGACAGTGGCAAATCCACCCCCTCCAACAACGGCAAGAAAGGTTTGTGTGGGGCCTGGGAACCTGCTGGGAGGGGCAGCTCTTGGGGAAAGGCCTCTGGGTTTATGGTGCTGAGGGAGAGGAGAGGGAAAGTAATCAAAGGTCTGCTGGCTGAGCAGAACAGGCCTTTGGTGCCTGGATGCCAGGAAAGGCTGTGCTCTGTGGAGGGAATGTGGTGATGCCTTCCCTCTGCCTGTCATCCCTAGGAATGTCCCAATGGCAGTCCCCAAATCTTAAGTCCCTGCTGTCATTCCTTATCCACTGCATTTTCTGTGTGACTGGACCCTGACACATCCCAGTTCTCCCAGAGGCCAGAGGAGAAAATATTTCAGCATCCACATCTCCCACTTGTGCTGCACCAGCCCTGGCTGTGAGGGGAGCAAGCTCAGTCCATCCCATCCCTGTCAGGGAGCTGTTCCTGGGGATGAGGCTTTCCCTCCTCAGGCAGGCTGTGATACCTCTGAGCCTGGAGAGTTCCAGGGCTTTGGGGCCAGCTCTGGTGGCTCAGTGGGGATGTTTGCTCTTCCAGGCTCCAGCACGGATATCAGCGAGGACTGGGAAAAGGACTTTGATCTGGACATGACAGAGGAGGAGGTGCAGCTGGCACTGTCCAAGGTGGAAATGGCTGGGGAGGTGAGTCAGGGGAGGCAAATCTGCCCTCCAAAAGCATCACCAACCCCTCAGGGTGGTGCTGCATGAGCGGAGAGGGGCTGGTGGGATGAGTTTGCAGGCAGATCCCTGTTGGGAAGGTGTGGGACTGTGAGGGTCCATCAGGCTTTGTGCTGCTTCAGGTGCCCTGGGCAGGAGGAGCTGTTGAGTTACAGAAACAAATGGTTGAAAACAGCTCAGAATCAGTTCAGAAACGAATTTCCTCTTGTTTGCAGCTGGAAGATGAAGAGTGGGAAGACTGGGAATAAAGCAGCTGCTTCCAGAGTGTGTCACAGGCTCATTTCCACCATCGAATGTGAATTCAATCACGGACCGGCTGTTCCTTTGTGTGTGACTGTGCTGGGGGTTGCAGTTCCAGGCTGGAGGAGTTCCATTCCTGCTAAAACCTGTGGGCAACTCAAGTGACCCCTTCAGATCCAGGAAGAGGAAGCAGGAGGTCACTGGGCACATAGGAGCCCGACTTCTGCATAGGTCCTAGAGACTGGCCAAGCCAAAACTGCCCCTGACGTGTCAGGAAGAGGCAGAGTGAGGGGTCCCTGGGGCCAGCTGGGCTCTCAGAGCCCTGCCAGGTGTGCTGGGTGCTGCCAGGCTGCCAGCTGCCTCCTTCCTTGCTTGTGTGTGCACGTGTAACCCACAGCTGAGAGGCTCCTGGGTGTGGCTGTGCCTGCTCCGCTCGCTGCTCTGCAATTCCCACCTGAAAAACAACACCCGGGGAGGGCCTGAGGGCTGGAGGTGCTGCACAAAAAGGCACTTGGCTCGTGGCTTTGATCCTGGAAGGAGCCAAACCCCCTGCCGAAAACCCTGAGCTTCTGCCTGGCTTTTCGTCTTGGAAGCTTTTTCTCAATGGAAACTCCCGTTTCCAGCAGTTCCTCAAAGAGCCAAGGCCTGCTGCTCCCCTCCCTCTGCAGCTGCACCACCTTCCTGCACTGGGTTTTGTGTCTCTCTAGTTCAATTCTCCAAGCAGAATCCTCGTGGTTTGCTGTCACTCGAGCCCTGCTGTGCTGGCAGTGGTTGGGGTCACCTGGGGACAGAATCCCTCCTGTTGGTGCCCAGCCTGACCCACTGACCATTTCAACCTCTGCTTGGGCAGACAGAGGCTCCCAAATGTGGGTGTTCCCTGCTGGCTGAGGCTGTGTCCCCATCTGAGCCCTGTCCCACCCGTGCCAGCCCTGCAGCCACCACGAGCTTTGCTGTGCTCACTTGGGTTCCTTCACTTCAGCCCCCTGTGACTGCTTGTGATGCTTCCTTCAGCCCCACGGCCTCTTTTTGGGGTAGTTTCCTTGTCAGGACACAAGATGTTGCTGATGCACAGTTATCCCAAGGGGACAGAGCCCTCGCTGCCTTCCCTGGCCTTTGGGGCGGTGGGGTGACACTTTTTGCCTTTGTACTGCCCCTTCCACCGGGGTTGGGGGTTTCCTGCTGGCTTTGGACAGCACTAAACGAGGTGCACTTGGAAGAGTTGGGGTTTTGGGGTTGGGTTTTTCTCCTTTGGGGTGAGTTTGGAGCATCCCTGTCCTGCCAAAGCCCTGGGGACAGACAGCTCTGCTCCTGCCTGGGGTGTGGTGGCTCCAGCAGAGCCTCACCTTGTCCTGGCTCAGATTATGGTGGGCAGGGGACACAGGGGACACTAGTGGGGACTTGGGGCTGGCGTGAGTCCCTGCTGATCCCACAGCAGAGCTCGAGGGTGCAGCATCTGTGTCACTTTCTTTTCTTCTTTAGTCGAATTAACCGTTGGGTTGGTTGTGCAATATTCTCTGTTCTTGAACTATTCCGCATCTCCCTGAGCCTTTTCTAGCTGGGGTGACAAACCAGGAACAATTCTAACAGCTGGTAGTTTTGTAACGATGACTTTCTCCAAACCTTTTACAGACTTGCAGTTAACAGCAATTAAAGGAGTTCTCAAGAGTCTCTGCCTGTCCCGGGTGTTCTCATTTCCTGCAGGGTGGGGTGACACAATTTTTCTTTCTTCGCATCTCCCTCAGGAGAGGCAAAGGAACCCCCAGTGCCCCAGGCTCCTCAGGCTCTGTCCCCCACTTTTCAGGGCTCTGAGTGACCCCATAAAACCACCCAGTGTGACCCGGAGCTTGTCTCTGCCTGGCCCATCACCCACGAGCCTGGATAGATGCAAACACCATCCAACAAACAGCCCCTTCCAATGGGGACATTCCAGGATTCTGTGACACTCCGGGGCTGCTGGCACTGGAGGGATTTTGTCCTAAGGATTCCTTACATCCCCAAGGGATGCTGCTTGTGGGGGAATGCTGGGCTGCACCAGCTCTTCTCCCTTCTTGCAGCCAAGGGAATGGGACGTGAATGAGGGGACAGGATGAGTGACAGGACAGAGGGGACAGGACAGGGGTGACAGGAGAGAAGGAGCAGGATACGAGTGTCAGGACACCGAGTGTCAGGAGAGAACAGGACACGGGTGACAGGACAGAGGAGACAGAACACGAGTGACAGGACAGAAGGAGCAGGACACGGGTGACAGGACACGAGTGACAGGACCCCGCCGCTCGCTGGGGGCGCCCAAGCCCCGCGGCCGCGCCCCGCCGCTCTCCGCGCGCACACTTTTGGCCCCACGCGGCCGCCGTCCGGCCCGCGCCCCGCCCGGTGCCGCCATATTTTGGCCGCCGCCGCCAGCACCGGAGCCGCCGCCGCAGCCGCCGCGATGGGTGAGGGCCCTGAGGGGCGGGCGCGGCCCGGGGAGCACCGGGCACGGCTGAGGGTGTTGGGTGGAGCCGGAGGAGCCGCCCCGATCCCGGGCAGCGCGCACAGCCCGCCCGCCCCGCGCTGCCGCCGCCCTCGCCTCTCACCGGCGTCCCGGGCGCTCCCGGGGCTGAGGGCGGCGGGCCCGGTGCGGCCGCTGAGTCATCCCGGGGCCGCTCCTGGGGGGTCTGAGGGCGCGGGGGGCCTTCGGGGGGCTCTCGGTGAGGGCGGCCCAGGGGTTGTGACCGCTGCGGGGTGGGGCGGGGGCTCCGGGGGTTAATGCTGAAATATCCCGAGTTCGGGGCTGTCAGTGCTGCGAGAGCTCGGGCTTGGCTTTGAGGGCTCTAAGAGTCCCCTTTCGGGGTGGCAGTGCTGTCACTTTGGGGTGTTTGGGGCTGTTCCTGCTCTAGCTGAAGCCTCCCCAGGCTGTCAGGTCTCTGCTCCGTTTGGATTCCCAGAGAACTGCTCGAGTGAAATTCTGAACCTCTCAAGCGAGACTCCAACAATCCTCTCCGCCGTTCTGACAACCCGGCAGGGCTTTGGCTCTTGGGACTTTTGTTAACATGAAGCTTCGGCCCTCAATGTCACCGTGCACGTGCTGGGCTGTCCCGGTGTCCCCGTGGGTGACACGGCGCCGCCGGGAAGGAGTGGAACCTGATTCCCTGCGAATAAATCCCGGCTCGGTGACAGAACCCGAGTGACAAGACGCTTTTTTGAATCCCTTGTAAAAGTGTTTTAATTCCAGCAGCTTTTTGTTTTTGATGTGCCTGATGTGGGAGGTCCCAGCTCGGGGAGGAGAGGTGGCTTTTATTATTATTATTATTATTATTTTGAAGGTTCCTGTAGGTTTGGAAGGATGAGGTGGAAAAGCCAAGCCTGTAGCAGCCGCGTTTTCCTTAAAATTGACTGAGGATCTTCGGGAAATAAGGACGAAAAATGTTTCCATTTTCCACCTGCAATATTGTCTTTTAAGCAGAGCTGTTTCAGAAGCTCAATGGCTTTAAAGTGGCAAGTTTAGGTTGGGTATTGGGATGAAATTCTTCCCTGTGAGGGACTGGGATGGAATTCCCAGAGGAGCTGTGGCTGTCCCATCCATGGAATTATCCCAGGCCAGGCTGGATGGGGTTTGGAGCACCCTGGGATGGTGAAAGATGTCCCCTGCCCGTGACAGGGGTGGGACAGGATGAGCTTTCAGCTCCTTCCAAATTAAGGATTCAGTGAAGCTTCAGAAATGCCCTGTGAGGTGGGATCTTGCCTGTCAGGATCTCATCAGGAACCTTGCTGCTGCCTCCAAACCCTCCCGTGGTGTTCCAGGAGAAGTCAGTGACCACGTCTGTGTGTGGCTGCTGCACCTCCCAGCCCTGGAACACCTTTGAAATCTTTAATTTCTGGCTTGAAGATGTAAAACCTGGACTGGCAGCTCTGAGGAGAAAACTGTCCTGGGGCTGGTGGGAATGTCTGGAAACTCTCGGAGCAGTTTTATGTGGAGCTGAGGAGTTTGTGCACAGGAGCTTCCCCTTCTTCCCACCACTGCAAGAGTTTTAATATCCCCCTTGTTTGAATTATCCTCATGTAACTTTATTTTTAAACAAACTGAGGCTGGTTTTTTTCATTATTTTAAGGTAATGATGCCGTTGGAAATTGCCATCAGTTCATTCCTCGTTTGCCTCGCAGATGAAATCTTTAAATGCCTTTTTTTTTAGTGCTGTTTAACCCACGGAGCAGTATTTATTCTCAAGTGTTAATCAAACTCCCGTGGCTGATGAATTTAACAGTTAATTGGCTGATTTGCTTTGTTTGCTTTCGTTCAGCAGAGCAAACATGAACTTTGTCAAGGGGGAGAGTTTTATCATGAAAATCCTGTGAGAGGGGAAGTCCTGATTCCTTCAGGCTTTCACTTCTGGGGCTGATAAATCTGCTTAGCAAATCACACAGCCCTGTTTGTTTCTGAGGCAAAGCACATGTTGGAAGGGATGGATTTCTTGGAATTCTATATCCCTCTCTAATTATCTCTGAGTGTTTCTGGTCGGGTTTAATCTGTAACTCCCCTGGGTCCAGTTTGAGTGGATTCAGTTCCAGTTTTTCCCTGGTTTAGGGACTGCTCCAGGCGACTCTCAGCTGTCACTTGTGCTTGATCAGTTCATTTTTAAAGGAATTCTGAGTGTTCAGAATGGATAAACCAGCCTGAAGAGAACTTCAAGCCCTCAAATTTTAGGATGAAAAGAACCAAATCAGGAGGAGGGAGGATTGAGGAGTCACCGAGTTCTTTTTTTCCAATCGGGGCAGAGACATTCCAAAAGGATTCCTAATCTCGGGGAACGAGAAAACAAACTCTGTCCCACAGCCAAATTTTCCCCCCAAAGAGAGAATTTTTGCCTTTCCCTTCCCCCTCGCAGCTCTGCACATTCCAGCGGTGATATCACATCGCCGGGAGCTGAACGAGCCAAAATAACTGCGGGGATCAGGGAATTAGCAGCACAGAGTGTCCCGGGGACAGGGACAGGGACACAAACACCCCAATGAACCCTTGGGAAAAACCCCAGACCTCCTCCAGTGTCGGCACTGCAGAATTCCTGCTGCTTTTCCAGCCTTTAACTGTGCCCGGGGGAGTTCTGGGGTTGTGGGGATAGCCCAGACTCGTGGTTATTTGACAGGATATTTTTATTTTTGGTGTAGTTGTTCTCCTGTTTGTCTTCCTTTGTTCTGTCTTCTGAGCGAACAAAGTGAATTTTTGCCTTTTTATTGGGGTTTTTCTATTAATTCACGGCAGAACTGTTGGTGACAGTAAAAAACCCACGTGGTTTTGACGATAAAAAAGTGTAATTTTGATTGATTTTTTGGTAGCAGCTCAAAGCTCTCCTTTTACACATTAATCCAACTACTTTTATGTATTTATTCATTTGATTTGTATTTAAATAGTACAGATGATTTAGTCGTCTTTTTTCTAGGGTTTCACCTCAGTTAATAGAGTTGTCCTGGACACATTTTATTTTATTTTTTTTTTCTAGGAGAGTCCTCTGGAGATATTAATTATGGTAGGAAGGAATGGGAGCCTCCTCTGGGATTTCAGAGAGGTGGAGAATTAGGAGGTTTATCCCATGAAACTCACCGGTTCACTCCATTCATTTTGCTGCAATTTGTCTAATTTAAGAGGAGTTGAGGCCATAAATCGCCAATTTTATTCCATCCCGGGGGAAAAATTTGGGTGAAAAGGGCCTTTAGAGGTCACCTGAGAGCCGGGAACGTCTCCAGCGGGGCACTAATTGGCAGATTAATGCTGATGAAGAAGTTCCTCAAGTGGTATTTATTTACACTTGCATAATTTCCCCGCTGCCAAGAGCAGCTGTCAGCCCCTCCTGGCCGGCCTCTGTGTGATCACAGCCACCTTTGGAAGGTTCCCTGAGGGAAAAGGGGGAAGTTTTGGCTTCCAAAGAGCCGTGTCAGGTCTGGCCGTGCCTTCTCCCTGACTCAGCAGCACCAGCCCTGCAGTGACTCAGCTCCCAGAGTTTAATCAGCAGCCGAAGAAAAATGTTGGAAGCAAACGCTTCTGGTCTTGCAGAGCACTGGGAAGAGAGGCAGGGTTGGATTCCTGATCCAGGAACATCCAGAAGTTGTTGTAGTAACAACTCTAAAATGAGAGTTTCCTGCTGTAGCCTGTGGTGGGGTTGAGTTCCCTGCTGAGCCTTCAAAGTTCAACTTTCACCTTGTTTTTCCTTTCTTTTAAGTGGGAAAAACCTTCTCATCCTCCAATTTATGAGTGTGGCGACTTGGGCTCGTAATTCCTTGACAGCTGGAGGATTTTTTTTTCCCCTCAGTGAAGCCAGGAGAGCCTAAATTTCTTCCAGCTCCTGAGGGGATTTCCTTTGCACAGGAAATTGGGAAGGTGTTGTTCAGTTTCATCCTTAAGTTTGAAATGCAGATATTGATTTTTTGGTTTTTTTTGTTTTTCCTGGAGCTATGAATGAAGTTCACTAATCCAGGGACATACAAAAGGCACAACCTGGGGAACTAAAGCAGAGGGGATGTTTTGCCTAAGCTGGATCAGAACTTTTTTAAATGGAATGAATCTCGCAAGGTTTGTTGTTTTAGAGTGAACTCTCTGAGGTTCTGAGTTCAGTGTCCACTTCTGTAGAAGGAAATCTCTCCAGAGTAAAGTAAAAATCTGGGGCTGGAGTCTCTTCCCTGCATCACTTCCTTAGGAGCAGAGAATTCCTGACAGATCCTGATTAATGGGATTGGGAATATTCCCAAAAGGAATTGGACCATTCCTGACAGATCCTGATTAATGGGATTGGGAATATTCCCAAAAGGAATTGGACCATTCCTGACAGATCCTGATTAATGGGATTGGGAATATGCCCAAAAGGAATTGGACCATTCCTGACAGATCCTGATTAATGGGATTGGGAATATTCCCAAAAGGAATTGGAGTTCAGAGTTAACACAAAGGACCTGGCTGTTTGGTACTGAAACATTCCAGACACAGAATTTCTCCTGCTGTGTTTTATTCCGTGGGTTTGGTCCTGCTGCAGTCCAGAGCTCCCTGTGAGCTCCTGATGCTGCATTTCTCACACCCCTTGCCATGGAAATGGGGTGGAATGTCCCAAATCAGCCTTCTCCTGCCATTAAAACATCGCCAGAGATGATGCTCTGGGAGAAATCCATGGGAATCATCTGCAGGGATAAACTGGGGGAGAAAAAAAAAAAAAACCCACAAAAGAATTTTGTGACAGCCAGCCCTGAAGAGTTAATCTTTGTGATTTCCCTGCAGGATGACAGTTCTTGATGCTCTGGGACAAAAAAAAAAACCCAAAACCTTTAAAGGCCAAGGTGCTGGGTGTCCCTGAGTGTGACCCAGCTGAACTGTCATGTGTCACTCGGCTGTTTGTGTGGCTGCCTGCTAATCCCGCGTGTCCTCACTTCTCCTTCCTCCCTTTCTTCAAAACCACCTTTTAATTGGAGGCTTTGCTTTCCCAAAAGGAGGATTAAGAGTCTTAAATCGTTTGGAGATTGAAGCTGTCAAACTCTTACTCTTCCGTGAGCCACAGTGGGGTGGAAATAGCAATAAAAACACAACGGTGGTGCTTAAATACGTTTTCTGAATTAAAATCTATAATTAGGTGACCCCTGGCTGTTGTATGGTCAGATATAAAGCCCTAAACCCTGTAGATTCCTCTCTTTTTTTGGTGTGTTTTTAGCTGGTTTTGGGCAATCATAGAATTAAAGCATTTTGTTTCCCCACCTGCTAAAATATTATTAATTTTTTCCCCCTTGTTTTCTCTCTCCTTAGTAAAAAAAAGCTGGATATTTGTATTTAGGAGATGTTTTTCGTTGGGTTGGCTGTGGGCTTTTGGGTCTGACACTTCTCCAGTTGATCTTGGAAAGGCTCCAGGAGTGGCTGGAGGCTCTTGATAAGTGTGACTGAAATTCTGTGTGAGCCACGGGGCTGAGGGGGAGATAAAACTGCAAACTTCCACCTGCCCTCAGCAGCTGGGGGGAAAAAAAAAACACCAAAACCCACAAAAATATTGGTTTTCAGATGAGTTCTGAAGGAGTAACTCGGTTCAGGGCTGGTTGGTTGATGCTGAGAAAGACACAGATGTGTAAATAACGTCAGATAGGGGAGAGTTTGGGGAGTTTTTCCATGTTCAAAGCAGGAGGAGGTTCCAGCTGGAGCAGTGAGGGGTTTCCAGCCTTCCCTGCTTCAGTTACAGCTTGGCCCTGGCTGCCTTCAGCTGTGCCAAAAACCGGAGTGTCCCTTCCCTGACTGGAGAGGGAAACTCTGAAGGGATCAGGTTGGAATTGCTGCTTTGGTCAGGTCACCTGGTGGGACACATGTGGCCTGAAAACCTTCATTCTGGGGTGGTTTTGCTCTCTGGGAATAAATATCTGAGGGAAAAAAAAATAACAATTCCAGCTGAAAGCAAAAGGCACTCGGAGCAAATAAATCAAATAAACGTATTTAATTCTGGTTATTCCATGCCTTGTGCACGTGGGGAGGACACCCAGGAGCAGTGACAGGAAGGCCTGAGGTAGAATTCCTCCTGTTTTCACAGAAAACTATCGAATGAAGAGCTACAAGAACAAAGCCCTAAACCCCGAGGAGATGCGCCGCAGGAGGGAAGAGGAGGGCATTCAGCTTCGAAAACAGAAACGGGAGCAACAAGTAATTGTCACCTTGAGGGGGTTGTGCTCAGCCTTAACGTGGCCCCGATGGTGCTGCTGCCTAACTGCAACCTGCAGGGATCTGTGCATTAAAGTTTGTTGGCAGTCCTTATTTTTTTTTTTTTCTGTTCTGAGTTCTGGGGTTTTGCCCTCTTTTTTTCCATTTTTTTTTTTTTTTTGTCCCTCTGGGCGCAGCTCACATGGAAATCTTTCCAAGCTTTTTATTCTTGGGCTACTCGAGGTTTTTTGAGGGTTTTTTTTGTTGTTCACAGATCCTTGGTTTTAAAAGTGGTGGTAGTGGTGAGTTTTTTTAGCTATAATTAGTGAATGGGATTATTTCCTGGAGAAACAGGAAGAGCAAGTGAAAGTCGTGGCCTGAATGTATTTCTTAACACTGGGTGTATTTCTTTTTTTGGAAGCACGAGGTGATTCCCGAGTGAAACGTTTGGCACTAAATATTTGCTTTATTAGCACCTTATCCAAGCTGCTTTTTTGCCCAGTTTTCTCTGATTTTGGTCAAATTCTGCACTCTACCTGCCCAAGTAGCTCAATGATTTTGGGAATTTGCATATCTGAGGGCAAAACTTGGCAGGTTTGTGTGCCAGAGAGTGCAGAGCTGCTATTAATGACCACTTTTTCCTCAGGATCTTGGTTGAGGAACAAGAATGTCCAGTTGTGGAGCCTGTTGCTCCTTTCTAATAACAATCCCTGTGTTTTGTTCCCCACCAGCTCTTCAAAAGGAGGAATGTGGAGTTGATCAATGAGGATGAGTCCATGTTTGACAATCTCCTGGTGGATTCCTACGTTACTTCCACGACGTGTGGGGTAAGGTTCAGGAAAATTGAATCATTTTGGGGGTGTTGAGGCCCTGCAGAGATTCCCAGGGAAGCTGTGGCTGCCCCATCCCTGGAATTATCCCAGACTGGATGGAGTTTGGAGCACCCTGGGGTGGTGGAAGGTGTCCCTGCCCTTGGCAGGGGGTGGAACTGGATGAGCTTCAATCTCTTTCCAACCAAACCATCCTGGGATTCGGTGATTGCATGGAACTGCCAAAATCCAATGGGTTTATTCCCTTACTTTTCAGGATGTTTGTGTAAGTTGGTGCAGGCAGCTGGAACAAACCCTCAGCTAAAACGCAAAGAGGAAATTTATTCCTGAGGGGAAAATGTGTTCCAGTGGAGCCATGAGTCCTGCAAAGCTCAGCCCATGGCCAGGGAATCCCCATCCTGCTGCTCACTCTGGTTTATCAAGGGTTATTCCCAGCTGCATGATCAAAAATCCTCCTCCAGTGTCCTCCCCCTTTATCCCATTCCCCCAGCAGCATTACAAATGTGATCCCCAGTGATGGGTCTTTGGGTTTCTGAGCCCAAATCCTGGGAGGAAATCATGTCTGAAATAACCTCAGTCTGGAACAAAACCATTTCTCTGCTCTCTGCATCTTTTTCAGGAGGGGTTGATCACAGGAGAGATGGTAGAGATGCTTTTCTCTGATGACCCTGACCTACAGCTAGCAACCACTCAGAAATTCAGGAAATTACTCTCCAAAGGTAAAAAGAACTCATCCCTGCCCCAGCATCCAGCAGAGCCTGCCCTTTTTTGCAAGGGTTTGTGCACAAAAGCTTTGCAGGTTGAGGGGGGAAGAAAAAAAATCCATAATCTAGAAATGTGATGATCTTTTGTATTGCTGCTGATTGCCAGAATCAGCAAATGATTCTGCCGAGGTGCCCTGATGAGTTCAGGCCAATTTGAGATAATTAAATGAACGTTTCAGGCTTGTTACTCCCCTGCATGAGGCCTGTTCAATCCCTGACGCTGCCTTGCTGTTTCAGAGCCAAATCCTCCAATAGATGAGGTGATAAACACTCAGGGAGTGGTGGAGAGATTCGTGGAATTCCTGAAAAGAAGTGAAAATTGCACATTACAGGTAAAGGAGATTCTGTTATTAAATCTTCAGGGCGTGCAGCTGTTTTAACTTGTGAACCCACCGGTGCTCTCCAGGGGAAAATGAGATTTTGAACCCTAAAAATGCAGGTCGGGTGGTTTATAGGAGAAGACAAAACTAGTCTGTAATGCTCAGGCAGGAAAAAAAAAAAAAAAAACAACGTGTAAATTGCTCTGAATTAAATTCTTGGAATAATTCTGGCAAAAATCAGCTGCAGCAGAAGAGAGTTTGGCCTTCCTGGAGCTGATATTTCTGCTGGGAGCTGGTGGAGCCATGGGATGAACCTCCATTGCTGGGGGCTTTTAAACAGAGGCCAAGAAATGTTAGCAATGGGTTTGAGCAGTGCTGATCCTGCCTGAGGCAGAGGGAAAGCCTGGGTGGCTTCCTGAGATTCCTTCCAGCTTGGTAATTAGTCCTGGTTTCTTTGGAGGGGTTAAAGAGACTTCCATACATGGAATTTGATCCGAGTTGATGACTGCTTTCCTCTTTCTCTCTGCCCTCTGGCCCCAGGCCATGCACCTTAATTTCCAGAACTGGGTGGAAATTTGGTTTTAAACCAAAAAAGAGAAGTAAAACCAGGGAATTTCTGCTCAACTTCCCTTGAACTCGCAGGATCTTGGGGATGTTGGGTGAAATATAGAAAATTTTCTATTTTGTGTGCTTTCACTTTTCTTTCTGGGAGATGTTTGTGGAGGAGAAGTGATGTGGTGGTGACATCTCTTGCTCATCCTTTGGGCAGCTCTTTTATTGCTCAAAAAAAATTAAAATCCTTCAAA
The DNA here is from genome assembly GCA_014839755.1 of Sylvia borin. Classification (NCBI taxonomy): domain Eukaryota; kingdom Metazoa; phylum Chordata; class Aves; order Passeriformes; family Sylviidae; genus Sylvia; species Sylvia borin. The sequence goes on along the minus strand of CM025981.1, from coordinate 4,702,955 downwards.
ACTGAATCATTCTCTTCCTTTCTCTCAGAAAACCTTTGTAGCAGAATTGGAGGCAGAATGTAAAGAGAGTTATTTTGCTGGATCAGGCTGGTTTAATTTCTGTTTATCCCTCATTTCAGTTTGAGGCTGCGTGGGCCCTGACAAACATCGCCTCGGGGACCTCCCAACAAACCAAAATTGTCATCGAGGCTGGGGCAGTTCCCATCTTTATAGAGCTCTTAAATTCTGACTTCGAGGATGTTCAGGAGCAGGTGAGGATCACCCCTCACTTTGGGGTTTTGGGGAGAACCACTTGTTAAAAATGCAACGTTTGAAAAATGGAGCGATCCCAGGTGGCTGCAGAGCACAGAATTACCTGGAATTACAGGGGAATTGCTTTCTCTGCACATTTCCTATTTCTCCCTGTTAGAAACTGAATGCTAAAGCTGTCTGCTGTTTCCTTTCAGGCTGTCTGGGCGTTGGGGAACATTGCTGGAGACAGCTCTGTGTGTAGAGATTATGTCCTTAACTGTGCCATTCTTCCTCCCTTATTAATGTGAGTAGCCACGAGCAGTTCTGGTGCCAGGGCAACAGTGTTGGAGCTGGGCCACAGATTCCCTGGCACTTTGGGGTTCCTGGGAATCAAACCTCTGGGATAGAGGAGTGGGAATCTGTGAGGAATGTTTCCACAGATTTCCTGGCAGTTTGGGGTCCCTGGAAATCAAACCTCTGGTTCAGAGGAGTGAGAATCTGTGGAAACATTGCTCATAGATTCCCTGGCAGTTTGGGGTTCCTGGGAATCAAACCTTTGGTTCAGAGGAGTGGAATTCTGTGGATAAAATTTCTTCACAGTGCTCTGGGGATAAGGCAGGTGCTGCTCCTTCACAGGGTGTCCCTCAGCTCTCTGCTTGGGCTGTGGATTTTTTTGGGATTGGAGTAGGATCAGGTCTCTCACTCCACCTCCCTCAGCACTGTGATAATGTGGTTCTGTCAGGCCTGGGCTCTTGTTGCTCTGGCAAGAATTAATCTTCATCCCAGCCCTGGAAAAGTCAGGCTTTGTCCCAAATGGCTGCTTTTGCTGCTCCTGGTGTCAGTCAGGGCTCAGCCTCACTCCTCAGCCCACAGGACTCACTCTGAGCTCAGACTGAGCAGTTTGTGTCACTTGATTCCTGGTGATGGCTGGGAATGTCTTCCTGGGCTGAACTGGAGCTGAATGTTTTAGTTTTAATTCTTTTGGTTCCCTCTGCTTCCACACGAAGGACACTAACCCCTGGTAATTCTCTGTTCAGGCTCCTCACCACGTCCACCAGGCTGACAATGACACGAAATGCTGTCTGGGCCTTGTCAAACCTGTGCAGAGGGAAGAGTCCACCTCCCGAATTTGAGAAGGTGAGAAGAAATGTCTTGTTGGCAGCCAGGTGATGGGGAGACACCCAGAGAAAGATCTTAACTTTATTTTGAGCTGTTGAACTCGAGGAGGGCACAGGGTGAGGTTTTTGCTGCTGAGGTTGATCTGGATGTTTAATTTTTCCCAACCTTTCTGCTGGACCCCTCAAATAAGGGACAGGCCCAAGTTTCCCTAGAAAGTTTATCTAAATCCTTTTCTTATGAAGTCTGGAGTTCTGAGACTTCAAATGATGACCAACAACTATTCTGAGACCTGGAAATGCTAAAAAACAGGACTCCTGTTTTTTTTGCCACTCCTGTGGCATCTTCCCTTCCCTCTGCAGGAAGCCTAACCAAAGGTCCTGCTGGCTTTCCAGGCATCTCATCCTCCTTTGGCAACACAAAAACGTTTTAAATCAGCGTGTTTTCACTTCTTGTAAGTGAAACCTCACATATCAAAGCTGGGAAGCCTGTGGCCAGGGGTGAAATCTGAATTGAGTATAAATATAAACCCACTTATAAATGAGATCTTGAATCTCATAATATTAATTCATCACTTCACTTTTAAATTTATTTATTCAGTATTAATTTATTGAGACTTGGTCTGAATACTGAGAGTCAGAAACAGAGCAGAGCTCTTTCACAGAACCTCCCAAAGCTCAGTGGGATCCCTCAGTGTGATTTGAGTGCAGCACCAAAGCTCTTGAGGTGGCTTTGGATTCTACTGAGGAGCTTTTGGGAAGCTGCTGAGTGGGGGGAAAAAAGGGATCTGTGCCCATCCAGGACTTTAGCTGAGCAGAGTGAGCAGGGGTAGGAGAGGTGTTTGCCTGCAGGTGTGGTGGTCCTGGCCTGGTGACTAACCCTGGGTGGTGGCTGTTGTTGCAGGTGTCTCCCTGCCTGCCAGTGTTGTCCCGATTGTTGTTCAACAGTGACTCTGACCTGCTGGCAGACGCGTGCTGGGCTCTCTCCTACCTGTCTGATGGCCCCAACGAGAAGATCCAGGCTGTGGTGGACTCAGGGGTGTGCAGGAGGCTGGTGGAGCTCCTAATGTGAGTATCTGTCAGGAGGCTGAGGGAGAATCCCATCGAAATCTCTGAGAGAGCTTCTTCAGCTCAGAGCCCCCTCAGAGCTTCTTCAGAGCTCCCTGAGAGCTGTAGAAGCCCCCTCAGAGCCCAGGACTCAGGGGTGTGCAGGAGGCTGGTGGAGCTCCTAATGTGAGTGTCTGTCAGGACAGTGAGAATCCCATCCAAATCCCCTCAGGGCACTCCAATCCTCCTGTGCACACGGGATCCAGGCAGCTGAGCTGACCTGGGGTGATGTGGGAGGATCTGGTTCACAGCTGGAATTTGCTGGCTTGGCTTCCTGAGCTGAGGATTTTTCAGTTCTGCTGTGCACTGTGAAAAGACACCTGTGTTGGCCTCATCCTCTGCCCCAAAAATTACAAATTCACTGATAAAAGGAACATTATCTCCATAAATTTCTGACATTCAACCTTTTTTTTAGTTAGGTTGACAACTGGGAAGAAGTTTCTCCTTTCCCAGATTTCCTTAATGATTGCAGAATGTTGTGTGCTCTCAAACTTCAAATGGGAGCCTGGCTATGAGGCAAATGAAAGAATAATGGCTAGGAGAAATCAGCTTGGCTTTATTTCTCCAAAATCTGAAAAGGGGATGGAGTTGGGCTGCAAAAGATCAAACTGTGTTGCAGCTTTGTTTTCAGTGGCTTTAGCTCAGCTTACCCCATGTTCTGTGTGGCAGGGGGTGGAATGCTGAGGAAATCATACAGGTGGGATAATGGGGAGGGAATATTATGAATATCCCAGGGATCTGATGGATTTGGGGTTTGCCTTTGCACCATTCTCCTGCAGGCACAACGATTACAAAGTGGCCTCTCCAGCTCTGCGAGCCGTGGGCAACATCGTCACAGGGGACGACATCCAGACCCAGGTGAGAGGAGAGGAAATTATTCCTGCAGGGAATGCAGGGCCTGGCACTGGTGATCTCATTTCTCCTTTTTTCCTTCTAAAGGTGATTCTAAACTGCTCAGCTCTGCCTTGCCTCCTCCATTTACTGAGCAGTCCCAAGGAATCCATCAGGAAAGAGGCGTGCTGGACCATATCCAACATCACAGCAGGGAACAGAGCACAAATCCAGGTACAGTCTTCTCCAGCCTGCCTGCAGTGGTCCCACATTCCAAGCTCAGCATTAAGGGTTTGCAGCTTTTTCCTTAGCCTGACCCTCAGAGGCTGGATTGGTTCACATCTCTTATTCTGCAGTCATTTGCAAATTTGCTGCTGCCAAAACGAGCTCAAAAAATGGGAACGAAAATTTGGAATGGCAGCAGCACATGGAGTGGATCCCACAGATTGGATCACTGGAATTAGAGGAGATACAGCCCCTATTTCTCCATCCTCAGTCCCTTTGAAGAGCTGGATCCTTCTCCTGACCTACCTAGGCAAGCAGAGCTTTGGCATTCCCACAGTATTGATGCAATTCCAGGGATTGTCTGTGCCGTGCTGCTTACGGAATATCTGCTTTTAATAGGATTGGCTGAGGAATAAACCACAGGGATCACTGCAGGGCGCAGCCTGGGATGTTCCTCCCATTGGGATGATGAGGTGGAGGTTTCTTTCAGGTGCTGGGAAGTGTTTCCAACCCCAATCCCAACCCCTCTGTTCCCAGGCAGTGATTGATGCCAACATTTTCCCGGTGCTGATCGAGATCCTGCAGAAGGCGGAATTCCGCACGAGGAAAGAGGCAGCCTGGGCCATCACCAACGCCACCTCAGGAGGGACTCCTGAGCAGATCAGGTATTCCCTCTCCTCCTCCTCCTGCTGCCTGACTCCCTGGGAGCTTTGCCTTGAGGGGAATTGCCAGGCAAAGGAGGAATTGGGAGAAATTTCTGGAGAGTGACTGAGACGGGCGGAGCTGGATTGTGATTTGGGATTTCCTTCTGGATGAGGATAATCTGATCCCAAACTTTCTCCATCCCTCTTTGGATAGCTGAGGCTAAATGTCCAAGCCTAATGACAGATTATATTCGTTAACAGATAAATTTGAACACTCATATCCAAACTTAATTACAGCTTAGATTCATGTGGACTTAATTTGAGCAGTACATCTGATTTCAAAAGCAGTTCCTTTTCTTAAAAAAAAAAAAAAAAAAAAATCTGAAAATAGGGTTGTGTACAAATGCAAATGGATCGAAATTAATGTATATTTTAAGGTAAATTTCTGGATTTCAGTTGGGTTCATCTCCTTTGTTTTCCAAGGAGCAAAAGTGGTGTTTCCCAGCTCCTGAACGTGCAGTGATTGTTGGTTCTGCTCTCTCTCTCTGCAGGTACCTGGTGAATTTGGGTTGTATCAAACCTCTGTGTGACCTGCTGACTGTCATGGACTCCAAGATTGTTCTGGTGGCTTTGAACGGGCTGGAAAACATCCTGAGGCTGGGAGAGCAGGAAGCCAACCAGAGTGGGACTGGCATCAACCCCTACTGCAGCCTGATTGAGGAGGCCTATGGTAGGTGGGGTTTTGGGCACTGCAGGGGGCTCTTGGATTCTTTTCTGCTCTGTTGAAAGGTTTATTGTGGTCCAAACCAGCCAATATTTGTTCCAAAATCTTTTTAAACTCGTTTAGTGGGTGATGAGAAAACACTTGGAAGTAAAAACTCTTTGATGTGGAGTCCAAGCTGAAAATGGTGGCTTGCACCAGGTGGGAATATAAAAGCAGAAATGAGCTGAGCTCAGGAAGAAGTGACAGTTGTGGGTCTAAAATGGCTCTGCCTGTACCCAGTTTCACACTGGAAATCCAGGGAGACTTTGCTTTTCCCTGGAGTGACTTAATTTGGTGGTGATGGATTTCTTTCTTTTTTTTTTTTTTTTTTTGTCCTGCTCTCGATGCTTTGAGGAAGAGCAAGTTCCTATTTTGGTCTGAAACTCCCTGTGAGCTGCCAGTGTCTGCTTTGCCCTCTCATTACTCTGAGTGTCCTGATTCTCCCTGGAAGGATAATTCCTGGAATTCCTGAGGGTGCACAGTGCATGGATGCTTTCTGTGCAGAGCTGCATTTAACTGGGGCAGCAAAAGCTGGAGGCTCCTGGGACAGGAGCTCCTCCCTACCCCCTGAAGCCACCAAATTCCTCCTTTCTAATTCCACTGCAATCTGGGATTAACCTGCAGCTGGGAGCACATCTGGATGAGCTGCCTGGCAGGGATGAGATCCAGGGCCAGCTTTGGAATAGTTGGATTTAGGTGTTGTGCATTGCAGAATTATTTTGAGGATGGAGAGCGCATTTCTTCGTTTCATCCCATTCCACTTCTTTGTCTTTTTTTTTTCTTTTCCTCCAAAGGTTTGGATAAAATAGAATTCCTCCAGAGCCACGAGAACCAGGAGATCTACCAGAAAGCCTTTGATTTAATTGAGCACTATTTTGGGGTGGAGGACGACGCATCTGTGGCTCCTCAGGTGGACGAGAACCAGCAGCAATACATCTTCCAGCAACCCGAGGCTCCCATGGAAGGATTCCAGCTATAATCCTGGGGGAAAACCCTCCCCCAAAAAAACAACCCAACAACCCAAAACAAACCCCAAAATAACCCACCACAAACTTTCTGGGAAGTTTGGGAGAGCAGCTGCTGGTCCTGGCTGGGAAGGCTGGACACACCCACTCCACCTGTTTAGGAAAACTCTACAAATACACAGAGCGCTGGGTCCTGCAGGAGAGAAGGGGAATTTCTGCTCCTTGGTTCTTTTGGGCTGCTGCTCACGTTGTCTTTGGAGGCAGGAAGGACACGGAGGTGACAAGCTGGCACCTCTTGGTGGCTTCTTCTTTGTGGTGGTGTCTCCTCAAAGCAGATTTTTTACCTCCGGCCTTGGGTTGGGTGAGGACACACAGAGAGGAGGGAGATGTTCTGGCCACAGTAATTCTACAAAATGTGGGTTGATCTATTTAAAATTTTCTTTTTTTTTTTTTCTTTTTTTTTTCTTTTTTCTTTTTTTTTTTTTTTTTTGCACATGTTACTCTTTATTAAAGACTCTTTAATAATGCCAAGAGCAAAATCTAGCCCTGGCCTTCCTCCTTCAGGTGGACAGTCCTGGTGAACCCCAGGACCAGTTCCCTGATGAAAAATACTGAAAATGGACAGAAAAAATGAGAGGTTCTCTCACTGCTGGGAAGTTGTTGTTGTTGTTTTCTTTTTTTTTCTGATGCTTCCCTTTGTCTAGATTTTTTTTTTGTTTATTTGTTTTTGAAGAACTGCTAGTGCTTTTTCCAAGGATTAAAAACAAAACAAAAAGCAACAAGAGCCCAAAGATGGGAACTGGGGTGGATTTTTTTGGAGCAGGAAGCACAGCTGCTGTTGCACAGGTTTGGTTTGCATTGTACTGACTGATCTCAGAGCTCTGAAATGCTGAAACCCACCTTCATCTTTACTTGAAATACTTTATTTTCCATGAGAAACATGGCCTCAATTCTGGGTTTTTCCTGCCTTGGGGTGGTTTGGGGTGGAGGAAGATTTGACTCCACCTGCCAGCGGTGATGGGAGCTCCAACAGCACCAGGTTTTCAGGTTTACCTCCTGCTCACAGTCGAATAGTGCACATTTTACTTCCAAAAATGGCAAATCTCTGTATTTTTTATATTATAAATAGGGAAGATATTTGGCTAATTGGGCCACAGAGAAAACTATATATGAAATTTCTGTAATTGCTGTAAATAAACACTGTGAGGCAGGCACACCTGGAAACCCTCGGGCTCAGGCGTGTCCTGCTGCTCCTCCTGTGGGTGAACACGGAGCTCCCTGAGCCCCCCCTCGGCGCCTTTTTTTGAGTGACTTTTCTGCTGTTTCAGTCAAAACGGAGGAGCAAACACCCACTTCTGGGGTGCGGGGGGGAGCTGAGCCCTTGTTGTGGAACGAATAAACTCCGCCTGTGCAGGTGCCCGGCTGTGCTGTGATCGGGGTGCTCGGGGCTGCCGCTGGGGGGAACCTCGGTGACCTTGGGAGGGGCCCCGGTGCCCGGTAACGGCGGAGTCGCGCGGGGCATGCTGGGAGTTGTAGTCCTTAGGGCGGGCATGGTGGGAGATGTAGGCTACGGTTTTCTCTTTCCCTCCTTTTGCCCCCATTCCTTTCCTCCTCTTCCTCCTCCTCATCTACTTGTCCCCGCTTCCAGAGGAGCAGGGCAGGAATTATTGTCCCCAGAGCACCCATGCGCCAGGTACGGCGGGAGTTGTAGGCCACAGCTTTCCTTCTTTCCTTTCTCGTCGTCCTCTTCTTCCCCAGCCCCGGGGCATGGCGGTAGTTGTAGGATACAGTTTCTTTCCCTCTTCACGTTTTTCCTCCTCCTCCTCGTCTTGCACCTCTTCTCCTCCCAGGTCTACAGAGCCGGCCGGGAGCTGTAGTTCCCATGGCGGCGCCCTTCGCTGAGCAGGCCGGGAGCTGTAGTTTCTATGGCCGCTCTCTCGCGGGGCACGCCGGGAGCTGTAGTCCCCTCAGCGCCTCCTGCCGCGGTTGCCGCGTCTCCCCGATGCTTCCCGGCAGCCCCCGCGCGGCGGGCGCTGATTGGGCGGCGGCACGGGCGGGCGCACGCGCGGCCGTTGGAGGCCCCGGGCCGAGCCGCTCCCTCAGCGCCGGTACCGCCGCAACCGCCGCCACACCGGCACCGGGCGGGTACCGGCACTCACCGCCCCGCCGATGAGCCGGGCCGCCGCCGGGCCCTGCGCGCCCGTTGGCTGAGGAACGAGGCGACACCTGCGTCAGACCGCCGGCGCTGACGTCACGGGGTGCGCGCGTGACGTCACCGCGGTGCGGGGAGGGGGCAGCGCGGGGCTGCTTTAACGGGAGGGGTCCCCGGAGGGGGAAGGCGGAGGCTCCACCGGGGGCTGGGCCGCGCCCGGGGCGATAACGGGGCTGGGAGGGGGGGGGGCCGGGGCTGCCGGTTCCCGGTGTAACGGGGACACCCCGGGCGGCTCGGGCCGTGCTGCGGCGGGGCTGGAGCGGCCGGGGCTGCCGGTGCCAAGGCAGCGATGGGCCGGGGGCTCCCGGGCTGCTGCGGGGCCGGTTCGCTCCCCGAGCCCCGGTTATGGACCCCGAATCCCGGTTATCTCCCCGGTTGTCGGCCGGGAGCCGCGCGGTTTCCGCAGCGGCGGAAAAGGAGCGCCCGAGGCGCGGGGCAGGTGCGGCTGAAGGGCGCTGCCCCGCTGATCCCGCACGTGGGTGGTGACACGGGCCGGGCTCCGCCGACGCTTTTCCCTCGGGTTGTCGTTCCCGGAGCCCCGGGCAGGGCTGCTCCCGGTGTGATCCGGGAACGGCCGCTTCTTCCCCTCCGGACCAGCAGCATCAGCATCCCCAGCTCCTAATTAGTGTGAGAGCCAGAGGCTGGGAAGGCTGAGCACAGCCAAAGCCCTCGGAGGTGGAGGGCATGAGGAGCTGGGATTTCTCCTTAGCCAGGGAATTCAGCAGGATTTGACCTCTGTGCTGTGCAGGCTCTGATTTGTGGGTCAGCCTTGAAATCCAAGAGTTGGGAAGAGCAGAAAGGGCTGAGGGGTTTGTGCCCAGTGGGAAAATTCTGTTGTCTGTAGGTCAGGAGGTGCTGCCTTGCTGCAGGAGGGGGTTCCAACAGGAATTATCCTGGCACAAACCGGGAAACAAGAGATGCTTTCCTCAGCACGGAGCTTCTGCTGAGAACAGGCTCCTTCCTTCCCAGCCAGGGCTGATGACTCCTAAAATCCTCCAGATGTCCTTAAAGCCTCTCCCTTTCTGTTCCTGCAGAATCTGAGAGGGTGGAAAGGCTGTGATGAAGAACCAGGGAGTGGAGACCAAAGCAGCTCCACGTCCTTCCAGAACAAGCAGCGGGATGGGGCTGGAAGAGGGAGATTCACCAGATGCTGCAGCTCCCCCAGAAGGTTGGGGGATCCCTGGGGATTTGGGGGTTCTGCCCACGGTTGGGGGCAGTGCTGGCGTTCCCTGGAATGTGTGAGGGCGGGTTTGAGCCTGGCAAGAGCCAGGGAAATGCTTTTTCTGCCTGAGGCTGGGCTGCTGTATCCAGCTCTTTGTAGGAGTAGAAAATCCTGGTTTTCCAAGGCAGAAAATCCTGGAGGTTTTTCCCCTATTTCTGTGTGTGTGCAATCCTAGAGGAGTTCCCCTTTCCTGGTTGCTGCTCCATCCCTGTTTGATCCCAGGGATCCAGCTGCTCTTATCCAGGTTTAAAATCCATTGTCATGCTAAAAAGCCCTGCCCTGGAGATCCGAGCTGCCAGTTCCTCGGGTAAAAAAAAAAAAAAAAAAAAAAAGCTCACACACAACCTGCTTTCCTTAAAAATAAAAATAAAAGAGGGGAGAGAGGGGAATTTTCCCTCTTGACAGATGTCAGGGGCTTGGTCATGCTCTGCTGATCAAAGGAGAGGCTGTTGGGAATGCCCTGCCATTGTCAGGGCAGCTGGGCTGGAGACAAAAGCAGCTTATCCTCCTTCAAGTCCAGCCAGGAAAAACCTCCCATTCCCTAGGAGAGGGAGAGAAAGAGAGGGAAGAGACAACCTCACTGCTTTGTGTTGCCCTTTTTTCTCCTCCTCCAGCTCCTCTCACTCAGGAGGATCCCAAATCCTCCCGCGACGTCTCGGAGGAGCTGAGCCGGCAGCTGGAGGACATCCTCAACACCTACTGTGTGGATGCCAGCCAGGAGAACCCGGGGGAGGACGGAGGGCAGGGAGAGCCCCCCGAGCCCGAGGAGCACGAGAAGGGGCGCAGTGAATCCCCCAGGAACGGGGAGCAGGAGCCTGGAGGCCCCGAGATGAACGGGGAGAAGGAGAACACCAAGGGAAACGAGGAGTTCCGGCCCGGAGAGGAGGGCAGCGAGAGGGATCAGAAGAAGGCTCAGGAGAAGAAGAAAGCCAAGGGTTTAGGTGAGGGATTCCCTGATCTCCAAGGGTTTAGGATTCCCTGCTCCCTGAGGGTTTAGGATTTTCTGCTCCCCAAGGGTTTAGGTGAGGGATTCCCTGCTCCTCAAGGGTTTAGGATTCCCTGCTCCTCAAGAGTTTGGGTGAAGAATTCTCTGCTCCCCAAGGGTTTAGGTGAGGGATTCCCTGCTCCTCAAGGATTTAGGATTCCCTGCTCCTCAAGGATTTAGGATTCCCTGCTCCTCAAGGGTTTGGGTGAAGAATTCCCTGCTCCCCAAGGGTTTAGGATTCCCTGCTCCCCAAGGGTTTAGGATTCCTTGCTCCTCAAGGGTTTAGGTGAGGGATTCTCTGCTCTCCAGTGGTTTGGGCAAAGGATTCCCTGCTCATTGAGGGTTTGGGTGAGGGATTGTCTACTCCCCAAAGGGTTTAGGTGAGGGATTCCCTGCTTCCCAAGGGTTTAGGATTCCCTGCTCCCCAATGGTTTGGGTGAAGGATTCCCTGCTCCCCAAGGGTTTATATGAGGGATTCCCTGCTCCCCAGGAGTTTAGGTGAGGGATTCTCTGCTCCACCTGTGCCCAAGGAAATCAGTGCATGGATAAATGGATTTTATCCCACACTAATCATCCTCGGAGAAATCAGAGCCTTGGATGTGTTTGGGATCATCCTCCTGTTCTGTGGGAGTGAGGAGTGCACCCAGTGCAGTCTCTGAATTCTGTGGGTTTCTCTTCTGCTGGGCACAGCTGGCTCCAGCCAGCCCAGGGATGGTTTTCCCTTCCAAAATCCAGCTGCTCCAGTTGTTCTCCCACCATGGGGAAATCCTGGGAATGCTCTGGGCCCCTCTGCTCAGTCCCTCCTTTTTTCACCTTTCCAAGCCAGAACTCTGTGTAAAGCCACTTTATCCTATTTTATGGCATTATCCCCGTTCCACACCTCATCCCAGGCAAGGAAATCACTTTGCTGATGCAGACCCTGAACACCCTGAGCACGTCAGAGGAGAAACTGGCAGCTCTGTGCAAGAAATACGCTGAGCTGGTGAGTCCCGGGGCTGGGGGAGGATGTGGCAGCTCAGGGAGGCAGGAGAGGGACATTCCAGGGACACACTGGAGCTTTGTGGTGTCCCGGGATCTCTGCAGTGCTGGATTTTTGGGGTAGGAGGAGGGTGGGTGTCGCTGGTGTTGTTTGTGAAGCGTGGACAGAGGGAATTTTGGTTAATCCGGGTGCAGGAGGAGCTCAGATCTGTTTTCACACACACACAAAGCCCTGATCCCCAAAGTCAAACCAAAGTGGAGTTCCAAGCATGGATCTGGAAGAGGTTTGGGGCTGCCTGTGCACGTCCAAAATGTCCCTGTGGGTGGCTTTTCCCTGTGCTGGGGGAACATGGAGCTCCTTCCAATTCCAGCAGGGTGGGAATTGAGGGCTCTGTGTCACTCCTGCTCACTCAGAAGTGTCACAGACCTCCTGTCCTTGAGGGGCACAGCGAGCTGGTGTCCCCTCAGCAGGGCACAGCCCTGCCCTGCTGCCTCCACACCCTCTGCTCCCCTCTCCCAGCTGGAAGAGCACCGGAACTCGCAGAAACAGATGAAGATCCTGCAGAAGAAGCAGAGCCAGCTGGTGCAGGAGAAGGATCACCTGCAGAGTGAGCACAGCAAGGCCATCCTGGCCCGCAGCAAACTGGAGAGCCTGTGCCGGGAGCTGCAGAGGCACAACAGAACCCTCAAGGTGACCCTGGGCAGCCTCTGCTCCTTCCCCAGCCCCTGCATCCCTCTCCAGGAGCCATTTGGGCAAACTCACCTGTCCCCACAGTGTTTGTCCCCACTCTGCCATCAGGGCACTGCTGTAACTTTGTAATTTTACAATTTTGTCCCTTGTCCCAGTGCTGTAATTTTTTCCCTTTCCCTTGTCCCAGTGCTGTAATTTTGTAATTTTTATAATTTTGTCCCTTGTCCCAGTGCTGTAATTTTGTAATTTTTATCATTTTGTCCCTTGTCCCAGTGCTGTAGTTTTGATGCTGAGCCATCCTCACCCGCAGGATGAGGATGTTATCAATTCAAAGCTGTCAATTCAAAGGAAATCACCAACTGCTCCTCACCATCTGTGCTAAACCAACACAGTGTCCAAGTTGTTATTTCAGGATTTATCCACCGAAGGAAGGGAAGGGGAAGGCCCAGGTGGACATTAGGGAGGCTGGATGGGTTGGGAACACCATTTTGGGAAGTTTTCTCCCTTACCTCATGCAGGAGGAAGGTGTCCAGCGTGCCAGGGAGGAGGAGGAGAAGAGGAAGGAGGTGACCTCCCACTTCCAGGTGACTCTGAACGACATCCAGCTGCAGATGGAGCAGCACAACGAGAGGAACTCGAAGCTGCGCCAGGAGAACATGGAGCTGGCAGAGAGGCTCAAGAAGCTCATCGAGCAGTATGAGCTGAGGGAGGAGGTGGGTCAGGGGCAGGGGAGGGGCTGTTCCTGAGGGCAGGAGGAAGCTCTGGCTCTTCCCCTGAGCTCTGGTGTTCCCCCCACAGCACATTGACAAGGTGTTCAAGCACAAGGAGCTGCAGCAGCAGCTGGTGGATGCCAAACTGCAGCAGGCCCAGGAGATGCTGAAGGAGGCAGAGGAGAGGCACCAGCGGGAGAAGGATTTTGTAAGTCTTGGAGCAGTTGCTTGGGACAGTTTTTTGCCTCTTACTGGGTGTTATCTCAGCTCTTGACATGTCCAGTGGCTGCTTAGCCCTGGAAGCACCAGGAGCATTCCCAGATAATTCCCTGCTTTGCTCTTCCCCAGCTGCTGAAGGAAGCTGTGGAGTCACAGAGGATGTGTGAGCTGATGAAGCAGCAGGAGACACACCTCAAGCAGCAGGTGAGTTCCCTGCTCTCTGTGCTCAGCCTGATTTTTTTGTGGGGTGTTTTTTTGCCCTCCCTGAACATCCCAAAGCTCCTTAATCTGGAGGAGAGAGGCGCAGGATCCCTCCTGGGTTTGCTTTTGGTGAGCTGAGGCTTTGTCAGGGACATTTCCCAGGCCTGGGAGCAGTCATGGGATCACCCTGCTGCAGCCAGGAGGTGTTTGTAGAACACTCTGCTCTCAGGATGTTTCCCTAGCACAGAATTTTCCTTTGGGAGAAAAGCAGCTCCTGCTGTCTGTCGGTGTCCAGGGCAGCAGCTCAGCCTGTCCCCTCTGCAGGCCCTGGGTGCCATCAGCTCCCTGTCTGTCCCCACAGCTGGCTCTGTACACTGAGAAGTTTGAGGAGTTCCAGAACACCCTTTCCAAAAGCAGTGAAGTGTTCACAACGTTCAAACAGGAGATGGAGAAGGTGGGTGACGTTTTTCCCTCCGTGCTGCTCCCTAATTTCAGTTAATTTTGGGTCTAAGCCCAAACTCTGGGGTGACACTCGAGAACCTGTGTTGTGTCACTGCAATATTCCCCCTGAGGTTTATTTATTTTGGTGTGTCCTGAGCAAGGCCAGGAGTTGCACTTTGATCCCTTTGGGTCCTTTCCAACTCAGGACATTTTGTGACTCGATTTTTTGCCTTTTTTGTGGTTCTGTAGATGACCAAGAAGATCAAGAAGCTGGAGAAGGAGACCACCATGTACCGCTCCCGCTGGGAGAGCAGCAACAAGGCCCTGCTGGAGATGGCAGAGGAGGTGAGGGGAGGCTCTGGAGCAGCTGGGGAGGGGTGGGATGGGGACAGGACAGGTCCTGCAGAGGGAGAAAGAAGCTCCTTGGTGCTTTGGGTGCTGAAGGTTTGCTTGGTCATGGAGATTTTCCCCTCAGGCTTCCCTAGAATCAGTCATGGAGTGATTTGGGTTGGGAGGGACTATAAAGTTGATCCAGTTCCACGCCATGCCATGGGCAGGGAGAAATTCCACTGTGCCAGGGTGCTCCAAACCTGGCCTTGGGCACTTCCAGGGATCTGGGCACCCTGTGCCAGAGCCTCCCCACCCTCACTGAGAGGAATTTCATCCCAACATCCCACACCACCCCTGCCCTCCCTCCATTTAAAAACCATCCCCCTGTCCTTTCACTTATCCCCTCATACCCTTTTTGGGGTTTCATCTCTCCTTTGCTGCCTCTGTCCCTGCAGAAAACCCTGCGGGACAAGGAGCTGGAGGGGCTCCAGGTGAAGATCCAGCGCCTGGAGAAGCTTTGCCGGGCGCTGCAGACGGAACGCAACGACCTCAACAAGAAAGTGCAGGACCTGTGCGCCCACACGGACCTGGGGGAGCCCCTGAAGGAGCCCCTGAAGGAGCCAGCACCCCGGGACAGCTCCGAGGCAGATTCCCTGAGCTCTGGAAAAGCCAGGAACAGCCCAGATCCTGTGGAAATGCCGGCAGAACTGAGCGGGACTGAGGAGGGGATTCGGGGCACTGACTGAGCTCCCCCAGGGCAGGGCACACACAGCTGGGCTGAGGGAGGGTGAGAGTCCCCTCCCTCTCCTCCCCTGTCCCCTGGGACAAGGTGGGAAAAGGACAGGAAACACGACCCCTCTTGGGGGTTGTGAGATTTCCTAGCTTAGGTTTTTGGAGGATGGTTTTTCTTAAGATTTTATATATATTTATATATATATATATGTGTGTGTGTATATATATATATATAAGATATATAAAAATGTGCAGGGCAACACTTTGATCGATGGATATCCATGAGAAGCAGAAGGGCCCACCCAGCTCCCTGCCTGCTGTGTGAATATTGAAAAGTTTGGAGCCTCAGCTGCCCGTCCCTCTCACTAAAAGACCTTTGTCACTGGCAGGCTCAGGAGAGCAGATCCAGGGATCTGTGCCCCAGCACAGCGACAAGGGACAACGACTCCACCCTGGAGAGAAAGCAGAGCTGGGAGAATTCCAAGAGCATTCCCAGCACTGGCTTCTCCCTCTTCCCTCTGCCAGGCAAGGAGAGAGCCCCTGGACTCACGGAGGCAGCTCATGTGTGAGCTGAGGGCACAAGAGGCTGTTCTCTCCTCTCTGTGGGTTCTGTGTCTGCAATGGGACCAGGAGAAGCAGGAAAAGGGGGTGCCTGGTCCCACCCCCGGGAGTTTTTTTGCTCTTCCCAGGCCCTGCCAATGTCTCAAAACCGCCTTACGATTCACAGTTGCCTCTTTGCTGAACGCACACGTGCACAAAGTGTATTAAACAGTTAATCCAAAGGTCTAATTCCCAAGTGTTTGTGCACAGGGATTGGGGAGGTGCCCCCGAGCCCCTCTGGCCCAGCCCTGGAGGCATCCAGGGAGCTGGGACTGCAGGAGGATCCGAGCTCTGTGTGCTCCTGGGGCTGCTCCTCCAGCCTGGGGCTGCCTGTGCTATCCCAGCCACACTTCTTTCCTTTCCCTCTCTGCTTGGAAGAGCATCTCCCCCCAGCGCTGCCTCACCCCTGGGGCCTGGATGTGCTGGGAGGGAGTTTAGGGACCTGCTGGCGCCAGGTTTTGGGATTTTTTTTCCTTCGTTCCTCGAGATTTTTGTCTTTTTGCTGTTCTTTTGGAAGACTGGACTCACTTCAAACCTCGCTGCAGCTTTGTCTTTGTGACAGACTTTATTCATTCCCAGCATTGCCTTCCTCGTGCTGGAAGCCGGAGCCAGGACCTTCCCCACCGTGGATGTATCCAGTGGATCAGTTTGGGATTCTCTTCTGGCACCACAGCTGCTCTCACATCCTCCCTCCATGAAGGACCTGCCTCCGTGTCCCCTTTTCCTCCAGGGGGGATTCCAGGGAATCCAGACGTAAGGAAGGCAGCAGGGACGGGCTCTGAAGCTCCACAGAGCCGTGGCTGGACATCCACGGGGACAATCGCTGGAGCTGTGGGTTGGTGGCTGTGTCTGCCAGCCCCTCGCTGTCAGCGCGGTTCCTCCGGGAGGATCCATGAATGTAATCCCGCCCCGTTCCCGGCAGCCGGGCCGAGCGGGGGCTGCTGCCGGAATCTGGACTTGACTAAAAGGAAAAACCCTTTAGAAATTCACCGAACTCCCTTTTATTTCCGTCTTTACCCTGTCGTGGTACAGAAACCTCCGCGGGGGCTGTTTGTGTGTATCCTGTATCCAATAGAAACACTCCCAAACCTCGCTGCTGCCTCTGGTGCCTCTCGTTCTTTTACCGCGGCGACAGCGAAGATTTGGGGCTTTGGGGTGGCCACATCCAGCCTCTGTGGGACACAACTTCCCCCTGTCCCAGGGCTCTGCTCCTGCTTTTCCAGCGGGAATGAGGCGGGGGAGGCTGGGAGGCGCTGGAGATGGGATGTCCCTGCTCAGGGGGGACACTGGGGTGTCCCCAGCCCCTGGCCTGTGGCTCTTCCTCCCCGGGCTGCTGCAGCCACCAAGAGCCACCAACCCTGAGGGTCCCTGGGGGCATCAGCTCCCTTTTCCCGGCTGGTCCTTCGTGCCTCCGTCGGCTCCAAAATGTCCAAGATGTGTTTAAAATCCTGCCGGGATTTACAGCAGCTGCCGCGCTCGGCCTGGAAGGGGGAGGACGGGACTTGTTTAATCCCGTCCCTGCGCCAGGGCTGGAGAGGCCCTTTCCCGGCTCCTTCCCGGCTCCTTCCCGGCCCTTTCCCGGCTCATTCCCGGCCCTTTCCCGGCTCATTCCCGGCCCTTTCCCGGCTCATTCCCGGCCCTTTCCCGGTCCCCTCCCGCAGGGACGGATCCCGCGATCGCGGCACTGCGGTGACAGCGGCGGGGACTCGGGGTAAAGCGGGGGAACGGGAGGCGGTGGCAGGAACGACCCGGAGGCTCCGCTGCCGCCAACGCTGCGGGGCTCGGGGACCGAATCCCGCCGCATTCCCGATCCTGCGGGATGCTGATCCCGGGGCCAGGAGCGGGGATCCTGCGGGTGTCCGGCGGAGCCCGGAGGAAGTTCCCTTTCCCTTTAAATGCAAATCCCAGGCTGTGCGGACGGTGTCCGGCGGGCTCGGGCTGTCCGGCAGGATCGGGGCGTCCATCGGCTCCCGGAGGCCGGAGCGGGCCCGGCGCAGGTCAGTCCCGGTCGTGGCGCTCCGGACAAAGGGGACAAAGAGGACAAAAGGGACAAAGGGGCTCTACAGCCCCCGGAGCTGCCCCTGTCCCGGCGCCGCGCGGGGTTCGGGGCACGGGGGGCTCGGCTGGACAAAGGGGTCCCCACGCGGTCCCTGTCCCGCTCTCGCCGGGCCGGTTCGGGTCCCAAATCCTCTTTTCCATCGAGAGACGGGGCCCTGCCGGAGCTGCGGCTGCGGTTCCAGGCCCCGGCCGAGCTCCTGCGGCGATGCTCCGGAGCCTCCCCGGGAACGGGGGACCGAGCTCCTGCTCCGCCGCCACCGAGCCCTGCTCCGGTCCTTCCGCCGCCACCGAGCTCCTGCTCCGGTCCTTCCGCCGCCACCGAGCTCCTGTTCCGCCGCCACCGAGCCCTGCTCCGGTCCTTCCGCCGCCACCGAGCCCCGCTCCGGTCCTTCCGCCGCCACCGAGCCCTGCTGACGCTCGCCGTGGCCGTGGGTCACTCCTTAACCTCGGCGTCCCTGTGCCCCCCTTATCGCGGGCGTCCCGGTGTCCCTGGCTGTCCCCTCTTTGTCCCGGGGCTCCCCGAGCCCCCTCCGCTGTCCCCGCTTGTCCCTAGGGTCCCGGTGTCCCTGGGTGTCCCCTCTTTGTCCTGGGGCTCCCCGAGCCCCCTCCGCTGTCCCCGCTTGTCCCTAGGGTGTCCTTGGGTGTCCCCTCTTTGTCCCGGGGGTCCCCGAGCCCATCTGCTGTCCCCGCTTGTCCCGGTGTCCTTGGCTGTCCCCCCCTTGCCCCGGGGGTCCCCAAGCCCCGCTCCGCTGTGCCGCGGGCAGCCGCGTCCCGTCCCCGATCCCTCCGTGTCCGTCCCCCGCAGGGTCCCGCGGCACCGGCCATGGAGGAGCGGAGGAAGAAGCGGAGCCCCAAAACCTGCCTGGCTCAGCCGCCGCCCGCCGGGGCCCCGCGGCCGCTGCCCCCGAGCAAGAGCACGTCCTTCGCTCTGCCGCTGCCCGCTCTGCCCTCGCCCCGGCAGCGGCCGCGGCCCCGCCGGTCAGTGCCGCGGGCACGGGGGAACCGGGGACACCGGCCCGGGCCGATGCCAACGCCGTGTTCCCCCCGCAGCAGCAGCAAGGAGCGGGCGCGGGCGGGCGCGGGAGGGTCCCGGGGCGCCCCGCTGCAGCACAGCTTCCTCACGGATGTGTCCGACGTGTGCGAGATGGAGGGCGGGCTGCTCAGCCTGCTCAGCGACTTCCACTCGGGAAAGCTGCAGGCGTTCGGTGAGCGGCGGGAGTGGGATGGGAACGGGGGAGAGGAAGAGGGGACGGTACGGGATGGGATGGGATGGGATGGGGATGGGGTGGGATGGGGATGGGGATGGGGACGGAACAGGAGAGAAGTGGATGGGATGGGAACAGGGGAGGATAAGAGGGGACAGTACAGGATGGGATGGGAATGGGATGGGATGGGACAGGAAAGTTGTGGGGTGGGATGGGAGTGGGATGGGCCAAGGGATGGGATGGGGCAGGGTGTTATGGGACAAGATGGAATGGGGACGGGACAGAATCAGAGGGGATGGGATGGGAAAAGGATTGAATGGGATGGGACAGGACCAGACAGGCTGGGATGGGACAGGAATGGGGCAGACTGGGCTGGGCTGGGTATGGGGAAGGAGCAGGCTGGAGAATTTTGGGGCTGGGGGATTTTGGATCCACGAGGAAGGATTTGGATTGGGAAAGTGTTGGATCCATAGGGAAGGGATGAGCTGGAAGATGATGGATGGATGGATGGATGGATGACGGATGAATGATGGATGGATGGATGAATGGATGATGGAGGGATCCATAGAGAAGAAGGGACAGGCTGTGGGTTGGGATTGATCCCCAGGGAAAGGCTGTTCAGGGGGGGGCTGGGCTGGCTCTTTCCTGGGATCCAGGCAGGGAAGGAGCAGGGGCTGCTGTGGAATGTTCTGGGTCTCTCCTAGGGAAGGAAGGAGCAGGGGCTGCTGTGGAATGTTCTGGGTCTCTCCTAGGGAAGGAAGGAGCAGGGGCTGCTGTGGAATGTTCTGGGTCTCTCCTAGGGAAGGAATGCTCCTTCGAGCAGCTGGAGCACGTGCGGGAGATGCAGGAGAAGCTGGCGCGGCTCCACTTCGGCCTCGACGTGTGTGTGGAGGAGCTCCCCGAGGAGCAGAAGAAGGCAGCGGCCGACAGGAACCTGGACCAGCTGCTGGCACACGTGAGTGTCACCCACCCCTGTGACATGTGAGTGTCACCCCTGTCCCCTGCTCAGGCTGGGACACCCCCAGGGTCCCCTCTGGTCCCTCAGCCTCTGCCTTTGCTCCCACAGCTGGAAGAGCTCAGCAGCTCCATGTATCCTTGGCTGGAGGTGGGGGTGGCCTGGTGACAGTGACAGTGGTGACAGTGACAGTGGTGGCAGTGACAGTGGTGGCAGTGACAGGGGTGACAGTGGCAGGAGTGGCATTGGTGGTGGTGGGCAGCAGTGGTGGCAGTGGTGGAGGTGGGTGGCAATGGAAACGGTGGCAGTGATGGAGGTGGCAGTGGTGACGGTGGTGACAGTGATGGCACTGACGATGGTGGCACTGGTGACAATGCCAGGAATGACAATGACACTGGTGACACTGACGGTGCCGGCGCTTCCCCTTGACCCGCTCTCAGACAGAAGCTGCACCTGGCCGAGAGCTCGGACCCCGAGGACGCGGCGCCCTGACCCCGACCCTGCCCCTGCCCCGGTCCCCGCCACCCCCGGGACCCCAACCCGGGCCCGGCCGGGGCCCCCCCGCCATGGCGGCCACGGGCGCGGAGTGATGACGTCACCAGGCGGTGCCGGGCCCATGGCGGCCGGGGGCCCGTTGGCCGGGGCTGAGGGCGAGCGGCGGCTCCTCCGAGCCGTGACCCGGCTGCAGGTGCGGGACCGGGCCGGGACCGGGGCTGGGGGCGCCGGGGAGGGGAAGGGAGGGGAGGGGAGGGGAGGGGAGGGGAGGGAAGGGAAGGGAAGGGAAGGGAAGGGAAGGGAAGGGAAGGGAAGGGAAGGGAAGGGAAGGGAAGGGAAGGGAAGGGAAGGGAAGGATGGAGCCGTGGGGGGCACATCTGGAAAGGGCCGTGAGGGCACATCTGGAGGCGGGGGGATGCTCCTGCCGGTGCCGGTGCCGGTGCCCGGTCCCAGCGCTGCCCGGGCCGTGCCAGGCCTGTGCCAGGGGGTTCCTGCTGCGGCGGCGGCTCCGGGGCCTGCGGGAGGACTTCGAGGCCGTGGTGCTGGAGATCGAGGGGGACCTGAGGCGGCTCCGCTGGACCGGCCGCGTTCTGCCGCGGCCGCGCTTCGAGCCCGAGGTCCGTGAGCAGCGGGGGAACATTCCCGGCACCGGGGAGAACGTTCCCGGGACTCGGGAACTGGAGCCCGCTGGAATTGCTGAGTGCTGCCCCTGCCCTGCAGGATTCCCCAGACCCTGCCCGGCCAGGATTCGTCCCTCCAGGTGCAGCTCAGCCTCAAGGCCGTGCCCAGGTGATTCCCCTTTCCCTGCTCCCACCTGTCCTGGCTCCAGAAAAAGTTTGGGTGGCTCAAAGCAGGGTGTTGTTAACAGCTGGGACAGCAGAGCCACGTCCCAGACCTTTATATTTTCTTTTCTATATACATATATAAAATATTTATTTTCTTTTATATATTTTCTTTTGTGCATTTTATTATTTTCTTTGATGTTTCTTTATATTTTCTCTATATTTTCTTCCTATTTGTCTTCATATTTTCTTCCTGTTTCTTTCATGTTTTCTTTTAGACTTTCTTGAGTTTTTAAAAGATTTTTCTTATATTTTTTTCCCTCCCTTTATTGAGTTATGGGGTTTTTTTCCTTTGGGCAGCTCTCCCCAGGGCAGCCCTTGGATCCAGGGCAGGCTGCAGAGAACAAGAATCCCAAATCCATTCCCAAAAAAACCCCGGAGAAGCCAAATCCCCCTGGAGCAGAGCGGGCTGGGAGCTTTGGGAACATCCCCCCCTCGGCCCCTCTGCCCAGTGGGACAACCCCAAACCCCCCAAATTTGGGGCCTGGTGCTGCTAAAACCCCAGAAAAGGAGGGAAGAGCCCCGGAGTGGGACAGTGACAGCGTGACCTCGGAATGGGACAGTGATGACCTCACAGCCAGCCCAGGTGAGGGACACACAACCTCAGGAATATTTTGGGAAAGCTGGAACAGCTCCCACAATCCGGATCTTTGTGATTCTCCCATTTTTGGGTTTTTTGGGGCAGAAATCCCAGAGGATCTGCAGGGCCTGTCCCGCTCGGAGCTGCAGTCCCACAGGAACCATCTGCTGATGGAGCTGCTGTGGATCCAACAGGCCATTGCCAGCAGGAAACACGTGAGGGGCTGCTCCTGCCTCTGCCAGAGCCCGCTGCCACGGGCTGGTCATCCAGGGCTGGGGGTGCATGTGGCAGGGGTTCTGTTCTCCAGGGGTTTATTTGGGTGTCTGTGGCTGGATTCAGTTTTCCAGGGATTTATTTGGGTGGTTGTGGCAGGGATTCTGTTCTCCAGGGATTCAGTTCTCCAGGGGTTTATTTGGGTGGCTGGGGTTCAGTTCTCCAGGGATTTGTGGCTGGGATTCATTTTTCCAGGGATTTATTTGGGTGCCTGTGGCTGGATTCAGTTCTCCAGGGATTTATTTGGGTGCCTGTGGCTGGATTCAGTTCTCCAGGGGTTTATTTATCCAGGGGTTTATTTGGGTGCCTGTGACTGGATTCAGTTCTCCAGGGATTTATTTGGGTGCCTGTGGCAGGGGTTCAGTTCTCCAGGGATTTGTGGCTGGATTCAGTTCTCCAGGGGTTTGGGTGTCTGTGGCTGGATTCAGTTCTCCAGGGATTTATTTGGGTGTCTGTGGCTGGATTCAGTTTTCCAGGGGTTTATTTGGGTGCCTGTGGCTGGGATTAATTTTTCCAGGGGTTTATTTGGGTGCCTGTGGCTGGATTCAGTTCTCCAGGGATTTATTTGGGTGCCTGTGGCAGGGGTTCAGTTCTCCAGGGATTTGGGATTTTGCTCTGGGACTCAATCCCTTGGTTTTCTCTCCCTCACAGTTCCTGATGCTGAAGCAGAAGTTGGGAATTCCTGAGCACTCCAGCAGCATTCCCGAGTTTTGGGATGGGTGTGGGGACGCCCTGGAGCTGCAGCACCACTCCTGAGGTGACAGTGGCAGCTCCCTGGGATGGTTTTCACCCCAGGAAAACCTTTTGTGGATGTTTGATCCCAGCAGGATTAAACATCATCAGCCAGAGGGGCTGTGGAAGGATCCATCCCACAGGATCCCCGTTTTCCTTGGCTGAGCTGGATGATCCAAGTGGGAATTGAGGATTTTTCACTTCCACCAGGTGTTTTTGTGGAAGTGGAATAGCTGAAGGCAGCAGGAGCTGCAGGAATGAGCTCTTCCCACAGAGCTGAGTGGATTCCACGTGGGAATTCCCGGGTTTGGGGTGGTTCTGCACCATCCAGGACAGCCAGGGGCTGGATTTTTGGGAACACTGAGTGTGCAGTGCAGGTGGGGAGAGAGGGCCCCTCCCCTGCTCCTTGGGCTGAGGCTCATTCCTGCCTTTCCTCTGGCTCTGGGAATTTCCTCCTGGGGCAGAGCCAGGGCAGGACCTGGTGCTTTGTCAATTCCTTCAGCTCAGGGACGTCCCAGGTCCCTCAGAAAGGGACTTTCCCCGTGGTGCTGAGGTTCCCTGACCCCTCTGAGGACACTGCAGATGTGCATCCTTCCCTTCTGCAATTATTTTTACTCTTTGGAAATAAAAAAAAAAAATAACAACTTTTCCTGATGCTGAACCTGTTCCTGATTTCTCCGTGGCTGAGGGTGAGGTGTCCAGGACAGGACAGGACCTTTGGGACTTCCCAAAGTGTCACAGGGGGGTGACAGCACCAGGGGGACACCTGTGGGGACACCAACTGCTGCCCATGGAGATGCTGATCCTGGAATCCTGATGGGAACCTGGTGGCTGCTGCTGGACCTGGAGGAACAAATCCTGGAGGAACAAATCCTGGAGGATCACAGAGCCCTGAGGTTCCTGGTGCTCTCTCAGGGTGTTGGATGTGGTCACAATTTCCTGCTGCTGGGTTTGCATCCATGGAAACTGGGCTGGGAAGGGGCTGGGCTCAGCAGGGGGAGGTTTTTGGGGTGCTCAGAAGGATTTGAGGTTCTCAGGAGGGTTTGGGGAGGATTTGGGGTGGTCAGAAGGGTTTGGTTTGGGCTTGGCAGAAGGATTTGGGCTCAGTGAGAGGCTGGTTGAAGGGTTTTGGGGTGCTCAGAAGGGTTTAGGGTGGGTTTGGGATGGTCCAGGGAAGGGTTTCAGGTTTTCAGAAGGGTTTTGGGGTAATCAAAAATCCATCAGTGCCAGGAGATCCCACTGGGTGATTTATTTCTTACCCCTCCAGTGCTGAATGAGACAACTCAATCCTTGAAACAGCCAACAAAAATCTCTTCAAACCGTCCTTGCAAAGGGCCTGGTGCCTCAGGGAATGCAATCCAGGGGGTTTTTGCCACCCCAAAACACCTTTCCCAGGTGTGACTGAGAGGCAGGAGGGGAGAGGTGACTCTGCTCAGGTTCTGCTGCTCTGCTTCTCCTTCAGGAGCCAGCCACACACAGGGAGACTCCCAGGATGGTGAGCAGCATTCCTGCCACAGCTCCTGGGGGGATTCACAGGGAATAACAACCTGAGTCTGCCTCAAAAAACAACCTCCAGCTGGTTTTTCCACATCCTGGAGTTTTAAATTTTCCAATTTCCTGGGGTTTTTTTTGACCTCCCAGGATGGTGAGCAGCATTCCTGCCACAGCTCCTGGGGGAATTCACAAGGATAATCTGGGAATTTGCCTCAAAAAACAACCTCCAGCTGGTTTTTCCACGTCCTGGAGTTTTAAAATTTCCCACTTTCCTCCTTTTTCCTGCCCACCTGAGCAGGGCAGTGTCAGTGTGGGAAGCTGGGGGTTGACATTTGGGGGCTTTTGGGCCACTCCTTTTCCATGGTGGGCGTTTTATTCAGTGTTTCTCTCTTGGTTAAATATCTCCTGAGGGAAAAGCTCAAACCTATGAACTCTTTTTAGCATAAAACAGCCAGTTCTGGCTTTAAATTTAGCAGCCCTGCCCAAAAAAAGATTAAAAATATCTGTTTCAATTTCCTTTCAGCCAAAGCTGCTGTGACCCAGTTTGAGCCTTGTGGGGTGTTTGGTGTCTTCAGAAATAAACTAATATAAAAATAAATAAAATAAAATTATAAACCAAATCATCTCAATGGAATAAATGGTGAGTTCTTTGAGGAAATGCTTGAAGTGGAACTCACTTTTCCCACCAATGTCCTCTCCCAGGATTTTCCCTGTCACCAAGGTCACAATCAAAGCCAGGGAGTTGCAGAGTGGCACAGCCAAGGCCAGGTCTGAAATGCAAGTGGAAAATGCAGAAATTTGGTTTATTTGTGATCGTTCCCAAGGGGGCTGCTGGGTGTTGGCTAAACCACCGACCCACAGCTCTGACCCTGCCCAAAAATCCCATCAACCCACCCCCAAAAAAAGCCACCAGGGACTGACCTGTGGAGGCCAAGGTGAGGTAGAAGAGGAGGGATCCAGCCTGGTTGAGCAGGAAAGGCACCAGGTACTGCAGGAAAACACACACCTGGGTGAGGGGGCCCAGCCTGGGACCACCAGAATGGGTGAATGAAATCCCTGAGCTCATCCCAACCTGGGGGAATGTCAGCCCCAAATCCCTCTGGCTGGGAAAATCAGCCCCAGATCCCTCTGCCTGGACACTGAATGTTTCTGCACCACATTAAAAAGGGATTTTTAAATTTTTTTTTTAGGGCAAAATCCACCCCAGGACAGGCAACTCAGAGCCCAAGTGTTCCCACTGGGAAATCCCACATTTTTCCCATGCAATTGGGAAGAAAAGGCTCAATTTATTGCATTTAAACAAATTTTTTTTTTCCTCTGCTGCCCCGTGGAAGATCTCTCCAAATATTCAGGGAAGCAGCACAAGGCACAAGAAACCCAAATATCCATTGGGGTGTTATCCCAAATATCAGCAAGGCAGGAAAAACACCCAAAAGATGGGAAAAGAAGAGTGAACAGAAGAGTTAAATGAAAGAAAAATCAGTGGGAATGCCAAGGCTGCTGTGCAAAGCTCCAAATGGGAAGGGAAGGGAAGGGAAGGGAAGGGAAGGGAAGGGAAGGGAAGGGAAGGGAAGGGAAGGGAAGGGAAGGGAAGGGAAGGGAAGGGAAGGGAAGGGAAGGGAAGGGAAGGGAAGGGAAGGGAAGGGTTCGGTTCTCACCTTGCAGTTGAGGCTGAGGAAGAGGAGCTCGGCCAGGAGCTGCCTCAGGCGGCCCCGACCCCGCTGCTGCTCCTGCTCCTGCTCCAGCCCCGCCGCTGCCGCCCTGAGGAACGGGCCAGAGCCGCCCCAGAGCGCGGCCACCAGCGCCACGGCCGCGCCCTGCCCTACGGGACAGCAAAAACACCCCGAGCGTTCGTCTGCGGGGGATTTCAGGTTCTGTGGTGCCCAGGGGAGCAGCTCTGAGCTCACAGGCAGTGTCACTCAGCTCTGCACACAGCAGGGACACAAAACAAATCCTTGTCCTGCTGCACACCAAGGACACCTGGGACAAGTTCTCAGGGCCAAAGGCACAAACAAGGGTGGGCTGGAGGGAGGAACAAGAAGGATGGGACTGCATCAGCTGGAGCTGGGATGGGACAATTCAACCCCAATGGGAAAATGGACCAGAACTTATCAAAGTGTGAGACCTCGTTTGACCGTTTGACCGTTTGACCATTTTGTGACCAATTTGTGACCAATTTGTGCCCATTTTGGGTTCACCTTGGGTGTAGCCCTGCCCAGGCCCTTGTCCTGCCCAAGGTGTGTCCTAAAGGCCTTTTAATAAATATCTGCTTTATTCTCCAGCTCTGCCCAGTCTCTGTTCCAGCTCAGCCTTCCCAAGGCACCGGCAGTGTCCAAGGCCGGGCTGGACGGAGCCCGGATCAGCTCGGGGCTCTCCCGCCCGCGGGAATGGACGATCCCCAAGTTCCTTCGTGTCCCCGTTTCCCCACCAGAGGAGCCCCTCCCCCACCTCCCTCACTCCCCCTGATCCCTCCCACCCCCTCAAGACCTCCCCAAACAAACCCTCCCCCGCCGCCATCACTCTCCCCTCACCCGCGGTCACCATGGCAACGCGGCGGCGCTTCCTGGTTCACCCGGAAATCGCGCTGTCGCCATGTCAATGACGCACTTCCGGCGCGCCGCCGCCAACCCGGAAGTGCCGCCCCCTTCACGCCTCAGCGTGGCCGCCATGGTGAGAGCGGGATAGCCGCGGGCTCGGGGGTGGTGATTTATGGTCGCCACCGATGATTTAACCGCTCCAAGCCCCCGGTCCGGGGCTCCTGGGACGCGGGGGGGCGGCCAAGCCGCCCCCCCGCGTCCCAGGAGCCCCGGACCGGGGGCCGCGCTCTCCCTTTTGCCTCACCCCCTTTTCCCTCCCCATCACTCATTTATTATTTAATCATTAATTCCAGAAGCCGATCCTGCTGCAGGGCCATGAGCGCTCCATCACGCAGATCAAATACAACCGCGAGGGTGACCTGCTGTTCACCGTGGCCAAGGATCCCGTGAGTGCTGCTCATCCCCGGTAATTACCGTAATTAACGCGCCCATCGTTAATTTTATTCCGTTTTGTTTTGTTTTGTTTATTCCACGCAGATTGTCAACGTTTGGTACTCGGTGAATGGGGAGAGGTTGGGCACCTACAATGGGCACACGGGAGCTGTGTGGTGTGTGGATGCCGACTGTATCCTTTGATCCTCCAAAACCGGTTTTATCCCATATTTTAGAGCCTGATTCATTCCTGGTTGCTGCTCCTCGTTTTCCTCTCCTAGAGGAGCATTTAACTCTTCTATTCCCTCTTCTTTTCCCATCTTTTGGGTGTTTTTCCTGCCTTGCTGATATTTGAGATAACACCCCGATGGATGTTTGGGTTTCTTGTGCCTTTTGCTGCTTCCCTGGATGTTTGGGGAGATCATCCACGGGGCAGCAGAGACAAAAAAAGTTGTTTAAATGCAACAAATGGAGCCTTTTCTTCCCAATTTCATGGGAAAAATGTGGGATTTCCCAGTGGGAACACTCGGGCTCCGAGTTGCCTCTTCTGGGGTGGATTTTGCCCTAAAAAAAATCCCTTTTTAATGTGGTACAGAAACATTCAATGAGTGTCCAGGCAGAGGGATTTGGGGCTGATTTTCCCAACCAGAGGAATTTGGGGCTGATTTTCCCAACCAGAGGAATCTGGGGCTGATTTTCCCTGACTGCTGGCCCAGGGGACACCAGGCACGTCCTCACTGGCTCTGCAGACAACAGCTGTCGGCTCTGGGACTGTGAGACAGGTGAGGCCATTCCCAAATTCCCTTTGGGGACACACTGGGACACCCCCTGAGCCCGGGGGACACCCCCTGGGGTGGCCACAGAGCCAGGCTGGGGGGAAGAGAAGGGTGCAGGGAGGGATTGGGGACAAGGAATGGCTTCAAACTGGAATATTGGAAGGAATTCTTCCCTGTGAGGGGCTGGGATGGAATTCCCAAAGAATCTGTGGCTGCCTCATCCCTGGAATTGTCCCAGGGCAGGTTTGGGTGGATTCTGGGGGGAATTTTTCACCTGAGGCAGTGGGAACATCCCAACCCAGCGCTGGGTGACCTCCAAACCTCTTCCAACCCAAACCATTCCGTGCTAAAAGCTGGGAAAGCCTCCAGTGACTCCTTGGGTGGCTCAGCAGCACTCCTGCTGTCGCTGCCATCCCCTGGCCACCTCTCCCAGCCCTCCCTGAGGTCCCTGTGCTGTCCCCAGGGAAGCAGCTGGCCCTGGTGAAGACCAGCTCAGCCGTGAGGACGTGCGGCTTCGACTTTGGGGGGAACATCATCATGTTCTCCACGGACAAGCAGATGGGATACCAGTGCTTCGTCAGCTTCTTCGACCTCAGGGACCCCAGCCAGATCGGTGAGGAGCCAGGGATCCCCTGGGATTGCCCTGGGATCCCTCAGGGAATCCCCTGAGGCATCAACCCCTGGGATGGATCCAAGCATCCCAGGATGGTTTGGGGTCGGGGCCATGCTCAAATCTCACCCCATCCCCAATGGCAGGGGTTCCTTCCTCCATCCTAAATAAAACCTTAAAGGTTCTGTGCTTGCCAGGCTTTGGGGTTTGTTAGCCTGGGCTACAGGAGCACAGCAGGCTCTGGGAATGCTCCCTGAGTTCCCAGGCTCTGGGAATGTTCCATGGGTTCCCAGGCTCTGGGAATGTCTCAGGAGTTTCCCAATCTCTGGGAGTGTCTCAGGGGTTCCCAGGCTCTGGGAATGTTCCATGGGTTCCCAATCTCTGGGAATGGCTCAGGAGTTCCCAATCTCTGGGAATGGTTCAGGGGTTCCCAATCTCTGGGAATGTTCCATGGGTTCCCAATCTCTGGGAATGGCTCAGGAGTTTCCCAATCTCTGGGAATGGCTCAGAGGTTCCCATAATCCATAGAATTCCAGGCTGCAGATCTTTACACCTGGCCACTTCCACCCTTTCCACTTCTCCCCCGTGGGCTCTACACTGGGCTGTGGCTGCTGGGGTTTGTTTTTATGGGATGCTGCCAGGGAATGTCCCTCAGTGGTGCTGGGATCCATCCCAGAAGCCCAGGATGGTTTGGGCTCGGGGCAGCCTCAAATCTCAGCCCGTTCCCGTGGGCAGGGATTCCTTCCCCCATCCCAGGTTGCTCCAGGCTGGCCTGGGATGGCACAGAGGAGGTGCTTCCCTAAAAAATCCCTCTGCTGAGTGCCTGGGGGGTGATCCCATCAGCAAGGACACAATTCCCTCCTCGTGGGGTTCCTTTGGGAACAGCAAAACGCTTCCCCTGAGCCCCCTGGAAATCTGAGCCCCAGAAAGAAAAATCCCAAAGGAGTTTTGTCCAGATCCCACCCTGGAAATGCTGGAAAAGCCCAAATCCGAGCTGAGCACGGGATAGAAAAGGACAAAAGCTGGATGCAGTCCCTGTGGTTGCTGTTTCCCACAGAGAACAACGAGCCCTACATGAAGATTCCCTGCAGTGACTCCAAGATCACCAGCGCCGTGTGGGGCCCGCTCGGGGAGTTCATCATTGCTGGCCACGAGAACGGGGAGCTCAACCAGTTCAGTGCCAAGGTCAGGGCCTGGGGGAGGCTGGGGCAGCGTTCCCAGAGGGATCAGGGCTGGGATGGGGGATTTGGGGCTCCAAACAGCACCTTCAGCAAGGATCATTAAAATATTTATTGTAATATTCAGGAGGCTCCCCTGAGCGAGGCCGGAATTGACACCACAGAGAAACTGGAACTAAATCCATTCCCTAATCCAATCCTAAATTCCCTGCCCCCCCCAAAGCATTCCAGGGTTCTATTCCATGTTGTTTTTAATGAGGGAATCACTTCCCAGCTCCCTGAAAATTCCTTTTTCCTCTTAAGACCTGAGGCTCCCTCAAACAAAGCTGGAAGTGACACCTCAGTGCAGGGACAGGAAACTGAATCCATTCCTAAATTCCCTTCCCACCCAAAGCATTCCAGGGTTCTATCCCATGATCTCCCAGGTTGTTTGGAAGGAGGGAATCACTTCCCAGCTCCCTGAGATTTTCTCTTCCTCTCCAGTCAGGGGAGCAGCTGTCCAATATCAAGGAGCACACCAAGCAAATCAACGACATCCAGACCTCACGGGACATGACCATGTTCATCACTGCTTCCAAGGATAACACAGCCAAGGTGAGCTTTTCCAGCAGCCTGTGGGGATTTCCTGGCAGGATCTCTGCTCAGAGAGGGCTGGAAATGTTCAGTGAGGAAGGAGAGGTGCTAAATGATCAGCCAGGCATTTATATATTGAAATACTTTTGGTATTTCTACAGAACGTTTGCAGTTTGCCGGTTCTGGAAAGCCAAAGATTTCCTTTTCTGGGGGGATATTTTTGGGATTTGAAAACCCCATGCAGGCAAAGCCCAGAAGCTGGAGCTGTGTGAATTAATGGATGGATTTCTCCTCCCTTTTCCCTCCCAGCTCTTTGACTGCACCTCCCTGGAGCACCTGAAGACGTTCCGGACGGAGCGGCCGGTGAATTCCGCTGCCCTTTCCCCCATTTTTGACCACGTAAGGATGAGCTTCCTCAGGGCATCAGCACTAATCCCGTGATCCCTGCATTGGGAGCCTTCCCAGTCCAGCCTAAAACCAGGATTCTGGAATGAGCCTGAGGGGTTTGGGTGGGTCTGGCACTGGGAACCAAGTTTTGTGTTCTCCTGTGATCAAACGTGGCAGGGAGGCGGGAATTCCTCTGAGGATTTGTGGGATCAGTGGGAAGTGCTGGAGGCACCCTGGAGGTGTCCAGGGTTCCTCTGGACCTGGCACTCAATGCTCTAATCTGATTTCAAGGTGGGGATTAATGTTGAGCTCGATCCTGGAGGTCTTTTCCAACCTCAGTGATCCCAGGATTCCCTAAATCCCGGAGGGAAGCACTGGAGGGTTGTGATTCCTCTGGTTTCTCTCGCCTGCAGGTCGTGCTGGGTGGAGGGCAGGAGGCCATGGATGTGACCACCACCTCCACCAGGATTGGCAAATTCGAGGCCAGGTCGGTCCTTTTTCTGTGGGAAATGGATTTGTAGAGAATTTTTATAGAGTTTTATAGGTATAATTCAACACTTCTCCCTCACCCAGAGCACTCCTGACACCCCAGAGATTGCACTTCCCTTTCTTTTGGGAAGGAGGAGCCCTTGAGGTGGTTTATTTTCGAGGATTCTGTGGTTTTGTCCTTTCTGGGCTTGTGACAGTTGAATTTTTCCTCCTGCCAGGTTCTTCCACTTGGCTTTTGAGGAGGAGTTTGGCCGAGTCAAGGGGCACTTTGGGCCCATCAACAGCGTCGCCTTCCACCCTGATGGGAAGAGGTGAGAGGCTCCCTGGGCATCTTGCAGTGCCCCAAATCCACTTTTTAATCGGGATATCACCAAACTCTTGGGATTTCTGTGGTGGGAATGGAACCAGCAGCTGAATTCTCCCATTTTGAGCTGGCCCAGGGGGTCGCTCACTGATTTTTTTTTTTTTAATTTTTTTTTTTCCCTTTGTGATTCCTGTATCAATTTCAGGAGGGGGTGGTGAGGCCAAACTTGCCATCCTTTGCTCCCAGCAGCATTCCTGACTCTCCCTTTCCTCCCTGCAGCTACAGCAGTGGTGGTGAGGACGGCTACGTCCGCATCCATTACTTCGATCCCCAGTACTTCGAGTTCGAGTTTGAAGCCTGAAGGAGGATTTTCCCTCTCCTCTCCTCTTCTTTTCCCTCCTCCAACCCCTTGCCCAGTCCCTGGGCTCCACCTCAGGGCTGTTGGAAAGGCCTGAGGTTATTGTTGGCAGAGATTTTGGGAAGTGGGAACTCGAGCAAAGGGCAGGGATGGCTTTTACTGGAAGAAGGGTGAAGGGAACTGGGTTGGCTGCCTGCCTGCTGGGCATATTTATAAACCAGGGGAGGGGAAAAAAAGAGGAAATAAATAGAAATCTTTTCTAAACACAAAGAGAAGCACCTCTGTGGAGTTTTTTTCGGTGGGTTTTTTTTTTTTTTCCTCCCCCATCTGGACCAAAATTAACGTGAGGACTTTGTTTTCCCAGCTTTGTTGTCAAATGTTTTGTTCCACACCCATGGAGCTGTGCTGGCTCCTCCTGGGACCTCTGTCCATCCATGAACTCCTTCCCAGGGAGGCTCCAGGGCCTCCAGCCCAGCCCTGAAGTGTGAAAAGGCTGGAAGTGCAGCAGCCAGGAATTGTTCTCCAGCTGCCACGCACGCGCCCGGCCCCGCCGCTGTTTATCTGCTGTGCTGAGCCTGAGCCAGCTTTCCTCATGGAACAGTTATTTCCTGCCCCAGGAGCTCGTGCTGCAGATCCTCACCCTCCCAGCCTCCTGTCTCTGCACAGGGGTGGTTTATTTTTCCTCTTTCCTTCCTCAAAACTGGGCCCAAGGGCAGAATTCCCAGGCTGGCTCCTGGCTCGGAGCTGCTGGCACGACACGGAGGTGATTCTGTGAGGGGAGTGTTGGTTTAGTGTGTCCTGGTGGGGTTTTTTCTGTCATCTGGGGGGGGGGTTTGGGTGATCTGCTATTTTTTCTGTGATTTCCTGGGGATTTTTTTCTGTGATTTCCCGGGATTTTTTTCTGTGATCTCCTGAGGTTTTTCTTTCTGTGATCTCCTGGGGATTTTTTTGTGTGTGTGTGATCTGTGGGTTGTTTTTTTTTTTTTCTGTGATCTGTTTTTTTTGTGTAATCTCCTGCCCTTTAGCTCCAGAGCCATCCACAGGCACTGCTGAAATCCCAGTGGGAAGGAGCAGCTTCCCTATGGAAGAGCAGGACTCAGGCAAAGGGCTGGGAGAAAGATTTACTGCCAGGAGCTCAGGCTGGGAGAGGAGGGTCTGTCCCCTGTCCCAGAGCTGTCCGTGGGCTCTGTGTCCTGCACAGCCCTTCCCATGGGAAAATCCAGTGTCACCTTGTCCCGGATCCCAAGGGATTTGTCCACGCTTCATCTCCCGTTCTCTGTCCCAGCAGTGGAGGCAGGAGGGGGCTGGCTCAGCCTTTTCCCCGTGCTCTCCTGGGGGGTGGAGTTGTTGTTTCCCTCCACCAGCCTCCGGATCTCCCTCCGGGCCTCATCCAGGTGCTGGGAAGGACGGATCCAACGAAGGAATAAACCTGGGAGAGAAGGGGCTGGGAGTTATTCCAGCTGGGAGGGAAAGGAAAGGCAGAGCAGCTCCCCCTGAGGCAGCCCAGCTGGGGGGAGCTCAGGGAGGATTTTGGGGAGGATTTGGCTTTTTTGGGAGCTCACCCTGCCACAGCTGGATGCTCTGGGGCTCCACGGAGGGCCAGATCACCAAGGGGTTGTGCGAGTAGAGAGGGTTCAGGTATTTCTTCTTCTCCTCGGGCTGGTTCAGCCAGCCCCAGAGCGAGTGTGTGCTTTCCTTCACCTTACACAGCCTCCTGCGGGACACAGGTGCCACGTGTCACCGTCCCCAGCGGCGTTTTTGGTGTCACCTGAGCCGTGGCAGGGCGGGTGTCCCCACACCCACCTCTCCTTCTCGCTGTTGCACAGGAAGGTGCCGTAAGCAGAGGCGTAGGCGTTGTCGAAGAGGGTGAGCAGCAGCTCCTCGCCGAATTCCAGGGAAAAAGGGAACTGCCGGCTCAGCTGCCACACGCAGTCGAGGAAGAGGAGGAAAACGGGCGCCTCCTGCTTGCCCCGGGCGTGGGAGGAGGCGGAGCGGGCGCAGCGCAGCTGGAAGGGATGTCCCGCCTGCGGGGACACGGGGACATGGGGACACGGGGACATGGGGACACGCAGCCGGGCTGGCATCCCCACCCCGCTGCCAACAGCTCTCACCTGGATCCATTCCCGCTCCAGCAGCCCCTGGAATCCCTGCAGGCTGCGGCACGACGGGTCCAGGATGAGCTGTGCCAGCGCTGTCACCAGCAGCGTGGTGTCCGTCCCCTCCGCGCCGTGCACCAGCACCTTGCTGTCCTCCCTGCGCCGAGGGGGGGAGGTGACACCCGCATTTGGGAGGGCTTTGGGAAGGGGGAAAGGTGAGCGAGGGGCAGCCCGAATTACCTGTCCAGGCACTGGGCAGCCAGGCACGCCGTGCTCAGGGCAGCCTTGACGTGGCTGAGCCAGCGGCTGCCGTCCAGGCGGCTCAGCCAGCGGTCCACGCTCACGCACGGCTCACTGCAGGCTTCCACCAGCCTGCTGAAACTCTCCTGCAGCGGGCGGCCCCTGGCAGAGGGGGACAGAGGCTCTCTGACACTCTCCCTGCTTGATTAACCTCCAAATAATGACTGCTCAACACCTACGGTGCAGGGGGTTTGTCACAAAAGTCTGCGTTGTAGGTCTGGGGTAATTATTATTACAAGTTTCAATTATAAAAACCCGATTAAACTCACCAAGAAGGAAGGTAAAAAAAAGTCAAAAAGAACTTTGACAGCCCCCAGAGCCCTCCATATTGTCTCACATGTATCACTAGATACTAAAAGTCTAAGTTTTTTCACCCTGTGAAATTGCACAAACCATTCAAACTCCACACCCGCAACCCCCACACCTGATCTCAAAAACCCAGCCCAAAATCTTAAAGTCAGATGTGGTGCTTGCTTAAAAGGCAGCACCTTTTTAACACAGAAAACCCAAAATTTTCAAGGTTCCAACGTGTCCCCGGGTCCC
The DNA here is from genome assembly GCA_014839755.1 of Sylvia borin. Taxonomy (NCBI): domain Eukaryota; kingdom Metazoa; phylum Chordata; class Aves; order Passeriformes; family Sylviidae; genus Sylvia; species Sylvia borin. Next base: position 4,668,536 of record CM025981.1, on the reverse strand, counting down.
ACGGGGGCTGTGGTGAGAGAGCCCTGACACCCCAGTCCCGGTTTGGGGGGATGCGGGGGGCTGATGAGGAGGGGGAGAGCTCAGAGACAGCATTTAGTGACTGAAGGCAGCGCTCAAAGGCCAGGGGCGTGGTTGGCCTGGCACTTTATGGGGTTTTACCTGGGGATAGGTGTCCAAATTCGGTTATAGGGCTGGGCCTTGACCTTAAAATTCTGAGGGCTTGAACCAACGGGGTTTACTTTATTAACATCTTCCTAATTAATGTCCCACCTGCCAAGGTTTAATGAACGAGATGGGGACGATGGAGAGCTCAGAGGATTTAATGCTGCAGCATCTAGAGATGAGGGATGTGGCATTTTATAGGGTTTTACCTGGGGTAAGCGTCCAAACTTGCTTACAGGGCTGGGCCTTGACCTTAAAATTCTGAGGGCTTGAACCAACGGGGTTTACTCTATTAGCATCTTCCTAATTAATGTCCCAGCTGCCAAGGTTTAATGAACGAGATGGGGACGATGGAGATCTCAGAGGATTTCATGCTGCAGCATCCCAAGATGTGGGATATGGCATTTTATAGGGTTTTACCTGGGCTAAGCGTCCAAACTTGCTTACAGGGCTGGAGCTTGACTTTATAAGTCGTGGAACCAACGGGGTTTACCCTATTAACATCTCCCTAATTAACACCCCACCTGCCGGGCTCTCAGGTTTCCCCGCCCGCGGGGCTCTCGGGCTGAGCTCGGCCGTGTCCCCGGTGACTCCACGAGGGGACAGGAGCCCTCCCTCACCTCTCCAGGGCTCGGTGCAGCCTCCTCCACTGCGGGTACGCGGATTTGGGCTCCGTGCCCCCGCCGCTCATCCGCGCCTGCTTGGCCGCCTGCGCCGAGCGAGTGTCGATGATGAAACCCCGCTCGCCCTCGTCCAGGATCGTCCCCAAAATCTTCTCGTCCTCGGGGCAGCGCCGGCGGTTGTGCCCCGTCAGGGGTTGGCTGCTGCGGAGCAGAGCCTGGGGGACACGGTGGGACAGCTGGGGACATCCAGCCTGGAGAGGAGAAGGCTCCAGGGTGACCTCAGAGGGGCTCGAAGGGTCTAGAGGGGCTCCAGGAGAGCTGGAGAGGGACCGGGGACAAGGGATGGAGGGATGGGACACAGGGGATGGCTTCCCACTGCCACAGGGCGGGGCTGGATGGGGCTTTGGGAAGGAATTGTTCCCCGTGAGGGTGGATGGGCTGGAACGGCTTTCCCAAAGAAGCTGCGGCTGCCCCTGGATCCCTGGGAGTGTCCCCAGCTTGGAACAACCTGGGACAGTGGGAGCTGTCCCTGCCACGGCAGCGGTGGAACGAGATGATCCTAAAATCCCTCCCAACCCAATTCTGGGAATTCTGTGAGGATGAAATCCCTAAAATCCTTTCCAACACAGTCCTGGGGTTCCATGAGGATGGAATCCCTAAAATCCTTTCCAACCAATTTTGGGGTTTCATGAAGATGGAATCTCTAAAATCTCTCCCAACCCAATTCTGGGAATTCTATGAGGATATAATCCCTAAAATCCTTTCCAACTCAGTCTTGGAATTCCCTGAGGATGGAATCCCTAAAATCTCTTCCAACCCAATTCTGGGGTTCCATGAAGATGGAATCCCTAAAATCCTTTCCAACCCAATTCTGGGAATTCTATGAGGATATAATCCCTAAAATCCTTTCCAGCTCAGTCCTGGAATTCCCTGAGGATGGAATCCCCCCTCCTGCAGCCGGCCGAGGGGCGGGGGCGGACTCACGGTGCCGTTTCTGGGGTGGAAGTAGCTGAGCACGGGGAAGCGGCCGCCCTGCCGGAACCTGGCCGCCTTTGTCACCGTGTCATCGCCCACGGCCGCCGGCACGATCACGGCCTCGGGGTACGAGGGGCAGGCGCTGAAATCGCGGTTCACGGTGCTCAGCCGCCACTGGCTGGTCTGGGGGAAGGGAGGGGACAGGCGACATCAGCGGGGGTCCCGGCAGGACACGGGGGGGGTCCCTCCCGGCCGGGCTCACCTGCGAGCAAAGGCGCTGGAAGAAAGTCTCCAGCGGGAATTGGTGCCAGCCCTGCTCCAGCCGCAGGCTCGGCGGGCGGTAGAAGAACGGGTACATCATCATCACCGAGTCCACCGAGGACAGCGCCTGCCGCGGGGCCAAGGGGACACCGGCGATGTCGCCGTGTGCCACCCCCGCAGCCGGAGCCGCGTGTTTACCCAGCTCCCTGCCAGCCCCAGAGCAAACACGGCCGGCAGCGCTTTTCTTCCTTCTCCCCGCCGACCCTTTGGTGGCCGGGGCTCACCTCGATGGAGCTGGCGATGTTCAGACACTGCTCCATGCCCGGGATCTCCAGCTGCAGCACCTTCAGGTCCTTGCAGCGCAGAGTGATGGTGCCCGAGGAGCCCGAGACCCTGCGGGGACAGCACCCCGAGGGCTCAGGGGACAAACGGGGACACGCGGACAGCACCACCGAGCTGCCCCCGGGGCTCCCTCCAGCCTCTCCGCCATCGGGGCACGGTGGGTCCGTGGAGGAGACAAAGAAAAGGAAAAAAAAAAAGCCAAACCTGGTGTCCCGCAGGGAGCCGCCGGTCCGGGGGGGCTGGTACCAACCCAAATTCTGCACTCTGAGGAGGAGAGGAGGGCAATGCCCGCCGCTGGGCACCGAGGAAGGGGAAGGACAGAGCCGGGCGGTGCCCATGGGGACAGCAGAGGGGACATCCTACAGCTCAGGGCGAGGGTGACACCGCTAACAGCGAGGGGACAAACCCTGGGGACAAGCAGCACCTTTTCTCCACGGCGTCCACGTTTCGGATGAGCAGCCAGAGCTCCAGGTCGCCGCGGGGACAGGAGGAGAGCAGCAGGTGGTGGCTGGTGATGCACAGGGTGCCCCTGACCGGGGTCGCCAGCCCCGGCCGCCACAGCAGCGCCTTCTCCACTGTCGCCGTCTTGATCAGCTCCGAGAACTCCATGGGCGCCGCCGCCTCTGCCGAGGGAGGGAGCAAAGGGAAGGGGAAAAAAAAAAAAAAGGGAAATCCTGCGGCTCCGGGCCCGCCTGGAAACTCCTGCCCTGCGCGCTGTCCCCTCTCTCCGTGTTGGCATTGTCACCTCCAGCGCCAGAGGGTGCCACATTGCCACCGCCAGGCGACGGGGAAACTGAGGCACGGGGTGTGGGGGCTGAGCTGGCTCCTGTCCCCTTCAGAGGGGATTTTTGGGGGCATTGGGGTTGTAGGGAGCAGCTGCCGGTCCTTCCCTGCCGCGTTGGGGCTGAACCCTGTCACCGGCCGCCACACAGGGTCCCCAAGGGCTCTGCTGTCCCCAAAGCCACCCGCGGGGCTGGGGACGGGGCAGGAGGAGGAGGAGGAGGAGGAGGGTGGGTGGTCCCGGTCACCCCTGTGCTTACCTGCTCGGGCTGGGGGGCAGCTGGGGACCTCGGGGGCAAGCGGGGACCTCGGGGGACAAGCAGGGGGACAAGCGGGGGGACGAGCAGGGGACCTCAGAGGGAACTGCGGGCCATAAGGAGAGGAGTCTCGGGGTGCCAGCGGGGATTTTGGGGTGCAGAGGCACAAGGAAGAGTCTCGGGGGGCAGGGAGAGGATTGAGGGGGGGACACCGGGAGTGTCGCCGTGCGAGGAGGGGACCCCGGGGTGGCAGCGGGGCGCCTCGGGGTGCTCGGGCCGGGCTTTGGGGGCGCAGCACGGGGGAGTTGGGGGCAGCTCGGGCTGGAAGCGGGAGGGTGGCGATGTCACCGGCCGGCGGATGTCGCGTTTAAGGTGGCGCCGCCCGGGGGGACGCGGCTGTGCCCGGGGATGGCGCTGGGGCTGCGGGGGGGCAGGGCGGTCACCGCGAGGGTGCGACAGCGAGGGGACACCACGGGGGACAATGGGAAGGGACACGCGAGGGGACAGCGGGACTCGAGAGCAGCGCGGGGGGAGCACGTGGAGAATTTGGGGAGGGGGCTGGAGGGGACAGGAGTGAGAAGCCACGGGGCAGGTGAGACCCGGGGGACACAGGTGAGACCCCCGAGCCACCTCCGCTGTCCCTGAGCCCCTCCGGACAGCGAGGAGGGGACACAGGACAGATCCGGACGCGGTTCCACCTTAAGGTCCCGTCCGGGTGTGGGACCCCGGCTGTCCCCCGTGGGCATCACTCTCCCCGCCCGCTTCTTTTTCCTTCCTTGGGCTTTTTTTGGGCCCCCCAAAGGGCGGCTGAGGCCGAGGATAAATCATTCCCGTTCCTCCGTGCCCGGTGAAGGCTCCGTCCGGGAAAGGTTTGTCTCCTCCCAGGCGGAGACAATGATGTGAAAAAAAAAAAAAATAAAAAAGAGAGAGAAAAAAAACCAAACCAAAAAAAAAAAAAAAAAAAAAAAAAAAAAAAAAAAAAAGACAACAAGCCAAAAAAACCACCTCCTCCTTTTGCTCTCCTCTGGATAAGGAAATTCCTGCCCGTCAGCCCCGTCCTGGAAGGGTGGATAAAGTGGATAAATAGCCGGGAACCGGGAGCAGCTGGGGCACGGAGCGGCCGTGCTCAGCCTGGGGGGCTCCATTTCCCCGGGGAGAGGAGGCCTTCAGGGGGTTCTGGAGCAGCGAGGCGGTTTTTTGGGGAGTGGGCTCTGCTTTATCCCCCCTCCCATGGCCTTCAGCCAGCTGAAATTCAAAGAGCTGGGCGAGGAGGAGCCCACCTGGGAGCAGGAGAACCTGGACAGCGTGAAGGCGCTGACGGCCAAGCTGAAGCTGCAGACCCGCAGACCCTCGTACCTGGAGTGGGAGGCGCGGGTCAGGGGTCAGCGCTGGGGGACCCCCGGGGACCCCCGTGGGGCACGGAGGAGCCCCGAGGAGCAGCGGGATGATGATGATGATGATGGTGGTGGTGGCGTTTGTGGCTTTGCCACGGTGGAGGCGGCTCTGGAGTGGCTCAGGACGGAGCTGGTGAGTAGGACACAGGGACAGGGGTCATCGTGCCCGACCTGAGGTCACTGGGAGGGCACGGGGAGAGGGGACAACACAGGGACCCAGGGGTGGTGGCAGCAGGTGACAACGCCTTCCCTGAGGGTCTCGGCTCCTCCAGCCGAGCTCCCCTGCCCTCCAACTGGCTGCACGCCGATTTTCCCAATATTTCTCCGCCTCCCTCGGCTCTGCCCCTGACCCCGGCCGCCGTGACCTTGTGGGGGTCAGCGCTTGTCACCCCCTCCTGCCACTCCGGGGGTGGCACTGACAGCGCAACCCGCGCTGTCCCCGCGCTGTCCCCGCGCTGTCCCCGCGCTGTCCCCGCGCTGTCCCCGCTCCCACGGTGGCAGGACGGGGTTGTGCCCTGTCCCCGATCCCGAACCATCGCTGTCGCTCGTCCCCGCAGCGGGACATGCAGGCTGCGGACCAGCGGCTGGCGCAGCAGCTGATGCGGCTGCGGGCGCGGCTGCACCGGCTGAAGGTGGAGCAGGCCTGCCACCAGCACAAGGAGATGCTGGACGACGCCACCTTCGGCCTCGAGGGCTGCGAGGAAGACTCGGATCTGCTGTGCACCATCCCGCCCAAAGCCGCCTTCCTGCTCTCCACGCCGCTCAAACACATCGGCGTCACCCGCATGAACATCAACTCGCGCCGCTTCTCCCTCTGCTGAGCCCCGAGGGCACCCCGGGGTGATTGGGGCCTCGGGGTCCCTCCTCAAACCCCTGGGGACTCGGGCAGCTCCTCCCAGGGGCGGTGGTGGCACTGTCGCCACGATGTCACCGTCCCCACGGCGCGGTTCGGGCGCGGAGGGAAATGTGGGGAGCAGCTTTTGGAGGGGGAATAAAAGGAGCTGAGGGTTTTTTTCTCAGCTGCGGGCCCTGGAAGGTTTTTTTTTTTTTACCTCCGTGTTTTTGGGGAGGTGCCAGCTCCAGGTGCCGCTCGGGGACGCGACTTTCCCAGAAAGTGCCAACAGCGCCGGGGAAATTTTGGGATCATCCCGGGGAGGATTTTGGGGGCTGTTTCTCCTCCCGAGGACACGAGGAGAGGCCCAAATGTGCCCCCCAAAAGGTGCCACAACCTCCCGCTGACACCTCAGGGCTTCCTGCCTGTGCCTCTCGGCGCTGCCTGCGGCTTCTCCGCCGATCAAAGCGGCCAGCACAATGCTGCTGCGGTTGTCGCGCTCCCGAAACGGCGCTGCCAGTCCCCGGCAGGGCCACCGAGTGTCCCCCGAGCTCCGGCCCTTGGTCACCGCCACTCTCCAGCCGTCGGCCTGCGGTGGCACCGCGGGGACACGGCGGTCACGGGCTAAAGGGTGTGTGTCCCCCCACAGCGCTCAGGGGGGACAGGAGGGGATTTGGGGGTGACAGGAGGGGATTTGAGGGGTGACAGGAGGGGATTTGGGGACACCGGGAGGGCGCGGGGACAGGGGACAGCGCAAGGGGGACCCCAGGGGTGGTGGCAGCAGGTGACAACGCCGTACCGGAGGGTCTCGCTGTCCCCTCGCCCACCCTCGCCGGGGGCCGGTGGCGATGGCAGGAAGCCACCGAAGGTTTTGTCACTGGCTCTGCGGTCGGGAGCGAGCTGAGAGAGAACGAACGGGCTCCTCTTGAGTTTGCTCATGAGGCAGGAAGCCGGGGCAAGGCGGGGAGAGCAGGAGCGGGGCGGCGGCGGCGCGGCCGGGCACGGGGGGCTCCTTGGGCACCCCAAAAACATCCCACCCGGGTGTTTGGGGGGCTCCTTGGGCACCCCAAAAACATCCCACCCGGGTTTAGGGGCTCCTTGGGCACCCCAAATAATCCCACCCGGGTGTTTGGGGGGCTCCTTGGGCACCCCAAATAATCCCACCTGGGTTTTGGGGGGCTCCTTGGGCACCCCAAATAATCCCACCCGGGTTTGGGGTCTCCTTTCTGGACCCCAAAAAATCCCACCCGGGTTTAGGGGCTCTTTTTTGCACCCCCAAAAAATCCTACCCGGGTTTAGGGGCTCCTTGGGCACCCCAAAATATCCCACCCGGGTTTAGGGGCTCTTTTTTGCACCCCAAAAAATCTCCCCCGGGTTTGGGGGCTCCTCTGCGCACCCCGCAGGGTGTCCATGGGGAGGACGTGACGGGACATGGGACACTGAGAGCGGCCGGTCCCCACCTCGCTGCCACCAGGTGAGAGCCGGGGGACAGCCGGGGCCGGGTGGGATTTGGGGTTCTCCTGGCTCAGGGATGGAAATGAGGGTCCGGGCTCGGTTTTTTGGGGGGGATGAGAGCGCTGGAGGCAGGCTGGGCTCCCCCATCCCTCTGGGGGCTCCCAGGTGGGGGGAAAGGCGCTGTCCCCATGTCCCCTGCCCGCCGGGGAGTCCTGCCAGGGGTGGCAGCGCCGGTGGCCTCCCAGGGCTGTCCCCAAACCCCCATTTCCAGGGCGAGGCAGGACTTTTGTCCCCAGGGCGAGGCAGGAGTTTTGTCCCCAGGGCTGTGCCCGAGGGACAGACAACAGCTCCGTGTCGGTCCTTTAATTAGTGCCAAATTTGGGCCTTCGGGAGCTCCAAAATTCTCATTTTTTTTGCTGCTGGCTCAATGTAAAACCCTGCTGCAGTGGCAGTTTGGGGACACGGTGTTTGGCGTCACTGCCAGCGCTGGGTGTCCATCCAGAGGGCTCACAGCTGGCTCACAGCTGGCTCAGGGACACTCAGGTGACCCAGCCACGGATTTCAGGCTCCTCACATCCTCCCACATTGGTGACAAACCACCAGCCCCACGTGGGACAGGCACAGGCCAGGCAGCCAGGGGGTCCCAAACCCAGAGAGAAGAAACCCAGGGAAAAGGGGACACAGCTGGCAGGGACAGCCCTGGCCACCTGAACACAGGGGGCACCTCCACACCGCTCCCTGCCAGGCCCCTTGACACAAAGAAATTCGGTTGCACAGATGCAGCCACCAAAAAAAAAACCCAACACGACTTCAAACACTCTTTTTTTTGTTGTTTTCTTGGGTTTTTTTTTCGTCTCTCGCGGCCCTGGGGCAGGTGAAAACGGCTGCTGCTGCTCGGTGGAAATTTCGCTGTGGCTTGAGGCTGTAAGAAGAGAAAAAAAAAAAAAAAAAAAAGGCACAATAGCAGCACCTCCCTTCTCAGCCTGGGAGGAAAAAACAGCTCCAGGCACCTCTGGGCTCTGCTGAGGGGGTTTGAGGGGCTCTGGGCAGCTCCTCTGTGGGGTCAGGGGCATGGATTTGGGATTTCTCAGCTGTGCCTTTGCTCTGGCTGAGAAATGTGGGCACTTGGTTGTTGTTTTTGTCCGTAAAAGTTGAGCTCTGCTCGGAAAGGCCCTCAAAATGTGGATGAATTTTGGGGTTTTTTTGCTCTTCTGGCTGCCGGCTGAGGTGTAGGAAGTCTTGATGGGGATTATAAGGAAAGAGCAAAAGAAAATCTGTGTTTGGACACTGTCACTCTGCCTGCAGCGTGGCCAAACCCCTTTCTGGGTGCCAAAATGTGTCCCCCCAGTGCGTGTCCCCAGGAGCTGGAGGCACCAGGGTGGGTTTTGAGCCCCCAGAGCAGCGTTGAAGGACACGGGGACCTCACTCCTGGGTGTTCTCCTGGCTGAAATCGCCCCTCACCTGCTCCTCTGGCCACCGTGGGGACAGTGCTCGTGTCCCTGTCACCTCTGGAGCTGAGGGAGCTCCAGAAAATCAAACCTGGAAGAGCAGGCTGGGGGACTTGGACTGGCATTGGCAGCACCCTGGGGACCCCAAAATCCTCCCTGGGCACCCCCAAACCCTCCTTAGGGACCCCCAAACCCTCCCTAGGGATCCCAAACCCTCCTTAAGAACTCCCAAATCTTCCTTAGGGACCCCTAAACCCTTCCTGGAGACACCAAACCCTCCTTAGGGACCCCCAAATCTTCCTTAGGGACCCCTAAACCCCTCCTGGGGATGCCAAACCCTCCTTAGGGATCCCAAAACCTCCTTAGGGACCCTCATATCCTCCCTCGGGACCCCAAACCCTTCTTAGGGACCCCCAAATCCTCTTTAGGAACCCCCAAACCCTCCTTAGAACTCCCAAATCCTCCTTAAGGACCCCAAATGCCTCCCTGGGCCCCCCAAACCCTCCTCAGGGACCCCCAAACCCTTCTGAGGGACCCCCAAATCCTCTTTAGGAACCCCCAAACCCTCCTTATAGACCCCCAAACCCTCCTTAGAACTCCCAAATCCCTCCCTGGGCCCCCCAAACCCTCCTCAGGGACCCCCAAACCCTCCTTAGGGACAGCCAAAACCTCCTTAGGGACCCCCAAACCCTCCTTAGGGACCCCCAAACCCTCCTCAGGGACCCCCAAACCCTCCTTAGGGACACCCAAACCCTCCTTAGGGACCCCCAAACCCTCCTTAGGGACCCCCTGCAAGCCCCAAACGAAGCCCCCACCCCTGTGCCCCCCTTGGCACTGTGGGGAAAGGTGGATTTTTGAGCGTGCTGCTGAAAACCAAAACTCCCAGGCAGGAAAAGAAGGAAAAAAACAAATCGATGCCAGGGTCCCACAAAGCCTCTCCCAGCCCAGCTGGAGCCGGTGGGGACAGGGACCAGCTGCTGCCATGTCAGAGGTGGCACAGCGGGGTCTGGCTGTGGGGGTGACACACCTGGGCTGGCTCAGGGTGACAAAACCCCGCAGAAACCCAGCTGGGCCCCTGGGGAGCGTGGCAGAGAGGGGCTGGAGGTGAACCCCAGCTTCAATTAAATTATATAAGCTTAAACTCATCAGAATTTAAAATTAAGCTAAACTTGACGGGGCCCAAACTTCATGAGACTTAAAAACATCGTTTAACTGAGCAAACCTTCGCCTAAACTTCAGCTAAACCATAGAGAAATCAATCTTAATATTGACAGGATATTAAAATATAGCTCCACTCAGGCCTATAATCACAGACATCAAACACAGCAAAGGACTCCAGCGAAACATTTTACGCTGGGAAATCTCGTCCCCCACGTTGTGCTGGGGACAGTGAAGGGACAAATCCCCCGTGGGCGTGGGGGATTCTGAGGAAGAGCTTTTTCCAGGAGGCCCCCGCGCTGCTCCCGGGTTTGTGCCACCCTCAGCACTCTCGGGAGGGCCAAAAGGGCCCCGGGTGGTTTTGCAGAGCCCACGCAGAGCTGGTGGCAGCTGTGCCCACGCTCTGGTGGCACCGCTGTGACAGGGACACTGGTGTCACCACGGCTGAGCATTGGGGGTGATGCCTTGGGGAGGCTGAGGTGGGACAGAGGCTGGGCAGAGCTGAGGATAAAGTAAAGATTTATTTAAAGGCCTTTAAAGGTACATCTTGGGTATGACAAGAGCCTGGGCAGGGCTACACCCAAGGTGGGCACAAAATGGGCACAGAATGGTCACAAAATGGACCCAAAATGGGCTCAAAATGGACACAAAATGGGCCAAAAATTGACACAAAATGGACACAAAATGGGCTCAAAATGGTCACAAAAGGGTCACAAAATGGACAAACGGTCACGAGGTCTCACACTTTATAAGTTTTGGTCCATTTTCCCATTGGGGTTGAACTGTCCCATCCCAGCTCCAGCTGATGCAGTCCCATCCTTCTTGTTCCTCCCTCCAGCCCACCCTTGTTTGTGCCTTTGGCCCTGAGAACTTGTCCCAGGTGTCCTTGGTGTGCAGCAGGACAAGGATTTGTTTTGTGTCCCTGCTGTGTGCAGAGCTGAGTGACACTGCCTGTGAGCTCAGAGCTGCTCCCCTGGGCACCACACAACATGAAACACAGGAAATTGAAACTGAAGGCATCAGGGGTCCTGGGTGTTCCAGGGTTTGGTTTTTTTGGGTTGTTTTGTTTTTGTTTTTGTTTGGTTGTTGTTGTTTTTGGGGTTTTGTTTTGGTTCCAGGAGTGTCCCTGATGCAGCAGGGATGGGGCTGAATGTGGGGAGAGGATGGGAATTTGTAGGGGAAGGAATTTGGAAGTGCTCACAGCCAGCTGGGAGCTCAGGAGCTGCGTTTAGGATGGAGGAGGTGCTCGCTCAGCCAAACCTCGTTAAAGCCGAGCTGCAGGAGTGTATTAATTGCTAATGGGATATTAATGATGAGGTCGTTATGTGCAGGCAGAGCAGAGGGAGCAGCCCCAGAGCTGCCACAGGACGCAGAGGAGCCTCAGGCTGGGGACTAATTGCCTTCAGTGGCTTTAATTAACGAAGGCAGGAAAAATTAGGAGGAAATAAGGGCTGGTGACAGAGAGTCAGGGAATGTCCCCAGCTCAGCTGAGGAGGTGGGGTGGGAGATGGATGGATGGATGGATGGATGGATGACAGAAGGATGGATGGATGGATGGATGGATGGATGGATGGATGGATAGATGGACCCATGGATGGATGGATGCAGGGATGGGGACCCGCTGGGACAGGAGCAGAGGAAGCCATGGTGATGCCAACGCTCCCTGTGTGCCCTCTGCCCCCACAGCCACCATGGGCTGCTGCTGCAGCTCGGATTACGACGAGGACTGGATCGAGAACATCGACATCTGCGAGCACTGCAATTACCCCATCGAGCCCGACAGCAAGCGCCAGGTGAGGAGGGGCCGAGCCCAACCCCAGCGGCCAAACGCCCCCAGACCCCCCCGGGGGTGGCCAAATCCCTCACCCTGAGGGCTCACGGGGTCCCTGTCCCCTGCCAGGGGCTGATCCGCAACGGCTCCGAGGTCCGAGACCCTCTGGTGACCTACGAGCCCTCGTCACCTCCCTGCTCGCCCATGCAAGGTGAGGCACGGCTGTGGCCTGGGGTGGCTGTGACACCCCCGAAACGGTCACTGCCACCCGCCGTCGCTCTGTTTGTCCCCCTAGACAAGCTGGTGGTGGCTTTGTACAACTATGAGCCCAAGCACGACGGGGACCTGGGGCTGCGGAAGGGGGAGAAGCTGCGTGTCCTGGAAGAGTGAGCGAATCTGTCACTGTCCCAGCGCCGCCGGGGCTCCGGGCGGGCTCGGGGCCGGTGTCACCGCGCTGTGTCCCCGCAGGAACGGCGAGTGGTGGAAGGCGCAGTCGCTCACCACGGGCCAGGAGGGGCTGATCCCGCACAACTTCGTGGCTTTGGTGAACAGCCTGGAGCCCGAGCCGTGAGTAGGGATGGAGCAGCGGCTGTGTCCCGGTGGGGATGAGCCTGGAGCATCCCACAAAACCCCGACGGCCGCGTCCCCTCAGCCCTCAGCCCGTCCCTGTCCCTGTCCCCAGGTGGTTCTTCAGGAACATCAGCCGTAAGGACGCCGAGCGGCAGCTCCTGGCCTCGGGAAACACCCACGGCTCTTTCCTCATCCGGGAGAGCGAGACCTCCAAAGGTGCCCCCGCGGCTCCCGAGGGCTCTGGGGGGGCTCTGGGGTCCCACGAGGGTCCCACGGGGGTCCCACGGGTGTCCCTGTCCCCAGGCTCGTACTCGCTGTCCGTGCGGGACCTGGACGAGAGCCAGGGAGAGACGGTGAAGCACTACAAGATCCGGAACCTGGACAGCGGCGGCTTCTACATCTCCCCCCGAGCGCCCTTCGGCAGCCTCAGGGAGCTGGTGCAGCACTACACACGTGCGGGATGGGAATGGGGCGGGAATGGGATGGGACAGGAGAGAAGTGGATGGGATGGGAACGGGGGAGGATAAGAGGGGACAGTACAGGATGGGATGGGATGGGATGGGATGGGATGGGATGGGACAGGAAAGTTGTGGGATGGGATGGGAGTGGGATGGGACAAGGGATGGGATGGGGCAGGGTGTTACGGGACAAGATGGAATGGGGATGGGACAGAATCAGAGGGGAAGGGACAGGATGGGATGGGAAAAGGATGGAATGGGATGGGACAGATGGGATGGGACAGGATGGAATAGGAATGAGGCAGACTGGGCTGGGATGTGACTGAATGGGGTGGGACAGGGAAAGGATGGGACAAGATGAAATGGGAATGGAGAGAACTGGATGGCGTAGGACAGGATGGGATGGGAATGGAGTAGGACGGGACGGGATGAGCAGGAGCCAGCCGAGCCCCGGGCGGTGCCGGGTGCCCTGCCCTGGCCCAGCTCTGCCTCCCCCGGCCCAGGCAGCTCCGACGGGCTGTGCTGCCGCCTGGGCAAACCCTGCCAGACGCAGAAGCCGCAGAAGCCGTGGTGGCAGGACGAGTGGGAGGTGCCGCGGGAGTCGCTGAAGCTGGTGGAGAAGCTGGGAGCGGGGCAGTTCGGAGAGGTCTGGATGGGTGAGTGGAGGTGACACTGGGCCACCAGAGGGAAGGATCCAGCCGGGACCTCACACGGAGCGGCCAGCACAGCCCGAGGCGTGGCACTGCGGCTTTGAGGGTCCTGGAAGAAGGGAGAAGCCATCCCAAACTTTCTTTTCTCCCATCCCTGGATCCCTGCCCTGCTGGTGGACACGGGGGACGTGTGGGATCACAGAGCTGCTGGCTTTATCCCCTCCCGGGAGTGTCCCTTGTGGCTGGAATGCTGGAGCAGCTGGTGGGGCTTGGAGACAGATCCAGCCACAAAACCCCCTCCTGCTCCCTGAGAGCCGTGGTGGGGAAGCCGCCGGGACTGTCCTGCTTCCCTCCATCCTCTCCCTCCACCCCTCTCGGCTTCTCTACATCCCTTCCCTGATTCCCTCCTTCCCTCCATCCCTCCCCTGATTCCCTCCACCCTACCCCCTCTGGGGTCTCTGCTCCCACTCCCACCCATTCTGTCCACCCCACCAGGTCCCCTCTTTGTTCTCCCAGCTCCTCCAGCCCCATCTCTCACTCCAAGCCCAGCTCCCCACTCCCTCCTTTTCCTCCTGGGGGCTGCAAACCGCACACACAAACAATTCGGTGCCTGTGATCTCCCCCAAACCCCTCCAGCCACACCACAACGGCATTTTGGGGTGGTGAAACCCCATCCTCAGCCAACCTTCCCACCTCCCACCCAACTTCTGGATCCACCAACATCTCCTCCTCAGCTTGGAACACTCCCTGGAGCCACCCCTCCTCGGCTGGCACCGCTGTTGTCACCCTCCCAACATCCAGACCCTGTTTTCCCCATTTTTTCCCCCACAAAGGCTTCTACAACGGGCACACCAAGGTGGCAGTGAAGAGCCTGAAGGCCGGCAGCATGTCCCCCAGCGCCTTCCTGGCCGAGGCCAACCTGATGAAGAAGCTGCAGCACCCTCGGCTGGTGCGGCTCTACGCCGTGGTCACCAAGGAGCCCATCTACATCATCACCGAGTTCATGGAGAAGGGTGAGCCCACATCCCGCGGCGACGTGTGGCCGCACAGCCCCGCCATTTTTAAGGCTGGAAAAGGTTTTTAGGATAAAGTTTGAGCTGTGAAAAATCCCCACTTAAACCGGCCCAGAGCGCTGTGCTGGTCATTCTTTAATCTCGTCCAGCGCCGTGCAATGCAGGCTCCAAAAGGAGTAAAAATGAAAGGTTTCCATAAGAAATGGGGGAATTGGTTCGTTTTAGAGATTCCTTTGCCTCCAGCCCTGGGGATTTTTCGCCTTTGTCGTTTCCCACCTCCAGCTTGGGGAAAAGGACTTTTTGTATTTTCCTTTTGTATTTATTTGTAACACCTTCCACGTTCCCAGAGGGTTTTTTGGGAGGGACAGTGCCCGTGTGACCCCCCCCCAGGAGCTGAGAACTGCTGTTTTCATCACAGGCAGCCTCGTGGACTTCCTCAAAACCTCGGAAGGAATCAAGCTCAGCACCAACAAACTGCTGGACATGGCAGCACAGGTGAGGGGGGAGAGAGAAGAGAAATTTGGGGATGGAAATTTGGGAGAACCCTGCCGGGCTGGAGCTTTTAATTAACAGTTGTTCATTAATAATTACAAATCACAGATTGCCGAAGGCATGGCCTTCATCGAGGCCAAGAATTACATCCACAGGGACCTGAGGGCTGCCAACATCCTCGTCTCGGACACTCTGTGCTGCAAAATCGCCGATTTTGGGCTGGCCCGGCTCATCGAGGACAACGAGTACACGGCTCGGGAGGGTGAGGCCAGCCGTGCCCGCGGGTCACAGAGCTCGGGGACATCGGGACAGGGACCCGCAGCCAGCCTGGCGCTCTGGGGGGCTGCAGGACAGGGAGCAGGGAGTGCAAGGATGGAGTTTTTTTCCCCCCTTTTCCATCTCTCAGCCCCAGGGGGATGAGGGGCTCCTGCTTTGGGTGGTTAGCGCGGGGTCAGGGGGCTCAGTCACCAAGCCCAGCGTGTCCCCAGGCAGCCCCAGAGCCCGGCTGGGGCTTGTCACATCGGATTCGGCCCTGCGGGCTGATTCCCAGCTCAGCCAAGGCGCTTTATCCCCCTCCCCTCCCGCCGCTTTCCAGGCGCCAAATTCCCCATTAAATGGACAGCGCCCGAGGCCATCAACTACGGGACGTTCACCATCAAGTCGGACGTGTGGTCCTTCGGGATCCTGCTCACCGAGATCGTCACCTACGGCCGGATCCCGTATCCAGGTCAGGATTTTCGGGCAGCTTTGCGGGCACGCCCACGAGTGTCTGTGTGTGTGTGTGTGTTCATGCAGAGCCGCACGCACGCTGCTGCCAGCCTGGCTGCCTGCCCTCCCTGCCTTCACCGGGCACGGCCCCCAGAGCCACCCGGGGAAGGCTGGAAGGGGATGGAGGTCCCTCCCCGAGGGGTTTGCGAGGGTGGGGAGACACAGTCTGGGTCCTGGGTATTGTCCTGGCAAGGAATGACCAAGCCTAGGCTGGTCCCTAAAACCTGGGGGTGACCCAAATTGCGTCCTGGGTATTGTCCTGGCAGGAATCACCAAGCCTGGGGTGGTTCCTGTGACCCAAACTGGGTCCTGGGCATTGTCCTGGCAGGAATCACCAAGCCTGGGGTGGTTCCTGTGACCCAAACTGAGTTCTGGGCATTGGCCTGGCAGGAATCACCAAGCCTGGGGTGGTCCCTGTGATCCAAACTGAGTTCTGGGCATTGTCCTGGCAAGCGTGACCAAGCCCAGGGTGGCACCCGTGACATGGGGGTGACCCAAATGGGGTCCTGGCAGGGTTGACCAACCCCAGGGTGGTCCCTGCAGCATGGAGATGACTCAAATTGGGTCCTGGGCATTGTCCTGGCAGGGGTGACCAAGCCTGGGGTGGTCCCTGTGACATGGGGGTGACCCAAACTGGGTCCTGGCAGGGGTGACCAACCCTGGGGTGATCTCTGTGACACTAAGGTGGCCCAAAATGAATCCTGTGCACTGTTCTGGCAGAGATGACCCACCCCAGGGTGACACACCACAGGGGTGACCCAAATGGGGTCTTGGCAGGCATGACCCACCCCAGGGTGACACCTGCGACATGGAGGTGACCCAAACTGGGTCCTGGCAGGGGTGACCCACCCCAGGGTGACACCTGTGGCATGGAGGTGACCCAAACTGGGTCCTGGCAGGCATGACCCACCCCAGGGTGACACCTGTGACATGGAGGTGACCCAAACTGGGTCCTGGCAGGGGTGACCCACCCCGGGGTGACACCCACACCACGAGGGGTGACCCAAACCGAGCCCCACACATGTGTTGCCCTGCAGGGATGACCAACCCCGAGGTGATCCAGAACCTGGAGCGGGGTTATCGGATGCCGCAGCCGGACAACTGCCCGGCCGAGCTCTACGACCTGATGAGGCAGTGCTGGAAGGAGAACCCCGAGGAGCGCCCCACCTTCGAGTTCATGAAGAGCGTCCTGGAGGATTTCTTCACGGCCACCGAGGGCCAGTACCAGCAGCAGCCCTGAGGGCCCCACAGCCCCAGCTCTGGGGTGCTGCGGCTGCCCCACGAACCCACGGACTCCACACAACTCTGCCTGCAACTCCCTCAGGGAAGATTTTGAAGCGCTCCGGAGCACGGGAGCAGCGGATTTCAGCCCTTTCAGGAGGGGATGGACCCCCCAAAAGCCGGGGGATGGCACAGGGAGCTTCAGAGGGTGGCCACGCTGCTGCTCCGGGCTCCGGCCCCTCAGGAGCTGCCCTCACCCTTCACCCCTCAGTGATGGCAGGAGCCTCCCCAGCAGCGCTGGCCACTGCAACTCCCTCGGCCGTGGGACGCTCCTTCTCCCCTCACGGCCTTTGCAGGACCCGCGCCGTAATAATTTTGGAGGGAAATAAAGACCTTTTTAGCTGCGGGGGTCACGCAGGGCCAGGCTGCCATGGCACGGGGTTATCCGAGGTGATGCCCGCGGCGGGTGGAGCCCACTGGGTGCTACCCACGGGAGATGGATCCCGCTGGCCCCAACGCACCCCTGGGACCCTGGGACCCCACCCCAGCCCTGTGAGACCCCCATGACCCTTCTCTCGCCCACCCAAGTGGGTCAGCCCTGCCCCGGGGACCCCCCCGCTGCCCCGGGATGGTTCGGCCCCACCTGCCCCTCTCCCCTCCCCTCAGGGAATGGTTCCTCCCCGCCCACCTGGACCCTCTCCTCTTTCGCCCCCCCTCAGCGATGGTACAACCGCTCCCCCCCCCCGTCCCCTGCCGCAGTGGTACAGCCCAGGCACCCTCCGCGCTCAGTCTAACTTGCTAGGTGCCGCTGCGGCTTGCGATTGGTCAGAGGGCGGGAGGGGGCGTAACGCAGAGCTGCAATTGGGCGGAAGGGGCCGGGAGGCGGGGCTGCGGGCCCGGGGCGGGCAGGGTTGGTTGCACGGCGCGGCGGCGGGTCGGGCGCTGTGAGGGGAGGCAGGAAAATGGCGCTGACGCAGGGGACGAAGCGCAAAGTCTGCTACTACTACGATGGTGAGGGGCTGCGGGCACCCGCCGGGCTGCGGGGGAACCGTCCCGGGATGGCGGGGAGTTGGAGGGCTGAGGGGGATTCGGGGACGGAGGAGGCGGGGTTGAGGGGAGGGGGCTCGGGGAGAATGGGGAGGAAATGGAGATTACGGGGAGTGGGGGTGCGGGGTCACTGAGGGGGAAATGGGGGTCACTGAGGAGGGGATGGGGTTGTCTGTGGGGGTCACTGAGGGAGGATTTGGGTCCTGGGATGAGAGCTTGGGAATGGGGGATCATTGGAGATGGAGGGGTTTAAAGGTTCTGGGGGGTCACTGATGGACAGCGGCAGTCAGGGCGTGGGGGTCAAGAATTGTGTGGGGTTTTTGATGGGGTTGAGGGGCATAGGAAGTACATGGCAGGGATGTGGGGAGCACTGGAGAGGAGAATGGGAAGAGTAGGGGAAGATCGGAGGGGTGGAATGGGATGGGGAATTTGGAGGATTTGGGAGATGGGAAAGGCTGGGAAGGGCCCGGGGTGCTGAGAGGGGCTCGACTCTTGGGATGCTGAGAGGAGAAGGATTTTGGGGGAGCATTGGAGGAGGTGCTGGGGGGCTCTGAGGAGGAGGAATCACTCCCGGGACGGCGCTTTGGTGCCAGGAGGGAACAAAAAGGCTCCGGGAGCCGGGGTGGCTGCGTGGCTGTTTGCACGGAGCTGCTGTCCGGGAGCATCCTGCGCTTCTGGAGTGTGGAGTGGCTCCTTTTGGTTCTGCCTCTGGGGCTGCTCCTCTGTGCAGCAGGGAAGGGACAGACCCCAAATCCCTCACTGGGTGTTCTATAGGGAAGGGACAGACCCCAAATCCCTCAGTGGGTGTCCTATAGGGAGGGGACAGACCCCAAATCCCTCACTGGGTGTTCTATAGGGAGGGGACAGCCCCCAAATCCCTCACTGGGTGTCCTATAGGGAAGGGACAGACCCCAAATCCATCACTGGGTGTCCTATAGGGAAGGGACAGACCCCAAATCCCTCAGTGGGTGTCCTATAGGGAAGACTCAGACCCCAAATCCCTCACTGGGTGTCCTATAGGGAAGGGACAGACCCTAAATCCCTCACTGGGTGTCCTGTGGACAGACCCCAAATCCCTCACTGGGTGTCCTGTGGACAGACCCCAAATCCCTCAGTGGGTGTCCTGTGGACAGACCCCAAATCCCTCAGTGGGTGTCCTGTGGACAGACCCCAAATCCCTCACTGGGTGTCCTGTGGGGGAGAAATCCCACTCCTGCCCTTCTCCCTTTCCCTTTAAAGGGCCAACTTGGTGCCCTGGCTCGTTTTTCACAGGCTCTGTGCTCACCTCGTGTGAGAGTTGTTGTGCAATTCTCTGTTCCATCACGGTTTTTAGCCTGAAATCCAATAAAAACTCGTTCTTGCTGCTTTTCCCCCCTCTCAAAGGATGTTCCCAGTGCTGGAGGCTTCTCCAAATCCTGTGCTAAGGGCTTTTTTTGTTTGTTTGTTTCCCTCTAAAAATGTGAATTTTTTTTTCCTCAGATGTGAGGTTTTCAGCCCTGCTGGGTTATTATTTCTAAAGGCACTAAATTATATCCAAAATATGAAATAAGCAGTGGTTTTGTTGGAAATGCTGCTGCCCTGCAGGTCTTTGTGCTGCACAGGAATTTCACAAGATTTGGGTTCCAGGCTCTGTGGTGAGGTTTTAGTGCCTTTTTTATTAAAAAAAACATAAATTTTCACTGTTCTCTTTTGAGCAGCTCTGGAACATCCACAGCTGAAGGGTAAAAAGCTGCTTTCACTGAGAGGAAACAAATCATTTGTTTATTCCAGCCTTTCATTTTCCACTCTGGGAGGTTGGAACAGCCCAACCTGATGTAGGAATTCCCTGAAGGAATTGGGATGAAGGAAACTGGGGAGCCCTTTCTGAAATCCTGAAGGGTTGGGGAAAGCTTTGGATGGGATTTCTCCTTCCAAAGCTCCCCGTGGAGGGATTTAACCCCAGCAGAGCTTGCTGAAGTTCACACTCCTTAATCTGCTCTGACGTCCAGGAGCAGCTGAGCTCATCCCTGGGATGCACAGGGCTCAGGATGTGCTCAGCACAGGGAACAGGAGCTCAGGGTTGGCCCAGGCCATTCTCCTGGGCAGCTGATGGGGATTTTTTTTTAAAAAAAGCTTTAGAGTTCTGTGTTTGTATTTTCTAGGCAGAGCCTCAAACGTCTTGTCCAAGTTCCCCAAACTTTGATTTAGACACAGTAAAATACATCTCTAAAACTGTCAGGATGGTTATCCCCAGGAAAAGAGCAGCATGGATTTCTAAAAGTTCAAGAAATAGAATTATTTTCATTTAAAAAAAACCCATATTGAAGTGAAAAGAATTCTATTTCCTGAAAGAACATTCCCCCAGAGCTCCATAGCCAATTCCAGCAGCAGACTTGCCTGGATGTGAGATTTGCACCTCTGGCATCTCCTTTTCCTGCCTGAAAATAGATCCATGTGCTCAGGAGGAGGAAAAAAAAAAAAAATCCACCAACCTGCTTGTGCTGAAGGTGGAGAGTGCTGATGAAATATTAATTCTCCCCTCTGAGTCACTGGCCAGACCGGATTGGATCTCCTGCTTCCCAAAAGGATCAGCAGTTGTTCAAGCCCAGGAACACCTTGGTCTGGTTTCCCAGGAAAATCAGGAGGCTTGGGAGAGGTTCCAGCTCCCTGCAGCCAAATCAGGCAGCAGGCAGGAATCTGAAAGTGAAATCCCTGTGAAGTTCAGGGAAATGAGTTCCCCGTGAGGAAGGAGGTGGAGTGAAAACCCCAGTGAGCAGTGAAGGGTGAGCTCAGTCTGGAGGAGAAAACCCACCTGGGGAGGTGGGACTTTGTTCCCCTTGGCCCCGTGGAATAATAATTCCTGAGGGGTGGCTGGAAAGGGCTGGGAATCCTCAGGAGGATTTTAAGGAGGGGTAAGAAGGGGTGAGGAGGAGTGTGGAGCTGTAGCAGCAGAGCTGGGTGCTGTTTGCTGAGTCCAGAGTTCCCTGGGTAAACAGGAGGAAAGTGAGGCAGAGGCCGGGTGTTCCTGGGCTGAGTCACTGTCTGAGCTGGGATTAACTCCTGTGGCCCCTGGGGATCCTGCTCCAGCCCTCCCTGAAACCTGGGACACCTTCCTGGCACTGCCCTGAGCTCCTCTGGCCCAAAAACCCGGGAGATTCTTCCTCTGGACTCACAGAACTGTGGGGTGCTTTGGGTCAGAAGGTGATCCAGCCCCAGTGACCCAATCCCAGCCTCAGTGACCCAATCCCAGTGATCCAGTGACCTATCCCAGTGATCCAGTGACCCAATCCCAGCCCCAGTGACCCAATCCCAGCCTCAGTGACCCAATCCCAGCCCCAGTGTCCCAATCCCAGCCCCAGTGTCCCAATCCCAGCCCCAGTGTCCCAATCCCAGCCCCAGTGACCCATCCCAGCCCCAGTGACCCAATCCCAGCCCAAATGACCCAATCCCAGTCCAAATGACCCAATCCCAGCCTCAATGACCCAATCCCAGCCCAAATGACCCAATCCCAGCCCCAGTGATCCCAATCCCAGCCCCTTCCCCAGGGCAGGGACACTTCCACCAGTGCCATTCCAAATTCCCTGTGTGTCTCCTCTCCCAAACCTCTGTCTCCTTTGTCTCCATGGATCTCCCTGTGCCAGGAGAAGGTGGGAATTCCCAGGCACTGCAGGAGCAGAGCTCATCCCAGAGGAGCTGGTGGAGCTGGGCTGGGATTCCCTCCGCAGGGACTGATGAGGAACTCCTTTCTGCTTCCAGGGGATGTTGGGAATTATTATTATGGCCAAGGACATCCCATGAAACCCCACAGGATCCGCATGACCCACAACCTGCTGCTCAACTATGGGCTCTACAGGAAGATGGAGATCTATGTAAGTGTGGGGCTGAGATGTCAATTTGATGTTCCAGGCTTTAATTGTGGAGCTTTTCTCCGAGAGGAAAGGAATAAACCTCAGCCAGTTGCGTTGGGGTGATTCTGGTTTCTTCTCAGTGCTTTCAGTGAGGGGTTCTGTGCTCCAGAGAGGCTTTGAAGCCTGAAAAACTCATTTTTTATCCTCAAAATTAAATTTATTTCCACGTCTGCGTACAACAGCGCCGTCCTCGCTTTCCAAATATGTTTTTTAATATTTACCACTGCTTCACACAGCTCGTGGGGTGAGCTCTGGGCCTGGAGGAGGGAGTGAGGGGAAGGGCAGGTGAGCTGCCAGAGCAATCCTTGCCGTGTTCTGTCCTTGCAGCGTCCTCACAAGGCCAACGCCGAGGAGATGACCAAGTACCACAGCGACGACTACATCAAATTCCTGAGGTCCATCCGCCCCGACAACATGTCTGAGTACAGCAAGCAGATGCAGAGATGTGAGTGAAAAATCTGGGAGCTGGGAATCTTTGGGATAAAGGGGTTTATCCCATGGGAGATGGGAATCTCCAGGAGTTTATCCCCGAACTTGTCTCTAGTTGGAATTCTCCTGATTTTGCTTTTTTAAAGGGTTTTGTTTTGGTTTTTTTTCCTGGTGAATGAAGCATTTTTTAAAAAAACAAGTCCCTCTCTCAAGCTAAAGGAGCTGAGGGAAATCTTTTGGTCTGGTTGTATTTTGGGGTTTTTTTTTTCTTTTGTTGTTGTCTAAATTCCCTTCCTGGTTGGAGATGACAGAGCTACTCCATTTCTGACCTCTGTGGGTTTTGTGTTTGTGCTCATCTTCAGGAGTTGGGGTGTTTAAAACCAGCAAATTAAAAAAGCCAATTCAATTCCACCCCAAATCTGAGGGATTTTCAGGGCAGTGGCAGGAAATGGGGCAGGTTTGAGATTAACCTATTACATCATCAATTCCTGATGAAATATATACAATTATAAAATCAATTAACCTGTAAAATCATCAGTACCTGATGAAATATGTAAAATTATAAAATCAATTAACTTGGAAAATCACCAATGCCTGATGAAATACATAAAGTTATAAAAATCAATTAACCTAGAAAATCACCAATACCTGATGAAATATATAAAATTATGAAATCAACCTATAAAATCATCAATGTCTGATGAAATACATAAAATTACAAACTCAACCTAAAAAAATCATCAATTCCTGATGATTTTATTGGTTAACTGTGAGCTGATGTCTTGTTCCAACCTCTCCAATCCATGGAAAGACTCTTGAATGGTACAAAAAACCTGGATTTGGTGTTTCAGTCACTCTGAGCTGATTTTTTTTTTGGCAAAATAGATTTTTAACAAGTCCAGACAAGCAGTGGGAAGAGCTGAAGCTTCATTTAAACAACATTTTCCTCTTGGAAAGCCCCTGTGAGCTGAAGGGGACAGATTTTTCTGCACAAGGCTCATGATTAATACACACTGAAAGCCTCCCCCCAGTCCATGATATCCTTTAATCCACCAAATGACATCCAGCAAAAGTGTATTTTTTACCCAAACTGACCTGTTTACCCCTGGAGCAGCCACAGCTCATCAGCACTCTGCTCTCTCTCTGCTGCTCAGGGTTTTCCTGCACTCTGTTTTATGCCTGAAAAAGCCCCAAAATTGAAAATTCAACATGTAAAAGGCAGAGCTTTTCTTCAGCAAAACCTGCTGGAAAGGCAATGAACAGTCTCTAATTCCATTTTTTTACATGCCAGCCTTGGGCAGAGTAAATCAAAAGGCCTGAAGTTTAATTTCTTCTAATGAGCAACTATTTTTTTCTTTAATAGTGGAATTAATTGCAGTAAACATTTATTCCAGTTGTGCTGAGAACCCAAAACTGTGTGATTTGAAGCTGAATTTGTGCCAAGTCTCAGCCACACATTTCCATTTCATCATTTGATCACAGCGTTGGCTTTAACACTTTTAGCCCCTTTCTAAATCCAGAAGGTGGGGGTAAAATTTGGGGTTTGTTTCTGCTTTTATTTGAATGACTCTTTCCCATTCTCTTCCAGTTAATGTTGGGGAGGACTGCCCGGTGTTTGATGGGCTCTTTGAGTTCTGTCAGCTCTCTGCTGGAGGCTCTGTTGGTAAGCTCACAAATCCTCTGTGTGGTTTTTGTTGTGTTTTATGTGTTTCTGTGACCCTCTTGCTGGTTTCATCATTAAATCCAGGTTTCTCCAGGCTTTGCCTGTTGAGTCCCTTTCCCATTTGTTGATCACTAATTTGGGTTACCTCAGGAAAATCACCAGTGGCAGAGTTAAAACCACCACAGCTTATTTGGATAATTAAAAAAAAAAAACAAACCAAATAATCAACCTGAGCTTTAAATTCAAACAAAATTTGTGAAAATCTCACTCTGGGCAGGCACAACCTGCAAAGGTAAAACCAGGAGTGACTTAACTGCTGCTTTTAAAAAACTACCAACTCTGGGCATGAGGCAAAGCAGAAACTGAAAGGTTTTGAGAGCTGGGACATAGAAATTGTTTTTTATTTTCTCATCATTCACAGGAAAGCACAGCCTGAGAGCTTTGTGGCTGCTGCTGCCACAATGACACCTCCAGTCTGTATTTCCTGTGCCAGCAGCACCCCAGCACTTGAGTGCAGCAGGTTTTGAAGCAGCTCTGAGCTCTCTCTGCTCCCAGGGCTGGAGAATTCCACAGGATTTATAATTTCTTGGGATCCTGGGAGATCCCAGAACGTGCAGGAAGTTGGTGGCAGGAGCTGAGGGAGCAGAACTCCCTTTGCCTGGCTGCATTTTCACTCTGTGACCTGAACACATCCCAGATAAAAAACCTTGATGTGATCTTCAGGGCTCTGAGAAATCCAGATTATCTCCAGTATGACTTCCTGTAAAAATCCCATAAAAATAAGTAAAGACCCTTTCACCCCTGAGAACAGAAGTTCTGGCAGTGCCACCAGGTGACATTGGGGTGACCCAGAGCTGAGTGACTGCAGGAAATGCCAATAAACCCCCAGAGAGTGACACCCAGCTGGGTGCTGAGCACCCCTTTGGGACTTTTCTCTGAAGGCAAAATGTGAAGGGATAAAAAACAATCCCCATTTCCTCATGGGGACACCCAGCACCAAACCCTTGGAGCTGGAGCTTTGTGAACCTAAAACCCCCTGAGGGAAGGGCTGGAAGCTGAGCTCAGGCTGTGTGTGAGGGTGTTGTGGTTTGAAAACAAACCAAGGGAGAGGCTCTAAGTCAGAAAATACAATTTAATGAGAAGAAAAGGAAAAAAATAAATAAAATAAATGCAACAATACAAAAAGAAAACCCACTGACAGAGTCAGAACACAACCTGAGCAGGGTGATGGAAGCAGTCCAGGTGAGGTGTCTTCCTGAAGCAGTGATCTCGTAGAAAGGTCTGGGAGCTCTGGGAATCCAGTGGGTGAGGGCTGCTTCTACTGTCCCAAATCCCAGCTTTTATCCAGGTGGAATGCTTGGCTCCTCCCCCTGGGCGGAGCATCTCCCAATGGGATGATGAGTCATTAATGAGCTCCTTGATGGCCCATTAAAGAGAGATAACCCCCGAGGCAGTTATCTGTGAGTCATGGCAGGGCATTGATGGGCCATTAACTGAAGATGGTGATAGAATACATCCTAAACTCCACCCCAGCACAGAGGGGCCCCCAGGCTGATGGAGGCTGATGGAGGCTGTCACCCCAGGACAGAGGGGCCCCCAGGCTGATGGAGGCTGTCACCCCAGGACAGAGGGGCTCCTGTGCTGATGGAGGCTGTCACCCCAGCACAGAGGGGCCCCAGGCTGATGGAGGCTGTCACCCCAGGACAGAGGGGCCCCAGGCTGATGGAGGCTGTCACCCCAGCACAGAGGGGCCCCAGGCTGATGGAGGCTGTCACCCCAGCACAGAGGGGCTCCAGGGCTGATGGAGGCTGTCACCCCAGCACAGAGGGGCCCCCAGGCTGATGCAGGCTGTCACCCCAGCACAGAGGGGCTCCAGGGCTGATGGAGGCTGTCACCCAGCACAGAGGGGCTCCTGTGCTGATGCAGGCTGTCACCCCAGCACAGAGGGGCCCCCAGGCTGATGGAGGCTGATGGAGGCTGATGGAGGCTGTCACCCCAGGACAGAGGGGCCCCAGGCTGATGCAGGGTGTCACCCCAGGACAGAGGGGCCCCCAGGCTGATGGAGGCTGTCACCCCAGCACAGAGGGGCCCCCAGGCTGATGGAGGCTGTCACCCCAGCACAGAGGGCCCCCAGGCTGATGCAGGCTCTGTGCTCTCCCCACAGCCAGTGCAGTGAAGCTGAACAAGCAGCAGACTGACATCGCAGTGAACTGGGCGGGAGGACTCCACCACGCCAAGAAATCCGAGGCCTCGGGCTTCTGCTACGTCAATGACATCGTGCTGGCCATCCTGGAGCTGCTCAAGTAGGGCACCTGCTGCTGCTCAGGGCTTCTGCTCACTGCTGCTGGGCTTTGGGGATTGGATTGGAGTGGGGTCTGGTGTGTTTTAGTGTGTTTTTATTTTAATTTTTTTTTATTTTATTTTATTTTATTTTATTTTATTTTATTTTATTTTTTAATTTATTTTATTCTATTTTATTGAATTTTAATTCTTATTTTATTCTAATTGAATTTTTTATTTTTATTTTATCTTATTTTAATTGAATTTTTATTTTATTTTAAATCTAATTTTATTTTAATTTTATTTTAATTTTATTTTAATTTTTTATTCTATTTTTAAATTTTAATTTTAATCTAATTTTTCAAATTTTTATTTCTTTTAATTTTTTATCTTTTCTTTTATTGTATGTATTTTGTGTTGTATTTTCTATTATTTATGTCACTTTATTTTATTTTTATGCCCTGATTTTTTGTGCTCTCTCCCAACATGGATTTATCCAGCAGGAGGCAGAGGATTTTTGGAGCTTTTTGGATATTCTATTTTTTGTTTTGCTGCTGCTCTTTGTCCCGTGGCTCTGTGACAACTCCTGGGAGTTCCTTGACCATAAAAATCTACCTAAAAACACCCCCAAAAATTCCCTTTATTACCCAAATCTCACCAAACCGAGCCGAATCTCACCCAGACTCCACAGCAAAAAACCACTTCATTTCCTGTCCTTTCCCTACAGCTCCTTGCCCTGTCAATCCTGGAGGACTGACTCCTGAATCTTTGCTCTCCTCCCAGTTTGATCTCCTCTGGAGACCAGAAATAAATTCCAGTCCCCACTGTGCTTTCCCCCAGGTACCACCAGCGGGTGCTGTACATCGACATCGACATCCACCACGGCGACGGCGTGGAGGAGGCTTTTTACACCACAGACAGGGTCATGACCGTGTCCTTCCACAAATATGGAGAGTATTTCCCGGGCACTGGTGACCTGAGGGTGAGAGCCACGAAATTCCCTACAAAACTGGGGTTTATTTCCAGCTTTTCTGCCTCTTCCCTGGTTCTTTCCTCAGCGTGACGCAGAGGTGTGTGTGGGAAGCTCGTTGATTGTTTATTGACCCCAAATCTTTGCTCTCAGTGTCTCTGGTGGGGTTGTGGTGACAAAACAAATGACATTTTTGGTCACCTCAGAGACCCGTCTTGGTGACACAAATTTGGGTGAAGGTTTCTGATTTTTATTGGCGTTTGCTGCAGTCACTCACTTCTGGGTCACTCCAAGTGTCACATTGCCAGAACTTCTGTTCTCAGGGGTGAGAGGTTCTTGGCTCATTTTTATGGGATTTTTAGAGGAACTGTGGGGGTTTTTTTTGGATCTAAATCCTCTCACCTTTCCCTGGGGATTTGTCCTTTTTCAGCCCTGTTGAGAGCTTGGTGCTGCAGCATAAACTAACAATTTTTAATAAACCACTTGGCTGTGAAGGTGAGACAATAATAAAATAGATATTATATTAGAGCAAAATATTTTATTTTTATTTGAAAGCAGAATCCAGTGACTAAACAGCTTCAACGACCCAGCTGTGCATCTCCGCACTAAACCATTAATAATTAACAAGATTAATATCCTTCAATATTAGCTCTGGCTTGGATTACACTGGAAGCCAAGCTGCCTTTCCCAGTTTGGGGAGCAGAATTGGGATTCCTGCTGAGCTCTGGGCTCCTCTCTCCCCTCACAGGACATCGGGGCAGGCAAAGGGAAGTATTACGCCGTCAATTACCCGCTGCGGGACGGAATCGACGACGAGTCCTACGAAGCCATTTTCAAACCTGTAAGTGAAGCCTCTCCCCTGCTGAGGGATCCTCTGTGGGTCTCACTTTTCCCTCGAGGATGTTCTTTGTGGGGTTTTATTGAGTTTTTTTGGGTTTTTTTTTCTGGGCTAACACTCACCAAGGGCTCTGTTCCACCCCGGAACAATCGGGGTCTGTGCGGGAGCTGCTGGGTGTGAGAGCCCCAGTTGTTGGCAGGGCAGCTCTTGGGTGCACCAGAGGGTGGCTTCACGTGCCTGGCTGTCCCTGTGCTGCTGGGACAGCGGCCCGTGGGCAGGGGGTGACAAGGCCTTTTGTTGTTTAGGTGATCTCCAAGGTGATGGAGACGTTCCAGCCCAGCGCCGTCGTGCTGCAGTGCGGCTCCGATTCCCTGTCTGGGGACAGGCTGGGCTGCTTCAACCTCACCATCAAAGGTAGGGGCTGGGCTGCCCCAGCCACGGCAGGACATCCCGTGGAAAACTTGGGATTTATGCCATGAGTGTGACCTTTTTTTGGGGTTTTTGTTTTGGCCCTGCAGGCCACGCCAAGTGCGTGGAGTTTGTGAAGAGCTTTAACCTGCCCATGCTGATGCTGGGAGGAGGAGGGTACACGATCCGTAACGTGGCCAGGTGCTGGACCTATGAGACTGCTGTGGCTCTGGACACTGAGATTCCCAACGGTAATCCCCCCCTGGAGCCCTGGGACATCAGTGATAACCCCCTGGGAGCTCAGGGAAACGGTGCTGCTGGGCTTCTGATACCTCTGCCTGATCCCTGGTGGATGCACTGAGTGCTGCAGCTGCTCCCGCTGCTAATTCGGTGTTAATTACCGTTAATTATCCCCCCAGAACTCCCATACAACGACTACTTTGAGTACTTTGGGCCAGACTTCAAGCTCCACATCAGCCCCTCCAACATGACCAACCAGAACACCAATGAATACCTGGAGAAAATCAAGTGAGTGTTGGGGCAGTGCCACTTCCCACGGGGGCTGGTGGCTTTTGGTGGCCCCTGGTGACAAAATGTCCTTCCCCTGGCTGGCTCTAGGCAGCGACTCTTTGAGAACCTGAGGATGCTCCCTCACGCTCCTGGGGTCCAGATGCAGCCAATCCCTGAGGATGCTGTCCAGGAGGACAGTGGGGATGAGGAGGAGGATGATCCTGAAAAACGCATTTCCAGTAGGTGCTGGGAGTTGATCCGTGCTGGGAATTCTGCTGGGAAAAGCCCAAAGCTGAGCAGGATCCATGGGCTCTTCATGAGGAGGGTTTTAAATCCAATTCTGACTTAGGATTTAGGTTTGTGGGGACATCCAAAGTCAAACCCTTGGGCTGGAACTTTGTGGAGCCCCCAAAAATCCCAGGGAGGGGCTGGAGCTTCAGCTCAGCCTCTGTCCCAGGGTTTTCTCCCCTGTTTTAACCTCTCTGATTTGAACCCATCCCCACCTCCCTGCAGGACAGAACACTGCAGGATCCCTCCTGCCAGGTGATTCCCATAACAGGAAAAACTTCTGGTTTTAAAGGGGAGAATTCCAACACTTGCTGAGTGCTGGGCCAGACTCCTGGGTGTGATCCCAGCAGTGGAAAACGGAGTTCTCTCTCCAGCTTGGCCCTTGGGATCTGGCAGACAGATTTGGCAGTGTGGGAGGCAGGTTCTAAACCTGCTGTCAGCTCTAGACATCCCACTGTGCCTAATCCAAGCTGTCCATGTGATGATCTTGGAGCACTTGGGGAGGGATGAGCTCAAAGATGCTGCAAGTACCGACAAAAAAAGTGTTTTTCTCGTGGCCTAATCCTGCTTTCTGTGAGCTCCACGCAGAGATTGAATGCTGGCAGCCTCCTGAGCTGGAAAATGTGCTCAGGCAGGCTCTGTCCTCTCCCTCCTCAGTCCGAAATTCCAACAAGAGGATCTCCTGTGATGAGGAGTTCTCCGACTCCGAGGACGAGGGCGAAGGCGGCCGCAAAAACGTCGCCAACTTCAAGAAAGCCAAACGTGTGAAAGCAGAGGAGGAGAAGGAGGAAGAGGAGAAGAAAGGTGAGCAGCAGGGCTGGGACTCCCTGTGCACTTCTCCTTTCCTCCTGCATTGCTCTGTGTCTCTCCGTTTTTAAATTTTTTTTATTATTATTATTATTTTTATTTGTTTTTTTCCTCCCCTCAGATGAGAAGGAAGAGGAAAAAGCAAAAGAGGAAAAAGCAGCAGCAGCAGCAGCAGCAGCAGCAGCAGAACAACCCAAAGGGTGAGCCTTGTGCCCAGGGGGGTTTGGGAGGGGGCTGATGTGACAATTTGGGTGCCACTTTGGGTGGGTTTCTCACAGGTCCCTCGTGGGAAGAAGCTTACAGGTGTTGAGAGGACTGAAAAAAAAAAAATCCAACCACTGCTCTTTCCTTCAACAACTTACTAAATTTTAGCTGAAAACAAACCATTTTTAAGCCTTGCTGTTACATCCAACCCCAAACCTTTCAGCCAAATCCTTTTTTTTTCTTTTTGCTTCCTCAGGGTGAAGGAAGAGACAAAATCCACCTGAGTGGCTGCAGCTGCCCTGGTATTGTCATAGGTTTAGCTCCTGGGTTGCCTCCTCCCCACAGGATTTCTATTTTATATATGGTTTTTGGTTTCTTTTTTTCTGTATATATTTCTATATAATTGTATAAATGACTGGAGAACTGTAAATTATTCCTTGCTGCACTTCCACTGGGAGCAGGCAGGGGAGGGATTCTGCTGAGCAGCCCAGGTTTGGTGACCCCGGGGGCAATTTCACCCTTTGCCTTCCACTGCCCCTCCTTGGTGTGGCTCTAAAAGAAAAAAACCACACAAACACACATAAAAAAAAACAAAATCACTTCCCTCCCCTCGGCTCTCTCCTCTGAAATAACCTTGGAAAAGAATAATTTAAGTAGAAGTAGTGTCTGCATTTCAGGTTAGGTGGAAAGATGGCCATCAATTCTTGGGTTTCCTCGATTCTTTTTGTTGTTGTGGTTGTTTTTGGTTTTGGTTTTTGGTGTTGGTTTTTAACGGGAGAATTCCCAAACGAAGCCTGGGACAGACCTTTGTGGTCTTCAGCTGGATTCCACAAAACAGAAGCAAAAACAAAAAAAAAACAACAAAAACCTGTGAGCTGGTGCCACTTCTCAGGGTCAAAATTGTGCAGTTCTTGAACAGAGTTGGCTCCTCCCTGCAGCAAACTTGGGGAAAGAGATGAAGCAGCTGAAAAAAAAAACCCTAAACCCTGAAAAATCCTTTTTTTTTTTTTTTTTTAATCAGAGCCCAGATGTGGAAAATGTAAAATTTAAATCAGCCTTAGTGAGGTGGTTCAGTTTTCCTCCCCTCCAGGGAGTGTGGCAGCGTTTGCTACACCTCCAGGGAGGGAGAGGATTGGATTTTTTACCTCATTTTTAGCCCCTCTCTGGGTGGGGAGGGAATTTCCTCCCCTTTGGCTTCACTTTTCTGCTGAAACAAATCCCCTCAAAGCCAGCCCAGAGCTCAGCTGACAGCTTTTCTCAACGTGGCTCCCTAAAAAAACCAATTTCCCCCTGATTTTTAAGCAAAGTTTTCCAATTAAATTTCCCTCCTGAGGCCAGTAAATCCCAACCTTTTTTTGTTTTGGTTTTTTTTTTTAATCCTGTTGCTTTCCTGAGGGAACAGCAGATGGGGCTCTGAGCCTTTTCCCAGCTCCTCTCCCTCCTCCCACACATCCTCAACCCCCAGAGCTCTTTATGTGACCTTTTTGTTTTTTTGCCTCTCCTTTTGTACAGCTGAGGGAAAAAAAAACCACCCAATTTTTTATTTTTTTTTTATTTTGAGGAGGGGAGAAATTCAGAATTTTTTTTTTCTTTAATTTGATTTTTTTTTTAGGCATTTCCCACTGGCTGCTCTCCTTTCTCAGGGGGATCCCTCTGGAATTTCCAGAGGCTCTGCACCCTCCCACGGGAGCACTGCTGAGGGTTTCAACTCCAATAATGCTGCTAAAAACTTTCACACAGGTTCTTTTTCAAAGGGTTTATTTTTTTAACTCCTTGGTTTGTTTTTTTTTTCCTCCTGCTCCCCCTTTTATTTTTTTTTCTCTCCTCACCGTGGAGGTTTTCTTTTTTTTTTTTTTTTAAATCTCTTTTGGGCTCTTGAGTGAAGTTTTCACTCGGATTTTCAGTGTTTTTAGGTGAAGCAAGAAGATCAGTGTAACTTTGTGTCTCTGGGGAATGGTGGGAGGGGGTTGGGAGGGGGAAAAAAATCTATTGTGGTTTTTTAAAGATGCGTTTATTTTGGATTTTCAGAACCTTTGTAATAAAACTGCTCCGTTTCTATGGTTGGTGTGAGCCTGGCTTTTTTTTTTTCCTTTTTTTTTTTTCTCAATTAAATTATTTTCAGAGCTGGTCTTGGATCTAATGGAAATCCCAACAAAATAAAATTAGAGGTGGGAATTAGGCTTTGGGAAAGAAAAATAAGACATTAATTCCCTTCTTCTTTCAGGAATGTTGATTTAATTCCATCCACCAGAACATTTCACTGATTGATTTATCCTACACCTGAAAACCTGCTTGAATCTCTTCTGTAAATGGTGATTTCCTTTGTCAATTATTTGAGTTTTGTTGAGGTTTTTTTTTTACCTTTTCCCCCCAAGTGTTTTTACAAAACAGCCTTGAGATTTTTCCCTCTGGCTGAGAAAAAAGAACTCAAAAGGTGATGGGGTTTGGGGATTTTGGGGTTTTTTTTGCTCACCTGGGGTGGTTTTATTCCCAAATTCCAGCTGGGTTCTCATCCCTGCTGCTGGCAGCTTTTGTGGTCGGAGTGGAGCACTTTGGGAATAATAAACTGATGGGAAGGGAATGGACTGGATTCATCTTTGGGCTCAATTGAAGTGGTTTCATCCAAGAGGATGAAAAAAAAAATCCCTGAATTTTCATCAGGAGCAGCTCCATTGTGGAGCTGAGCCCTGACCACACCTGAAATGGCCACACAAAACCCCAAACCTGCTCTTTTTCAGAGCCAAAAAATTAAAAAAAAGCAGCTTTGTGTGAGCTCAGCAGACTTTAGGTGCTCCATCCTCCCCTCCCATCATTAAATCCTCCCCTTTTTTTGAACAAAACCCCCGGGATTTGAATGGAATCCCCATTGAATTCCCTTTTTTTTTCCCCCAGCCCTTCCCTTTGCCAGGAGTCGTAAAATGGCTGCCAAAGCTGCGCCTCCTCCGGATGCTCCCAAATCCCACCAAAATGGGTAAAAAAACCCCAAAACCCCACGTTTATTCCACCCCTCAGCTCAAAGAAATGAAATCCCTTCGGATAAACAGAGCCCTGGGTTTGTTTTCCTTGGAGAAAACCTGGAATTTTGGGGGATATCCTCACCTACCTCAAGGATGCTCCTTGCCCTCGCCCAGGGTGGCGCCTTGTTGGGGCAAAAAATGGTGTTTTTAGGGGTTTTTAATTCGATTTTAATTCATTTTTTTGCTCTTCTCCAGCTAAAAAGCAGCAAGAGCAGGTGCTGGGCTGGGGAAATACTGAGAGCACAAACAAGGCCGTGAAATGGAGGAGCTGCAGGAGCAGCTTCCAAGGGATTTCTTCGGGATAAACCACCCGGAGAGATCCCAGTGACGGGAGGAGCACCCAGAGCTCTGCTCCTTTTCCTCGGGAAAAAAAAAACAACAATATCCCAGAGCTCGGTGCAGGTGACAGGAGCAGGGATAGAAGCTCCATTGTCACCTCCTTTTTTTTTTCCCCCTTTTCTTTGTTCAGGAAATCTTCTCTCCCAACCCTCGCCTTTTGTGCTCCTTTCAGCCCGCAGGAGCTAATCCCGCTCTTAAAAAAAAAAAAAAAAAAAACAAACCAACAACAACAACAAAAAACCCCAAAAACCCGGATTTAAATTAAATTTAAAAAAAAAATTACAAATGGAGGGAGAATTTCTCCTTACCCCCCTGAGTAAAATCCTAAAGGGTTTTTCCCCCTAAGGAAAAAAATAAAATAAAATAAAATAAAAAATAAAATATAAAATAAAAGGCAGGATTGGGGAGAAAAGAGGCGAGGAGCAGGCAGCTGAGCAGCCACGGGCTAGGCTGGGAAAGTCCTTTGTGGCCGTGGCTCCGCATCTGCCGCCGCTCAATTAACGGCGAGCGCTGATTAAACGCAGCAGCTGTCGGGGCTAAATAAATAAGCAACTGCCGCCTCTCCTTGGCCGGTGTTCAGGGCAAGAAGGACTCCAGTTCTCCCATAAAGGATGGGGGTCACCATTTATTTCCTTTCAAATGTTATACAGCTTTTTTTTTTGGTTGGTTGGTTTTGTTTTTTTTTTTCTATATATATATTTTTACAAGTTAGAAAATTGCAAATCAAGTGGTGGGTTTTTTTTTTTTTTTTTTGTATTTTTTTGGTTTTTTGGCCATTAAAAAAATTATTTACAGAGGAAAAAAAAAAGAAGAAGAAGAAGAAACAACGTTGGCTTCACATTATACAGCTGGCAGGGTCCCCCTCTCTCCACCCCACACCCTAAAAGTTATTATCCCTTAAAGCAGAATTAAACACAGCGGACTTACAAGCTTTATGGTTTTAAGCCAATAGAAGACATTATTAAAAAAAAAAAAACAAACCAAAAAAACTAACCAGATTAGCTTTTTAAACCATCGATTTCTATAGAAAAAAAAAGCACGAAAAAGACTCGAAATGAAAAGTCAGAACCAGGAATGTAAACTGAGAAATAAAGAAAAAAACCAAATGAAGAATTCCATTGAACAGTCAGCGGGCCCGGGAGGAGAAGGGACAGTCTGGAGAGATCCAGAGCAGGATTTGGGATCCGGGTTCTTACAAACTGTAAACTCCAGTGGCGTCCGGGACAAACCTTCCTCCCCAGTTTGTTGTTGTTGTTATTGTTGCTGTCATTATTTTTCCCCAAGCAATTGAGCTCCAACTACTCCAAGTGGCGGCGGCGATGAGAATCCAAACCAGCTTCGCTTTTCTTTTTGTGGATTTTTGTTTTTTTTTCTTTTCTACCAGGAACGAGGAGGGAAGAAGAGAGAGAGAGAGGGGGAAAAAAAATGACAAATCAAATAAAATACCTGCAGGGGAGGGGATGTGCGGGGAGTGCTGTCAGTCCTAGAGGGGCCGGGGCGGTGTGGGCGAGTCCGTGGCGATCCGGGCTGGGCACAGGGAGGGAACAGAGGGCGGCGTGAAAAGTCCCCGCTGAGGAGAGGACGATGCCCCGAGCTCTTTTTTTTTTAAATTTGATTTTTTTTTTTTTTTTTCACTCTTCTTTCTGCTCCGTTGTGGCCTCCGACCCTGCGCTTTTCGAGGGCTCCTCGGGTTTGGCTGTGTCTCCGTGGCTCTCTCCTCCCTGCTGCTGCTTCTCCTCCTCCTCCTCCTCCTGGTTCCCCGCGGCTTCTCCTCCATCCTTGGGCTCAGCCCTGGGGCCATCCTCCCGCTCCTCCTCCTCCTCCTCCTCCTCGGGGGGAGCCGAAGGCTGCAGCCCCCCGTCGCTCCTGCCCTGCTCCTCGGTGGGCGACGAGCCGGAGGAATCCCCGCCGCCTTCCTTCTTGTTCTTGCGGAAAGAGATGCCGCTCAGCTTGAAGGATTTCTTAAACGAGAACTTCTTCTTTTTTTTACTCGGCGCGTCTTTGGGAGGAGGAGCGGCAGCGGCTCCTTGGGTCTGGGGGTCGCCGCCGTGGCCGGGGGCGGCTTCGATGGTGTCCGCCCCGGCCGCTCCGCCCTCCTGCTCCTCCCCGGGGGGTTCCGCCGAGCCCTTCCCGTTCTGGGGGGTCACCTCGACCCCCGCTTTGGGCGTCATGTCCCCGTTGTAGAGCACATGGCCGTTCTCCTGCCGGGAGGGGGAACGCGTTAGGGCAGCGCCGGGAGCCCGCGCCCCCTCCCCAAAAAACACCCCCCAAACACAAACACACACAAAGGGCTGCGAACGGGGCGCACCGAGCACCGGGGGGGGTCCGGCTGGGGAAAAGGGGCCGGGGATGAGGGGGGACACGGCGGGGAGAACGGGGGGTTGGCAGCCGGTGGGAACGGGGAGCACCGGGCACGGAGCGGGGCGTCTTCCCGCAGGGAAAGGAGCGCACCGGAGGGCGCACAGCCCCAAAGCGGGGCGCAGCGGGGCCGGGTGGGGGTCTCACGGGGGGATACGCTCGGTTTGGGGGGGGGGCCCAGCTCGCTACCACCGGGAGGCGCCCGCGCTCCACTCCCGGTACCGGGGCGCGGCGGCGGACGGGACCCGCCCGGTACCGGGGGAAAGCCCGAGGCGTGCTCCGGGCGGTGCCGCATCTCCCGCTACCGAGCGGCCAGGACAATCCCCCGGGGGGCAGGAACCATCCCCTGGCCTCCACCACCGCGCCCTCCCCTCCTCTCCTCTCCTTTGTCCGCGCTGCCGCTCTCCCCGGCGGGGCGCACGGTGACCCCGGGACCCCCGGTTCTCACCTGCCCGTTGGCTTTGGCCGTGTCGGGCTCTCCGCCCGCCGCCTTGGAGCCCTGGCTGCCCATGCTGCGGCTCTCGGGAGCTGGCGGCCCCGCCGCGGCCGCTGCGCTGGGCGGGAGTGGGGCGAGCCCCCCGCCGGCCGCTGATAAGGCGAGGGGCGGGGGCGGGACGGGGCCGAACCCGCCCCGGGGGCGGGGGGACAGCGGAGGAGAGCGGAGGAGCCGCCGCCCCGCCGCCACCGGGGGGTTCTGGTGGCCGCAGAGCCCCTGCCCCGCCTGGGCACCCGCCGAACGTCGGGCTGGGGTTGGGTGGGGGGAGATGGTGGAGGGACCCCCTTCTCTGGGTGGGGTGTCACGGCAGCTCCGTCACCCCGGGGTGCTGCTGGCTCCATCCCTGACAGCTTTGGGGTGTCCCTGCCTCCAGCCTCATCACCCCGGGGTGCTGCTCACCCATTCCTGACAGCTTTGGGGTGTCCCTGCCTCCAACCCCAGCACCCCGGGGTGCTGCTCACCTATCTCTGACACCTTTAGGGTGCTGCTCGTCCCAACCCCAGCACCCCGGGGTGCTGCTGACTCCATCTCTGACAGCTTTGGGGTGTCCCTGCCTCCAACCCCAGCACCCCGGGGTGCCTCTGCCCCCATCACCAATATCCCTGCAGTGCCTGTGCCCCCAGCCCTGTCACTCTTGGGGTGCTGCTCACCCCATCGCTGTCACCCCTGGGAGAGTCCCGTGGTGTCATTTGAGTCTTTCCTGTCCCCCCTCAGGGGTGTCCTGGTGTAGGTGGCCTCAGTCCTGTCACCCCGGGCTCCTGTCACCCCAGGGTCCTGTCACTTCAGGGTCCTGTCACCCCAGGGTGTCTCATCCCGGGGTTTTGCTCATTCCAGGGTCCTGCTCATCCCAGCCCCATCATCTCTGGGGTGTCCTGCTGTGGGGACAGGTCCTGCTGTGGGGACAGGTCCTGCTGTGGGGACAGGACAGGCTGTGTCACACGTGTCACAGCCTGGCTCCCTGCCCTGCTGACTGCCCTGGCACACGCTCGGGGAGGTTTTTCCCCCTCTGGGTGTTCCTTGTCTCTGATTTCCCAGAAGAGGAGAATTGAGGAGAAAGGAAAATGGGACTAAAGCGACGGGCTGTTGGTGTTGGCGAGGGGCCTGGAGCATTCCTGCGGGGATCCGGGGATCCTGCAGTGCCGGTGAGGATCCACCCCTGCAGCACCCAGACCTGCATCTCACTGAGCGCTCCCAAAACCCAGACCCTTGTGTCCCAGCCCAGCAGCATTCCTCCAGAACGACTCCCAAAGCACCATATCCCGACCTCTGGAGCTTTTCCAGGCATCCTGCTCCCACCAGAGCTCCTCCAGAGCCACGGCGGGTGACAGAACCCCCCGTCCCCGGCACGAGCTGTGCACGGAGCCCAGCAGCATCCAAGGCCAGGCTCGGAGGGGAAAACAATGTCCCGCTGTGTGAGCTGCACCAACAAGGTCATGTTTTGTCTCCGGCCTCCCTGTGCCTCCCCGCTGGCACAGCAGCTCACCCCCCATCAGAGCGAAATTGCTGTTAATTAAAACAGGCGGCATCCTCCTTATTGACTTTTGGGTGCCAGTTGATAAAAAGCCCTTGGAGGGCTGCCGGGCTGGCCGGGAGGGCCGCAGTGTCCCCAGCAGCCACGGGACACGGGCAGGGTGTTCCCTGCTGGCAAACTGCGCTTCCAGGGAGGGGGGTGGGCTTGGGGAGACCCAGAGGGTAAGAGAAGGTGGAATTATGGACACACGGGTTTGTTCCCAATCCCAGCTCCAGGCTGGGGGGGAAATCCAGGCTGGGGAGCCCTTCCTGGTGTCCCAGCAGCTGTTCAGCCTTGGGAAATATCCCTGTCAAACCAACACTTTCCACCTTCCAGGAGTGATTTTCAGCTTTTGTGCTGGAGGTTGTTTTATCCTGGCTCTTCTCTTCGGGAATGCAAACAGGCCTCGTGCTGCTGTGGCATCTCATCCCATCCCACCCCATCCCACCCCATCCCACCCCATCCCATCCCATCCCATCCCATCCCATCCCATCCCATCCCATCCCATCCCATCCCATCCCATCCCATCCCATCCCCACCTGGGTGGCAGCCCCATTGTGGCTCTTGGGGACAGTGACACGTCCCCTGTGCAGTGGCTGCTTGTGGGGAGGGGTTTCCTTGGGTTTTAGGGGATTTATGGGGCTGGGCTCGTGGGGACTTCAATCCTTTTCCATGTTTCGCCAGAGGGGATGAAGATTTCCGTCCCACTGCTCTGCCCTGTCCCGGAGCAGCAGCGTGTGGATGTGATGTGTAAAGGGCAGGACAAGGAGCAGAGCCGGGGGGTGACAGTGACAGCCCCCCCAGCACACCAGCCCCCCCTGGCAGGAGTTTTCCCGCAGTTTTCACTCCCAGGAATCCCGCCCGGCCCAGCCCGGCTGTTCCTGCGGCGCTGCGGGAGGTTATAAATAACCCCATTCCCCAGAGCCCGGCGCTGCTCCTCTTCCTCATCCCCGGCAGCCAGCGCCTCTGGGGACACCACGGGCTGTGAGGACAGGATTGACTGTGGGGACAGGACCTGCCTTGGGGACAGGACTGACTGTGGGGACAGGACAGACTGTGGGGACAGATCCTGCCTTGGGGACAGGACCTGCTGTGGGGACAGATCCTGCCTTGGGGACACGGCAGGCTGTGGGGACAGGACCTGCCTTGGGGACAGATCCTGCCTTGGGGACACGGCAGGCTGTGGGGACAGGACCTGTTTTAGGGACAGGACAGGCTGTGGGGACAGATCCTGCCTTGGGGAGAGTTCCTGCCTTGGGGACAGTTCCTGCCTTGGGGACAGGACAGGCTATGGGGACACGGCAGGGTGTGGGGACAGATCCTGCCTTGGGGACAGGACCTGCCTCGGGGACAGGACAGGGCTGTGTCACACGTGTCACAGCCCGGCTCCTCACCTTGCCGAGCACCCTGACACACACGCTCAGGGATGTTTTTTCCCCCTCTGGGTGTTCCTCCTCTCTGATATCGCAGAGATTTCTCCTCCTCCCTCTGGAGCAGCTCCGTGGGGTGACCCCGCTGTCCCCAGGACACGTCCCCAGCCGGTTTTTCCAGCCCCACACACACAGACAGCCCCCGGCGTGTGGCCGTGCTGACTCCGGCATGGAGCACAGGCACCAGGAATCGGTGAATTCCAGCACATCCCAACCACCATCCCCAATTTTCCCAGCCCCGCGGTGGGTCCATCCCTGCCCCCTGCCTCCCCCCCGCGGGCAGGGAACCGGAGCGGCCCAGGGAATTCTCCGGCTCCAGCGGGAGCTTGGGAAGGGGCAGGAATTTGCGGGATCCCCGCAGACGACCAGATGCCGGTCTGGCTGCTCCTCCGGCAGATGGACGGGCAGACAAATCTCTGCTGCTGCTGCCCGCCACGCCGGGGGGACGCCAGATCCTTGCGGATGTTGTTTTTCCACTTTCCAGACCTACTTAAACTGCGGCTGATTATTAATTTATTGGGTGTTAAGCGCCGGGAGGCTGCAGGGTAGAGCAGGGAGCTCAGCCTCAGCACTGGAGAGGGACAGAAAGGACTGTCCCCAACCCCTGTCCCCTGTCCCCAGCCCCTGTCCCCAGCCCCTGCTCCTGCCCCGCATTCCCCCCAACCCTTAACGAGGAATTAAGGCAATTATTTATTCATGGACCCGCTCCGGGATGAGTTCAAGGGGCCCAGCCAAGGCGACCGACAGAGGCGGGAATAAAACCAGAGGGATTTCCACATTGATTTATAAATAGCGAGGGAATTAACTAATTAGATCTCTCCCGGGGAGAGAATTCCAGCAGGGAGAGTGCGGGGTTGGGCGGCATGGATGGGGAAGGCTTCTGTCACCTCGGCAGGGATGGGGACAGCCCTTGGGGACTGCCCAGAGCTGCTTTAGGGTCTGGGGGCTGCCTCTATAGGGTCTGGGGGCTGTCCCTGTAGGGTCTGGGGTCTGTCCCTGTAGGGTCTGGGGGATGTCTCTATAGGGTCTGGGGGATGTCCCTGTAGGGTCTGAGTGCTGTCCTTGTAGGGTCTGTCCCTGTAGGGTCTGGGAGATGTCTCTATAGGGTCTGGGGGATGTCCCTGTAGGGTCTGGGGGCTGTTCCTGTAGGGTCTGGGGGATATCCCTGTAGGGTGTGGGGGATATCCCTGTAGGGTCTGGGGGATGTCTCTATAGGGTCTGGGGGATACCCCTGTAGGGTCTGAGTGCTGCCCTTGTAGGGTCTGTCCCTGTAGGGTCTGGGGGCTGTTCCTGTATGGTCTGAGGGCTGTCCCTGTAGGGTCTGTCCCTGTAGGGTCTGGGGTCTGTCCCTGTAGGGTCTGGGGGCTGCCTCTATAGGGTCTGGGGGATGCCCTGTAGGGTTTGGGGGATGCCCCTGTAGGGTCTGAGTGCTGTCCCTGTAGAGTCTATCCCTGTAGGGTCTGGGGGATGCCCTGTAGGGTCTGGGGCTGCAGCACTTTGTCCATCCCAGGACATGGACCCTCACCTGGGGATGTTCTGGATGCTCATCCCACGGGATTCGGGGTGAAGGGACCGACCTTCCTCAGCTGCAGCAGCGAAACCCTCCGTGCTGGGGGATTCCTGATGGGAACAAGGCCCAGCAGGAGGAGCAGGGAAGCTCTCCCCTTCACCAGGCACAGCTCGTGGTCAGTGACCTGTGATGATCACCTGGGAAAAGCCTCCAGGGCCGAGCCAGGCTCTCCTGGGAATGTCACAGGCCCCAGCAGCGGTGTCCCCAAATCCTTCCTGCCCTGGGCAAGGCTCCAGCCCGGGAGGCCGTGGCAGGGCTCTGACTTCCCCTAGAAACACATGAAAGGGCCCCTTCTTGTATTTGCCAGAGCCCCGTCATTTTTGGGCTGTGAAGATCCCATGGCAACCGGCGCCTTCTGCAACTGCACTTGGGCTATTTCTGGGCTCGGCTTCTCCCCTCCTGCGGGATCCTCCCGTGGGCTCAGCCCCGGCCCTTTCCCAGCCCAGGGCCCCTGCCAGGGTCGAGGAGCAGGGAGGAGAGAGGAACCTCCTCCTCTTGGAGCCCACCTGCCCTTCCTTAGGGTCAGCACTTGGGGTATTTGCGAACGCAGCCAAAACCCCTCCAGCCTCGTCCTGTGCAGCCCCAGGGTGACAATGGGGACAGTGGTGGGATGTGACAGTCCCCACGGACATGAGCTCAGGGCGCTTCTGGCATTTGGGGGCTGAGCACTCCCACAGGACCTTTCCCAGCCTCGTGGAATCCCTCCTGGCAGAACAGAACCCCCCAGAACAGCCCGGCCCGGGCATCCCACTCATCCCACATTCCCTATCTCCCGTATCCCGGCCTCCGGCTGCGTCTCAGGCTGATAAAGAGCCGCCTGACCCTGAGCACTGTGAGAGCAGGACGGCTGCCAGGGGCAGAACCCCGGGAATGTCACATCCAGCCGGGAGGAGCCACCCCGGGCTCAGCTCCCCTGACCCGGGCAGGGTCCCCCGGCCCCGGGGGCCGAGCAGGGACAGCTTCCAGAGCATCCTTCCTGGCCCAGAGGGAAGTTTATAATGGAAACAAAAGCCAGGCTCCAAGTGCAGCTTTTCCCGTGCTGTTTCCTGGCTCCCGCACGCCACGGCCGGGCCAGAGGGACAGGAGAGGGATGTGTGTGTGATTTGGGATCCCAAAATCCCACCCAGCTCCACCCTCTGCTGTCCCCGACACTCCAGCCCCTTGTCCAAACATCTCTCGGACCCTCTGGAAGGGATTTTGGAGCTTTCCCTTCTCCAGGGGGGTTCCCCCAGAGCATCTCCGTGGGC
This sequence comes from Sylvia borin, assembly GCA_014839755.1. NCBI lineage: Eukaryota > Metazoa > Chordata > Aves > Passeriformes > Sylviidae > Sylvia > Sylvia borin. The sequence goes on along the minus strand of CM025981.1, from coordinate 4,626,608 downwards.
TCCTCTGGGCTCTCCCCAACCATCCCACATCAGCCCGGGGCTGCAGGTGCGGCCTCACCTGAGCAGGGCACACGGGGACAGATCCCTGGGCAGCGGGACACCCCCGTCACCCCTCCCCGCAGCTCCGTGACCCCTTTTGGCCGCGTCCCCGGGGCCCGGTGGCCTCCAGTGGCCGGGACTCGGGGCAGGGGAGCGGGGCCGGGACTCTGCGGTGCCTCCCCCGGGAGCAGCGGGATGTAAAGGGCCCCTTTTCTCCCGGCGAGTCAATGTGGCTTTTTGTTGCTCTGCCGGGGCTGATACCGCCGAGCGGGGACAGACAATAGGTGCCATTGTTCCCTTTTCAGCGACATCTGACGGGCCCGGGCGCAGAGAAGAGGCCAGTGTGTGTGTGTGTGTGTGTGTGTGTGCCCGGGCCGAGGGGGGAAGGGACCCGCAGGAAAGACACAGGGACACTCCAACCGGCGCTGGATGTCGCGATAGGCAGCGCCAGGAGGATGCTGAGCTCCTGGGGAGGTTGGAAAAATCCCCTGGGTTTGGGTGGGCGCGGAGCTCGGAGAGCGTTTTTGGGTGACGGGGGGATGTTGTTGGTGGTACCCAAAGCGTGGAGAATCATCCCCCGAAGCCGCGAGGGGCCCGCCCCGCTCGGCCTAATGGAATATTAATTATGGAAAAGCTCATTAGGAGCCTGAGAGTGTCAACACCACCAACGCTCGGGCTGCTGCTGCCTCTCCCCCAGGTCCTGGCTGGTTTTTTGGGTACCTGAACCCTCAGGAAATCCAAGGAAAAAAACCTCTCCCCAAAATCGCACAGGGGTGGGGTGAGGAGCAGAACCCTGCGGGGGAATCCCGGCGCTGCCAGGGCTGCTCTGCGAGTTCCCAGCAGAAATCCCCTCCTTCCCTCCATCCCGGGCTGTCCCTGGCCGGGATTGCTTCATGGCCAGAATTCCCCCTCGGCCTCCGAGCAAACCCCAAAGTGTCCCCAGGGTGGCGGCTGCCGGGCCACGGACACCTCGGGGGTGGCTCCGGGGGGATCGGGCCGGGGCTGCGCTTTTTGGGGATCCCTTTGCCCCCCAGTGGGATTCCAGCCGTGCCGAACCTCCTCGGGGACCCGCGGGATGCGCTGGGAGGGGACACGGAGGGGTTTGGGACCCTCCAGAGCCAGGAGCTCTTCCCACCCCTCCTCATTCGCGCTCGGCTTTCAGGGGGGTTCCCCCGGGAAGGGGCTCGGCAGCCCCCCCCAAAATCCCACCCCCGGGAGGGTCTCCGGGCGGGTTTGGGGGCTGGGGGGCAGCGGGGCCGTCCCCACCCCCACGGCTCGCTGGGATGCAGCGGAGGATGCGGCTCGGCCACAGCGTCACCATGGCAACGGCAGCGCGGGGGGATGCGGGAGGAGCGGGGGGACCAGGGGGACAGGGGGGGACAGGGGGGGACAGGGGGGACAGCGGGGACAGCGGGGACGGGGGGGGACAGGGGGGGACAGGGGGGACAGGGGGTGACAGGGGGGGGACAGGGGGGGACAGTGGGGACAGGGGGGGGACAGGGGGGACAGGGGGGACAAGGGGAGATGGAGGGGGACGGGGGAGACGGGGGGGACAGGGGCTATAGCGCTGCCATCGCCCCCAGGGCTGGCTTCGCCACGTCTGGGGTCACCCCACATCTGGATTTGTACACATCTGGCTTCTCCCAGGTCTGGGTTCACCCTACATCTGGATTCACCCCACATCTGCGTTCCCCCAGCTCTGTGTTCTCCCTCCTCTCTAGTTTTCCGTGTCTGCGTTCACCCCACAGCTGCGCTCACCCCACAGCTGCCCTCACCCCACAGCTGCCTTCCCCCACCTCCCTTCTCCCAGCTCCGGGTTCCTCCCCCATCTCCCTTCTCCCAGCTCTGGCTTCACCCCACATCTGCCACCAGCGCCCCTGTCCCCCTGTGTCCCCCCAGCCCTGGGCTGCCCCCGGGCGGGTTCCCGCACCCCGGCCCCGGGCTGTGCTCCCTCTGGGCGGGTTTTTGGGGCTGCAGCACCCCGGGGAGAACCGGGCGGGCTGCGGGGGGGGGACCATAAAAAGCCGCCGCTGTTTGTTTTGGCGAGGCCAAAGCTTTAACTTTGAACCGCGGCCGTTTTTCCTCTCCCTCTCTCCCCTCCCCGCCCCTCCGGGGCTCTGAAGCTCGGGGTGAATCCTCCCTGAACACCACGGGGGGGTGCAGAGACCCCCCAAAATCTCTGCTTGAGGAGACCAGGGCGGGCACCGCGCTGGGAGCATCCCGCTCCTCTCCGCCGCGCTGGGGAAACAGCGGCTCCGACACTCCGGGGACACTGCGGGGACACTCCGGGGACACTCAGGGGACACTCAGGGGGGTGGCAGCGGCCGTGCCAGGCTGGTGCTGCCCACCTGCCCGCCCCTCGGGCCAGCCCAGCCCCCTGCAGCCGCCAGCCCGGCCGCGTTTGGCAGCTCGGCAGCTCAGCTGGAGAAAAGCCCGCGGGCGCTGGAGTGACCCACTAACCTTCTTCTCCTGAAAAATGCATGAAACGCGGGCGGCTGCCGCGGGCGGCGGCGCGGGGGGCTCGGGTGGGCACCGGGAAGGGCACCGCCAAGGGATGAACTGATGCGGCTGCCCAAATTTTTAGGGGGAGGTTTGGCGGCGTTTGAACGGCGGCGCATCCCCGGGCACGGCGGGGTGGAGTGAAATCCACGGGAATCGCACGAAATCCACTGTTTTTCCCCACTGGAAGGGATGGCAGGAGGGAGCTGCTCGCCCGGAGCAGTCCAAAGCCACCCCGCACTGAGTCGCCTCGGCTCGGTGTCACCCCGCTGTCCCTCGGGTGACACGGGCGGGTGGCAGGAGGGAAGAGCCTCGCCCCGGCGCTGCCATCGCAGCAGCCCTGACCTGCTTTCTCTGCAGCTCCTCCACGCCTTTAACACACCCCGAGCAGATGGCAGCCAGCCGGGGGGGCACCGGGGACAGCGAGGGGACGGCGGCTCAGCCCCACCGAGCGACAAGGACCCCCTGTCCCCGTGTCCCCCTGGGGACCCTCCCGGCGGCGGCAGGGCTTCACAGCTCCTGTGGCATGCGGCTGATTGAATTTCGGTCTCGTTTGCACGGCTGATTGCGGCTGCGACACCTCCGTGGAGGCGCGGGGATATTTTTAGCAGCTCCGCGGCTCCTCCTGAGCCACCCCCGGGCGGTGTCCGACCCCCGAGTCCCCTCGGAGGGGCGCAAAGCCCCGCGGCCTTCCGTGGGAAGAGAGGAGGATTTGCGGGATCCAAGGTTTGCCTTTGTTCCTGCGGTCACGGCCCTTGCTGCAGACGGAGAAACCAGCCCAGGAACCAAGAGCAGCTCAAGCCGGCTTGAGTAAACAACGGAGCTGCTCCCTCGCTGCCCGAGAGGGGCTCCTGCCCCGCCTGGATCCGCCTTTCCCATCCTTTTCTCTCCGAAATTCCCAGCCCGGCCACTGCCGGCTGCTGAATCACCGCAGCGGCCTGGGCAGGAGGGAGGAAATCCCGGCCCCGGGGGTTTCCGAGGCGGTTTGGAAATCCCTGGAGCTTCCCGCGGGGTCTCAGCCCCGAGTGGCCGGGGATGGGCTGGGGACATCCTCAGGGGGCTCCGCTGCGCTGCCGCGACCCCTCCAGCCCCGCCCGTGTCCCCCCAGAGCCAGCCACCGGCAGCGCTTCCCAGCGCCCCGCGGCTAATTAACAGAAATTGACACTGACTAATTAACCGTCCCGCCTCATTAGAGCCCGGATGCCGAATACCCCGGGAGCAGCAGGCGGCCGAGGCCGGGCTATCAGCGCGTGGTGGCCACGGCGGCCACCGGCCACCTCTGTCCCCTCCCGCAGCAGGAGGGTCCCCACGGCTGTCCCTATTGCTGTCCCCACGGCTGTCCCCACGTCTGTCCCCACGTCTGTCCCCACGGCTGTCCCCACGGCTGTCCCCACGGCTGTCCCTATTGCTGTCCCCACCTCTGTCCCCATCGCTGTCCCCACGGCTGTCCCCACGGCTGTCCCTATGGCTGTCCCCACGGCTGTCCCTATTGCTGTCCCCACGGCTGTCCCCATGGCTGTGCCCACGGCTGTCCCCACGGCTATTCCTATTGCTGTCCCCATCGCTGTCCCCACTGCTGTCCCCACCGCTGTCCCCACGGCTGTCCCCATGGCTGTCCCCGTGGCTGTCCCCACGGCTGTCCCCACAGCTGTCCCCACGGCTGTCCCCACGAGTGTCCCCACGGCTGTCCCCACGGCTGTCCCTATTGCTGTCCCCACGGCTGTCCCCACGGCTGTCCCCACGGCTGTCCCCACGGCTGTGCCCACGGCTGTCCCCATGGCTGTCCCTATTGCTGTCCCCACGGCTGTCCCCACGGCTGTGCCCACGGCTGTCCCCACGGCTGTCCCCAGGGCTGTCCCCGCGGCTGTCCCCATGGCTGTCCCCACGGCTGTCCCCACAGCTGTCCCCACGGCTGTCCCCACGAGTGTCCCCACGGCTGTCTCTATGGCTGTCCCCACGGCTGTCCCCACGGCTGTCCCTATTGCTGTCCCCACGGCTGTCCCCACGGCTGTCCCCATGGCTGTGCCCACGGCTGTCTCTATGGCTGTCCCCACTAATGTCCCCACGGCTGTCCCCACGGCTGTCCCCACGGCTGTCCCCACGGCTGTCCCCACGGCTGTCCCCACGGCTGTCCCCACGGCTGTCCCCGCCGCACGGCCCCTGTCCGGCTGCCAGCAGCGATAAGGAGACGGGTCCCTAATCCGTTTATTCGTGGCTGCAGCCGAGGGCCCGGCAGCCTGTCCCCGAGCCCCGAGGAGCTCCGAACCCTCCCGGGGTAACAAACCCTGGCTGAGCCCGGCTGTGGGGCACGGAACGACCCCGGGAGGGGCCGGTGACACCCAGGGAGAGCCGAACCCTGGGGGGAAGGTGACACCGCGGGCAGCAGCGCGGCCTTGGGCCAGCGGCGGGATGAGCAAATCTTGCATCAGCCCGGCAGCGAGATAAGGAGCCGTCCCAGCCCCGGCCGGAGGCGGAGGGAGCGGCGGGGGGACAGCGCAGGGGAAGGTCACCCCAGCCCCGGTGACACCCAGCTCGCCTCGGCAGGAAGGAAAAGGAGAATTTTTCACTTCCCTGTTTGCTCCGGGAAGCCGGGGGGGCCTCGCAGCTCCCGGCCTGTCCCGCCTGACTCACGGCCCCGCGCCTCCCACCGGTTTTTGGGGGGACACCTTTGGGGCTCGGCGTGGGAACGTCCTGCCCTCGGCAGCACCCCCGAGCAGGGAGCAGCCCCGGGACTCTCAGCTCCCCAAAAAAACCCCTCCGGAGGTGGGGTGTGGATGCTCCTGGAGGGCTCCTGCTCCTCCCCAGCGCCCTACGAGCCCATCCCCGGAGCGCTGGATTGTGATAAACTGGGTCAGCGCCGGAGCCCCAAAAGCGATCGGGGCCGGGGAAGCGCCTGGGCCGAGCCCCGGGGCCGGGTTTGCTCCGTTCGGTGCTTTTCCCTCTGAGCTGGAGGGAAACTGCGGGTGGAACGGGGATGGGGACAACCCCCCGTGGGGCTTTGGGGACCCCGAGGAGGGCACAGGGTGCTGGGACAGCGGCTGGAGAAGGGCAGCGCGTCGGGAAGGAGCCCCGCGGAGGACGGCTGGTGCTGGGAAAAGCCGGGAATGCTGAGCTCGGAGCAGCCACAGCCGGGGGGCAGGAAGCGGGGCCGGGGCAGGAAAAGGAGCCCCGGGCTCCGGGCTGGGCGGAAAAGCGGAGGAAGAGCGGAGGAAAGGCTCGAGGCCACCGAGGTGGCGGCAGGGGGGAAGCTGTCCCCGGCCAGGAGCTGTGCCGGTGTCCCCTCGGGGAAGGGATGGGACAGAAAGTGGCCCGTCCCCGCAGAGCCAAAGGTCCCCGTGGGGCTGCAGGTCCCGGCCCGTGGCGGCCGCACCTCGGCACTCGCAGCCTCGTGGGAGATCCCCAAAGAGGGGAACGGGACCCTGGGGACAGCCCTTTGGTGGCCTGGAGGTGACACTGCCACCCGCGGGGTGTCCGAGGGAGGATCACAACTCCAGGGCTGTGGGGTGGGTTTGGGGTTTTTTACATTCCTTTGGAGTTCTGGGAGGGTTTTTGGGGGCTCAGCCTGGGGTGGGGCCACCCCAGAGCCTGACACCCGGCCGGGGATGGGCGACATTCCTGACACCGCCCCCTCTTTCCTCCGCAACTTCTTGGGAAATATCCCAAACCTCTCCGGAGCCTCCATCCGCCCCCTTCCAGCCCTCGAGCACCTCCAGCTCAGATGAATTTTCAGGAATATTCCCCCCAAACGGCGGCTGGGGCCGTGTCCCCCATGCCGGGGATGTCACCCCGGTGTCCCCAAACCCGGAGAAAAGGCTCTGGAGCTCCGGGAGCGGCCGCGGCTCCTCGGGAACGGAGCTGTTCAATCTTTACAGCGGCTGCGGGGACAATGGCAGCGGAAGAGGAGGGGGACGAGGGGCGGGAGGCTCCATCTGGCCCCGGAGCTCCGTGTCACCAGCTGGTCCCCGCGGGACGCTGCGGGCTCTGTCCCCTCTCCCCTGCACCAGGGCCACCAATTCGGGGACGGGAGAGGATTTTTGGGGTGACTCGAGGCTCCTTCTCCATCTCTGAGTCCCTCGTTTGAATGAGGAAACGAGGACGTGTGTGTAATTGTTAATGAGGATGCTCTACGCTAATTAAGGGTTTGTAATTACGGCGGGCCGGGGCCTGGCGGCGGGTTTTGGCCAGGTGAGCCCTGGGGAAGGTCCGGGGTTGTTGTGCTCAGCTCGGATCAGTTCAACATCTCCAAAATTTGGGTGTCCCAAGGGGGCCCGCGGCTCTGGGGCAGCGCCCAGGGGACGCTCAGGGCTCCCGCAGCCCGGGCGATGCTGACAGGATCAACACTGGGATATTTTCACCTCCCTGATGCTTTTCCCCTTTCTCGATCTCACCCCAAACCTGCTGGGCTGTGAGGTGACGGCGAGCAAACGAATCCTTAATTAATCACTTTGGGGATTTGGCTTCATTAATGTAAAAAAAAAAAATTACGAGGGAGGAATGAAAGGTGCCAGGCTCTGGGTGGGGTCACCTTTGGTTTGGGGGATGTCCCTGTCCCTTCCCGCCTCATTGTCCACATCAGGAACTGCTGGATGCTGGATTTGGCCGTGAAGCAGCCAGGGATGGGCTGGGGGGTTTGGGAGGGATGAGGAGGAGCTGGGAGGTGTCTGAGAGGTCCCCGGTGGAGCTGCAGGATCCCCCGAAAATCCGGGATCCAACAGCCCAGGATCACCCAGAAATCCGGGATCCAACAACCCAGGATCACCCAGAAATCTGGGATCCAACAGCCCAGGATCACCCAAGAACCCAGGATCACCCCGAAATGCAAGACCCCAAACCCCAGGATCACCCAAGAACCCAGGATCACCCAAGAACCCAGGATCACCCAGAAATTTGGCACCAGCAACCCAGATCCCCCAGAAATTGGGATGCAGCAATCCCTGATCTGTGCTGAGCTGGGACCAGGCAGGGATTTGCTGCTTGGAGGTCCCAGGAGCTGGGATGAGGGTGGGAGACGCGTCCTCCCAGGAATGTTGGGGCGGGTTTTAGGGGAAAACAGCCACTTTCCCATCAGCTGCATCCGCTGGGGAGCGGGAGGGGATTCCGGCTGGAGGAGGGTGAAGCTGTTTGGGTGTGCACAGGGAGAGCTCCGTGGGAATTTCTGCCGGGAATTTTGCCTCAGCGTGGCCGCTGTCCCGAGGTTCTGAGCTTGGGGACAGGCCGGGATGTGTCCTGGCAGATCGGAGCCCCGTGTCCCCTCTGGGGGAGCCCAGGCTGGGGTAGGACTGGTCACGATTCCCGCACTTCCATGTCATCGCTTCCCTCCCGAGGGATCCTGGTCACCTGCGGCAAACCTGCTCCTGGCATCTGGCTGCTAATCCCGGGATTAGCGGCCGTGAGGAGGGCGGCAGATGGAGCCCGGGACCCCCGAGGGGACAGCCCGGGACCCCGGAGGGGACAGCCCGGGAGCCCCGAGGGGACAGCCCGGGACCCCCGAGGGGACAGCCCGGGACCCCGGAGGGGACAGCCCGGGACCCCGGAGGGGACAGCCCGGGACCCCCGAGGGGACAGCCCGGGACCCCCGAGGGGACAGCCCGGGAGCCCCGAGGGGACAGCCCGGGACCCCCGAGGGGACAGCCCGGGAGCCCCGAGGGGACAGCCCGGGAGCCCCGCGGTCACCGAGCCCGGCTGAACCCCCACCGGCGCCGCCCCCGCGGTTCTCCCAAGGGAATTCCCACCGGGATCTCCCCCGGGACATCATCGCTGCCCCGAGGGCCCCGGGAAAACCCCGCTGGAAGGGAAATGAAACGTGGCGCTGCTCCCGGCTCTTCCCAGCCGCGGGAACGGCGTTTCTGGGAAAGGCGAGAATCCCTTCAGGCCGCCTTCTTCTGGCCCCCGAAATCTCCGCAGCGCTCTCGGGGCTGGGAGAAAGGGAAGGAGAGGAGGAAATGGGAGGAAATGGCTGCGTGATTCCATCCTGTGAACCGCCCCCTCCCAGAAAAAAAAAAAAAAAAAAAATCATCTCCTTCAATCTCGGGACCAAAATCATCCATCTCCTTCCATCTCGGGGTCCCAGAGGGGAATAAGGGAGGGTTGTTTCGGGGTCTCTGCCCCCCAAACCCCGGCCAGGACCCCCCCCTCGGCCCCGTCCTGTGGCCGGGTGCCCCCAGGGCTGCGTGCTAACCCCAGGGTCCGCGCTCAATGGGAGGAAGGAAATCCTCATCCTCGGGAAAAGCTGCACACGGCCGTTTCCTCCCGCCGTGTGGGGACCGCGCCGGGGCCGGTCTCGGTGTCGGTGTCGGTGTCGGTGTGAGGTGGGGATGAGGGAAGGCACAACCCCGAGGGCTCGGCCGCCTCTGGCTCCCCTCCAGCCTTCGCTGCTGCCGCTGCTCCTTCCTCCTCCTCCTCCTCCTCCTCCTCCTCGCCCTTCGCCCCGCTGACAAACGGCCGCGGCTTCGCTCCGGTGCCCTTTGGTCCCCGCCGTGTCCCCGCCGTGTCCCCGCCGTCCCTCGGGGCTCTGCCGGGCACCGACCGCCCCTTTCCCGTCCCCGGTGTCTCGGATGATGCTGCTGCCGGTCCCGGTCGTGTCCCGGTGCCATCCCGATCCCGCTCCGGGTCCCGGTTCCGCGGACCCGCTGCGGTGCTTCATCTCCGCTTTCAGCGGCGATAATTCCCGGCGTGGTCGGCGCTGAACCGGGAGAGGTGTCGGAACCGGGACCGGGATCAGGACCAGAACCGGGATCAGGATTGGGATAGGAATTTGGATTAGGATCGGGATGGGAATCGGGACCGGGACCTGGATGAGGACCCGGATCAGGGTCGGGACCGGGACCCAGACACCCGCGGGACCGGGATCAGGGTCGGGATCAGGATGGGACCGGGGTCGGGATGGGACCGGGATCAGGACCGGGATCAGAATCGGGACCGGGAGCGCGCATCGGGCGCCCCCTGGCGGCCGCGGAGGGCTGCCGGAACAAAGGCCGGAGCCGGGACCCCCCGAACCCCCCGGGACCCCCCGGGACCCCCTTTAGCACCCCCGGGACCCCCTTTAGCACCCCCGGAACCCTTTTGGGACCCCCCCGGGACCCTCCCGCGGGCAGGAGGAGCCCGGAGCCCCCGCAACGGGCGCTGCCCCCGACCGGGGCACTCGGGGATGCGCCGCGTCCCTTCCTCCTCCTCCTCCTCCTCCTCCTCCTCCTCCTCCTCCTCCTCCTCCTCCTCCTCCTCCTCCTCCTCCTCCTCGTCCCCCGGCGCTGACGGGCACGTTGGGCAGGAGGAGCTCGGGGGAAGCACCCGACCTGCGGGTAAAGGAGCCAAGGGGAGCGGCCGGGGGTCCCCCAAAGCCCCTCAGCTCCCCCCGTGTCCCCCTCAGAGCAGCGCAGCGCCAGCCGGGGGTTGCAGCAGTTGGGGCTCAGCAATTTGAAAAAAACAAACAAAACACCATTTTAGAGAATTACCACCACCTTTCCCTACACGGGGCACGGGGAGGGGGCACAGGAGCTCCTGGGGATCCCCAGAAGGATGGGACGAGGGTTCAGCCCCTCCTAAAGGAACTCTCACCTTCCTCCTCCCACCGCAGCCCTGTCAAACCTCAGCACCACCAAACCAACCCCTCCTCACACCCAAACAGCAGCCAGCCCTTCAGTGGAGGCCAATTCAAACAACAAACACACAAACCAACTTGTTGGGAGTAAAAAAATATGTTTTTTTTTTTTTCTTCTTCTCTTTCTCTCTTTCCTTTTTTTAATTACATCAGTTATCAAAGAAAACGACGACGACGACGACGACGACAAAAAAAGCAGTGGTAACAAAAATACAAAGCTCTGAGGGTTTCTCGTTTTTCTGTTTGTTCTGTAACAGGCTGAGAGCATCAGTGCAATAGTTTTAATTTAACTTCTGCTCCGAGTCCCTGCTGGCAGCATAGGAGTAGGCTTTGCCCAGCACCAGCCGGTCCCGCAGCAGCTTGAAGAAGGCGTAGTAATTGCTGAAGAGGATCAGAGCCAGGGAGATGGTCTGGTGCCACTTCTCGGAGGAGATCAGCGAGTAGAGCTGGTAGAAGATGACAGCTCCTTCCAGCAGGATCAGGATGTTGAGGATTCGCAGTGGTTTGCTGAAAAAGAACTGTGGGAGAGCGAGGTGAGGCACCGGGCGGGAGGTGGGGCCTCTGGGGGGGGATTCCTCGGGCTCTGGATGGGATTTCTGAACCCCAGCAACTCCCCCACCCTGGGCTCCATCAGCCTGCAGTGTCCAGGGCAGCAGCAGCACGATGCTGCTGTGTTTTCCCTGCTCCCAGGAAGGGGAGGGAAGAGCTTACGTGGAATCGGAAGTGGGAGACGTCCGAGGGCACGGCCACGTTGTAGTGACCCACGGCCTTGTAAACGTTCTTGCTGTGCTTCACCAGCACCCCCTGAGGCCACATGCACTCCTCAGTCCACCTGCAGGCAACAGCAAAGCCCTTAACCCCACCTGAGGGACCAAGAGATCCCTTAACCCCACCTGCAGGGACCAAGAGAATCCTAAATCCCACCTGCAGGAACAACAGATCCCTTAATCCCACCTGCAGGGACCAAGAGATCCCTAAATTCCATCTGCAGGGAGCAAGAGAATCCTCAATCCCACCTGCAGGAACAGATTCCCTAACCCCACCTGCATGGAACAGCAAAACCCTCAATCCCACCTGCAGGGAGCAAGAGAATCCTCAATCCCACCCGCAGGGACCAAGAGATTCCTGAACTCCACCTGCAGGGACCAAGAGAATCCTTAACCCCACCTGAGGGACCAAGAGATCCCTAAATTCCACCTGCAGGGACCAAGAGAATCCTCAATCCCACCTGCAGGAACAGATTCCCTAACCCCACCTGCAGGGAACAGCAAAACCCTCAATCCCACCTGCAGGGAGCAAGAGATTCCTTAATCCCACCTGCAGGGACCAAGAGAATCCTTAACCCCACCTGAGGGACCAAGAGATCCCTAAATTCCACCTGCAGGGACCAAAGGTTAATCCCCAATCCCACCTGCCCTGGTTTTGCTGCCTGCCCAGCAGCAGTGAGGAGCACAGCAATCCTGCTCCTCACTTTGGAGCTGTCACCACGGGAGTGACAAACAGCAGGTAGCCGTGGGCACCCTGCCAAAACATCAGCCCTGCAGAGCCTGTGCCAACAGCTTCTCCCTGCCTTACTCCACGGCTGAGCTCCCCAGCCACCCAGCCAGCAAAAACACAGCTCCAGCAGGGAATTCCTTACTGATGCTGCAGCACGTTGGAGCAGAGGGCCGGGTCCACCTTCTGCCAGCAGCCCAGGTGTGCAGCAGCTTTGTGCAGCAGGTCGCAGTAACGTGCAGGGAGCAGGTACTGCATGAGGATCACCGAGGTGCTGATGGAGACCAGCAGGAAGAGCTCACAGGACCAGCGTTTGTCGTAGTACTGAGTGTTCTGGGGGGGACAGGAAGGCGGGACAGCGTTTGGGATGCTGTGGGATAGTGTTTGGGATGCTGTGGGACAGGTTTGGGCAGCCTCAGCTGCCCGAGGTGTGAGCACAAAGCAGTATTTGGTGAAGGGAGTGGAGCTGTGGATCCTGCCTGGAAAGGGAGAGCCCACGTGGGGTGGGATTTGGAGAATTCCTGTAGAGTATTTGTGCCATCATCACCCAAAGCAGGCAGGCAGCTCCTGATGCTCCCTGGGGACAGGGCCAGCCTCACCCCCGAGATCCATTTCACAGAATCACAAATCACGGAATGTGCAGGTTGGAAGAGACCTCCAGGATCATCCAACCCAACCCTGACACCTCACCTAAACCCTGGCCCCAGTGCCACATCCAGTCTGCTTTAAACACACCCAGGGATGGTGACTCCACCTCCTCCCCGGGCAGACCATTCCAGCACTTTATCACCCTTTCTGTAAAATCCTTTTCCCTGATACCCAACCTGTATTTCCCTTGGCCCAGCCTGAGGCTGTGTCCTCTCGTTCTGTCAGTGCTGCCTGGAGAAAGAGCCCAGCCCCAGCTGAGCACAGCCACCTTTCAGGGGCTTGTGGAGAGTGCTCAGGTCACCCCTGAGTCTCCTTTTCTCCAGGATAAACACCCCCAGCTCCCTCAGCCGTTCCTCACTTCCCACCAGACATTCAGAATCCCACCAGCACAAGGACACACTGCCCTCTCTCCTTGTGCCACCACATCCCAGTGTCACCTCCCAGGCAGGCCTCACCTTGACAAACCACACAGGCACAAAGGCCACGTAGTAGGCACTGAGCATGGAGCTCACCAGCACCTCCTTCATGCGCCAGTTGAAGTCCATCTTCAGGAATTCCACCTCGTTGCGGATCAGGTCCGGGGAGAGGCAGCAGGCGTGGCTGGGCATGGCCTCCATCCCGTACATCTGCCTCGTGTGCTGCTTCCAGGTCTCCTTGAGCACTGTCAGGTAGTCCCTGCCCCTGGCTGTCACCTCCCCCGTGTCCCTGGGGCCAATGTTGGCCACCTGGGCCAAGAGCCCGGCCTTCCGAAAGTCACAGTTCAGCTGGAGGAAGGGGATGTACATCCCAAACCTGGAAAAGCACAGAGCTCAGGGGCTGCATCCCATCCCATCCCATCCATCCCATCCCACCTCATCCCATCCCATCCCATCCCATCCCATCCCATCCCATCCCATCCCATCCCATCCCATCCCATCCCATCCCATCCCATCCCATCCCATCCCATCCCATCCCCTCCCCTCCCCTCCCATCCCATCCCATCCCATCCCAAATTTCCCCCTGGGGTTTGGAGCTGGAGGAGTTCAAGGCTTGGAGCAACCTGGGATAGTGAAAGGTGTCCCTGGCACTGCTGGATGAACTTTAAGGTATTCTCTCCACAACCCAAAGCAGTCTGGAAGTCCATGATTCCATAGGGAAACTCCCAAAAAGAGCTCTGTGATTCCACAAGGAAACTCCCAAAAAGAGCTCCGTGATTCCAAAGAGAGACTCCCCAAAAGAGCTCTGAGCTCAAACACAGGCAGCAAATCTCTGGCTGTTTCTTCCCACAGCAAATCTCAGTGGATGTTTTTTCCTGCAGCAAATCCCTGTGGATGTTTCCTCCTGCACCTACCAGGGAGGAGGGAGCTCCTTCCACTCCAAGTATTTCCCTTTGACAGGTAACAAAAAGCCAGGAGCTGTTTGAACCCCTCCACCTGGCACAGGAGCCCAGGAACAAAGGGAGAACAAAGCCCTGAGTTCTGTGAGCACCACAGGGAAAACCACACAACCCCTTCCAGCAGACACCAGCAGCAATAATGAGCAATAATTAACGCTCACATCAAGCTGGAGGAGGGCTCAGTGTCACAGATGAGCCTTGCCACCGTGGAATGTGACACAGCAGGAGGAAGAGGTGCACCATAAACACTGTGTCCACGGACAGGGACACATCCCACAAGCTCAGGCTGCTCCGAACCTTGGAGACTCCCAGCTCAGAAGCCCACAGCGAGCCTCCCCCTGGATTTGGGGTGGATGCCAGGGGTACTCACGGGTAGCACAGGAAGAGGAGGTTGAGGAAGGAGTAGGTCCTGAAGAGGTGGATGATGGAGCGACACAAACTCCAGCCCGTGCCCGTGAGCACGGCGAAGCGAGTGACCACCAGGAAGATGGAGCGTGGCAGGGAGACTTTGCCACTCTGGGAAGCCTGTGGGGCACAGGAGGGAAGCTGGGCACAGCTGGGCATTCCCTCTGCTTCCAGGAGAAAGCTCAGTGTGGTTTTATGTAGGATTGATTTATGTAAAATCAATTTACGGAAATGATTTATGTAAAAAAAAAAACCAAAAAATGATTTATGTAAAATCGCAGCTACGAAGGAGGTGCCAGTGATGACACCAGGGTAGAGAGGATTTCTGTGGAATCCGGGCTTCATTCCTCATTTTGGGCTCTCCAAACCCTGTGGAATGTGGGCTTTATTCCTCAGGGAGTGAGGAGAGTTTCTAGTTGAGGTCTGGTAGTCACCAGCGCCCAGCAAACTCTCCTGGCACTGCTCACCATGGGATGTGTGCACAGAGAGCATCCCTGGGGAAAGCTGGAGAGATGCAGAGAGCAGGGAAAGAGCCCAAAGGGAGGAGGGAACGACACTCAGTGGGATGCAGTCACAGCCAGTGTGGCTGAGACAGACATTCAGAGTCAGAGAAGGACACAGAGTCAGCAGGGGCTGGACTGGGGAGCTCAGTTCTGTCCTCAGCTCCTCCCACTGGAACCCACGCCTGGGATCCTGACCTGGGAATATCACAGGGGCCTTCAGGGAAGGCTGGAGGGGTTTGGAATGGCAAAAGGGACACAGAGCTGCTGGCAGGACAGCTCTGACTTTACCTCCTTGACCACAGCCCCGATGAGGCGCCGTGCCAGGACGATGGTGGTCACTGTCAGCACGTTGAAGTCGATGAGGTGAAAGTTCTGTGGGGACAAACCCAGAATTACCCCACTTCCATCAGCAGCAGGGAAAAAAAAAAAAAGTCCCACATCATTCTCTTCTCCTTGGGCTCTCTCCCAAGAGAACACCAAGCAGGCAACCAGAGCCCAATATGTGAGGAACACGAGTGGCAGGAGCAAACCCCTGCAGGCTCAGGGGCAGTTTTTACCCACCACCACCTGTAAAACTTGACATTCAGCGATGCAGCAGCTCTGGAGCTTACCAGGGACGTGTGAGAAGGAGGGTGGGAGGGTGGGTACCACCACACAGTCTTGTAGATGTTGATGTAGTGGACGAAGAGGGCGACCAGGTGGCAGAAGAAGAGCTGCAGCTCGAAGAGCACGCTCCTCTCCACGGGCAGCTCGGGGATCTTGCAGTGCCGCAGGGGAACCACGGTCTGAGCTGCCAGAGGGGGGCTGGACAGCCCTGTCCCTGAGCCACTCCTGCCAGGGGAAGCCAAAGGCCAGGGGTGAACAGGGGAATCTCCTCCAGCTCCTCTTCAAGTGGGAATTCGAGGCACAGAAAGTTCTCAAAACCTTGTGCCTGTAACAGGCTCTGGGTTTGAAATGAGCCTGAGGTGGTGGGAAAAGCTTCTGTAGCAGGAAAGTGGGTTTGCAGTTTAAGAAGAAGCGTGTTAAGTTAGACAGCAGAAGGCTTTGAAGTTTAGATAGAGAACTAGTTGTAAAACTAAGAAGTTTTGAAGTGGAGCAATACAGAGTTGTGTGTCATTATAAAGCCTGTGTCATGGTAAGACAGTTTAATTAGCCCTTGGTGTGACAGTTAAAACAATATGTAGTTTGTTGGCTAATAAACCTTTAAAACCCCTGGTAACTTGTGGTCCTGTGACCACTGACTACTGACCTCTGCACTTATTCTGCAGCAATAAATCATGCTTTAAACCTGAAGTGGTCCTGTCTGTACCAATAATCCAAATACTCCACAGGTCTGGGAGTGATTGGGAAACTCCAGCCATCAGCAGCTGGCACAAATCACAAATTTCAGGCAGATTTGTGTGATTTCAGCAGGGATTTGCCCACACAAAAGGACCCAGGACATTTGATCTCAAACCCAGGGCTGTGTTGTGCTGCTCAGTGGCTCTCTTAATTAATTGGAAGCTTTCAGAGCTCGGGTTGGTGTTTACATATCTGAGAGTGCTTGAACATGAAAGGCAGAGCAATTCACACACGAGCCTTTGCTCATTCTTCACCTTCTGTTCACCTGAGGAGGAAAAACGAGTTTAGCCAGAGGTGCCTCCTCCTGTGTGAGCCTGCACAGGGTCCCAGAGCGATCCTCTGCATCAAGGGGAATTAATCTCTCCCAGAATGAGCTCTGCAAGCCCTGAACAACACCAGGCAGAGGAATCTGGGTGTGGGCCTCCAAGGGCAGAGCACAAAGTGCCACTGCAAATCCCCAGATGAAATCCCAGTGGTGGGGTGTGGCTGTGGAGGCTGTGGTTTAAAACTGGAGATGGAGAACCTGAAACTGGAGATGGAAAACCTAGAACAGGAGCTGGAGAACCTAAAATCAGGCCGTGAGTGAGGTGGAAGCCTGAGGAGCCTGGGCTGTCTCTCTGAATGCCCACATTGCCAAACTCATTTTTAAGGTCAGGGAACAGGATGAGGTTTAAGGATCAAAGAATGATCTTAATTAGCTTTAAGGTCAGGGAATGGGACAAGGTTTAGGGTCGGGGAATGGGACGAGGTTTAAGGTCAGGGAATGGGATGAGCTCCAAGGTCAAAGAATGGGACAAGCTTTGAGACCAAGGAATGGGACCAGTTTTAAGGCTGGGGAAAGGGACAAGCTCCAAGGTCAGGGAATGGGATGAGCTTTAGGATCAGGGAATGGGATGAGCTCCAAGACCAGGGAATGGGATGAGCCTTAGGGTCAGGGAATGGGATGAGCTCCAAGATCAGGGAATAGGATGAGCTCCAAGATCAGGGAATGGGCTGAGCTTTAGGACCAAGGAACGCCCTTTAACACCCAGGAACGATCCCCCCGGCCCTCCCGGTGCCCCGCAGCGCTGTCCCAGCCCCGGGGCGGGGCCGTACCTGGTCCGGGAGCGCACGCCGGTGACGGAGGAGCCCGAGGCGTGTCCCGCGGCCCCGGCGGCCCCGGGCTCGCACAGCGGGCTCCGGCAGTAGGAGGTTCTGTTGGGTCCCCGCCGTCCCCCGGCCATCCCCGGGCCTTTGGGGGGATTCCTGGCTGCTCACTGCGGGCTGCGCTCGGCCCTCACCACTGCACGGAGACATTGAGCGCGGATTCATTAGCATTTCTTAATTACCGTTACATATTGAGCATTTCAGGCCTCTCCCTCACCAAATTTCTCCAGTTTTTGGGTTTTTTTTTCCCTCCCCGTCTCCCACATTTCACCAGGGAGCTGCAGCTTTGCTGAGGTCTTGGGAATTCATCACTTCCCCAGGAATTCCATCTGCAGCCCTGTGGTGCCACCCCTGTCTTCCCAGCTCAACAATCGCCCCCGAAAATGCAGAAATTTGGTCTCTTTTTGGGCTGGAATTGAAGGTTACAGCTGTTTAAAATTACTGTTTTATTTTTTGGCTCTTTGAGATGGGGGGAAAAACCAACACGTTTTTCAGGTGTTTGTTGTTTTTATGCTTTGATGGCACCCAGTTCAACGGGGTCAAATTCAGCTTTTCCAGTGCTTGTTTGCCATACACAAAAAACCCCCATCCCGAGGTTTTTCAGGCTTTGTCTGGATCCTGTTAACCTCAGGAGAACCCACAAAAGTGACAAAAAACCCCCATTTCCAAGTGAAATCTGAGCCGTGAGGGGAACTCAGGGCAGATCCATGTCTGCACATTCCTTTTCCCGGCCGATCATTTCCAGCTCGCACCGCGCTTTGAAATTCGCATCTGGAGCAACAAAAGATGTGCTGAAGGTTTAGAAACGGATCTCAAAGGAGTTTTAAAGCTGATGCTGAGCTCGGGAGTTCTCCAAAAAACCTCATCCTGGAGCTGGATCTTGAGGGAGCTGCTGGTTTTGGGAGCTCCAGGAAGGTTCTGAAGGAGCAGTGGGAGCTGTGAGGGGACACACCGGGGAATTTGGGATCCACAGAGGCGCAGGAAGGAGCCACGAAGGCTCCAGGAGGAAATGGGAAACGTGGGGGAACAGTGGGAGCCCTAAAGAGAAATTTGGGGGTAAAATTTGGGGTCAAAGGGGCTCCGGGGAAGGTCGTAAAATGGAAATGTGGGAGCACAAGTGGGGGGCTGCAGGAGAACACTGCGGGCCACAGGAGCTCTGCGAGAGCTGTGAGAGGGAAATCCGGGGGCACGAGTGGGGCCGCACAAAAGCTGAGAGGGAATTTCGGAGGCACAAAAGCTGAGAGGGAAATCCAGGGCCACAAAGTGCGATTCCACAAAAGCTGAGATGGAAACCTGGGGGGCACAAGTGCGATTCCACAAAAGCTGAGATGGAAATCTGGGGGCACAAGTGCGATTATACAAAAGCTGAGATGGAAATTTGGGGGGCACAAGTGCGATTCCACAAAAGCTGAGATGGAAATTTGGGGGGCACAAGTGCGATTACACAAAAGCTGAGATGGAAATCTGGGGGCACAAGTGCGATTACACAAAAGCCGTGAGGCGCTCTGAGGGCCCGGGGGGTCCCGCCGGGGTTGCAGCGGGACCCTCGGGGGCTTTGAAAACCCCACCGGGGTACTCAGAAGCCGCACAGGAGCGCCACCGAAGGCTCCGGGGAGTCTCCCTGAGCACTCCCCGAGGCCGCGGGGCTCTGAGGGGCTCTCAGGGGTTCGGGGGCTCCGGGCGAGGCCGCAGCGCGGGAGCCGCCCCCCTCACCGCGGCTGGGCGGAGCGAACCGCGGGGCTCTCCGGCGCTCCGCCCGCCGCCCGGGCCGCTCCCCTCCGGCTGTGGGGCGGCTTCCCTCCCGCCCGTTCCGCCCGTTCCCTCCCGGCCGCGTTGCCCCCGGGCCCGGCTCCCCTCACCCATCGCCGGCCGCCGCTCCGCCTGCGCTCGGCACAATATGGCGGGCGGGGCGCGACGGCGGCCGGCGCGGGACAAGCTGCTGAGGGGCGCGAACGCGCCCAGAGCCACGCCCCTTTCTCCGTGACCACGCCCACTCTGACCACGCCCAGCGGGGGCCCCCACGGTGTCACCTCCCGATGTCACCTCCCGGTGTCCCCGCGTGGGAACGGGAGGAATCACGGCCGCCAGCCTTCCGTGAGTGCAGGGAATGAGTGATCGCTGCCATGTGCGCGGCTCCAGGCTCCTCGCGCCGCTCTGATTCACCCGCAGGGTTTTTTTTTTTTTAATTTTTTTAATTTTCCCCCCCGATTTTTGGAGGTTTTGTGGGGGTTGATGCTTCAGCAGAGATGGTTACACAAAGCTGAGAGAGCCAGCGCTGCCCGGCTTGGAGGAAAAAGCGGCCCTGGGATGAATGGACTTGGACAGAGCCAAACTTTGCTGCTTTTCTGGTCTTTTTTTTGGCTGCCCAGAGAGGTTTGGAGTGGCCGTCCCTGGAGGTGTCCAAGGAATGACGTGGGGGATGGAGATCACAGATCTGGGAGGGCTTTTCCAGCTTAAATTGATTCTGGGAATGTGCAAAACCATCAAAAATCAGGAGTGGCCAAACACCTGGTGTTTAAGAGAATCCTCTTAAAAGTACCAGGACATCCCTAAAAAACACAGCCAGGCTAAAAAAGGATCTGGAACGTGATAAGTGAACATTTTTTGCTCGTGTCTAGTTCCAAATTCCGCGGTAAAACGAACACCCTCCATCAGGAAACAGTTTCTATTTCACTTTTCCAACAGGCAGCTGGAGATCCAAGGGAGTCCCCGGGATCCAAGAGAGGCTCCAAACACTCCCAAAAAAACCTGGCACATTCCCATTTCCCCCGAGAGGCTTTGAACTGATCCTGTGGAATCAGGAGATTCATCCCTCTTGGCAAAAGGAGCGTGAATAAAAAAAAACCCAAAAAACATTTCCCAGGAGGACATCTGGAAGGTTGAGCTGAAGGGAAATGAAGGGATAATGGGACAATGTGGACACTGCCCAAGCTGCAGGGATGAATTCCTCCTCCTCAGCAGCTGAGGTGTTGGGAGGTTGATCCCTCGAGGAGAAATTCCCTGTTTTCCTCCCCAAAAGCTGCAGGTGGAGCATTCCCTGCTCTGCTCTGCCTCTCCCAGCTCCTCCTCCTCCTCCTCTGGCTGCTGGAATCATCCTGAAGCCAAATTTGGCTTTGGGAGAGCAGCAGGAAGGGGTTAAGGAAGGGAAAAAAAATAAAAATAAAAATGCATATTCCAGCTGTTCCTCTTGGCTCTGCTCGTGGCAGATGCTCTGATAGGAATTTCAAATTTGTTCTGTGGAAATAAGAAAGCAGCAGCATCTGGATGGGGAATCCAGCTGTGCTGCCCCAAGCTGGAATTTTAGAGGGGATGCATTGAGGTAAAAAAAGATCAAACCACTGTGCTCTCAGTGAGGCTGAAGGATTAAAAAAACAACTCCCAGAAAAGCTGTGAAATTCCCATCCCTGGAGCAGCTTTAAGGCCCCTCCCAGCCCAGAGCATTCCCTGAATCCAGGATTCCACAGAATGAAGCTCGGAGCCAGTGGCTTTATTGAAATAATCCGAACAGAAGGTGGAAAAGGAGGGGTAAGGAATGGGCAGAGGATGAGGCTCTCCCCAGGAAAAGCTGCTGGGGATACCTCTGAATTCCAGAGGAGCGTTTTCCTCCCGTTCACTCCCCACTAAGGACAAACTCCAGCTTTGTGGCAGCTCCCAGGCTGAGGTTTTACAGCCCAGGGCTGCACTGGAGGCTGGAAAAGTTGTTCCCACCCAGGGGAGGTGGGAATGCTGAGGAGGATGTTCCCAGAGCCAAGTTTCTCCTGACAAAACCAGCTTTTTGCTGGGAAACACTTCCAGAGAGGAGCCATGAACAGAGCCAAGAACAACGAGGTTTTGGGGGATCTTCCCCCCAAAAATCCTACAAATGACAAGATGTGGATGAAGCCTTTGGGCAAACAGGGAGAGGGAAAAGATCCCTGGCACTTGGGAGCAGAATTCCAGCAGCAAAGGGAAGGTTCTGCAGGTTCCTGAGGTGACTCACACTCCCAGGGAATGTCCCAAATCCCCGGAATGTCTGGCTAATTCCAGCATCTCCGAGAGGCACATCCGATGCTCAGGGGGTTATTTTGGGATCTCAAACGAGCTCTGGCAAGCTCCAGGGCTAAAAAATCTGCCTGGAGAAGGGGCTGGGAGAGGGAGGGACGGAGAGAAAGAGCTGTCTGATCCAAGGAATGTTTGTACAACACTCCCAGCACATCCAGTTATTTCGAGAAATTCACATTTCCATCCTGCTGTAACATCTGAGGCTTTCCCATCAACATCCCACAAAAAAAAAAAACAACCCAACAAAAAACCCAAAAATAACACCCCAAAACCAAAAATAACCCAAAAAAAACCCCTTAAAACCAAGCAAGGCACGAGCTGGGTTATTCCAAAGGCAGCATCCCAAGATCCATTTGGGAACAAAGTGCATCCTAAGGGATGATCTCTAGCCAATGTTTTCCACTTGATCTAAAAGCTGGGCCTATGAGGAGAGAAATGGCAAAGATTGGTGCATTGGCACAGAAACTGATGTCCCACTTGGAGATGAAGGTGGATTGGATAAGGAGGCTGTGAGCATTTATTTCCCTCCTGGCAGGATTTAATTGTCAAGTGCAGGAATTCAGGGTGAGCTCCCTGCTGCTGCATTCCCACAAATTGGCTCTTCCCTGTTCGTGATGCTCCTGAGGTAAGAGGGGCTCGTTTGGGAGCTTTATAATTCCCCATCAAATCAGATTTTGTCCTTTTCTATCCCGTGCTCAGCTCGGATTTGGGCTTTTCCAGCATTTCCAGGGTGGGATCTGGACAAAACTCCTTTGTGATTTTTCTTTCTGGGGCTCAGATTTCCAGGGGAAGCGTTTTGCTGTTCCCAAAGGAACCCCACGAGGAGGGAATTGTGTCCTTGCTGATGGGATCACCCCCCAGGGACTCGGCAGAGGGATTTTTTAGGGAAGCACCTCCTCTGTGCCATCCCAGGCCAGCCTGGAGCAATCTGGGATGGGGGAAGGAATCCCTGCCCATGGGAACGGGCTGAGATTTGAGGCTGCCCCGAGCCCAAACCATCCTGGGCTTCTGGGATGGATCCCAGCACCACTGAGGGACATCCCCTGGCAGCATCCCATAAAAACAAACCCCAGCAGCCACAGCCCAGTGCAGAGCCCACGGGGGAGAAGTGGAAAGGGTGGAAGTGGCCAGGTGTAAAGATCTGCAGCCTGGAATTCTACTGGATTGTGGGAACCCCTGAGCCATTCCCAGAGCCTGGGAACCCCTGAGACACTCCCAGAGCCTGGGAACCCCTGAACCATTCCCAGAGATTGGGAACTCCTGGACCATTCCCAGAGACTGGGAACTCATGGAACATTCCCAGAGCTTGGGAATTCCTGAGCCATTCCCAGAGATTGGGAAACTCCTGAATTATTCCCAGAAATTGGGAATTCCTGGACCATTCCCAGAGATTGGGAACCCCTGAGACACTCCCAGAGATTGAGAAACTCCTGAATTATTCCCAGAAACTGGGAATTCCTGAGCCATTCCCAGAGTTTGGGATTTTCTGAACCATTCCCAGAGTTTGGGAATTCCTGAGCCATTCCCAGAGTTTGGGATTTTCTGAACCATTCCCAGAGTTTGGGAATTCCTGGAACATTCCCAGAGACTGGGAACCCCTGAGCCATTCCCAGAGTTTGGGAACTCCATCCCCAAACCCTGCTCTGCTCCCGGGTAACAAATCCCAAAGTTTGGGAAGCACAGAAACTTTAAAGGCTCGCTGTGATTCCACACAACCCCTGCTCACAAATCCCAGCTCCAAGGCATGGATTTCATCCCCAAATCCCATAAAATCCCCCAAAAACCTCCACTCAGGAGCCTCCTCCATGCTCTAACCTCTGCCAGAGCAGCAGCTTCCACCTTTTTAGGTTTTTTTTTTTTTTATTTTTGTTTGGATGCAAAGAAAATCTGGAATTTAGCAGCTCAGATGGTGCCACCCCCACGTTGGGAACTCAATGGGTAAAAATGCCCCAAAACTCACCCAGTTGGTGCTGGCCCTGCTCTTCCTCCTCCTCCTCCTCCTCCTCCTCACCCCGCTGAGTCACAGCCCCAAATTCCTGCAAATGAAAAGGGAAAAAAAAAAACAAACCAAAAAAAAAAAATTGTGAGGATCCTCAATGTAGAAGCAGAGATATAAAAAAAAAAATCTTTAAATATCTAAAAAAAAAATTATATATATATATATATAGGAAGAAGAAGAAAGAAAGAAAAAGGTTCCTGCATGCAATTACACATGAAGGAAAAACATGCAACTTCAGCTGAGCTATGGACATTTCACAGGGGGTGGGGCTAAAAATTGAGATTTTTTTCAAAGCACTGAGCAGAATTGGGGTTTGTTTGGGGTTGGTTGTTGTTTTGTTTTGGCAGTAGCAGGACTAACTTGCAATTCACGTTCATTTTTTTTTTTTTTTTTAAAACATCTTTTATCCTTTCCAAATCCCAGGATATTTAAAAGATCCCTTTTTTGGCCCACATTCCATCCCAGTGCATCTGCCAAAAGGGGGGGCACTTTATTAAAAATAAAAAAAATAAAAATAATTATTGCTAATTTATGCCACGTGGGTTGGGTTTAAATACTTATATTTAAAACCTCTTTTTTTTCTTTTTCTTTTTTTCATGTTTTTGTTTGGGGTTGTTTTGGGTTTTTTTTTTGGCACTTTTACATTAAATTAACATCCAAACAAGGGTCGGTTGGGTCTCCAAGCTTTATGGGAAAAAGAGCTGTGTTAAAATCAGACATCGAGGGGTTTTACCTTTTGGGCTTTGCGGTGCCTGTTAGAGCTTTACTCATCCTGATTGTCTCCTGATTGCATCCTGAAAACTTCCCTTTAACCTGAGGGGGGCGGGGGCTGATTTTCCTCCCTTTTTGCCCTGAAAGCTGACTCCAAACCAGCGTGGAAAAGTCATTATTGGCATTTTAATCACAATCTACAAATACAACTTTTGTGCGTGGTGTTTTTTTGTTGTTTTTTATAAGTTTTAAATATTCCCCTCCCTTCGTGCGCTGCAATTTTTTTTTTTGTGGTTTTTTTTTTCCCTAAAATTCTATTTTTCACCCCCGAGCAGTTTTTTTTTTTTTTAAACCTCTCCCCCTAAAAAAAAATAAAAAATTCCAATTTCATCTGCTGCATGGCAAAGAGCAAACCATTTCAAACATTGAATTTTTGCAATAGAAATAGATGAAATTCCTCTACCTCCACACCCTCTCAGGAAAGATTTAAGGAGCAGCTGCAGCACCATCCACCACCAACAAAATAATTCCATTTTTAAAGTGTTTTTTTGTTTGGTTTTTTCCCAAGGAAAAGCATCATCTTAACCCAGGAAAGGAAATTCCTTGGAATTCTCAGCATTGCTACTTTCATCCAGCCTCTGGAACATTCCCTGAGGCCACCTGAAATCTGAATCCTCAAGCCAAAGAAACCATCACGAGCTTCTCAAATTCAGATTTCTGCCTGAAAACTGTTTGCAGCAACTTCCAGGGGGTGAAAAACCAATTTTTTTTTTTGTTTTTTTTTTTTTTGTCTTTTTCATTTTTTTTTTAAATAAATTTAAGCTCGACAAAAATATTTTTGTTTTGTCACGAGAATTACCAAAAAACCACCATTTTTGTTTTTTTTTTTTTTTTAAATAAACGCCTCCAAGGTTTTAAAATAAATAATAATAATAATAATAATACAAATTAAAGTTTAGCATGAATTTTAAAGTCGTTTAAAAAAAAAGTAATAATAATCATAAAAATAATAAAAAAAAAACACCTCCAAAAAACAAATGACAATTCATCACATTTCCTTTGATTTAAAAAAGGACTAAACTTTATTGACAGATTGAGACAGACATTTTTTTTTTGTTGTTTTGTTTTGACACTTGTTTTTTTTTTTTTTTTTTTGGAGCTACCTATTTAGGCAGACTTTACACAAAATGGAGCAATTTTTTCTCTTCCAGAACAGAAGTGGGAGGACAGTGGAACAAATCCAATTTAGGGCTTTTATCTTATGTACAAAGTGAAATTTGGGGATTTTTTTTGGTTTTTTTGTCTGGGTTTTTTTGTTTTTATTTTGGTCTGTTTTTTGTTTGTTTTTTTACAGCTGCAGTGTCCCTTTTTATGACAAGCTCGTGCTGAGATACACTTGAACAAGTGCCTGGGATGGCTTCAAATTGAGATTATTTTCTTTTGTTTTTTTGAGGCAAATTGGAAATTTTCATCGTTTTTTTTGCCCCAAAATGCTACAAAAATAAGAATTTTCCAGGTCTAGCCATGGAATATTCATTCTATCAAACACTGGGCAATCAAAGCCATAATTTGGGTTTCTTTCCCCCTTAAAATTGTTCATTTAGAACCAAACTAAAACCCATTTTCCACTGGAAAAAATATTCCCAAGCATATCTCAACACTGCAGGGGGGGGCTAGATTTCAAAATCCACATCAGAAAAGTCAATTTTTTCTTTACCAACCTAATTTTGTTTTTTTGTTTTTTTCCTTTTAAGTCAATTCTCTTTAGAAAATGCTATTTAATTTGTTTGGAGGATGCTTTAGGTTAGAATTTAAAAACTTCAAGATTCACCAGCGATCTCCTTTTAAAGGTTTGGCATCTGAAGTTTGGTTTTTTTTTGGTTTTTTTTGGTTTGTTTTTTTTTTAAATGGTGGCAGTCACTACTGTTACATTATGATTTTAATGCTTAAAAAAAATATAACCCTGAATTTTGAAATGTAGCCTACTTTGGGATTCTGCAACTACAACCTTTATGGGTTCCTTTAAAACCAACTTTATCCGTTTTAACAAAACCTTCATTTCAGAACTAAGCAAAAAGCACGTCACTTTGGAAACTAACAGGTTTTTTTTTCCTTTTTAATTTGGTTTTTTTTTTCTTTTTTAGGGTTTGGTTGTTTGTTTTTTTTTTATGTTGTTGTTTTCTTTTCCTTAAAAAAGGTACAGTTTGTTTTGTTTTTTTAAAAACCTAAAACGACAAAAGAAAGAAAAGCCACCTACACACTGAAAGAAAAGAAAATAAAACCAACAAACAAACAAAAAAAAAACAACCCCACCCTCCTCCCCCCACCCCAAAAAATAATAAAAATTAAAAAGTTTCTCCCACCCCCTTCTAAAATCTATTTAAATTCATCTCTCCAGAAAGTCACTACATACAAGAAGCCAAAAAATGCAAAGGTGAGGATGAAGTGGGAGGAAAAAAAACAACCAAAAAACAAAATAAAAAGGGCCAGGAATTAAAAAAAAACAAACCAGGGAGACAATTACTTGTCTGCTGTGGGTAAAGCAACAGGAATCCCGGGAGATACAAGAACCAGTAACAACTGTTTGCTCCTAAATGGGGCTATTTTTGTGTTTTTTGGGGGTTTTTGTTTTGTTTTGTTTGAAATCCCCCGGTGTTCTGTGTCTCAGTAACGTCCATAGGGGTGTTCTCTGTAGCCCCCCTTGACTGGCCTGGCTGGAGGGGCTTTCAGGGAGGCTCGGGCTCCATTCCAGTCATCTTGGCCTGCAGGAGGGGAAAAAGGACAAAAATCAGGGATGGAGGGTCTCAGAGAGGTGGTGGGAGGGCTCGAAGTGCAACTGGGGATGGGGGAAAAGTGATCTGATAAAATAGGGTATGGTTCTCCAGAAATCCGGCTGGTGAACCCCCAAAATCCAGCTGGTGATCCCTCAAATCCAGCTGGTGATCCCTCCAAAATCCAGCTGGTGAACCCCTAAAATCCAGCTGGTGATCCCTCAAAATCCAGCTGGTGATCCCTCAAAATCCAGCTGGTGAGCCCCCAAAATCCAGCTGGTGAGCCCCCAAATCTGGCTGGTGAGCCCCCAAATCTGGCTGGTGAGCCCCCAAAATCCAGCTGGTGAACCCCCAAAATCCAGCTGGTGAACCCCTAAAATCCAGCTGGTGATCCCTCAAAATCCAGCTGGAGATCTCCTAAAATCTGGCTGGTAATTCCCCAAAATCCAGCCTGTGATCCCACAAAATCTGGCTGGTGATCCCTCCAAAATCCAGCCTGTGATCCCCCAAATAGCTCCTGGTCCCTCCAAATGCAGCCTGTGACCCACCAAAATCCAGCTGGTGATCCACCAAAACTGCTCCTGATTTGAAATTCCCTGAAATTCCCTGGAGCAGGGAATGCCTCAATGCTCCTGGATTTGGATTCAAACCTGGAGCAGGGAATGCCTCAATGATCCTGGAATTTAATCCAAACCTGGAGCAGGGAATGCCTCGATGCTCCTGGATTTGGGATTAAACCTGGAGCAGGGAATGCCTCAATGCTGCTGGAATTTAATCCAAACCTGGAGCAGGGAATGCCTCAATGATCCTGGAATTTAATCCAAACCTGGAGCAGGGAATGCCTCAATGATCCTGATTTGGGGTTAAACCAGGAGCAGGGTGAGCAGGAGATAACAACTCTGCTCCCCTAACTCTGCCAGGATTTGAATTCCCAGCTCCCAGAGGATCTCCAGCTGCTCAAGAATGTCACTTCTGCTTCCACCCACGTGGAATTCCAGGCCTTTAAGCAGCTCGAATGAGAGCTTTGGGAATTTGGGATGCCACGTGGTCTGGAAAATCCCTTGGGGTCCCCTCCCAATTTCCCTGTGTGAGGAGCAGGAAAGGCCCTGGCTGGGTCTGAGCCCTGCCCAGCAAGGAGAAAACTCCTCAGGAGCATCAGCACAAATCCAGAGTCGATCCCAGAGCAGCCTCGGGGAGGAAAATGCTGAACTCTGGCCCAGCCCAGGCTGCTCTGGGGACAGGGGACAATGATTCCTCCTCACTGCCACATCCAGAGGCCATCCCAAGCCTGGATATTCAAACACAATTGCAGCCACAGCTGAGGAGACAGGGAGGGACCTCTGGAATGTCTTCCCAAGGAAAACAGGGAATGAATTCCTTCTTTTACTTTGCTTTTCCTGGTGAACTTCATCCCAACCCATTCATTCCTCACTTTTACCCTTCCAATTCCATCAGTGGGGAGAGAGGGAGGCTTGGTGGCCCTTTGGGGTTAAAGCACAAAATTTTGGCTCAGCCCAGCTTAATTTGGGAGTTGTGCATAATTCAGATGAGCTGAGCTTTGCCTGCTGAGTCCAACTGGCTGCCCACAGCCAAGGAGAGGCTTTTCCATCCAATTTTTGTGCAGATCAGAGTCAGGATCAGGGGTTTGTGAGGATAAAGGGAGCAGATGGAACCACGGAAAATCCAGCCCCTGAGAAGCAGACTGCAGCACGAGTGCTGTGGGTGGAAATCCACACCTCCTGAAAGATTTTAAAAGCTACAAGGAAATGAAAGACCATTTCCAGAGTTAAAAAATGGCATTTGTTCTTTAAAAAAAGCATCGCCTTTGAGACAATGGAGATTGAGAGGAATCTAAACCCACAGAGAGGTGAGTAAATAAAATAAAACCACTCCAGGTTCTCCTCAAGTTTTTTTACATCCAGATGACCACAAGCAATTCCCAAAGCCCCTTTTCCCTCTCCCAGAATTCCCAGACATACCATAAGCTTCATAGGTCTCCTGTGCCTCCCCGTGTCCATAATCATAATATTCTGTATCCCTGGAAAAGCAACGAGGTGGTTAGAGCACAGGGAGATCCCAGCCCTACCCTGCCACCACCTCCCAAAAGGGCAGGAAAACACAAAGTGCTGCAGCATTCCAGCAGAACTCAGGGATGTTTTTGTTGGCTTTGAATGGGATTAAAATTAAAGGGAAAGAAAGGGGGGAAAAGGGGGGAAAAAGGAGGGGAAAAAAAGGGGGGGAAAAGGGGGGGAAAGGGGGGGGAAAGGGGGGGGGAAAAAGGGGGGAAAAAGGGGGGAAAAAGGGGGGAAAAGGGGGGAAAAAAGGAAAGAATTGGGAAAAAGGGGGGGGAAAAAGGGGGGAAAAAGGGGGGAGAAAGGGGGGGGAAAGGGGGGGGAAAAAGGGAGGGAAAAGGGAGGGAAAAGGGAGGGAAAAGGGGGGAAAAGGGGGGAAAAGGGGGGAAAAGGGGGGAAAAGGGGGGAAAAGGGGGGGAAAGGGGGGGAAAGGGGGGAAAAGGGGGGAAAAGGGGGGGAAAAGGGGGGAAAAGGGGGGGAGAAAGGGAGGGGAAAAAGGGGGGGGAGAAAGGGAGGGGAAAAAGGGAGGGGAAAAAGGGGGGAAGGGGGAGAAGGGAGGGGAAAAAGGGGGGGAAATGGGGGGAGAAAGGGGGGGAAAGGGGGGGAAAGAGGGGGAAAAGAGGGGGAAAAGAGGGGGAAAAGAGGGGGAAAAGAGGGGGAAAAGAGGGGGAAAAGAGGGGGAAAAGAGGGGGAAAAGAGGGGGAAAAGAGGGGGGAAAAAGGGGGGGAAAAGGGATGGGAAAAAGGGGGGAAAAAGGGGGGAAAAGGGATGGGAAAATGGGGGGGAAAAGGGGGGGAAAAGGGGGGGAAAATGGGGGGAAAATGGGGGGAAAATGGGGGGAAAGGGATGGGAAAAGGGGGGGAAAAGGGAAAAAGATGCCCATGCAGCATTCCTCTGGGCAAAGGGAATCCAGCTCACCCTTGGCCCTGGCTGTAGTAGCCCTCGTACCCCTCGTAGCTCTGGTCTGCGTACGTGTCATCGTAGCCCTGCCAAGGATGGGGACAAAAAAAAGTGTCACAAAAGGACCAAAAAGGGACCAAAATTCAACCCACAGAGCTCCCAGAGGAGCCTGGAAATCCTGGCCTGCCACAGGGAACAGGATCAGGCACAACACAGAGCTCCCAGAGGTGTCCCACAGGGATAAATCACGCTGATTTTCAGAAATATTCCACCTCCAGGGATAAATCCACGGGACAGGAGAGCTGGAATTGTGAGCAGGGAAAGGGTTTTTCCCCAGGAGGGTGCTGGGTTCTGGCCAGGCTCCCCAGAGCTCTCAGGGATGCACTGGGTGGGATTTTGGGGTGCCAGGAGCTGGGCTGGATGACTGAGGGGATCCCTCCCAGCTCAGGATATTCCATAGCTCTGTGTCATCCAAACCACGCATTTACAACCTCCAACCTCTGGGCTTTTTCAGTAAAAAAAAAAAAAAAAAAAAAAAAAAATCCCCATTTTTGCTGAGAAGAGAAACCATCCCAATGCTCCTTGGTGATCCCAGTGATCCCTGGTGATCCCAGCACCATCCCAAAGGACCCTGATGATCCCAGCACCATCCCAATGCTGCTTGGTGATCCCAGGTCATCCCCAGCATGATCCCACTGACCCCTGGTGATCCCAGCACCAGCCCTGTGATCCCACTGATCCCCGGTGATCTCAGCATCATCCCACTGATCCTCAGTGATCCCACAGACCCCTGGTGATCCCAGTGACCCCTGGTGATCCCAGCACCATCCCATTGATCCCCGGTGATCTCAGCACCATCCCACTGATCCTCAGTGATCCCAGTGACCCCTGGTGATCCCAGCACCATGTCAGTGATCCCTGGTGATCCCAGCAGCATCCCACTGATCCCCAGTGATCTCAGCATCATCCCAATGCTGCTTGGTGATCCCAGCGATCCCTGGTGACCCCAGCACCATTCCACTGACCCCTGGTGATCCCAGCACCACCCCACTGCACCCCACTGATCCCTCTCCCACCCCGACCACCCAACCGCCCGTTCCCCCCGTTAATCATTAACCCCCCCCCCCCATTAATTAATTTAACCCTTCCTTACGTATTCCTCGTAGCTCTCTGGCACAGGGGGAGGGGGCAGGGGGATCCTCTGGATGCCAGCAGCCCGTGCCCGGGGGGCAGGAGTGCCCCTCACTGCCGGGGGAGGTGGCACCCCCCGGGCCAGGGCAGCCCCCCGCGCCATGGCCCCGCGCACGGGCGCTCCCCGCACCAGGGCACCCCGAGGGGGAGGAGGAGGAGGAGGACCAACCCCACGGCCCCTGCGAAGGAGAAAGGTTTGGTGAGCTGTTTGGTACTCGTGGAGAAGGCCCCAGGATGGAGGATTTTCGTGTGTTTTGGTAGAGGAAGGGCTGATGGGCAGGGGAGCAGCTCTGAGCTCACAGGCAGTGTCACTCAGCTCTGCACACAGCAGGGACACAAAACAAATCCTTGTCCTGCTGCACACCAAGGACACCTGGGACAAGTTCTCAGGGCCAAAGGCACAAACAAGGGTGGGCTGGAGGGAGGAACAAGAAGGATGGGACTGCATCAGCTGGAGCTGGGATGGGACAATTCAACCCCAATGGGAAAATGGACCAACACTTATCAAAGTGTGAGACCTCGTGACAGTTTGACCATTTTGTGACCATTTTGTGCCCATTTTGGGTCCATTTTGTGCCAAATTTGGGTCCATTCTGTGCCCATTTTGTGTCCATTCTGTGCCCATTCTGTGTCCATTTTGTGACCATTCTGTGCCCATTTTATGCCCATTCTGTGCCCATTTTGTGCCCACCTTGGGTGCAGCCCTGCCCAGGCTCTTGTCCTACCCAAGATGTACCTTAAAGGCCTTTTAATAAACCTCTCCTTTATCCTCAGCCCTGCCCAGCCTCTATCCCACCTCAGCCTCCCCAAGGCATCACCACCATCGAATCAAACCCATCCCAAACCACTCCCAGTGTTTGGATCCTCTCCCAAAAATCCTGCTCTGAAAACCTTGGCTCAAGGCCAACACGATGATGAAGAAGAAGGAGTTTTAGGAGGGAATTTGGGAATTTTGGGCATACCTGGGGACAGGTGGAGGTGGGGCTGCCCCACGGCCCCGCCCGGGGACCCCTCGGCCTCGGTTGGGCTCTGGGACCCCGTTGAGATAAGAGAGCTCCAGGAACTGCTCCTGGCAGATATCATCCATCATATCCTGGGGGAAGCAAGAAAAAACGGGTGTAAATGAGGAGAAAATAAGGGGAAAAAAATAAAGGTGTGAAAGGAGGAATAAAGGATAAAATAAGGGGGAAAATAAAGGTGAGAAAGGAGGAAAAAGGAGTAAAATAAGGGGAAAAATAAAGGTAATAAAGGATGAATAAGTGATAAAATAAGTGGGAAAATAAAGGTGAGAAAGGAGGAAAAAGGAGTAAAATAAGGGGAAAAATAAAGGTAATAAAGGATGAATAAGTGATAAAATAAGGGGAAAATAAAGGTGAGGAAAGATGAATCAGGGATAAAATAAGGAGAAAAATAAAGGTAAGAAAGGAGGAAAAAGGGGTAAAATAAGGGAGAAAATAAAGGAAATAAAGGATGAATAAGGGATAAAATAAGGGGGAAAATAAAGGTAAATAAGGAGATAAATAAGGGAGAATAAAGGATAATGTAAGGGTAAATAAAGGATAAAATAAAGGTAAAAATAAAGATAAATAAGGGGGAAATAAAGGTAAATATGGATAGAAATAAGGATAAATAAAGGGTAAAAATAAAGGTGTATAAGGGGATAAATAAGGATAAAAAAGGTAAAAATAAAGATAATTAAGGATAAAAATAAAGGTAAATAAGGAGATAAATAAGGGAGAATAAAGGATAATGTAAGGGTAAATAAAGGATAAAATAAGGGTAAAAATAAAGATAAATAAGGAAAAATAAAGGACAACATAAGAGCATTAGCACGTGGATATGGATATGGAAATGTTGAATTCCCTCCTTAGCCCACGTTTATGGAAATTTTGGAAGGGGTGTGTTGTATGAATTTATCTGACCATTCAGGAGCCATGCACAAGGGCACACGACCACTTTAAAGGAGGGCGCATCGAAAAAAATCAAGAATCGTAATTAATTGTGCTGATAATGAGGCATTGAACAAATGATTAATTAAAAAAAAGGTGTTTAGGGAGCCTTGAGGGCTCAAAGAGAGGGAGGAAATGCTGTTATAAGATGTTGTTATAAGATGATGTTACAAGTCAAGGGATGTCTGCGTGCACTCCGCTCACGTTATTAATAAATCTTTAACACCCCAAAACTCAGGAATAATTCCAAATAAAAGCAGCAGGACACTCACAGGCACCAGGAATTTCTTGACCTCCTCCATGGCGTGGGCCATGAGGGCATAGGCCTCACAGGGGGGCCCGAAGACCTCGATGAAAACGTGCAGGTCCATGTTGAGATGGGCGTATTTGGGGTCCCCTCCTTTGCGGAGCTCCTCCTCCTGGGGGGAAAAACACATTAGAAAGGGCAAAAATCTGTTTAAAGGCAAAAAAAAAAAAAAAAATTAAGCTTTGGGAGTCTGTGTAATTTTGGCATTTTGGGTGTTTTTTTCTTTAAAAGAAAAAGTTTTCCACCTTTTAAAAAAGTCCCTTTTTTAAGCTTTAACAGGGTTTGTAATTTGGCATTTTGGGTGTTTTTTTCTTTAAAAGAAAACAATTTCCACCTTTTCCAAAAACTCCCTTTTTTAAGCTTTAACAGGATTTGTAATTTTGGCATTTTGGGTGTTTCTTTTCTTTGAAAGAAAAAATTTTCCACCTTTTCCAAAAACTCCCTTTTTTAAGCTTTAACAGGATTTGTAATTTTGGCATTTTGAGTGTTTTTTTCTTTAACAGAAAAAACTTTCCACCTTTTTGTCGCTGACTTTTCAAGTGCTTTTTTTTTTTAATTTTTAATTTTTTTGAGGGGTCTAGGAGCTTTTAAGGAAAAAAAAATCTTTCCTACATTTTTTTTCCTGCCTCTTCAGCTGATTTATTTCATGACAAATTGATGGTTTTTAATTGGTGCCAGCAAAACTTTGACCTGGGAATATTTCAATATTTTCTTCCACATCACTTTGTGAAGCTCCTCCACCTCTGCTCTAAGAGATCTTTGATATTTCTGTTTTTTCAGGCTGTTTTGCAGTTATTTAACAAGTTACAAACAGCTTTTTTTTGTGCTGCTCAAATAAAATCAGAATTAAAGTTACACCTCTGCTGATTCTTGGCTTCAAAATAAGCAGAAACAAATAAAAATCATCTTTTTTTTCCCATTCTTTTTGTAATTTTTTATTTTGCTGTTAAAAACCCCTCCTGGTACTTTGTGATTCAGCCAAGATTTTATCAGGAACACGCTGCTCCAACTGAACCAGGAGAATTTCAGAATTTCAGAGGGAGCAGCTAAAAAAAAGGGATTTTTTTTTTTTAATCTTTTTATGGAAGGAAAAAAAAATTCCCTTCAGTGAATGGGCTCTTCAGGAGATGAATCTTTATTTTATCAACTTTGCAGCTCATCTTTTATTGAAGCTTTTCCTCTAGTCGAATTTTGAATGAAATGCTTGGGGAGCCATTAATTCTCACACCATAAAGAGAATTTTGGTTTTTCCCCCTTACCTTGGCTTTATCTCTCATTGAACCTTTCCCCAGCACAGAAATTTTAGCACCAGTTTCCTCCTGAAGTCTCTTAATGGTGTTGCCTTGGGGTCCCAAAATCTTCCCAACGAAGTTGAACTGGAAATGAAGAAAAAAAAAACCAACAAAAAATCAGCTCCAGAGCTCAAAAACATCAACAGAAAAAAAAAAATCTGTTCTGTTGGTTGGGAAAAAAAAATAAATAAATTACTCTCCATTTTCTCCTCACCTCACTAAAAAAAATGCACAGGAAAATTAGAAGTTTCAAGAGGAGAATTAAAGTTTCAAGAAGCAAATTTAAGTTTCAAGAGGCAAATTTAAGTTTCAAGAGGCAAATTTAAGTTTCTAACCTTTAATTCATTAAATAAAAAAATGCCCCAGCAGAAAAATCAAGCTAAATTAAGTGTTTCAATTCCAACATCCACCCTGCAGCAGCTTTCCAGCAAATCTTTCAGGAGCTCAACACAAACCCACCAAGCTCCACACCTGGAATTGTCTGTTCCAGCAAATCCAAGATCCCAGCCACACCCCACCATTTATCCCAGGATATTCTAAAAATTCAAGAGATTAAAAATAAAACCCCTGCAATAAAAAAATAAAATAAAATAAAAACCCCTCCTTATTTTTCCAAAGAAAATCTCTTGAATTTTGGTTTAAAAAGAAGATTTAACTCCTGTCAGGAATGAGAATTCCCCCCAAAAAAATGAGCAAATCCTTTTCCCTGCCCCTCACCTTGGGGTATTGTTTGACAGGGATCAGAACTCGTTCTTTCAGTTTCATGTTCTTGTGGGAAAATAAATCCAGGTAGTTCTCCTCCTCATCCTTCTTGGTTGTCTCACCCTTCTGGATTTTTTTCAATTTCTAAATGAGATAAAAAAAAAAAAAAAATTATATTTTTATAGAAACGAGCATCAGCTCAGAGATGGAATCATCACAATGAGACAACCCCACAAATACCAGGAGGGAAATTCCTCTGCCAGCCCCTAAAACTGCAAAGAAACCAGCCCAAACTGCATGAAAAAAATCAATATTTTTACTAAATTGTGACAAAAATCAGCCAGTTTTTTTTTTTTTTTAATCATCCAACTCGAATTTATTTGAAATTTGCCCTTTAATGAGCGGTGTGAAGAGCTCCAGGCACGACGAGGTTTGGTTAAGTTGAAAATATTCCCAATAAACACCAGTGTGGTGTAGATTGGGAAATTCTCCCAGTTTTACCTCGTGAAATAAATCCAGATTTATCCCACAGATCAGCCCAAAGTGGGTTTGGAAACTCAGAAATTCTGAATTCGGTGACGCCACCGTGAATATTTCACCTCTCCAAATCCAGATTATTCTTTCTTTTTGTGCTTTTTTTAATTGCTTGTGGTGAATTAAAAAGGAGTTTTAAATCCCCACTGAGGCACGGAGCCTGAGGGGAGTGGGACAGCCCAATAACCTGCTGGAACGAGGTCATTAAGGGAAATTAATTAGGCCTTGGTACACAAACACCTCCTGGAAACTCAGTTTTCGCTGGGAGGTGGCAGGAGATGACCCACATGGAGATGGAAAATCCTCTTCCAGGCATTTATTTGTGAGTTATGAAACTCAGAAATGTGTTTTCCTGGTGCAGGAATAACCCCTTCAGCATTTTCCAGAAGAACACAGCCCACAGCTGCCTGGGTTTCCCTTCCCAGAGGTAATAAAACCCATAATTTTTAATTTCACCTGACAAATTCCTCCCCTAATTTGGAGTCAATCCGTTGTTAACAACCTCAAATTGCTGCTGATCCTTTGGTCCAACAGAAAAAAAAAAACCCAAAAAACAACCCCAAATTGATCACATCATTAATTACCCACCCCAAATCCTGATTGCAGCAATTACCCAGAGAAGAATCTATTGAAAATAAAAAAAATAAATCCAATTCTGCCACTTTACCAGCAAACCCAAGGCTTGGAAATTTGAATTTCTGAGCCTTTTCCTAAGGGAACAAGACACTTCCCAAGATTACCCCCAGCACTGGGATGGAGCTGGGGGAGCAGAGCTGCAGCCTGATTAGTCAGGAGCAGCATTTCCAGCAGGGATTTGGTATTTTCCTGGGCATTTTTGGCCACCTCAAACCACCTGCCTGAGCCTGAAATGGTCCTGGAAACCTTTTCCAACCTGAAAAACGTTGGATATTTGGGCTATTATCAATTAGGGAATATCACAGGATGATCCAAGCAGGAATAAAAAGTCACCAAGGTCCTCCTGAACTTCTCCTGGGCTGAGAAATATCTCTGATAAAAGAAAAAATAAATCTAACCTCAAGGAAAAATCATCTCTATTTTAATTATATTTCTGGTTTTGTTATGGGCCCAGGGATATAAACTGGGGTTTAGTTAGAACTCAGAGATTTTATTTGCTGAGCTCAAAGCATGACACAGAATTGTGCTAAAAACCCTGAATTTTGGATTTCTTACTCCCAGCAGCTCCTTGGGCTCCCTCACAAAAGTGTTACCATGACTCCTCACATTTCCAAATGCAAAGAAATCTCTTTAAAAAGCAATTATTTTTCTGAAGATACAAAGCAAAAGTAAAAAAACCTTCAATTCACACACTGCCCAGTTTATAAAATAAGACACAAAACCTGCCTTGGTTCATTTTATGGAGCTTTTTTTTAAAATTTCAAATAATCAAGATTTGGAAACTGAATTTGCATTGGTTGCCTGGTTAAGGATAACTTAAAACCCTTAAATAATTTGTTTTTTTCCAAAACCATTTCTGAAAATGCCACCTGCAGAATAAACAAGAAATGTTTTTTACACACACCCAGAATAAAAACACCCTCCAACTTCCTGGCTAAAATTAAACTGAACAGGAATTAATTAGTGGTAAATTGAAAAAAAAAAATCATATGAAACTAAACACAGGAATTTTTTTTTTGCCTCCTGAAAACATCCCAGGACTGGGGTGAAAACCTCTGGAAACCAGCAAATCCCAGCAAAAAAACCTATTTAAAATTAAAAAATCCATTTTTGCCTCCTGCCAAAGCTGCAGAAACATCTGGGAATTGGGCTGGGAAGGGCCAGGTGAATTAAAAAATTGATCAAAACCAAAGCAGCAGCAGCTCCACGCCTCAAAATGGAACATAAAATGTAAAGGAGGAGAAGGAGCAGCGGAGGAATTCCAAACTTTGGGAATTCAGGGCACCTCCAGATCTCAGCAGGGCTCCTGTGGGGCAGGTAAAGGGGGTGAAGCCTCAGCTCTGCCTTAAAAATCAAAATCCATGGGAAATGCTGCACTCAGCTGTGCTCTGGGAGCACATTGGTTTGATTTGGAAGACTGAAAACATCACCTGGAAAGTAAAATAACTCTGACCCCTAAAAAACCCCAAAAACCCTGAAGAATTTGGGGGTGGCAGCACCTGTGAGGAAAGCAAAAGCTCCTGTATCCCTCCCTGCTTCCCAGCTGGTGTGACTGCTCAGGAAAGGGAAGCAGCTCCCGGCTGCATTCCAGGAGTTTGGCAATCCTAATCCCATTATTTCCCTGCCCAAAATACATCCTCCAGCCTGGGATAAATGCAGCCTGGGATTACTGCAGCCTGGGATTACTGCAGCCTGGGATGAATGCAGCCTGGGATTGCTGCAGCCTGGGATGAATGCAGCCTGGGATGAATGCAGCCTGGGATGAATGCAGCCTGGGATTGATGCAGCCTGGGATTACTGCAGCCTGGGATTACTGCAGCCTGGGATTGCTGCAGCCTGGGATTAATGCAGCCTGGGAATGCTGGGCAGGCAGATCTGCTCTGGGGCTTTGCTGGGAAGGGAGAGAGGGCACTGCCAGGAGAAGGGACACGGGGAGGGAAAGGTGACATCTGGGAGGTGGCACAGGGGGAGAAACTCCTGGGATGGCAGAAGGAATGGGACTGGGAATGGTCAGAGGTGGGAATGGGAATGGTGGGAATGGGAATGGTCACCCCAGGGGACAGCCCCACCCCTGTGACACCCCATTCCCAGGAATACCCCCATCCCTGTGACACCCCATTCCCAGGAATGGCCCCATCCCTGTGACACCCCATTCCCAGGGGACAGCCCCCTCCCTGTGACACCCCATTCCGAGGGGACAGCCCCCTCCCTGTGACACCCCATTCCGAGGGGACAGCCCCCTCCCTGTGACACCCCATTCCCAGGAATGGCCCCATCCCTGTGACACCCCATTCCGAGGGGACAGCCCCCTCCCTGTGACACCCCATTCCCAGGAATGGCCTCCTCCCTGTGACACCCCATTCCCAGGGGACATCCCCATCCCTGTGACACCCCATTCCCAGGGATGGCCCCATCCCTGTGACACCCCATTCCCAGGGGACAGTCCCATCCCTGTGACACCCCATTCCCAGGAATGGCCCCATCCCTGTGCCACCCCATTCCCAGGAAGAGCTGCAATCCAGGAGGGAATTCCCTGTGGCAGTTCCCCCAGCTGCTCCCAGCTTTGCCAGGTGTTGCTCCAGCTCCTTCCTGCTCCCATTTCCACCCACGTGGGATCACACAGCTCACACATCCTTGGGAAGCTCAGCTCTTTGCCCTTTGGAGCTTCTCCATGAAATAAAACCAGCTAAAATTCCCAAAAAAAAACCCTGAAAACCCCCACAGGTGGGATATCTCCTATCAGACGCTCCCCTTGCTCTTTATACAACATAAATTCAAAGAGGGAACAAAAAAAAAAAAAGGATTTTCTTCTTCCTATGGAAAAGGCAGGTCACACTGACCCCAAATCCCAGGAGGGAAATATGGATTATATTAGAAAATGCAAAAAGAAATCCCAGTTTTCAGTTTCTCTTTAGGAAAACAGAACTCCCAATGCAGCCACCTCCACGGCAGAGCCCACGGGATCAACAACCCCATCACTGCCCAACTCCCTCTGAAAACACAGAACCACCACAGCATTTTACACATTTTGAAGATGTTGTTTTGAAAGAAATGAATGCAGAACTCCTGCAGGGCTCCCTCCTCGAGGGAGGCTGAGCAATTCCACGTCTGGGAAGGATAAAAAAAGGCTGGGATAGGAATTCTGCTGACACTCAGGATCATTTCTGGGTCTGGAAGGAATTTTGCTGGAGTTGTGCAGCACAGCTTTGGCCCAGACTGAAATTCCAAAGAATCCAGAGAACTTTGGGGGTCATGTAGGCAAAAAAAAATGACCTAAATCCACTATTTTACCTCAAATTCTTCCTCTGGATACCCCCCCCCCAAAAAAAAAGTGAATTTCAAAATACCCACAGCTGGAGCTGCTCCAATCTGAAATCCCCCAAAGCTGCAACCAGCAATTTTTAAAATGACATTTTAAATTAAAATTTAATTCGAAAATTTAAATGAAATTTCCATTTGGAAAAGTTTAAATTAAAAGTTAAATGAAAACTAAAATTTTAATAAAGAAATTTAAAGAATGTAATAAAAAAATTTTAATCTAATGAATAAAATTTAAATGTTCAATGAATAAAGAAACCCTCTCCTCCTCCTAAATCCTTGTTACACCCCTCCAAGGGAAGGAGGTGCAGCAGGACTCTGCTCCTCGTGTGGGAATTTGCAAACTCCTTGGATCTCCTGTGGCTGGGAGGCATCACAGCCCATCTTGGCTGATAGAACTTCATTAATCAAAACCATTTAAACCCGATGGAAAATCGGATTATAAACCTCATTTATTTAGGTGGAGATGCCGTGACAATCTCTCCTGGTTTGTTTGCACCCTGGGATTCCCAAGAGTTATTATTCCCTGGATAAAACAAGCTCATAAAACCTCGAGAACTCGGCATTTTTAAGCCTCAACCAAATAAGTAATTAAAAA
Source organism: Sylvia borin (assembly GCA_014839755.1). NCBI lineage: Eukaryota > Metazoa > Chordata > Aves > Passeriformes > Sylviidae > Sylvia > Sylvia borin. Next base: position 4,586,540 of record CM025981.1, on the reverse strand, counting down.
AAAATAAAAAAAAAAGGAGAGTGCTAATCATGGGAGAGATAAAATCTGAACAGATCTTTGCTCTAGGGACAGAGAGCAGAAAGTGGCTGGGAATATTTGAACTCATTCCCATTTACAATTCCCAAGAATTATTTATTCCTTGGATAAAACAAGCTCATAAAACCTCGAGAATTCGGCATTTTTAAGCCTCAACAAGATGAATAATTTAAAAAAAAAGGAGGATACTAATAATTGAGGAGACAAAATCTGAACAGATCCTCACTCTAGGGACAGAGAGCAGAAGGTGGCTGGGAATATCTGAGCTCATTCCCGTTTGAAATTCCCAAGAATCAGTCCCTACAAGCTCATAAAACCTCGAGAACTCGGCATTTTTAAGCCTCAACAAGATGAATAATTTTAAAAAAAAGGAGGACACTGAGCACTGAGGAGCCAAAATCTGAACAGATCCTCGCTCTGGGCACGGAGAGCAGAAAGTGGCTGGGAATATCTGAGCTCATTCCCATTTGAAATTCTCAAGAATCAGTCCCCTACAAGCTCATAAAACCTCGAGAATTCGGCATTTTTAAGCCTCAACAAGATGAATAATTAAAAAAAAGGAGGATACTGAGCACTGAGGAGCCAAAATCTGAGCAGATCTTTGCTCTAGGGACAGAGAGCAGAAAGCGGCTGGGAATCCCCGAGCTCAGCCCCGTGTTTGGGTGCATTTGGAGCCGATGCTGGAGGCTCCGGAGGCAGATGCAGGGAACGCCGAGGCGCCAGGCGATTGGACAGCGGCGCTCGGGGAAGGAGGATTGTCTCGCCTGGCCACAGAACAAAGACTGCCATTTCCAGCCTTTCTTCCCCACCGCACAAGCGCCAGCCCAGCCCTGGCGAGGATTTCCAGCAGAGAGGGAAAAAAACAGAAAAAATAAATCGCAGAAATGGCTCGCTGAGATTTAAACACCTTCCCACGGGTTTTAAGGGTTTTTTTTTTTAGTTCTCTGTTCCCCCAGGGATGGAAGGGCTGCCCTGATTTCGGCTCCTGTTCTTCCTAACAGCTGGTTTTAGGGGATTTATGGGAATTCCATTATGGACACAGGGAGATTTCGGCTGTTCCCAAGCAGCGTTTATCCCAAGAGTTCCCGGTAGAGGAGAGGGGCTGTCCCCAAACCAGGGGACCAGCACAGGTCACCGAAGGGTCCCAAGGGACATTCCATCCCCTGGATTGTCATTCCCACCGCAGGAATTCGAAGGAGCTCGGGGATGGAGCGGGAGCTGAACAAACTGAGCATCGCTTGTTTCTATTTCCTCTCGACATCGCAATTATCCTCATTATCAGCGTATTTACTATTACCAGCACATTCTTTGGTTCAGTTATTAAACGGTTATCTCAAGCCGCAGTGGGTTTGATTCTCCCGATTCTGGCTGAGGCCACACCGCAATGGCTAACACAATATAACATAATATAACGATAAAACACGCGCAAAACTTGTGGCTCTGCGGATTGAGCTGCGATTACAGAGAGAAATCGCTCATTTTAACCCCTTCTCACACCGGAGCCAGAAGCGCCCCGGGAGCCGCTGCCCTGTCCCTTGTGGCGGCGCTGCCCCGCCCGGGGATCCCGGTACCTGCGGTGAGGAGCTGCATGGCGTGCGTGAAGGACGGGTCCAGGCTGTCCTTCTCGGCCATCAGCTCGGGCAGATACTTATTCTCAGGCTCCATCTTGCCGCCAGCCATCGCGGCCGACCCACCGGCCCCTCCCGCCCCTGAGGCGCCACCGGCCGCGGCTCCAGCGGGCGGCGGCTGCGATCCGCTGGTGACCCCACGGGCCCCTCCGCCACGGGGAGGACGACGCGGCGGCGGAGCGCGACCTCCGGGACCTTGCCCACGCGATAAGCGTCCGGCGGGGTCGTCGCGACGTTGCATGAGGCGGTGGCGGGGAAGGGGAACGGCGGGGGCCGGCGGCGGCGGCGGCGGGAGCGCAGCGGCCACACCGCCCGCGCAGCGCCGGGGCCGGAAGTGCCGCGCCGGAAGCTCCGCCCCCTGGCGGCCTGGAGGTGTGTGTGTGAGGGGAACACCCCGCGCATGCGCACGGCGCCGCACGGCCCCGCGGGAATGGCGCGGTGCCGGTGGCGTGAGGGGAGCCGTGGGGAATGATGGAAGAATGATGCAAGAGAACGACTCATCCGCTCCGTCCGTACAGCGCTGCTGTTGTAATGGCTAAGCCGCATCGCGGCTAAATTCGGTGATTTCACCGCCTCCCCAAGCAGCCCCCACCAATGTCTGGCCGCCCGGACGGCGAAAGATTTTGAGTATCTACTGTGAATCTACCCTGTGTCAGCTTGAGGCCGTTTCCTCTCAGTAAGCTCACTCTTCACACAGTAGAAGAGACCGGCCTCAGCTCACCAAGCTCCTGGCAGGTGATTGTGGGGAGCGATGAGGTCCCCTATAAACCTCCTCTTGAGACTGTACCCAGCTCCCCCAGCCGCTTCTCACATGTTCTGTGACCTTTCACGAGCCTTTGAGGGCCTCAGAACTGAACTCAGTACTGCAGGTGCGGCCTCACCCATGCGGATTAAATAGAATTATAAAGTCAAGTGAACCGATCATAGGAGCGCGGGCGGGACTCGAACCCGCGACCACCCGAGAAGCGCCGGCCGCAGGATTGGAACCGGAACCGGTGCCCCGGCGGTGCCGCGCATGCGCGCTCCGGGCGCCCGCCAGGCGGCGGCGCTGAGGCGCGGGAACGGCCTGAGGGGGCACCGGGACCGGCACCGGGCCACGGAGAGACCGAGACCGACACCGGGCCACGGAGAGACCGAGACCGGCACCGGGCCATGGAGACCGGCACCGGGCCATGGAGACCGGCACCGGGCCATGGAGACCGGCACCGGGCCATGGAGAGACCGAGACTTTGGCCTGCCCGGGTCCCAGCGCTGCCCTGAGGGGTAGTGCCGCTGTGAGGGCTCAGCGTGCTCCCCCGGCCTCCACAGTCCAGCCGGGCCCGTGTGGGAGCTGAGCCTTCCCCTCCCTGCCCTCAGGACGAGCCCTTGGTGTCCCTGTCCTGGTTCCCTGAAGGACGAGCGGGTGTGCTTGTCTCAGGTGGTGTCACGCAGCGCTGAAGAAAGAAAGACAAGAGCCCGAAGGCCTGTGATTCTCAGAGTTTATGTGACTCCAGTTATGACTTTGCAGAGCCATTAAAACCCAGCGAAGTGGCACTGAGCAGCTTCTCTGTGTGTTTTGAGGGACAAAGGTTTGCTGGTTCCTTCTTTCTCAGTGGAGAATGACCCTCAACTTTGCCCCTTCGTGGATGATTCTTCAGTTTCTTTGCTGATGGGTTTGGGCAAGGACTTGCATTTTGTGGCTCTTATTGGGTCCCTTCCAGCTTGAGGTATTCCATTATTCTCTAAATACAAACCCCCTTTTTTTGCAGGGGTTTCTGTTATTGTGTGTGGAGGCAGTGCTTCACTGGCACAGACACATTCCAGGCACTGAAGCTACTTAAATTAATATAAAACACGGTCGTCTATTAATAAATTCGACAATCACAAATGGGAAGACAACATCTTTTATAACTGGGGAAAATCACACGTCTCCTGCAGCCTGTGCAGGAAAAAAGGGGATCCTGATTTATCCACCTCTCCCTGAGCTGTGAGAAGATGTCACCCGGTGTCGGGGACACCGCGCCAGCTCCACGTGGCACTTGGTGGCCTTGAGCGGGCCCTGACACAACCTCAGCAGGATCCTTTTCCAGGTGGCATTGGGGAGCAGGTGTTACACAAAGCACTGCCACCACGTCGCAGGGGGTGTCACCTGGGGCAGGATCCTGCTCCCAGCCACGCTCCGAGGCGCGGAAGGAAGGGAACGGGGAAGCGGATCCACGGCTCATTGATTTACCGACGTTTCACCGTGCGCTGGCGCTCCCGGGGGACGCGGTGCTTCCAAGGGCTGGACGGAGCCCGGGGGTGTTCTTGGCCCACGTCCCGGTTCCCAGATCTCAATCCTAGTGCCGGTTCCGCGATCCCGATCCCGGTCCCGGTTCCCTGAACCCGATCCCAATCCCGCTGCCGGTTCCCAGATCCCGATCCCGGTTCCCTGAACCCGATCCCAATCCCGATGCCGGTTCCCAGATCCCGGTCCCGGTTCCCTGAACCCGATCCCAATCCCGATGCCCGTTCCCAGATCCCGATCCCGTTCCCGGTTCCCTGAACCCGATCCCAATCCCGATCCCGATCCCGGTCCCGGTCCCGGTCCCGGGGAAGCGGAAGCCGTGGGAACCCCCGGCGGGCCCGAACCACTGCGCACGGTGGGGAGGAGCGGGCTGTACCACTGCGCTGGCGGGTGTGTGCGGGGGGAAATGCTGGCGTGGAAGGCTCCGTGTGCACGTGCGGCCAAAGGGCCGGTCCAAGTGCGGGGGGCTGCGGGGGGGCCCGGGATGTACCAAGGGTGACTGGGGACGGTCGGTGCCTGGTCATACCAATGCCCAGGGGAGGGGGAAACGCCTGTACCATGGGATATAAGGGGGGTTGCTATAAAAGCAGCGGCATTGAAGAAGCCGTTCTATGCTGCATGGAGAGAGGGCACCTCCCACTAGAGCGGGTTGCTCAAGGTGTTATCTAACCTGGCTTTGAACAATTCCAGCCTCGGGGCGTTTCACTGTGCCAGCGCCTCGCCACGCTCACAGGGAGGAATTTCCCCCTCATACTTAACCTATATTGTTCCTTGTCCTATCCCTGCTAGTTCGTGACGAGGCTGTCTCCGTTCTCCGTGGAGGCCACTCCACACACCGGAAGATGCTGCGAAGTCCTCACACAAACCTTCCATTCCCTGCTTCCTCCCCCCGCCGCGCCTGCAATGGACGCGCCCAGCGCGCTGCTCGGGGGCGGGAGCGCGTGTGGGCGGCCCGTACCATGTGCTGGACCGTGGGGGTGTGGGGCGGCCCGTACCATGTGGGGGGCCGTGGGGGTGAGGAGCAGGCCGTACCATGTGCGGGGCCGTGGGGGTGAGGAGCAGACCGTACCATGTGCGGGGCCGTGGGGGTGAGGGGCGGGCCGTACCATGTGCGGGGGCCGTGGGGGTGTGGGGCGGGCCGTACCATGTGCGGGGCCGCGGGGGTGAGGGGAGGCCCGTACCATGTGCGGGGCCGTGGGGGTGAGGGGAGGCCCGTACCATGTGCGGGGCCGTGGGGGTGAGGGGAGGCCCGTACCATGTGCGGGGCCGTGGGGGTGAGGGGCGGCCCGTACCATGTGCGGGGCCGTGGGGGTGAGGGGCGGCCCGTACCATGTGCGGGGCCGCGGGGGTGCGGGGCGGGCCGTACCACGGCGCCGCGGGCGGCAGGGGGGCGCGGCCTGTGCTCCAGGAGCCGTGTGGCGGCGCGCGGGCTCTCGGTGTCTCCGGCCGGACCGGGCCCAGCGCAGCCCCAGCCCCGTCACGGGCCCCGCCGCCCGCCCGCGACCCCGCCCGACCCCGGCCGGCCCCCGGCCCGCTCAATGCCCAGGGTGAGGCGGCTTCGGGGGAACCGGGGGAAATGCTGCAGGCGCCGCCCCGGGAGCTGGGAATAGCGGGGGGGAAATGCCGGGTGGTGCTCGGCGTGTTCCGAGGGGATTCCCCGCTCCGGGGCGGCCTCTCTGCTCCGCGGAGTCTCCTTAGGCCCTCGTAGGTGCTTTGGAGGGGCTTTTGTGCTCTTGGAGGGTTTTGGGAAGGCTCAGGCGCTGGTTTGGGGCTCCAGGAGGCTGGTTCCTGGAATCTTTCCTGTTGTGGAGGAAACTCCCGGCCTCTGGGGTTTGTTTGGGGGACCTTTGGGGAGCTCTGAGGGCTCCCTGCGTGCCAGGAGGAGCTTTGGGGGCAGCTCGTCCCCTCTGGGCTCCCCCAGGGGCTGGCTGGGGACAGTGGCGCTGCCCTGCAGCTTTGGGGGTCCCTTTACCTGCAGCGCTGCTTTTGGGGGGCTCCTCCCTGCCCTGGGCGATGTGGGGGGCTCAGTGCCCACCCCCGGCGTTGTGTGTGTCCCCAGGCCCCCCTTACACCCGGGCTTTGGGGACCTTCAGGAAGGAAGGGCATTTCCTGCGGGATTCAAACGCTGCGGGCACAGGGAGGCTGCAGGAGGGGTGAACGTGGGGTCTGTACCTGGTTTGGGGTTTTTTTTACCTAGTTTTGGGGGGTTTTTTACCTGGTTTGGGGGTTTTCTTTTACATAGTTTTTTGGGTTTTTTTTTTTACCTGGTTTGGGGTTTTTTTAACCTGTTTTTGGGGGGGTTTTACCTGGTTTTGGGGGGTATCTGCAGCCGTGTTTTGAGGGCAGCCTTGTTACTAATTCCTGTGTGAATGAGGGGCACAAGTCTGATAAAAGTCTGATTTTTTTTTGAGGGGGGGAGGTGGGAAAGAGAAACCTCGAGGTGGTGTATAAATGGAAGGATTTTTCTTTATTTTCTGTTTAGGGCTGGCCAGTGGAAGGGGTGACAATTCCCGAGGCTGGAGGGGGGCAGAGGGGGCAGGAAAGGAAGGGTGGCCAGGATGTGGTGGCTTTCCTGGGCTGGGAACGGGGGCAGGGCTGCCGGGGCCGGTTTGTCTGGATAAAGGACTGCCCTGTGCCGTTTGGGGCTGTGAAAAGGGGGAAAACCCCATAAATTCTGGCACGAGCGATACCTCGGGAAAAAGTCCCGGCGTGGCCCAGGGTGTTTGGAGTGACCTGCGGGAAGGTCTGAGTCAGGGAGGGGCGGATTTTTGGGAATGTCAGCTCGGGGGGTTGGGAAGGAGCTGAGCTTGGGGGATTTGGGGGGATTTAGAGCACAGGTGAGGCTGTGAGGAAGTGCTGGAAGTGGCTTTTCCTCCAGTCTCATGATGGTTCCTGGGTGTGATTAGTCACGATCTGCGTTTTTTCTCCCGGGGCAGTCTGTGCTCGCTGGTTTCGGGGCAAGGAGGAGGAGGAGGAAAGGCAGAAATTTGGCTTTGAAAAGCTCCTGTATAAATGGAAACTCGCCTCGAAACTCCCCGAACGAACCAGGCAGGGTCTGACTCAGAACTGCAGTTAGGATTTAAAGGAGAGGGAAAAAAAAAAAAAAAAAAGAGAGAAAAATGAAAAGAGAGAAACCCACCACTAGCAGCAGCCAGAAAACTCTGTCTCCTTATGACTCAACGTGTAGAAATACTTGGATTTAACCGACTCAGCTGGAGTTAAGGTAGGAGTGTGGATGCACAGCCAGGAGTGTGGGTCTCACTCAGGGTCTAGTTGTCATTTTTTTCTTCTTTTTTTTTTAACGACCTCACAAACTGCCGTGAATGATTCCAGGCTGAATTCCCTGCAGAGATCCATCCTCCTCTTCCTCACTGCGGTTCCTCAACCCTTTTTTTTTTTTTTTTCCCTGTGTCAGGGCAGAGCTCAGGCTGCTTCCCTGGCTCCTGGCTGGACTTTGGCCCTCTCTGGAGTTGCAGCTGTGTTACCTGTGGAGCAGCCTGGGTGATTCATGGAGGGTGACCCACACCTGGGAAAGGAGCTCTGGAGGGAGAGGGAGCAGCTTCACGCTGACAGAGAGGGCCTTTGGGTGGGAGGTTGGGGGTCTAAATGGGGTTCACCTCATCCCTGTGAGGGTGAGGAGGGGCTGGGATTCCCAGAGAAGCTCTGGCTGCCCCTGGATCAGGCTGGAATCACCTGGGAGATGTCCCTGGCCGTGGATGAGCTTTAAGGTCTCTTCCCAGCTGATCCACCCCTGAATTCCCAGTGATGTTTGTAGGCTGTGTTTGGTGTTTGTAGGCTGTGTTTTGGGATGAGAAAACACGTTTTCAGGGATATTCCTGCCCTGAATTCACCTGATCCCTGTGAGGGTGGTGAGAGGCTGGGATGGAATTCCCAGAGCAGCTCTGGCTGCCCCTGGAGGTCCCAGGGATGGAATCACCTGGGATGGTGGGAGGTGTCCCTGCCCAGCTGACCCACCCCGGCATTCCCGGTGATGTTTTGGGATAGTGAAAACGCATTTTCAGGGATGGTCCTGCCCTGAATTCACCTGATCCCTGTGAGGGTGGTGAGAGACCAGGATGGAATTCCCAGAGAAGCTCTGGCTGCCCCTGGATCCCTGGAAGTGCCCAAGGCCAGGCTGGAGTCACCTGGGATGGTGGGAGGTGTCCCTGCCCAGCTGACCCACCCCGGCATTCCCGGTGATGTTTGCAGGCTGCATTTGGCGTGTTGCAGGCTGTGTTTGGTGTTCGTAGGCTGTGTTTGGCGTGTTGCAGGCTGTGTTTGGGGTGTTGCAGGCTGTGTTTGGCGTGTTGCAGGCTGTGTTTGGCGTGTTGCAGGCTGTGTTTGGCGTGTTGCAGGCTGTGTTTGGCGTGTTGCAGGCTGTGTTTGGTGTGTTGCAGGCTGTGTTTGGTGTGTTGCAGGCTGTGTTTGGCGTGTTGCAGGCTGTGTTTGGCGTGTTGCAGGCTGTGTTTGGCGTGTTGCAGGCTGCGTTTGGTGTCTGTAGGCTGCGTTTGGTGTGTTGCAGGCTGTGTTTGGTGTTTGTAGGCTGTGTTTGGTGTGTTGCAGGCTGTGTTTGGCGTGTTGCAGGCTGCGTTTGGCGTGTTGCAGGCTGCGTTTGGCGTGTTGCAGGCTGCGTTTTGGCGTGTTGTAGGCTGCGTTTGGGGTGTTGCAGGCTGCGTTTGGCGTGTTGCAGGCTGCGTTTGGCGTGTTGCAGGCTGCGTTTGGCGTGTTGCAGGCTGCGTTTGGCGTGTTGCAGGCTGCGTTTGGCGTGTTGCAGGCTGCGTTTGGCGTGTTGCAGGCTGTGTTTGGCGTGTTGCAGGCTGTGTTTGGGGTGTTGCAGGCTGTGTTTGGGGTGTTGCAGGCTGTGTTTGGCGTTTGCAGGCTGTGTTTGGCGTTTGCAGGCTGTGTTTGGCGTGTTGCAGGCTGTGTTTGGCGTGTTGTAGGCTGTGTTTGGTGTGTTGTAGGCTGTGTTTGGTGTGTTGTAGGCTGTGTTTGGTGTGTTGCAGGCTGTGTTTGGTGTGTTGCAGGCTGTGTTTGGTGTCTGTAGGCTGTGTTTGGGATGGGAAACACGTTCCCAGGGATGTTCCTGCCCTGGCAGGGAGCAGCTCGGTGCCTCGGGGTGACTTTGGCAGCCGCAGGTTCCCAGCAGCTGTAAACCCTGAAAACCAGCCCCCGGTGTGTTGGAGGTGGCTCTTTTTGGGGCAGGTGAGCTGAGAGCAGCCTGGCACCTCTCACAAAAGGATTGTAACCCCAGTGACCCTGCTGTGAGCTCGCTGTGAAGGGCTGCAGAGTCTGAAACCCCCTTTCCCTGTGTCACACTGTGTCACACCTCTCCGGGCTGGCTCCACTCCTTTTTGTCGCCTCTTGTTTCTCTCCCTGTGCCCCGCTGGAGGAGTCCATCTCTTCTCCTGACGCTGTGAACCCAGAGCTGCGTGTCCCGGGAACAATCGGCCCTTTGTGGCCGGGCGGTGACATTTATCAGTCAGCCCCAGGCTCAGCTGTCAGCCTGCGTTAACTCCTCGGCCTTTTCCCACCACGGGGGGATAATAAAAGAGGTGGAAACTCCAGTTAAGATGAGCAAAGTTGACTCTAAAACTCTTCTCTGTTTTCCCTGCTATTTTTTTTTTAAATTTTTAAATATTTTTTTAAAGTTGCTTTTAAGTCCTGCTCGACTCGTTAATGGGGTGTTGGGTTTGATATTTGGGCTGAGTTGTTGATCAGGGCCTTTGTTTTCAAAGCCCAGCTTAGACAACTCGGCCTTGGGAGTTTTTGTAGGGAAAGACTTTTCATTGATGTCACAAAGAGATTCCTGAAAGTGACTTTTGATTTCGCTCGAATGTAATTCCGTGCCTTCAACAGGATTGTAGCTCCATTTTTAATTTTTTTTTTTTTAAGCAGAGCCTCGTGCTTTTGACTTCAAACACTTTGAGCAACTTCAAACACTTTGAGCAACTTTCAACTTTTTGGGCATGGAATGCAAATAACCATTCAAACGTCTCCTCTAAAAACTCAAGTGATGGGTGGAGAAGGTGTTGGTTTTTTTTATTTTTTTAAATATAATCCCAGTGTCAGAAGAACATTTTAACAGGGCATAATCCTGAAGGAATTATCACAGTGTCCCCTGTTCCCAGGGTGATTTTCCCATCCGTTCCCTTCTAGGGATGACAACCCAACAACTCTTTGAGCTTTGTGTCCTCCCCGGGAGCAGGTGACAATTGTCACCATTTCCTGTCACTCTCCACTCTCGAGGCTTCTTTTCATGCCGAGAGAGTTTTATTTTTTGGGGTTTTTTTTGGTTTTTTTGGTGTTTTTTTTCTTTGCAGATCCGTATCTGCTGCTTGCTTCGAGAGGAAACGAGTGAGTCACCCCCGGAGCTTGTCAGCGAACTGGGAGGGACTGGGAGGGACTGGGAGGGACTGGGAGGGAGCTGCAGCCGCCCGCGGGGGTGGCCAAGGGTGGAACAGTGAAATTTTTTTGGACCTCACCCCTCTGCAGGCACGTGTCAGTCTGAGCCAGCTTCCTTCAGAGAGGCTTTCCAAGGAGCTCATCCAAAAAACCCTTTCCTCCCAGAGGTTTTCTTTTTGGGTTTTTTTTTTCCCCTCTCTCCCTGTGCTAGGAGAGGATATTTTAGAAAAGATCTTTTTTAGGGTGATTAGTTGGCTTCTCACAAATATTTTGGTTCCTCTAAGATGGATCCTCGAGCTGCTGGGTTTTCCTCTTCCATAAAATCCCTGGTGATTCCACAGGTGAAATCGGGTGGGAAGTTTGGAGGCTCCTTTTGGAGGTGTCTGACTTTGGGAAACGTCGTGGGGGGAACATTTTGGGTGGGTAGAGAGGGGGTCACTGAGGGGGGGGTTCTCAGGAAGGGGAAATAAAACCTGACATGGACAGAGTGGCAGGAAAAAACCAAAATCCTGATGGGAATCTGCTGGGATCCATTCCAGAGTGGAAATCTGGGATCCATTCCAGGAAGGGGAAATCTGTTGGGATCCATTTTAGGAAGGGGAAATAAAACCTGACACGGGCAGAGTGGCAGGAAAAAACCCCAAAATCCTGATGGGAATCTGCTGGGATCCATTTCAGGAAGGGGAAATCTGCTGGGATCCATTCCAGGGTGGAAATCTGTTTGGATCCATTTCAGAAAGGGGAAAATAAAACCTGGCATGGGCAGAGTGGCAGGAAAAACCCCAAAATTCTGATGGGAATCTGCTGGGATCTGTTCCGGGGTGGACATCTGATGGGATCCATTTTAGGAAGGGGAAATCAAACCTGGCATGAGCAGAGTGGCAGGAAAAAAAACCCCAAATCCTGATGGGAATCTCCTGGGCTCCACCCGTGGTGCTGATTTCACCTGTGGAATCTCCAGGGATTTCATGGAAGAGGAAAACCCAGCAGCTGGAGGATCCAGCTGGAGGAACAAACCCCTTTGGGGTTTCTGGAGCCTTCCCCAGGATCCTTTTTACCTCTGAGTAACAAATTCCATCCTGTGCCCCGGGGCTCTGGGAAGGGGATCCCGGTGACCTTTCCATGGCAATCCCTGGAGCTGCAGCTGTCCTGAGCTCTTCTTCTCCCTCTCTCTCTCTAACTCAGTTTTGGAGGAGCTGGTTGAAAAAAAAAAACAAAAAAAACGAGCTTATTTTTTTTTTCCCTTTTTTTTTCCTTGGTTTTTTTTTAATATTCTACAAATATTTTAAAAAATATTTAAATATTTTTAAATATTTAAATAAATAAAAATTTATAATGAAATTAAATTAAAAGTTAGCATTAATTTATTAAAAATTTAATTAAATTAACTCTAAATTTATAATAATTTTGATGGATATTTATAAGCTGGTGGAATTCCTCCCTGGTTTTCCCTTTGCCCTGGGCTCTGCTGGAATCTCTCATTTAGGGCTGGGAGCCCCTGGAACTGGAGATCCCGTGCTGGTTTTCACTCCTGCTCATCATTTCCCTGCTCAATTCTTACCTTGATTAATTTATTTTGGTTAATTACTGCTCTCTCAGCTTATTTTTGCCCATTTTTCTTTTTTTCCCCATCTAATCTTAAGGTTTTTCAGCTTTTTTTTACCCTCTTGAAAAGAAACTCCTCTGAGGGAACCGTGATCCTGCAGTGAACATTTCCCCTAAATCCCTCCCACATCTGGATGGGGGCAGAGAACATCTGGATGAGGCAGAGAAAATCAGGATATTCCCTGCTAACACCTCCCAGGCACATCCTCACAGCTCCAGGGCTGTGTCCTTGTGCTCCTTTTTTTCTTGTCTCACTTTCTGACCACAAAATCTGCAGGTTCATTGGCTGAAAAAAAAAAAACCAAACCCATTCTTTGGTTTTTTTTTGCTGCTGTCCACAGAACCTGGTTATAGTTTATTCTCATTCTTATTTATTCTCATTCTTATTTATTCTCATTCTTATTTATTCTCATTCTTATTTATTCTCATTCTTATTTATTCTCATTCTTATTTATTCTGCTGGGGCTTAAATTCAAATTTCCTTGGGAGTAAAGTGAACTTTTTAAAAATATTTACTTGGAAAAATCAGGAGTTTGGGGGACAGAAAGTTTTAAATTTTTTTAATTAGAAGCCTGATTTTTTTTTAATTTTTAAACTTAATATCTCTCAGCAACCCAAACTTTTAAAATTAGCCTCGTGTGCTACATCAGCTCCTTATGCTGCTGGAAATAACCTTTCTAATAATATAATAATTTAATAATAATTTTTTTTCCAGGCTTAAATACAGTGCTTTACACTTTTAATCACTCCTGAGCTTGGAGCTAATTAAATACTTCAGGAATATTCCTTTGGGAAGGGGAGCTGGTGTCATTCCTGGTTTATTCAGAGGAGCTGGTGACTCCTTTGCCCCTCTCAGGACAAAGTGGAAAGGAAATATTCCACTCCTTAATCACTTGGTGAATCCTTTGTACAACAACCTTTTGAATTAATTGGGGGGGAAATTCCCTCTTTGATTGGAAGAGGATCCAAAATGACCCTGGATTTAACACGACTTCCAGGGCAAAAAAATAGCCTCTGGGTGAGGCTCTTCCAACCAAACCTGGAGCTGAGAGGAAAATCTGAGGATGGAACTTCTGCTTTCTCCTCATTTTACCATTATTTATTAAAAAAAACCCCATTTTTATTACCCTTAATTAAATTCTAATTGAGCTTTTCCCCCCTTGATTTTCTCTCAGCTCTGAGAGGGTCAATTGATAAATGTGAGGGTTTGATTCTGGTGTGTTTGGAGGGGATAAAAATCCAGGATTCGGGGTAGAAATTGGTATTTCAGCAGCTGCTTTAAGGTCAGAAGAGGTGATTAAAACCAGCTTTTTCCCCTTTGCCTCTGGCCAGTTAATTAATGTCATTTTTGGCACTGTAGAGCTGCACTTTGAGGCAATAATTGCTGCTCTTTGGGTGGGTTTTTTCTCTGATTGTCCTCACTCCCAGTGTAGGTTTGGCATTTCTGCCTGGGGCGTTTTGTCCAGCTGATTTCAACCTTTTTTTCCTCCCCAACTCAAAAAAAAAAAAATTCAGTGATTCATTTGCTTCGTTATATGTAAAAAGCACTGAAAAATCACATTAAAAATTCAATGTTTTATCCATGTGATTTTTCCCCCGTCCTCAAAAAAATCACTGATTCCTTGATTTCTTTATTTTCTAAAAAGCACTGAACAATCACATTAATAATTCAATATTTTATCAATCTGATTTCAACCTTTTTTCCCTCCCCATCCTCAAAAAAATCAGTGTTTCATTGGTTTTATTATTTTTACAAAGCCCTGAAAAATCACGTTAATAATTCAATATTTTATCCAGCTGATTTCAGCCTTTTTTTCCCTCCCCATCGTCCAAAAAATCAGCGATTCATTGGCTTCATTATTTGTAAAAAGCACTGAAAAATCACGTCAATAATCCAATATTTCATCCATCTGATTTTTTTGCCCCATCCCCCCCAAAAAAATCAGCGATTCATTGGCTTGGTTATTTTTACAAAGCCCTGAAAAATCACATTAAAAATTCAATATTTTATCCAGCTGATTTTTTTTCCCTATCCTCAAAAAATCAGCAATTCCTTGGTTTTATTATTTTCAAAAACCCCAGAAAAATCACGTCAATAAATCCAATTAATGATTTCTGAGGCACTTGGGGATAATTCCCATTTTCAGCCCCAGGAATTTCGTGCCTCTGCTCCATCCTCCAATGCTGAAATCTTGAATATTTTGCATTCTTCCAACTGGGGGCTGCCTTTTTTTCAAGCCCAGCTCTGTGCACGGAGATAAGGCAGAGAACAACCCCAAAGTTATGACAGGTTACAAATGAAATAATTCTAATTTATAAAGAAAGAATTAAAATTAAAAATACAGAAGAATTAAAAAGTTATTGGCTGTTAAATGATCGTTAAATGATTGATTCCTGGAGGGATATTTCCACTTGGGTGGAATTTATCTGCCAGCAAAGAGCTCAAATAGGTGAAAAAAAAAATAAAATTGATTTTATTGTATTATTTTATTTATTACTCTCTTCCTCCTGCTGCTGGTTTTGTTCAGGAAATAGAGCCCACAGCAGTGCTGGGGTGTTTTTTATATGTTGGGGATTAATCCAGCTATTAAAATATTGGGATTAATCCCAAATATATTAAAAAAATTAGATTAAATGTGCTGTGCCCGTGACACAGAGAATATCACAATATTTGTGATTTGAGCTCTCAGAACTTTAATTTATTTGCTTAATTTCATTTGTTTGGGGCTTTTTAAAGTGTTGATCTTCATTTGAATTTCTCATTTTTGGTGCCTCCAGGGGCAGGAATTACAACAAACCCCCAGAGAATATTCACAATATTCACAGAGAATATTCACAATATTTATGGTTTGAGCTTTCAGGGCTTTGATTTATTTGGGACTTATTCACAATATTCACAATATTCACAATATTTGTGATTTGGGCTCTCAGGACTTTGATTTATTTGCTTAATTTTATTTATTTGGGGCTTTTTAATGGTTGATCTTCATTTGAGTTTCTCGTTTTTGGTGCCTCCAGGGGCAGGAATTACAACAAACCCCCAGAGAATATTCACAATATTCACAGAGAATATTCACAATATTTATGGTTTGAGCTTTCAGGGCTTTGGTTTATTGGGGGCTTATTCACAATATTCACAATAGTCACAATATTCACAATATTCACAATACTTGTGATTTGGGCTCTCAGGGCTTTAATTTATTTGCTTAATTTTATTTATTTGGGGCTTTTTAAAGGGTTGATCTTCATTTGAGTTTCTCATTTTTGGTGTCTCCAGGGGCAGGAATTACAACAAATCCCCAGAGAATATTCACAATATTTGTGATTTGAGCTTTCAGGACTTGCATTTATTTGGGATTTTCCCACAATATTCACAATATTTGTGGTTTGGGCTCTCAGAACTTTGATTTATTTGGGACTTTTCCACAATATTCACAGAGAATATTCACAGGGAATATTCACAATATTCACAGGGAATGTTCACAGGGAATATTCACAATATTTGGGATTTGGGCTCTCAGGACTTTGATTTATTTGGGTTTTTTCCACAATATTCACAGAGAATATCACAATATTTGTGGTCTGGGTTCTCAGGACTTTGATTTATTTGGGGCTTTTCCACAATATTCGCAGGGAATATTCACAATATTCGCAGGGAATATTCACAATATTTGGGATTTGGGCTATCAAGACTCTGAACTTTTTACCCATTAAATCTTCATTTGAGTTTCTCTGGGGTTGGGCTCAGAACCCACTGACCCTTTTGCTCATTCCTGCTGTTTTTTCCCTCATTCCAGGTGTTCTGTTGGAGGATATTTGGCACATTTATGGCGATTCTGAGCGTCAGGGCAGACTTCTGCCAGGCCCAGCACAGCACCCTGGCTGCCAAGTGAGCTCCCAGGGGCTCCCTCTGTGTTGTGAGTGCCACAATCCCAAGAATTCCAAGAAATCCCCCTTTTTTTTCCTTTTTTTTTCTTATTTTTTTTAATTTTTTTAATTATTATTATATTTTTTAAATTTTTTTTTCTTCTCCGCCTTTCAAAACTTTGAGGTTGTTTTTTTTCCCCAAATTTAATTATATGGGATATCTGCTGTCTTTTCTTTTTTTTTTTTTTTTTTTTTTTTTGGGGGGGGAGGAGGAAACAGATCTCCTGGGGCAGGAATTCTGGCACAAACTCAAAGCCAGAAGGGGGGAAAAAAAAAAACACCAAAAAACAACAAACCCCAGCCCAAGTGGAGACAAAACTCTGCCCTCACTCCTTTCTCCTCACCAGTGCCTCGATGTAGAACAGGCTGCCCTGTGGGAATTTTGGGGAGTCTGAAGGATAACACCCAGGAATTCAGGGATTGAGCAATTCAGGAGCTAAACCTGCCTTTTTTTTTTCTTTTTTTTTTTTTTTTTAATTTTTTTTTTATTAGGAGAAATAAAAATAAAAATCATCCCCCTGTGAGGAACAAACCTGTCAAAGGAAGCTCTGCTCAATCCCAGGCATATTAGTGGGTTTTTTTTTTTTTTTTTGATGTTTTCTGCTGTGAAACGTTTCCAAGGTCATTGATTTTTATTTTTTTGGGGTTTTTTTTTAAACCCCATTTATTTTGATTTTTTTTTAAATTTTTTCCCCCTTTTTTTTTTCCTTTTTTTTTCTCTTTTTTTCCCCTTTTTTTTTTCCCTTTTTTTTTTTTTTTTCCTTTTTTTTTTCTTCTTTTTTTCTTCTTTTTTTTCCCTTTTTTGTTGGTGTTCTTTGGCCCCTTCACACCTTCCCTTTGCCATTATGAACCGTCCAGCCCCTGTGGAAATCACTTACGAGAATCTGCGGTTCCTGATCACTCACAACCCAACCAATGCAACCCTCAGCAAGTTCATCGAGGTAAGGAGGCAAAAAAAACCCCCAAATTCCTCAAAATTTCCTGTGCAGGAATTCACTGACCAGTCCTTCCTCACCTCTACCTGAAATTTCAGGGATTTTTGTCTTTATTTTTTAAATTTTCTTCACAGTATGAGAATTAATTATGATTTTCTGTCTGAATTATGAATTTTTTGTCTGAATCCTGCATTTCTTGGCTTGGAAGAGCTTCAGTTTTGGGATACAAACACCTCCCCACTTTCCATCAAGGATTTGCTCCTTGGATCCAAAAAAAATCCTCAAAATTTCCTGTGCAGGAATTCACTGACCAGTCCTTCCTCACCTCAGCTGCTCCATTACCTGAAATTTAAGGAGTTTTTGTTTTTATTTTTTTAAATTTTCTTCACAATATGAGAATTAATTATGATTTTCTCTCTGAATTATGAATTTTTTGTCTGAATCCTGCATTTCTTGCCTTGGATGAGCTTCAGTTTTGGGATACAAACACCTCCCCACTTTCCATCAAGGATTTGCTCCTTGGGTCCAAAAAAAATCCCAAATTCCTCAAAATTTCCTGTGTGGGAATTCACTGACCAGTCCTTCCTCACCTCAGCTGCTCCATTACCTGAAATTTAAGGAGTTTTTGTCTTTATTTTTTTAAATTTTCTTCACAATATGAGAATCACTGATGATTTTTTGTCTGAATCCTGCATTTCTTGCCTTGGAAGAGCTTCAGTTTTGGGATACAAACACCTCCAGACTTTCCATCAAGGCATTCCTTGGACAAGATACTGGATTCAAACAGAAAAAAAATGGGAAATTGAGGTTAATTATAGAGAGAATTCCTCCTCTGGGCTGGAATTCCCAGAGAAGCTCTGGGAATTGAATTTAATTTTGTGTTTTTTGTCACCTGCAGGCTCCAAAGTGGCACAATACATTTAATCCATAATTTTTTTTTAATATATATTTGGGATTAATGCCAGTAATTTAATATCTGGATCCTTGGAAGTGCCCAAGGCCAGAGGAGTTTGGCTGAGCTTTGAGTTTCCCTTCCCACCCAAACCATTCTGATGTTCTTATCCTGAACCTTTTGTGCCTCTAAATGTTCTTTTTTCAAGAAGTAATGAGAATTACTTTAACGAATTGCTGTTCTTAGCAAATCAACTCAGCTCAGCTGCTGCTCTCCAAGAGGCAGCCAAAAGTTGGGGCTGAGCTTTTTCCTCCCTCAGAAAATGAAATAAAAGGCTCAAAGTGAAGTTAAAGTTTTTCCAGGGTGAATGATCAAAGCCCAGTGGCCATCCCAGAGGTGTCAGGGTTTTCCAGGTGCCGGAATTGAGCCGTGAGAACTGACCCAGCCCCACCTTCAAGGCAGCAAAATCCAAATTTCCTGGGCTGCTGTAAAGAGCAGCAGCAGCAGAGTGAATTTTACATCCATTTCACAGCTTGGTGCCCTTCAGGCTTCTCTCAGGAGGGGTTTTTATCTGCTGTCTGCAGGTTTTTGTCCTTCCAGAGGGCTCCTGTCACCTCCAGCTGGTATCTGAGTGTCCCTTCACATGGATCTTTTTCCCCTCACCAGCCACATCCTTTTGGGTTGGTTTTTTTTTTATTTCCCCTCCAATAAATGAGCATTTTCTGCCTTTCTCAGGACTCTCCCTGCCACAGATATTCCTGCTGATCACCAGCTGCAGTTCAGCCCTGAGCAGCAGAGGGAAATTGTGGGTTTTTTTAACCTTCAGAGTGAAGTGGAGCAGCTTTTTTTGATTTTTTTTTGGTTCTTTATCTGGCCCCGAGTGCATTAGCAGGAGGCTGCAGTGTGCTGGGGTGTGTGTCCTGTCCCTCCAAATGTCAACACTGGCTCAGGCAAACAGCCCCAGGCTGCTAGTTAAAGAGGAGAATTTAAGGATTTAAATTTAGGAGGATTTAAGCAGCTATTTTTCACTTCACTCTCAGAGTTGTCATTTATTTTTTTCCCCCCTCCTCCCTCTCACAAATTTTTCTCACCCTTTCGTGCCTCACTTCCCCTCCCAAACTTCATCCCTTTCTCCTTCCTTGGGCAGTGCCCTGAAACCTTGGAAAACTTGATAAAAAAGGAGAAATTTCTCCTTCCTCAGTGGCCTCAGGTGGTTTTTGTTCTCTCCCAGGAGCTGAAGAAGTACGGGGTGACAACCTTGGTGCGAGTCTGTGACGCCACTTATGACCAAGCTCCAATCGAGAAAGAAGGGATCCAAGTCCTGGTGAGCTGCCTTTGAAACTGTAAAAAAATGTGAAATTTTCCTGTCTAGGAGTTTGTGGGGATCTCTTCATGCTCAGGGCTTGGCCAAGGAAAGTAAATTAGCACAGCAGCAGGTGAGTTTAAAAAAAACTCGCTGAGGTTTTGGGTTGGATTTGTTGAGACTTTTAATTTTGTTTTTTTTGATGATTATTTTTGGTTCTGTCTGTGGTTGGAGCTTGTTCTCTGGTCACAGTGGTTTGGTTTTGGGGGTTTTTTTTTGCTTTGCTGTTGGTTTTTTTTTTTTAGGATGTAGATAAAATTCCCTTGAATTGTTCTTAGAGGAAGTGCCACTTTGGAGCCTGCAGGTGACAAAAATACCAATTTCTGTGGAATGGCTGTGGCAGGAGAGAATCCTGGAATGTTTGGGGTTGGGAGAAGAGACCTTAAAATTCATCCACTTCTCACCATCCCAGCTTGCTGCTGCCTGTCCTTGGAGCCTCCTGGGACAACCACAGGAAATCCATCCCAACCTTTCCTCACCCTCAGAGGGAAAAATTCCTCCCCAAAACCCAAAAAATGCCATCCAACCCTGTCCTGGTGGCCCTCAGAGGGAAAAATTCCTCCCCAAAAAATATAAATCCCACCCAACCCTGCCCTGGTGACCCTCAAAGGGAAAATTCCTCCCAAAAAACAAAAAAAATCCCACCCAGCTCTGTCCTGGTGACCCTCAGAGGGAAAAATTCCTCCCCCAAAAATATAAATCCCACCCAACTCTGCCCTGGTGCCCCTCAGAGGGAAAAATTCCTCCCCAAAACCCCAAAAAATGCCATCCAGCTCTGCCCTGGTGACCCTCAGAGGGAAAAATTCTTCCCCAAAACCCAAAAAATGCCATCCAGCCCTGCCCTGGTGACCCTCAGAGGGAAAAATTCCTCCCCCAAAAATATAAATCCCACCCAACTCTGCCCTGGTGCCCCTCAGAGGGAAAAATTCCTCCCCAAAACCCCAAAAAATGCCATCCAGCCCTGTCCTGGTGACCCTCAGAGTGCAGCTCCCAGTTCAGCAGGTGGAATTCCTGCTCCCAGCTGCCCTTGTGCAAGGCTCAGTGTCTGAGCTGTCCCAGGGAGGTTTTTTTAAGAGGTGTGTGCTCACCCTGAAGCTTCCAGGAGGTGTTTTTGCAGGCAATAACTCAGGGAATTATTCAAGAGCGTGAGCCTGATACCATCAGTTTATTTTGCTGCAGTTGAGGGGGTGTTTGTGAGGGCAGAAATTGCACCTTCCACCTCCCTGCAGCACCTCTTTCTGTGGCTCAGGCACAGGGAAAACTCCTGCAGTTTGCCATGAGGAGAAGAGAGAGAGGAAAAAAAAATTAAAAAAAGAAAATTATCCTGGCATATCAATGCAAATTCCACCTCCAGGTCACTCAGGTTTGGGTTTTTTTTTTTCATTTTTTTTGGCTTCCAGCCCTTCAGGGTTTTTTATTCCAGTTCCAGTTCCACGTGGGCCTTGGTGATGTTGGAAAAAAAAATCCTTTTCCTTGCAGGGCTGCCCTCTGGAGTTGGGGTTTTCCTCCTCTCAGAGCTTGTCTGGGGTTTGGCCACACTCCTGGGGCTGGCAGGATTAAATTGCTGCTCTGGAATCCCTCTGAGTTAAGCTCCAAGGCTTGGGAGAGAATTCCTGTGCCAGGAGGGGAGATTCTTCCCAGGGCAGCTCTGTCAGCTGGGCTGGAATTCCCAACTGGGCTGGAATTCCCAACTGGGCTGGAATTCCCAACTGGGCTGGAATTCCCACTTTTCCAGCCCCTTGGGGCAGCTGCAGTTCACTGGAGCTCACATTTCTAAAATAATTCAGGCTTTTGGTTGCTTTAAAACCTCAATTTTGAACTGAAAGCTGCTCTCTTTGAGGAAGCTTGGCTAAAAAAAAAAGAAAAAAAAAACTGGAAATGGGGTTTCCTGCAGCTCTGCCCTGGTGTGGAGCTCCTCACTTGGAGCAGAGTCTCCTGTGTGAGGAATTGGGGCAGAATCTCCTGTGTGAGGAATTTGGGCAGAATCTGTGTGAAGGATTGGGGCAGAATCTCCTGTGTGAATTATTTGAGCAGAATCTCCTGTTTGAAGACATTTCCCTCAGCTTAAAAAAAAGCCTCAGGACACTGCTCCAGCAGGGAGATAAATCCAGCTCCTCTTCCCAATGATTTTTTTTTTTCTCTTTTTTCAGGCAAAGTTTCTGCTCTTGAAATGGGATTGAGTTACCCCTGGCTGAGAAAATAACACCTCGCTATTTAAAGCTAATATTTGCCTGTTAAAAAAAAAAAAATATATATATATATATATATAAAACATTCAAGATTAAAACCCCACAGCCTGGGGGAAGATGAGGAGTGCCTCTTTTAGCACTGTTTAATGTCTATTTTAGCACTGCTCAGGTCAAAGCTGTGCAGAAACCCCTGAAAATGGGAATATTTTGGCAAACCTGGGAGCAGCTCCAGAGCTTTTTTTTTTTTTTCCCCTATTTTTTTTTGCCCAGATGGCAAAGTGGGAAAATTGGGAATGAGCTGTTGGTTCCCTGGGTGCTGGGCTACCATCCCCTGCAGGTTTTTATCAGCAGGGATGGGATCCAGGAGCTGGGGCTGGGTTTAATCCCTGGGGCTGGATTTAATCCCTGAGGCAGGGTTTAATCCCTGGGGCTGGATTTAATCCCTGGGGCTGGGTTTAATCCCTGGGGCTGGGTTTAATCCCTGAGGCAGGATTTAATCCCTGAGGCTGGATTTAATCCCTGGGGCTGGATTTAATCCCTGAGGCTGGGTTTAATGTTTTAGTGTCCCCAGGACTGACCGCAGTGTGTCCCCCCGGGACTGACCGCAGTGTGTCCCCCCGGGACTGACCGCAGTGTCCCCCCGGGACTGACCGCAGTGTCCCCAGGACTGACCGCAGTGTCCCCGGGACTGACCGCAGTGTGTCCCCGGGACTGACCGCAGTGTCCCCCCGGGACTGACCGCAGTGTGTCCCCGGGACTGACCGCAGTGTCCCCCCAGGACTGACCTCAGTGTCCCCCCAGGACTGACCTCAGTGTCCCCCCGGGACTGACCTCAGTGTCCCCCCGGGACTGACCGCAGTGTCCCCCCGGGACTGACCGCAGTGTCCCCCCGGGACTGACCGCAGTGTCCCCAGGACTGACCGCAGTGTCCCCAGGACTGACCGCAGTGTCCCCAGGACTGACCGCAGTGTGTCCCCAGGACTGACCGCAGTGTCCCCAGGACTGACCGCAGTGTGTCCCCAGGACTGACCGCAGTGTGTCCCCAGGACTGACCGCAGTGTGTCCCCAGGACTGACCGCAGTGTCCCCAGGACTGACCGCAGTGTCCCCCCAGGACTGACCGCAGTGTGTCCCCAGGACTGACCGCAGTGTGTCCCCAGGACTGACCGCAGTGTGTCCCCAGGACTGACCGCAGTGTGTCCCCGGGACTGACCGCAGTGTCCCCCCAGGACTGACCGCAGTGTCCCCAGGACTGACCGCAGTGTCCCCAGGACTGACCGCAGTGTGTCCCCAGGACTGACCGCAGTGTGTCCCTGGACTGACCGCAGTGTGTCCCTGGACTGACCGCAGTGTCCCCCCCGGGACTGACCGCAGTGTCCCCCCCGGGACTGACCGCAGTGTCCCCAGGACTGACCGCAGTGTCCCCCCAGGACTGACCACAGTGTGTCCCCAGACTGACCACAGTGTCCCCAGGACTGACCGCAGTGTCCCCCCAGGACTGACCGCAGTGTCCCCAGGACTGACCGCAGTGTGTCCCCAGGACTGACCGCAGTGTCCCCCCAGGACTGACCGCAGTGTCCCCCCAGGACTGACCGCAGTGTCCCCCCAGGACTGACCGCAGTGTGTCCCCGGGACTGACCGCAGTGTGTCCCCAGGACTGACCGCAGTGTCCCCAGGACTGACCGCAGTGTGTCCCCAGGACTGACCGCAGTGTGTCCCCAGGACTGACCGCAGTGTGTCCCCAGGACTGACCGCAGTGTGTCCCCAGGACTGACCGCAGTGTGTCCCCTCGGGACTGACCGCAGTGTGTCCCCTCGGGACTGACCGCAGTGTGTCCCCGGGACTGACCGCAGTGTCCCCAGGACTGACCGCAGTGTCCCCCCAGGACTGACCGCAGTGTGTCCCCAGGACTGACCGCAGTGTGTCCCCGGGACTGACCGCAGTGTGTCCCCGGGACTGACCGCAGTGTGTCCCCGGGACTGACCGCAGTGTGTCCCCAGGACTGACCGCAGTGTCCCCCCGGGACTGACCGCTGTGTGTCCCCAGGACTGACCTCAGTGTCCCCGGGACTGACCGCAGTGTCCCCCCAGGACTGACCGCAGTGTGTCCCCAGGACTGACCTCAGTGTCCCCCCAGGACTGACCGCAGTGTCCCCCCAGGACTGACCGCAGTGTGTCCCCAGGACTGACCGCAGTGTCCCCTCGGGACTGACCGCAGTGTGTCCCCAGGACTGACCGCAGTGTGTCCCCAGGACTGACCGCAGTGTCCCCGGGACTGACCGCAGTGTGTCCCCAGGACTGACCGCAGTGTGTCCCCAGGACTGACCGCAGTGTGTCCCCAGGACTGACCGCAGTGTCCCCCCAGGACTGACCGCAGTGTGTCCCCGGGACTGACCGCAGTGTGTCCCCAGGACTGACCGCAGTGTCCCCTCGGGACTGACCGCAGTGTGTCCCCTCGGGACTGACCGCAGTGTGTCCCCAGGACTGACCGCAGTGTGTCCCCAGGACTGACCGCAGTGTGTCCCCAGGACTGACCGCAGTGTGTCCCCAGGACTGACCGCAGTGTCCCCTCGGGACTGACCGCAGTGTCCCCCCAGGACTGACCGCAGTGTGTCCCCGGGACTGACCGCAGTGTCCCCCCAGGACTGACCGCAGTGTGTCCCCGGGACTGACCGCAGTGTGTCCCCAGGACTGACCGCAGTGTGTCCCCGGGACTGACCGCAGTGTCCCCCCAGGACTGACCGCAGTGTGTCCCCAGGACTGACCGCAGTGTCCCCGGGACTGACCGCAGTGTCCCTGACTGACCGCAGTGTGTCCCCGGGACTGACCGCAGTGTGTCCCCGGGACTGACCGCAGTGTGTCCCCGGGACTGACCGCAGTGTCCCCCCAGGACTGACCGCAGTGTGTCCCCGGGACTGACCGCAGTGTCCCCGGGACTGACCGCAGTGTCCCCCCGGGACTGACCGCAGTGTGTCCCCGGGACTGACCGCAGTGTCCCCGGGACTGACCGCAGTGTCCCTGACTGACCGCAGTGTCCCCAGGACTGACCGCAGTGTCCCCAGGACTGACCGCAGTGTGTCCCCGGGACTGACCGCAGTGTCCCCCCAGGACTGACCGCAGTGTCCCCAGGACTGACCGCAGTGTCCCCAGGACTGACCGCAGTGTCCCCCCGGGACTGACCGCAGTGTGTCCCCAGGACTGACCGCAGTGTCCCCGGGACTGACCGCAGTGTCCCTGACTGACCGCAGTGTCCCCAGGACTGACCGCAGTGTCCCCAGGACTGACCGCAGTGTGTCCCCGGGACTGACCGCAGTGTGTCCCCGGGACTGACCGCAGTGTCCCCGGGACTGACCGCAGTGTGTCCCTGGACTGACCGCAGTGTCCCTGACTGACCGCAGTGTCCCCGGGACTGACCGCAGTGTGTCCCCGGGACTGACCGCAGTGTCCCCCCAGGACTGACCGCAGTGTCCCCAGGACTGACCGCAGTGTCCCCAGGACTGACCACAGTGTCCCCCCGGGACTGACCGCAGTGTCCCCCCAGGACTGACCGCAGTGTGTCCCCGGGACTGACCGCAGTGTGTCCCCGGGACTGACCGCAGTGTCCCCCCGGGACTGACCGCAGTGTCCCCAGGACTGACCGCAGTGTCCCCCCAGGACTGACCTCAGTGTCCCCCCAGGACTGGCCCTTCGATGACGGCGCCCCGCCGCCCGGGCACATCGTGGACGATTGGCTGAGCCTCCTGAGGAGCAAGTTCCGCGAGGAGCCGGGCTGCTGCGTGGCCGTGCACTGCGTGGCCGGGCTGGGGAGGTCAGGACGGGGTCAGGGTGGGGGGTCAGAGGTCAGGGATGGGGAGGTCAGAGGTCAGGGTGGGGAGGTCAGGATGGGGGTGTCAGAGGTCAGGGGTGGGGAGGTCAGAGGTCAGGGATGGGGAGGTCAGGGTGAGGAGGTCAGAGGTCAGGGATGGGGAGGTCAGAGGTCAGGGCACTGGAGAGAGGGGGAGGAAATAAAATAAAATAGGAATAAAAGAAGATAAAAGAAGTAAAGGAAAATAAAGAAGTAATAATAAAAGAAGTAATAAAATAAGTAAAGTAAAATGAAATAAGTACAATAAAATAAGTAAAGTAGAATGAAGTAAGTAAAGTAAAATGAAATAAAATAAATAAGTAATAAAATAAGTAAAGTAAGTAAAGTAGAATACGTAAAATAAAATAAGTAAAAATAAAATAAAGCAAAGTCAAATGAAATTTTAAAAATAAGCAAAATAAGATAAAATAAGTAAAAGTCAAGTCCAATAAGCAGATTGGATGACTTCTGAGGGCTTTCCTGGATCATTACCCTGAAATGTTGTGTTTATTGCTGTTGTGTGCAGGGCTCCTGTGCTGGTGGCACTCGCCCTCATCGAGTGTGGCATGAAATACGAGGACGCAGTTCAGTTCATAAGGCAGTAAGTGAACATTCATTTTGGTTTTTCTTTCCCCACCCCCATAGAATCTTTCATTCTGGGTTTTGGTTTTTTTTATTATTATCCTGAGTCTGGTAAGGAAAAAAAATTTGGGGTTTTTTGGGGGGCTTTTTTTAGGAGTTTTATCCTAAAATAAATAACATCTCGGTGAAATCTGGGTGAAATGGGCAAGGAAAAGGTCAAATATTTTGATTTTTTGGGAGGTGAAAGTGTCGAGAATGGGACTAAAAATTCATTCTGGTTGAAGAGGATTAACAAGTGATCTGTCTCTTCAAAATCTGGGGTTAAATATTAATAAAAAGCTCAAATATTTTGATCTTTGGGAGGTTAAATTGTCAAAGATGGAGCTGAAAAAATTGCCACTAATTAATGAAGATTAAAAAGTGATTTCTCCCCTTAAAATCTGGGTTTAAATGTGAAGAAAAAGCTCAAATATTTTGATTTTTGGGAGGTGAAAGTGTCAAGGATGGGGCTGAAAAAATTGCCACTGATTAATGAGGATTAAAAATTATCTCTCCCCTTAAAATCTGGCTTTAAATGTAAAGTAAAGCCTCAAATATTCTGATTTTTTCTGAAGGTGGGGCTATAAAAATTACTTTTAATGAATTAAAAAAAAATAAAAAATTAAATCCTGCTGAGGCTGAGCCAACAAATGAAGGAGTTCAACAGGAGGAATTTTGGGGAGAATTTTCCACCAAAACAGATTTTCCTGTGGTTTTTTTTTTTTTAATATATATATATTTTTTTTCCTTTTTGTGGGCCTCTCTTGTCTCTTTGTGTCTTTGACCAGCAGCACCTGGGGAGGGTGACCTTAATGTCCTTCTTTTGTTGTTCCATGGGAAATAAAATCTCCCACTCCACTGAAAAAAAGGAAAAAAAATAGAGGAAAATGTAAAAAAAGAGAGGAAAAATGTGAAAAAAAGGGGGAAATGTAAAAAAAATAGAGGGAAGTGTGGGGAAGAAAAAGGAAAATGTGGGGAAGGAAAATGGGGGAAAAAGAGGAAAATGGGGGGAAAAAAAGAGGAAAATGTTAAAAAAAAGAGGAAAATATGGGCAAAAAAGGGGGAAAATGTGAAAAACAAAAGGGGGAAATGTAAATAAAAAAGGGGGAATGTAAAAACAAAAAGGAAAAGTGAAAAAAAGTAAAATTTTAAAAAAATAGGGGGAAAAATTAAAAAAAAAAAAAATTAAAAGCTGGAATTTGACCCGACCATTCCCCTGAAACATCACAAACTACCCCCAAAATCTGCTTTTTTTAACCCTAAAAAAAACCCCTCCTTAAAAACTCCTGAAGGTAGATACCCACCTTCTTTTTTAAACTTTTTAATTCTTTATTTTGTTTTATTTTTTCCATAGGAAAAGGAGGGGAGCTTTCAATTCCAAACAGCTGCTTTACCTGGAGAAATACCGGCCCAAGATGAGGTTACGCTTCAAAGATGCCAACGGTCACTGCTGTGTTCAATAAATCAATAAACACCCCCAAAAACCCCCCAATAAAAACCCCAAACTGATCTCCAAAAGCCAGGCAGGAGTGAGCTGTGGGGGGCCCCTTTTTTCTCTGGACTTTTGGCACCTGGAAATGTGAATCTGGAATCAAAAAGAGATATATAAAAAAAAAAAAACCAAAAAAAAAGATGTTGAATTAGTGGTGGAGTTCCTCAAGCTCTATCCTTAAAAATGAAATAAAATAAAATAAAAAATAAGGGTGATGATGATTGAGAGAAAAAAAAAAAACAAACAACCCACCCTTAAAATGAAAAATATAATAATAATAATAGTAATAATAATAATAATAATAAAAGCCAATTAAGAGAACCATTTCAGTGAAGGATCGTTTTTCTCCTTCAGCTGCCCACCTGCGAGGAGAAAAACAGTTTGTGAACCTTCTGTGTTTTTAACTTTTTAAGAAAAAAAAAAAAATAAGAAAAAGAAAAAGAAATAAAGTCAACTTTATGTCTTAAGGAGAAGCAGCAGAACTTTGCCTTGTGCAGGAAGGATTGTTCTCGAGGTGAGGGAATCAGCCAGGAATGGGAATTCCCTTTGAAAACTCCTAAAACTGAAATTTTATTTTTTTAGTTGTTTTTAACCTGGCAGAGACACGAGGAGCTGCCTGGGAACACCTGACAGCCTTAAATCCCTTTTTTGGGGGGGGCAAATCCCAGGTTTTTTGAGGGATGTTTTCCATGGAATTCTGACTCCTGGAGGGCTCAGACAGGAGCCTCACTGCCTGAGCCCTCTGATGGATCTGCTTTTTGGGAGCGTCTGGGGGATTCTCAGTCTGATTTTTATTCCCAAAGAATTGGAGAACGTGGCCTGGATCAGGAATGGGGTGGCCAGCAGGAGCAGGGGGTCACTGTGTCCCTGGGCTGGTCACTCCTGAGGCCACACCTGGAGGATGTGTCCAGTTTGGGATGGACACTGAGTGCTGTGTCCAGTTTGGATGGACACTGAGTGCTGTGTCCAGTTTGGGTGGACACTGAGTGCTGTGTCCAGTTCGGGGTGGACACTGAGTGCTGTGTCCAGTTCGGGGTGGACACTGAGTGCTGTGTCCAGTTTGGGGTGGACACTGAGTGCTGTGTCCAGTTTGGATGGACACTGAGTGCTGTGTCCAGTTTGGATGGACACTGAGTGCTGTGTCCAGTTTGGGGTGGACACTGAGTGCTGTGTCCAGTTTACAGTGGACACTGAGTGCTGTGTCCAGTTCGGGATGGACACTGAGTGCTGTGTCCAGTTTGGGGTGGACACTGAGTGCTGTGTCCAGTTTACAGTGGACACTGAGTGCTGTGTCCAGTTTGGGATGGACACTGAGTGCTGTGTCCAGTTTGGGGTGGACACTGAGTGCTGTGTCCAGTTCGGGATGGACACTGAGTGCTGTGTCCAGTTTGGATGGACACTGAGTGCTGTGTCCAGTTTGGGGTGGACACTGAGTGCTGTGTCCAGTTTAGGGTGGACACTGAGTGCTGTGACCAGTTTGGGATGGACACTGAGTGCTGTGTCCAGTTTGGATGGACACTGAGTGCTGTGTCCAGTTTGGATGGACACTGAGTGCTGTGTCCAGTTTGGGGTGGACACTGAGTGCTGTGTCCAGTTTACAGTGGACACTGAGTGCTGTGTCCAGTTCGGGATGGACACTGAGTGCTGTGTCCAGTTTGGGGTGGACACTGAGTGCTGTGTCCAGTTTGGGATGGACACTGAGTGCTGTGTCCAGTTTGGATGGACACTGAGTGCTGTGTCCAGTTTGGGATGGACACTGAGTGCTGTGTCCAGCTCTGTCCCCTCAGTTCAGGGAGGACATTTGAGATGTTTGAGCCCATCCAGAGGAGGCCCCGAGGCTGGTGAGGGGCTGGGAACACAAACCCTGTGAGGAATCTGAGGGAGCTGGGGCTGTTTATCCTGGAGAAAAGGAGACTCAGGGGTGACCTGAGCACTCTCCACAAGCCCCTGAAAGGTGGCTGTGCTCAGCTGGGGCTGGGCTCTTTCTCCAGGCAGCACTGACAGAACGAGAGGACACAGCCTCAGGCTGGGCCAAGGGAAATACAGGTTGGGTATCAGGGAAAAGGATTTTTATAGAAAAAGTGATAAATTACTGGAATGATCTGTCTGAGGAGGAGGTGGAGTCCCCATCCCTGGGTGTGTTTAAAGATTTAAAGGAAGATTTGATGTGGCACTCGGTGCCGTGATCTATTTGAGGTGTTTGGGGTTGGGTTGGACTCAATGATCTCGATCCAACCTGCACATTCTGTGATTCTGCGGCTGAAATGTGAATTTTCCCCAGAAAACCCACACTTGGCACACAGGAGTGATGTTCCCAAGTGTCCTGGGTGAGCGAGGCGCCGTTCAGACAAGGAGTTTAAAATTAATTTCTCTGTCAGAAAGACGGAAAACACTTTTTATTTCTGTTTTTTTTCTTTTTTTAAATATTTTTTCCTGTTGCTGTCCCTGCTCCCTGCCTTGCTGAGTGCAGGAAATGGGGATTTTGGGGCAGGGCCTCACTTGGTGTAAGGGGAAACTTTCTCAGCTGAACCTCTCATTGTCTTCGTCTTTTTCATTGGGGTTTTGGGGATGGGAAAAACCCCAAATTCCCACCCCAAAATCCTGACACCCCTCATCAGCAAACCCTAAAAACTGGGAGGTTTTAGGGGGCTTTTTGTGGGGCTGCCAGTGGTCAAATGAAGGGATTTGAGGAGCGATTTTGGCCAGGCTGCTTCTACCAAACACGTTTTTGATTTTGGCTGCCCCAGGGGTGACCTTGAGCACCTTTTCCGGGATATTTTCCCATAATATTCCTATTTTTTTCCCATAATACCCAGCCTTGGAAGGGTTTGGTGCAGGATTATCCCTGTTCCTTTGGGATATTTTGGGTTTGGTGCAGGTTTATCCCTTTTTCTTTGGGATATTTTGGGTTTGGTTTCCGTTTTTTCCCTATTCCTTTGGAATATTTTGGGTTTGGTGCAGGTTTTTCCCTGTTGCTTTAGGATATTTTGGGTTTGGATTCAGATTTCCCCTGTTCCCTCAGGATATTTTGGGTTTGGATTCAGTTTTCCCCTGTTCCTTTGGGATATTTTGGGTTTGGTGCAGGTTTATCCCTTTTTCTTTGGGATATTTTGGGTTTGGGTTCCGTTTTTCCCTATTCCTTTGGAATATTTTGGGTTTGGTGCAGGTTTTTCCCTGTTGTTTTAGGATATTTTGAATTCAGTTTTTCCCTGTTCCTTTGGGATATTTTGAATTCAGTTTTCCCGTTCCTTTGGGATATTTTAGGTTTGGGTGCCCGTTCCTCCAGCTGTGTGTCCTTGTGCTGAATTCCCTCCTCCCTGTGGAATATTCCCAAGTTTTTCCATGGATCCTGGGAGTGGATTCTGCCCTGGGCCAGTGGCTGGGAGGGAAATGCTGAAATCACCAAATTCTGCCCTTTGCCTTCCCCTCGCACACCCCGCCCCTGACGGGCAAATTAAAACACACCTTCCTGCAAAGGAAAAAAAAAAAAAAAAAAAGGGATTTTTATTTATTTTATTTATTTTTTTTTAAAACCAATTTGCCAAATCCTGAGTCACGTTGGAGGGGAAGGTGCTGAACTGGATGAAACTCCCCCAAAAATTCTCCCTCAACAATAAACCGAATTTTCTGCTCCCCCTAAATCCCCTCTTGATTTAGAACCTCCTAATTATCCTCTCCAGCCTTAATTCGAGGGGGAAAACAGCGGGAAAAACGTGGATTTAGGATTTATCCCGTGTCCCCACAGCGTCCCACAGGCACAACTCCTGCCTTGAACTTGAACGTGCTGCGTTAAAATCCTCACAGTAAAATCTCTTTTATTCCTCCGCCTCTTGACGCGCTCGTTGCACCTCATTAAATGGGAAATAATCGCCTTTAATTGGGTTTAATTATCTCCAAGAGTTGGTTTGGAATTGCTGCTGGGAAAAAAAAAAAAAAAAAAAAAAAAAAGGAAAAAAGGCTGTTTTTTTTTTTAACAGGGAAACAGAGACAATTCCCTGCCTTTATCTCTTTTAAAAAAAAAAAAAATTAAAAGATAAAAAAATAAAAGGTGGAAATTTACCCTGGAACAACCCAAACGCCAGCTCTGACCTTTCCCAGGAGCCGCCGCCAAAACTTTTGTGGAGCTGGCAGCACCTGAAAGCGGAGCTTTGTTTTGGGGTGAAAATAGAGGAATTTTGGGCTCCTGAATACCAATAATCCCTCTTTCCTTACCCCTGGATGTGTTTAATTCATCGAAATAATTTCAGGTGATTTTTTTTTCCCCTCTTCCTCTGGATTATTCACAGAAGTTGATCAGTTTAATTTATTTCAATTCATTTCAGGTGCCTTTTGTTCCGCCAGGTTTTCGCTGACAACCATCAGCTGCCATCAGAGAAATCTCCTCCTTCCAAAGGGGCTCTTGAATTTCCAACTTTTATCAGATTTTTCCCGCTCCCAGAACGAAATTTTTAATCCCTGTTGGCTGTGAGAGAATAAATAAAACCCCTGGGGAGGGGAGAATCGAAATACAAACTCCTCTTTTTTAAGGGTTATTTTTTAGTTTTATGTTTAGTTTTTTTAAGCATCAAACTCTTGTTTGTTTTTCAAATTTTCTGGGGTTTTGTTTTGTATTACCGTGCCTAAAAGTGAATCGTCCTGCTAATTAAAGGCTATTTAGGAGAAAAATTAACAAGGCCTTTAATTGGAGCTGAGATATTCCTGTGTGATAGGAATCATTTTTTTTTCCCCCACTAAAACCCAGGCAGCTGCTGCTGCTGGAATTGGAGATAAAGCTTTAATTTATATCGCTTAAAATGCTGTTTTTTGGGAGAATCCTGGGAATCCCTCCTCTGGAGCTGGATCAGGATCACGGAGGTTTTTAAAGGAGCTGAATTATTGCCTTTAACCCTCCCCAAAACCTGCAGTAGCCCCAAAAATCTGCGTTAGCCACAGAAACCTGCATTATTTGGGTCTCTCTGGGTGTTTGTGGTGGAGCTGAGGCAGCGGAGGGCTGGGAATGGCCATCCAAGGAATGTCCCCTGCCCTGTTCCCTGTCCCCTCCCTGCTTCCAAATCCTGCTCCCTGTGCCCTCACCGCCTCCAAACTCTGCTCCTTGTCCCCTTCCATTCATTCCCTGTCCCCTCCCTGCTTTCCCTTTTCATTCCCTGTCCCCATCCCATTTCCAAACTCTGTTCCTTGTCCATTCCCTGTCTCCTGTCCCCTCCCTAATTCCAAATGTTGCTCCCAGTCCCCTCCCTGCTGCCCAGCCCTGTTCCCTGTCCCTTCCCTGCTTCCGAATCCTGCTCCCTGTGCCCTCACCGCCTCCAAACTCTGTTCCTTGTCCCTTTCCATTCATTCCCTGTTCCCTGTCCTCTCTCTGCTTCCAAATTTTGGTCCCAGTCCCTTCCCTGATTCCAGTTTTTGCTCCCAGTCCCCTCCCTGTTTCCCAGCCCTGTTCCCTGTCCCCTCCCTCATTTCCCTTTCCATTCCCTGTCCCCTCCCTGTTTCCCAGCCCTCTTCCCTGTCCCTTCACTGATTTTCCTCTCCATTCCCTGTCCCCTCCCTGCTTCCAAACTCTGCTCCCTGTCCCCTCCTTACTTCCCAGCCCTGTTCTTTGTGCTTCCAAATTCTGTTCCCTGTCCCCATCCCACTTCCAAACTCTGTTCCTTGTCCATTCCCTGTCTCCTGTCCGCTCCCTAATTCCAAATGTTGCTCCCAGTCCCCTCCCTGCTGCCCAGCCCTGTTCCCTGTCCCCTTTCCCCCTCCACTCCCTGTCCCCTTGTCCCCAGCGCGGTGCCAATCCCAGCTGGAATTCCCGGGATTCGCAGGGACTTTTCCCAACCCCCTGAGGAATTTCCTGAGGAATTCCTTCCCAGCTTTTCCAGGGTGGGTTTATTTTTTCCCCACCCCGGGATGGGATTTCCAGGCTGATGGACTTTCCTGGGAATCTCTTCCCTGGGATGAGGAGGGCTCCGAGATGCTGCAGCTCTCCCCTTTTCCCGGCTCCTTTTTCCTGAGTGATTTTTCCCCAAAAGCTCTGGAGTGTTCCTGGAGTCACATCCCGCAGGGAACAGCCTCAGAGCGGGGTGAGAACGGAGCCTGAAAAACTCGGGATGAGGGAGGGAGAAAAGCGGGATTGGCCTGGGAAAGGACCTCGGCAGAGGCACAAAAAACCAAAAATAATATAAGGGGAGAAAAAAAAAATGGGAATCTGCGATTTATTTGGCGTTTCCTTCCCGGTTTTCTCCCATTCTGACTCCTCAGCTGCTGCTCTGCGCTCCTGGGATTCATCCCGGATCTCCCGGGGTTGATGCCAGGCGCTCCCCGCTCCTCAGGGAAGGGTTTTTGGGGTTTTTTTTCCTCTTTAGAAACAGCTGATTGCTGTTGAACGGACGATTCGCGCCTTCCTGAGGCTCGCGAATCGCCCAGAGGAGATTGTGAAATCCTTTTTTATTTTTATTTTATTTTTCCCCTCTCTCTGTGCTTTATTCCCGAGGCCGGGATGAGCCGATCCCAGGGATTTAAATCAGAAATCCTGGAAAAATTCACTTGGGGAAGTCTCCCCGAAACACAGACGGGTCAGGAACAAATCCGTGACACTTCAGGGCGCTGGGGGAGAACCCAAAATTTTACCCGGGGTGTTTTTTGGGGTTTTTTGGGGTTTTTATTGTGGATTCTGTAGAGGGAACTGATAATGAAGCTCCTGCTTCCCAAAGCGTTGCCACGGCAACGGGCGGGCGGCGGGGATGGATGGGAAGTGTCACCCTTGGGGACAGGGAGGGGACAGCAGCGGCCACCCCCCGGCACGGCTGGGAGCCAGGGGACACGGCTGGGATGGGGGATTTCGGGGGGGGGTAAAGGGTGACGGGGGGGTAAAGGGTTATAGGGGAATAATGGGGTTATAGGGGGGATAATGAGGTTATATTATGGTGTTATAGGGGGGTAATGGGGTTATGGGGGAATAATGGGGTTATGGGGTGGGGTAAAGGGTTATAGGGGGGTAAATGGGGTTATGGGGGAATAATGGGGTTATAGGGGGTAATGGGGTTATGGGGTGGGGTAAAGGGTTATAGGGGGGTAAATGGGGTTATGGGGGAATAATGGGGTTATAGGGGGTAATGGGGTTATGGGGTGGGGTAAAGGGTTATAGGGGGGTAATGGGGTTATATTATGGGGTTATAGGGGGTAATGGGGTTATATTATGGGGTTATAGGGGGGTAATGGGGTTATGGGGGGATAATGGGGTTATGGGGTGGGGTAAAGGGTTATAGGGGGGTAATGGGGTTATATTATGGGGTTACAGGGGGATAATGGGGTTATAGGGGGGATAATGGGGTTATATTATGGGGTTATAGGGGGGTAATGGGGTTATAGGGGGCTAATGGGGTTATGGGGTGGGTAAAGGGTGACAGGGGGGTAATGGGGTTATAGGGGGGTAATGGGGTTTTAGGGGGGATAATGAGGTTATATTATGGGGTTATAGGGGGTAATGGGGTTATGGGGGGGTAATGGGGTTATAAGGGAATAATGGGGTTATGGGGTGGGTAAAGGGTGACAGGGGGGTAATGGGGTTATATTATGGGGTTACAGGGGGATAATGAGGTTATATTATGGGGTTACAGGGGGGTAAAGGGTGACAGGGGGATAATGGGGTTACCGATGGGGTAATGGGGTTATAGGTGGGGTAAAGCGTTATAGGGGGTAATGGGGTTACAGGGGGGTAATGGGGTTACAGAGGAGATAATGGGGTTATGGGGTGGGATAATGGGGTTATAGGGGGGTAATGGGGGTTACAGGAGGGGTAAGGGGGTTACAGGGATGATAATGGGGTTACAGTGGGGTAATGGGGTTACAGAGGGGATAATGGGGTTATAGGGGGGATAATGGAGTTATAGGGAGGATAAAGGGTGACACGGAGGATTATGGAGTTATAGGGGGATAATGGGGTTAAAGATGGGGTGATGAAGTGACAGGGGGAATAATGGGGTTACGGGTGGGGTAATGGGGTTATAGGGGGGATAAAGGGTGACAGGGGAGTAATAGGGTTACAGGGAGGACAAAGGGGTTATGGGGGGATAATGGGGTTATGGGGTGGGGTAAAGGGGTTACAGGGGGTAATAGGGTTATAGGGGGAGAGTAAAGGGTTACAGAGGGGATAATGGGGTTACAGTGGGGTAATGGGGTTACAGGGGCAATAATGGGGTTACAGGGGGCTAAAGGATTTCGGCTGGAATAAAGGGTTATAGGTGGGATAAAGGGCGACAGGTGGAATTCAGGGGTTAAAGGTGGAATTAAAGGGTTCCAACAGGAGATAAAAAGATTTCAGCTGGAATAAAGGGGTTACAGGTGGAATAAAGGGGTTACAGGTGGAATAAAGGGGTTACAGGTTGAATAAAGGGGTTCCAGCCAGAAATCAGAGTTCCATCTGCAGTGAGGGTGTTCCAGGAAGGATCCCAGGTGGAATAATGGGCTTTAGCTGAAATAGAGGGGTTCTAGCTGGAATAAGGGGTTCCAGATGGAATAAGGGAGTTCTTGTTGGAATAATATTCCATCTGGAGTAAAGAATCCCAGCTCCTCTCCATCCCGGGAGGAAGAGGCTCCCTGCTCTTCCTCCGCCCCTGTGCCTCGCTGACATTCGGGATCTGTGTCAGTTCACTTTTCCCACTCCAGGGAGGAGCTTTGGGGTCAAACCCCGCGCTCCAAAACCTTCCCCCGTGCTCCGGAGGCAGCAGCAGGGACGCAGGAGGGGCTGGATGTGCTGGGACGTGGAGCCAGGTCCCTGCTGGGCCACCCCCGGCTGTCACCCGTGGGGACAAGGAAGGAGCCACTCGGGGAGGGCCAGACCTGCCCCGTCCAGCAGGTGACACGTCCAGGAGCAGCTTTTCTTTCCCGGGAAGCGCTGTCGGGAAGCAGCAGGAGATGGGAAAGGAGCCAGCCTGGAGCTGCTCCAGCCCCGGGAGGCTCCTGAGAGGGGAAACAGCTTTTCCCTGGCTTTGGGGTTTTTTGGGTTTTATTTCCCCAGCTTTTTCCCCCCTCACTGCATTAAAAGGCTGGAAAATTCCCGAAAATTTTCCTGCGGAGGCTGAAATTGCAGAGTTTGGAAGGTCTGGGAGTCTCCTCTGGGTCCCTTTTGCTGTGGGGTGGAAATCGAAAAACAAATCTGGGAAACAGCAGAGAGATCTCCTCCAAGAACTGGGAATTGAGAACCCCCTGAGGATATTCCTGGTCATTCCAGAAGCTTCCAGCACCCGCTGCTCCAATGCGGGTGCCCAGGGCTGGGCTGGGGATGAGGGAAAAGCTCCTGGATCTCCTGCAGGGGCAGGAGCTGTCGCCCAGGCAGAGGCTGGAGGAGGAGCAGATGGTGACCTGGATTTGCCAGGGAAGGGATGAGGTTGGGAGCAGGATTTGGGGAGCAGGGTTTGGGGACCAGGATTTGGGGAACAGGGTTTGGGGAACAGGATTTGGGGAACGGGATTTGGGGAACAGGGTTTGGGGAACAGGATTTGGGGAACGGGATTTGGGGAACAGGGTTTGGGGAGCAGGATTTGGGGAACAGGATTTGGGGAGCAGGGTTTGGGGAACAGGATTTGGGGAACAGGATTTAGGGGAACAGGATTTGGGGAAACAGGATTTGGGGAGCAGGATTTGGGGAGCAGGATTTGGGGAACAGGATTTGGGGGAACAGGATTTGGGGAACGGGATTTAGGGGAGCAGGATTTGGGGAGCAGGATTTGGGGAACAGGATTTGGGGAGCAGGATTTGGGGAACAGGATTTGGGGAACAGGCAGGACCTGGGATACCCTGGGCTTCATCCCAGGCAGCTCCCACTTGGCTTTTTGGGAAAACCTACCCCCACAGCCCTTCATCCCGCACCCTTGGGTGGGGTTTTGTGCCTTTAACGGGCACAGATCGATCCATCAGCAGCTCCATCAGCAGTTCCATCTCCAATTATTTCCGCTAAAAACCCCGGGAGAAATCACCTTTCCCTACCCAGACCCTAATTCCACATTCCAACCTCATCCCTGAGAATTTTTTTCCCCCCAAACCAGGGAAAAACCGAGGATATTTTCTCTCTGTTTCCCTGTCCTGCTGCAGATTCCCTCCTCTGCCTCTGACATCTGTTTCTTCTCTTGGATTCTTGGATTTCTTGGCTCCGGGAGCTTCTCCCGGGAGTTTGGCCTCGTGTTGGAGCTTCGGGAGGGGCTCAGCTCCAGGAGAAATCGGGGTTGGGGCTGAGCTCCTGCTCCACGTCCAGCTCCTGCCTCGGGGATGATTGAATCCCTGGAGTTTTCCGCTGGAAAATGTGGGATTTTGGGGGAAGGTGATAATGGGAAAACAGAAAATGTTCCCAGGTCTGGGGAAGCAGGAAAACTTTGGAATTTTCTGCTGGAAAATGGGGATTTTTTTGGGGGGAGTTAATAATGGGAAATGGGGTGTGTTCCCAAATTTGAGGAAGCAGGAAAACGCTGGAATTTTTCTGCTGGAAACGGGAATTTTTGGGATGTAATAATGAGAAGCAGGGGGTTGTTCCCAGGTCTGGAGAGGCAGGAAAACTCTGGAATTTCCTGCTGGAAAATGAGGATTTTTGGGATGTAATAATGAGAGGCAGGGGGTTGTTCCCAGGTCTAGGGAAGAAGGAAAAGTCTGGAATTTCCTGCTGGAAAACGGGGCCGAGCAGGCGGAGCCGAGGAAGGGGCCGGTAATTAGGGCAGGAGGATGAGTCACTCGGGGATTAGGGAAATCTCAGCAGGATTATTCCAAGGGAAAATCCGGCAGCTGTTGGATCTGGGAGTCCCCTGGAGAAGGGGACACCAAGGAAGTGTCACCAAGGGAGGTGACACCAAGGGAAGTGTCCCCGCTGGGCACAGAGCTGTGCCAGTCCGTGGGGGTGGATCCACCCCCGGGGAGAGGATCCTGATCCCTCTGCGGGGTGGCACGGGGCAGTGGTGGCCTCAGGGAGAGGGAGAATCCTGTCCTGTGTCACCCCTGATTGTCCTGTGTCACCCCCTGATTGTCCTGTGTCACCCCTGATTGTCCTGTGTCACCCCCTGATTGTCCTGTGTCACCTCCACCAGCCTGTGCCACCCCCCCAGGTGACCCCTGTTTGTTTTAATCCAGGTGACCCCTGGTTTATTCCAGGTGACAATTATTCCATTCCAGGTGACCCCTGTTCGTTTTATTCCAGGTGATCCCAGTTTAATTCCCAATGACAATTATTTTATTCCAGGTGACAATTATTCTATTCCAGGTGACAATTATTCCATTCCAGGCGATCCTTGTTTTAATCCAGGTGATCCCGATTTAATTCCTGGTGGCAATTATTTTATTCCAGGTGACCCCTGTTCTTTTAATTCCAGGTGATCCCGGTTTAATTCCCGGTGACAATTATTCCATTCCAGGTGACAATTATTCCATTCCAGGTGATCCCTGTTTTATTCCAGGTGATCCCGGTTTAATTCCCGGTGACAATTATTCCATTCCCGGTGACAATTATTCCATTCCAGGTGATCCCTGTTTTATTCCAGGTGACCCCGGTTTAATTCCCGGTGACGATGATTCTATTCCAGGTCAATCCGTGGCTCAGGGATCCGCACTCCCGCAGTTCTGGGAAGAGCCACCCCCGAGCCCTGAATGTCCCCAGGGGTGACATTGTCACCAGCACAGGGAGGGGGTGGCCCAGCGCCACCAGCCCTGGGAACGGCGGCATTTTGCTGCCCTCTAGTGAGGTCCTGCCGCCGGGACCCTTCGGGGTCCCCACGTGTCCCTTGGGGGTCCCCAGGGCACCCCACCTCCCTTTGGGGACATCACATCCCCGCGGGGTGGTGGCACTTGGGTGACGGTCCCTCCGTGTCGCCCTGGGTCACCAGCGTGGACCCCAAATCAGCCGTGTCCCCTCCCCACCCCCCCCGTGTGTCCCTGCCTGGTGTCCGTGTCACCAAAGTGTCACCCGAGTGTCACCCAAGTGTCACCTCCTGTCCCTTTGCCGAGCAGACATTTCCCGTGGCTGTGCCCGGGCTGCCGCTGCGTGTAAATAATACAAATTAATTAAAAAGGAAATCAAATCTAGGCTCGTTTGTAATTAGATCATCCACGGGCCCTCTGGCTTAATTAATTATGTTAATGAGGCCTGGGGAGACACGCGGGGCTGGGCACAGCGGGGGCTGGGAGCAGCGGGAATTGGGGGTGGGTGCCTGGGGGTGCTGAGGGGTGTCACCGCAGCCTGGCCCTGCTGGGGGACTGCTGGGGACATTTTCCTCACGGGATGAGGCTCATCCCCTCCCCAGGAATGGGGCTTTCCATCCCCGGGGGTTTCCTGGGGCTGGAGCTCCCTGTGGCCCTGCAGTGCTGCGTGTCCTGGGACTGGGAGAGCCCCGGGACACTCTGTCCTCCCGCCCCGGGACACTCTGTCCTCCCGCCCCGGGACACTCTGTCCTGCTGCCCCGGGACACTCTGTCCTCCCGCCCCGGGACACTCTGTCCTGCTGTCCCGGGGCACTCTGTCCTCCTGCCCCGGGACACTGTCCTCCTGCCCCGGGACACTCTGTCCTCCTGCCCCGGGACACTGTCCTCCTGCCCCGGGACACTCTGTCCTCCCGCCCCGGGACACTCTGTCCTCCTGCCCCGGGACACTCTGTCCTCCTGCCCCGGGACACTCTGTCCTGTGGGGCGGGATCCTGTGCTGGGACCAGAGCATCCCTGACCTTGGATCCAGAACACCCTGCCCCGGGATCCAGAACACCCTGCCCCTGGATCCCAGAGCATCCCTGCCCCTGGATCCCAGAGCATCCCTGCCCCTGGATCCCAGAGCATCCCTGCCCCTGGATCCCAGAGCATCCCTGCCCCGGGATCCAGAACACCCTGCCCCTGGATCCCAGAGCATCCCTGCCCCTGGATCCCAGAGCATCCCTGCCCCGGGATCCAGAACACCCTGCACCTGGATCCCAGAGCATCCCTGACCCTGGATCCCAGAGCATCCCTGCCCCTGGATCCCTGCCCGTCCTTGTCCCGGGATGCAGAGCACCTTTGTGGTGCCGTGCCGAGCCCGCGGGGTGCCCGCCCCGAGCAGCTCCATCCCGGCAGCAGCTTTTCCCCCGGGAGCCGCCGGCTTTTCCCGGGAGCAGCAATTCCCCGGCAGCGGCTTCCCCGCGGCAGAGGGCAGCAGCAGCCTGGGCTGGGCACGGAGGCACCGCACCGGGTCCCGGGGGGCTCTGGGACACGGGATGGGCAGCCCCGGGTGGGGGTTGGCATTCCCAAAGGGTTTTCCCGAGGGATTTGGGGCAGCGGGACAATTCAGGACCTGCAGGAGAACGGGCTGAGCTTCCCTGGGCTTGGACCCGTCACCTCCTGCCCCTGTGGGCACAGCGGGATGTGAGCCTCCTCCTTCTCCTTCTCCTTCTCCTTTCTTTCCCTTTCCCTTTCCCTTCCCTTTTTTTTTTCCACCTGCCTTTAACTACCATAATCCCAAATTCCCTCCTCCCGGCCCAGCCTTTGCTCCACCTCCCAGGAGACTCCAGAGCAGCGACTTTTTACAGCCCCCAAACTCCATAAAAACAGAGCCGGGATCGCCCCGTTCTCCTCGGGAAACAATTCCAGCTTTTACCTGCGGCTGTTAAAAGGCGATGATTGTTCCTTTGTGTAGTTCAATATCTTCTTTATTATTTTTTTAAATACATATTATTGAATCGTTACGGATGTGGGCAGCTCTGGCAGCTTCCCTGGGATGGGAGAAGGATTTTGGGAGGAGGGAATTTGGGGCTGTGAGAAGGAGCTGGAGATTTTCCCAGTTTTCCTCATCCTGGCAGGAGAAAAGGGATGGGGAGAAGGATTTTGGGGGGAAATTTGGGGCTCTGATAAGGAGCTTGAAACCCCTCAAAACTCAGCAGGAAAAAGGGGATGGGGAGAAGGATTTTGGAGGGGAATTTGGGGCTCTGATAAGGAGCTGGAGATTTTCCCAGTTTTCCTCATCCTGGCAGGAGAAAAGGGATGAGGAGAAGGATTTTGGGGCTGTGACAAGGAGCCGGAGCCTTTCCCAACTTCCCTCTTCAGAAAAAATCACCGGGACGAAGTGTCAGGAAGGGGAGGAGGGACCCCGGCGTGGCTCATCCCACTCGCGGTGCCCTGGCGCGCCTCTAATCCCAGGTAATTGGATTTACAGGGATCCAATTACAGCGCCCTAATTAACGGGCCGCGGTTACAAGCTCGTCGCTCCTCGCTGGCAGCAATTGGGATTAATTAATTTTTATATATATTATTTTCCAGGAGGCACAGGCAGCGGCTGATTGCGGGATCCGCCAGAGGAATGCGGATCATTGGAGGAGGAGGAGGAACTTCCAGGGATGAAGGGCACAGCCCTGGAATTGGAGGGTGGTGCCGGCTCCTCCCTGGAAAAAGGAGGATGTGGAATTGCTGGAGGTGCCCTGGAGCCAGGCTGGGAGAGCTGGGAATGTTCACCTGGAGAAGGGAAGGATCCCGGCGGGAACTCGGAGCCTAAAGAGGTTCCCGGAGAGCTGGAGAGGGATTTGGGACAGAGGATGGAGGGAAAAACCACAGCTTTGAACTGGAAAAGGGGAGATTTGGGGATTTGGGGGATGGAATTCCTGGCTGTGAGGGTGGGGAGGGGCTGGGCTGGAATTCCCAGAGAAACTGTGTCTGTCACATCCCTGGAAGTGCCCAAGGCCACCTCGGAGCACCCCGGGGTGATGGGAGCTGTGGAATGGGATGAGTTTTGAGATCCTTTCCCACCCAAACCACCCCAAGGCTCCGTGAGGAAGCCCTGGAATTCCCGGAGATCCCCTGGGACAATCCCACGCACGGACACACCGGATCTGGGGACTGGGAGCAGCCGCCCCGTGTGGGGCCTCTCCTTTTCCACACTTCCCAACCCCTCTCCAGCTTTTCCCCCTTTTCCTGGGAGAGTTGGTTCCTTATCCCTCCCTGCTGGACTGAGCCGAGCCATTCCCGGGATAAACCCGAAGGATCATCAGCTGGGAATTCCTTTATCCTATGACAATCCTGAGCCATTCCCGGGAAAAGCCTGAGGGATCATCAGCTGGGAATTCCTTTATCCCAGGACAATCCCTGATCAGGAATTCCTTTATCCCAGGACAATCCCTGATCAGGAATTCCTTTATCCCAGGACAATCCCTGGATGGGAATTCCTTTATCCCAGGACAATCCCTGGATGGGAATTCCTTTATCCCAGGACAATCCCTGGCCGGGAAGCTCCAGGTGTCTGCCCTGCAGCAGTGCTGGGATTCCTCCCGTTTTCCCTCCTCTGGAAAAAAAAAAAAAAAAAAACAAACCAAAAACCTCCCCCAAAAAAACCTCAAAGTTACAAATCCCCCGAGAAATCTGGGGGGAAAAAAATTCCCAAAAAAAGAGCCCCAAAATTACAAAAACCTGAGGAATCTGGGGGTGGGGGAAATCCCAGAAAAAAGTCCCAAAGTTACAAACCCCTGAGGAATCTTCACGGCTCCAGCAGTCCCTGGGATTTTCCTGCACCCCGAGGGGCGGCCGGGCCTCAGCCGGGAATTCCTGACCCTGGAAAATCAGTGGGATCATTTCTCTCCCAGCTCTGTCTGCTCCTCGTGGTGACATTCCCGGGAATCCTCCAGTCCCCAGCCCGGGACACGGATCCAGCACGAGCCCGAGGATCATCCAAACAGGGAACGTTCCTCGGGGATTTCCGACTAAACCCCATCGATCCCTCATAAAAGGAGAGAGGATTTCATCCCAAAAGGGTCCGCGGAGGGAAATCGGCTCCTCGCGTCTTCATTTGCTCCCGGATTCTCCCACTTTGCTCCTGTTCCTGCTGGATTTTTTAATTTTATTCCCCTGCCGGTGGAGAAATCCCAACCTGGGGCTCATCCCTGCCTTTGGTGTCCCACCGGAGCCGGGATTTGGGGTCTGGGCGATCTGTGGGATGTGCTGATGGATTTTGGGGTTGTCCCTTTCTGGGATCATCCCTCTGGCTCTTTGACCCTTGCGGAGTGACAAGTGGGGACATCTCCCCGTGTCCCTCCATTCCCGGATTTGGGAGTGGCAGGATGGCGAAAGGCACGGCATTGGGTGACAGGGACACCCCTGGGTGGCCCAGCCCTCGGGAAAGCTCCAAAGGGATCCCTCGGATCCGCAGCTCCATCTTTATATTCCCAACCCTCTCTGCCTTCCTCCCCTCCTTCCTCTCCCTCTCCGAGCCCCCCTCAGCTCCTCACGCGGCGCTTTGATCTCCGGAAAGCCCCTTCCCTTTTCCAAACCCTCTGGAATGCTCCGAGGAGCCTCATTAAAATAGATGAGGCTGCCTTTGATCGGCCGGGACTTTGCTCTTCGCCTTTCATCCCTGCTCCGAGCTGCAGACCTCACATTTCCCGGGAAAAACTGCTCATATTCCCGGGGAAAACTGCTCACATTCCCAGGGAAAAACTGTTCA
Organism: Sylvia borin; assembly: GCA_014839755.1. NCBI lineage: Eukaryota > Metazoa > Chordata > Aves > Passeriformes > Sylviidae > Sylvia > Sylvia borin. Next base: position 4,542,935 of record CM025981.1, on the reverse strand, counting down.
CATTTCCCGGGAAAAACTGCTCATATTCCCAGGGAAAAAACTGTTCACATTCCCAGGGAAAAAGCACTCATATTCCCAGGGAAAACTGCTCATATTCCCGGGGAAAAAACTGTTCACATTCCCAGGGAAAAACTCCTCACATTTCCCGGGAAAAACTGCTCATATTCCCAGGGAAAAAGTCCTCATATTCCTGGGAAAAACTGCTCACATTCCCAGGGAAAAACTCCTCATATTCCCGAGGAAAAAGTCCTCATATTCCCAGGGAAAAACCTCATATTCCTGGGTTAAAACTCCTCACATTTCCCGGGAAAAACTGCTCATATTCCTGGGAATATGAATTCCATATTCCTCCACCACCCTCAGTGACACTCTGTGACCCTGGGTGGCACTCTGTGACCCTGGGTGACACGGTGACACCCTCCGTGTGGTGCTGTGGTCCCCAGTGCCGTCCTGTGTCCTGCCTCCCACGTTCCCATTCCCTGAATCCCGGTGTCCTGTGCCCTCACCCCCACGTCCCCAATTCCCACCCCAGGTCACCAAGGGCCACAGAGTGTCACCGAGGGTGGTACACTATCACCAAGGATCATGCCAGTGCCACCAGGGATGTCACATCCCCTGTCCCATGGTGGAGCCTCTGTCCCAGAAGATTCTCTTCTCCCACCAGAGTCTCTCTGTCCCATCACTGTCCCTCTGTCCCCTTTGTCCCCCTCACTGTCCCTTTGTCCCCCTCACTGTCCCTCTGTCCCCCTCACTGTCCCTCTGTCCCATCACTGTCCCTCTGTCCCCTTTGTCCCCATCACAGTCCCTCTGTCCCCTCATTGTCCCTCTGTCCCCATCATTGTCCCTCTGTCCTCTCACTGTCTCTCCATCCCCTCACTGTCCCCCTGTCCCCATCTCTGTCCCCTCTCGGTCTCTCTGTCCCATCACTGTCCCCTCTGTCCCCTCATTGTCCCTCTGTCCCATCACTGTCCCCTCTATCCTATAATTGTCCCTCCATCCCCTCCCGGTCTCTCTGTCCCCACCTCTGTCCCATCACTGTCCCCTCACTGTCCCATCTCTGTCCCCTCTGCCCCCTCACGGTCCCCCTGTCCCCATCCCCGTCCCCTCACTGTCCCTCTGTCCCCTCACTGTCCCCTCACTGTCCCTCTGTCCCCTCACTGTCCCCATCCCCGTCCCCTCACTGTCCCTCTGTCCCCTCGCTGTCCCTCTGTCCCCTCACTGTCCCCATCCCCATCCCCTCACTGTCCCTCTGTCCCCATCCCCGTCCCCTCTCTCTCCCGGCTGCCAGAGCCCTCTCCGAGCCCTTAATAAGCCGTGATTCACACCCCGCGCTTAATTAGCGATTCAGTGAGCGGTTTGTAATTCAGGCACGACCCTGATTGCATCCGAACGCCGCTTTTATTTCTTCTCCGCCGCTCGCATTCTGAGCACTAATTACGCCTCTTTGGATGCTAATTGCTTCCCGGCCCTCCGCCGCTCTCCTGCCTCGGCAACATTTATTTTATTTTTTTTTTCACGCGTCCGTGTGTTTAAACTGAGCGAGGAGGAAAGAGGGAGGAGGGAACCGGGAATGGGGAATCGCCGCTCCGGGATGGGAAACGTGCCGGGAAAGGTGAGAGGGGAGCAGGGAGCGTGGGAAAGAGCCGGCACGGGTCTGCCTCTTCATCCTCCTCTTCTTCCTCCTCTTCTTCCTCCTCTTCATCCTCCTCTTCATCCTCCTCATCTTCCTCCTCTTCTTCCTCCTCTTCTTCCTCTTCATCCTCCTCTTCATTCTTCTCTTCATCCTCCTCTTCATCCTCCTCCTCTTCATCCTCCTCCTCCTCCTCCTCTTCCTCTTCCTCCACCGCCCCTCGGGATGGGGTCCGGGGCCCGGCCGGGATTCTCCGAGGCTCCTTTGGGATGTTCCCGAAGCGTGGGTGGGAAAACTCCTCAGGTCGGGATTGGGGATGGAGCCCTGGGATCGGGATGGGGCCCTGGGGTTGGGATGGGGCCCTGGGGGATCGGGATGGGGCCTTGATTAGGGATAAAACCCTGGAGGATGAGGATGGAGCCCTGGATTCGGGATGGAGCCCTGGGGGATCGGGATGGGACTATGGGTTTGGGATAAAACCCTGGAGGATCGGGATGGGGCCTTGGATTAGGGATAAAACCCTGGGGGATCGGGATGGGGCCCTGGATTGGGGATGGAGCCCTGGAGGGATTCAGGATGGGACTCTGGATTCAGGATAAAACCCTGGCGGATGAGGATGGGGCCTTGGATTAGGGATAAAACAGTGGAGGGATTGGGTTGGGGCTCTGAATTTGGGATAAAACCCTGGAGGATGAGGATGGAGCCCTGGATTCGGGATGGAGCCCTGGGGGATCGGGATGGGACTCTGGGTTTGGGATGAAACCGTGGAGAGTTCAGGATGGGGCCCTGGATTAGGGATAAAAATGTGCGGGATCGGGATGGGCCCGGGATTAGGGATGGAGCCCTAGAAGGGTCAGGAGAGGTCCCTGGATTTGGGATCAAACCCTGGAGATTCAGGATTTGGCCCTGGATTTGGGATAAACCCCTGAGGGATCAGGACGTGCTCTGGATTTGGGATCAATCCCTGGAGATTCAGGACGGGATCCAGCCTCTGGAATGAGACAAAACGTTGGGAAATTGGGATCCAGCCTCTGGAACGGGGGAGAAAAAGCTGGGAAATTGGGATGTAGATCCTGGGATGGGATCCACAGGGCACAGGGGACACATCCCTGAGCCGGGCCAGCTGGAGCTGCGGGATAATCCAGGGCCATCCCAGGGCCATTCCAGGGCCATTCCAGGGACATCCCAGGGACATTCCTTGGACATTCCAGGGCCATCCCAGGGCCATCCCAGGGCCATCCCAGGGCCATTCCAGGGACATCCCAGGGACATTCCTTGGACATTCCAGGGACACTCCAGGGACATTCCTGGGACATTCCTGGGACATTCCAGGGCCATTCCAGGGACATTCCAGGGACATCCCAGGGACATTCCTGGGACATTCCAGGGACATCCCAGGGACATTCCAGGGCCATTCCAGGGACATCCCAGGGACATTCCTGGGACACTCCAGGGCCATCCCAGGGACACTCCAGGGACATTCCAGGGCCATCCCAGGGACATTCCAGAGGGCCTGAGGCTGTGGACACCCAGGGTGGTGGCAGTGACCGCCCAGGGTCACCCATGGGTGTCCCGCTGTCCCCAGCTGTCCCCAGCATCCCAAAAAAGCGGGAAGCTGAAGGCAGAAATCCAGATTTTCCTGGTTTTTTCCAGCACTTTCTACAGCTGGAATTCTCCCCGGGCCGGAGGAGCCGATGCCCGATTCCCAACCCGCCGGAATTTGTGTTTAATTGTTTTATTTTCCTGGTGCTCATTAACATGAATCGTTAATGAATATTCACGGGCCGGGAAGGGACGGCTTGGAGTGACAGCTGTCAATCATCCAGCCAGCCCTGGGCAGCCCTGCGGGGGTTTGGGGGGTCCTGGAAGGGGAATTTGGGAATTTTGGGGTCCTGGAAGGGGAATTTGGGATCGTGGAAGGGGAATTTGGGGTTCTGGAAGGGAAGTTTGGGAATTTTGGGGTCCTGGAAGGGGAATTTGGGGTCCTGGAAGGGAAATTTGGGGTCCTGGCAGAGGGATTTGGGGTCCTGGAAGGGGATTTTGGGGTCCTGGAAGGGGAATTTGGGGTCCTGGCAGAGGGATTTGGGGTCCTGGAAGGGAAATTTGGGGTCCTGGAAGGGGAATTTGGGGTCCTGGAAGGGGAATTTTGGGGTCCTGGCACAGAGATTTGGGGTCCTGGAAGGGAAATTTGGGGTCCTGGAAGGGGAATTTGGGGTCCTGGAAGGGGAATTTTGGAGTCCTGGCACAGAGATTTGGGGTCCTGGAAGGGGAATTTGGGGTCCTGGCAGGGGAGTTTGGAGTTTGAGGGTCCTGGCAGGGGGATTTGGGGAATTTGGGGTCCTGGCAGGAGAGTTTGGGGACCTCTCACTTCTTCCCAGACTGGAATATTTTAATTTTTTTCCCCCTTTTTTTCTCTCCTATTTGACCATCTCCTCTCTGCTGCCTGCAGGGGGATGATCCACCGGAGGAAAAAAATAAATTAAATATAAAAAACAAATGTAAAATTTCAATTAAATAAATTTTAAAAAAATTAAATAAATTTTTGAAAAAATAATTATATAAAACATTTAAAAATAAATCAAAAACGAAACGAAACTAAATATAAAATTCTATTTTTTAAAAAAAGAAATTTAAAAAAATTAAAAAAATTAAAAAGAAATTAAGAAGAATTTAAAAATCAATTAAAAATAAATTTAAAAAACCCAAATCTTGAATCTCCTGATCCCAAAATCCGGAGGAATCCCCATCCCCAGGCCACGAATTCAGATTTTCCCAGAAAAAAAAAAATAAAAATTTGGGATTTCTGCCAAGAAAACCTCGGCAGGGGAAGGAAGAGATAAATTAGAATTAGTTTTAATAAAATGAGGCTCATTTTTTAAAAAATCGAGGCCGAGGTGATTTTTCCTCCGGCTTTTCCCTCCTTGAAAAAAACGAGGAGAGAAAAATTCCAGCTGGAAATGACAATTGCTCTCTGCCAGCCCCGGGCTTTAATGGAGATAAACCCATTTTAATTCCGAGCCCGACCTTTCCCTCTCCACGTTTTCCTTCTTGAAAAATTCCTTTTCTATAAATTCCTTTTTTAGAATTGATTTGATTTAATTTTTTTACATTATTTCTTTAAAGGATGATCCCAAATCCTTTTTTCCTACATGAGGGGATAAAACCCCCTCAGGGGATTCTCCACAGGGAAAAGGGATTTTGGGAGGAAAAAAATTGGGATTTGTTTTGGGAATTTTGCGTTGTTTTGGGATGGGTTTTGGAGGGAAATTTGGGATTTGTTTTGGGAAGGGGTTTGGGGGGAGAAAATTGGGATTTGAGGTTGGATTTGGGGTTGGATTTGTGGGTTTCAGCGGCTCTGTGGGGTCAGGGATTGCCACATTCCTGGGAATTGTGCAGATTTTGGGGGAAGATTTGGCATTTGGGGTTGGATTTGTGGGTTTCAGCGGCTCTGTGGGGTCAGGGATTGCCACAAAAACAACCCCAAAAAGAAAACAACCCCAAACCCCCCCCAAAAAATTTGGATTCAAGCTCCTTTCTGAGCCTTTTCCCAAAAATAAATCCCACTTTTCCTCAGGTGTCGCCCTTCTGCTGCTCCCGGTGGGTTTTGGGGGGTTGTGACCCCTCAAATCCTTTATCTACATCCCAAAATTCCCCCTCTGGAATGTCCCCAGGAGCTGGTGGCACTGATTACAGCCCGCTCCAGGCAAAAATAATATTATTTTTTTAAAGAGATGTTTTTTTTCCCCTAAAGGGACACCTGGTGACACCCTGCTGTCCCCTCTGAAGAGGTGGCATTAAAAAAATCAGATTTTTTCCCTAAAGGGACCCCGTCTCTGCTGCCCACGAGATTTTTAGGATGAGTTTCACCCATCCTTTAATTAAACCTGGTGGGAATATTTGGGGAATGGAACCATCAATCCCAAAAAACCCCCCAAAAAACCCCAAAAATCGCCTCTGCCCCCCCTCTGTGGGTGCCCCTCGTGATCCCCCCGCACCCCCCGAGCTGGCACTGCTGGAAAAGGTTCTTTTAATCAGGAATAATTTGATTAATCATTAACAGCGGGCCTTGATTAGGAGGAAGAGAAGTTTCATCCCAGGGGGAGATGAAAGGAGGAGGTAGGTGAGGAATTGGGGTTTTATTAGGGGGGATTTTGGGGGGTTTGGGGGGATTTTTTTGGGTTTTGTGAAGTTTTGTGGGGTTTGGGGGGATTTTGTGGGGTTTTGTGAAGTTTTGTGGGGTTTTGAGGGGATTTGGGGGGTTGGGGCTGTTTTCAGAGGGGTTTGAGGGGGATTTTGGGGTTTTGGGGGATGATTTTTGTGGGGTTTCAGGGGGTTTTGGGGACAAAGGGGGTCTCCACGCGGCAGCTGCCTGCACTGAGGACAGGACAAGGGGATTTTTGGGGGGTCCCTGAGTGGCTGAGGTGCTTTTCCCTCATCCCTCTGTCCCCTGACAGGTGACAGTGTTCCCTTTCCATCAGGAAATTCGGGATAACGGCACCCGGAGGGGGCTTTTGGGGATTCCTGCGCGGCCCCGAGAGGCGCAGCCAGAGGAAATTTCCCTTTTCCTTCCTTCCCCAGCCCCATTTTTCTGCATTAAAACCCTTTGGAGCCTCTGGTGCATCAAAGGGATCTCTGCCCCAGGTGAGGGATCAAACACACCCCGAAATCCTGAATATTCTGATTTACAGTGACCAAAAAACACCAGACACAAAATCCTATAGAATCTACACCCAGCCTATAACAACTCCTACATCACCATATTGTGTTATATTTTAAACTCTATAAACTGCTCTTTAGACTTTTCTGTTTTGCTGCATTGACCTTTGGGTCCCTCAGCCAGCAGAAAGGGATTTTTTTGTTCAATCCAAAGGGATTCTCCTTCAGCTGGATTGTTGTTTTCAGGTTCTGTAGGAACTAAGACTCGGTATCCTACAACTCAAAGTCAGTTTTCATTTCTATTCCCGTTATAGGTTTTATATTTTCAGAATCTTTTGCTGAGCAATTATATTGATAAGGTTTTCCTCGTTCATCTTCCCCAGCACCAGAGGGTCCGACTGCAGCTTCCAGCCCCAAATCCCACCAGGATCAGCCAGGGATGTCCATCAGCCCCACGAGTTCTCCCTGGTTTCTCCCTGGTGGGATTTGGGGTTGGAGGTTCCCCATGGGCTCACTCAGATCCTCTGGGAGCAGCTTCCAGCCCTAAATCCCACCGGGATCAGCCCCACAACTTCCCCAATCCCACTCTGGCCTCTGATCCCATCAGGATTTGGGGTTAGAAGCTGCTCCTGGAGCTGTCAGACCCCCAGGAATCGGGGAAATTCATCCCAATTTCCCTTGAATTCCCCGGGAATGAATTCTGATAATTCCTTGGAGTCAGCCCCGAGCCTTCCTCCTCATCCTCCTCTTCCTCCTCTTCCTCCTCCTCCTCTTCCTGACCTTCATCCCGCTCCTTTTCCCTCACAAGGAAGATGCGGCCGTAAATCTCGAACCTCCTGGAGGAAAACAACATCTGCTCCTGCTGCCCGGATGGTGCAGGAGTGGGAAAAGGCACCTGAATGTCTCCTCCGGGGCTTGATTTTGAATTTATCCCCAGGGAAAAATCCATCCCCGGCTCGTCCCCTGGGCGAGGTTTGCCCTCTGCGGGTGGAGATGGAGGAAGGACAATTTTCACCGAAGGGAAAAAATAATAATAAAAAAAAAATCCTCATTTTTGCCAGTATTATTCCAGAAAATGCAGAGGAAAAAAAAAAAATCTCCACTTTCATCCAGTTTTATTTCCCTGAAAAGCAAAGGGAAAAAAAACCCCCTCCATGTACCCCCATTTTATTCCCCTGAAGAGTAGAGGGGAAAAAAAAATCCCCTTTTCTCCAGTTTTATTCCCTTGAAAATTGTAGAGAAAATCCTCATTTTCCCTAGTTTTATTCCCTGAAAATCGGAGGGAAAATCCCCAGTTTTTTCAGTTTTATTCCTTGAAAAGCAGAGGAAATTTCCCCATTTTCCCAGTTTTATTCCCTGAAAATTGGAGGGAAAATCCCCAATTTTTTCCCCACTTTTATTCCCCTGAAAAGCAGAAGAAAAATCCTCATTCCCCCTACTTTTACTCCCCCCAAAAACGCACCATTTAAACCCTAAACGCCCAGAGCTCCTTTTGCTGACGGGGCAAAGTGAATTTCCGCGGGTTCAAATAAAACCTGATTAAAAAAAAACCAAACCAAACCAAACCAAAAAAACCCACAAAAACAACAACAACAACAACAACAACAACAACAACAAACAAAAAAAAAAAAAAACCAAACACCAAAAAAAAAAAACCCACAAAAACAAAAAACAGCAAAAAAAAAAAAAAAAAAAAAAACAAACCAAAAAAAGCCAACACCACAAAAAAACCCACAAAAAAATAAATAAAACCTGATAAAAAAATAAACTTGATAAAAAATGATAAAAAGTGATAAAACCAAGGCCGGGGAGATTCCCTGATCCCTGAGGAAAAGGGAGAAGTTTCCCGCTGGGATCTCCCAGCGGAGCTCTCACATTCCCGGCGGGGAAAACGCTGATGAGCGTGAAATTAATTACCCTTAATTGGATCAAAACGTGGCAGAGCTTTTGTTTTGTTGTTTATTTTTTTCCCCTCGCCGCCAGCTGCCAGGTGTGGGGACAGAGGTGACACCGGTGTCACCAGGGCCTGAAATGTCACCTGGGTTAGGAGGTGGAGGTTGAATTAAACCCCATTTTCCTCCTTTCCATCACTTCTTTTTCCTCGTCCTTTCCTTCCCATCCAACCCTGAACCTAAATAAAATACAGCTGAAATTAATTTTTCCTTAAATAAAATCTAAGTAAAATAAATTCTACTTAGGTAAAAATTTAAGCGGGATTAAATTTTACTCGAATGAAATTCGAGCGAAAGAAATTTTACCCGGATAAAATTTAACGTAAGGAAGAAGGGAATTTAAAATAAGGAAAATAAAATAAGTAAAATAAAAAAAAAAAAAAAAAAAAGGCCCCAAAGTTCCCCTGGAATAGGAACACTAATGAGATGAAGTTAATTGAACGATTTTATGATGTCGTCGTCCTCGTTTGCCTTTTTAATTAGGTTCTTCTCCCATGAGCACACGGATCTGTGGGATTCCAGCAGAGGTTTTGCTCCAGGGGGTGCTGCAGCAGCTCTGAGGGAGGGAAGAGGCGCTCTGGAGAGAGAAATCCGGGTGGTTCTGGTTGGGGAGGCTGAGGTGGGACAGAGGCTGGGCAGGGCTGAGGATAAAGGAGAGGTTTATTAAAAGGTTTTTAAGGTACATCTTGGGTAGGGCAAGAGCCTGGGCAGGGCTACACCCAAGGTGGGCACAAAATGGGCACAAAATGGGCACAAAATTGACCCAAAATGGTCACAAAATGGGCACAGAATGGGCACAAAAGGGGCCCAAAATGGGCACAAAAATGGGCCAAAAATTGACCCAAAAGGGGGCCAAAAGGGGCCCAAAATGGTCAGAAAAATGGAGCCAAAAGGGACATAAAGTGGTCACAAAATGGGCACAAAATGGAGCCAAAAGGGGCCCAAAATGGTCACAAAATGGACACAAAAGGACACAAAATGGCACAAAATGGCACAAAATTGCACAAAATGGCACAAAAGGGGCCCAAAATGGGCACAAAAATGGACCCAAAAGGGACACAAAATGGACACAAAATGGTCATAAAATAGGCACAAAATGGTCACAAAATGGACCCAAAATTGATCCAAATTGGAACCAAAAGGGGCCCAAAACGGTCACAAAGTGGGCACAAAAATGGGCCAAAAATGGAGCCAAAATGGAGCCAAAAGGGACCCAAAACGGTCACAAAATGGACCCAAAATGGTCACAAAATGGACAAACGGTCACGAGGTCTCACACATTTTTATAAGTTTTGGTCCATTTTCCCATTGGGGTTGAATTGTCCCATCCCAGCTCCAGCTGATGCAGTCCCATCCTTCTTGTTCCTCCCTCCAGCCCACCCTTGTTTGTGCCTTTGGCCCTGAGAACTTGTCCCAGGTGTCCTTGGTGTGCAGCAGGACAAGGATTTGTTTTGTGTCCCTGCTGTGTGCAGAGCTGAGTGACACTGCCTGTGAGCTCAGAGCTGCTCCCCTGGGCACCACACAACATGAAACACAGGAAAATTCAAACTCGGGGCATCAGGGAGGTGGCAGCAGGAGGTGACACCGAGCCCTTTGTCCCTCCCTCACCTCCGCTGTGTCCCCATCGGGAATTAATTGCTCTTGGGAACGGAACCGACCCCATAAAATCGGGATTAAAAGGGAAATTAAGAGGATAAAAATGGAAATAAAGGGGATACAACTGGAAATAAAGAGGATAAAAGGTGATTCGGGGCTTTGGGAGGCGCTGGGGACTCGTGGCAGGTTGGGGACAGCCCAGGGCAGGGCCACAGGTGACAAAGGGACTGTCACCAACCTCTGCCTGCCAATGGAAGGATCGGGAGTGTAATAAATGCTAATAAATAGAAATAGATTATATTTCTATTCAATTCTATAATAAATTATAGAATAAATATAGTATTTATTTATTATATAATAGATAACAAATAACTATATATAATAAATATAATAATATATTAATGATTATATAATATTTATAATAAATATTGTATGAATCCATGTCAATATTTGTGAAAAGCCAAGTATATAATATATAATAATATATAAAATTTATAACAGGGAGAATCCTTTCCCTGATCCCTGCTGGGACCCACTGGGCCACCAGCAGGTGACAACCCCAAACACCACTTTGAGCAGATCTTGTCTTGATCTTGATATTCCCAGAAAATCCTGGAATTCTCCTCTTTTTTCCCCAATTTGGGATGGGGAAAAATCCCTGAAAACCGAGAGAGAAAAGCTCCTCTTCTCAAAGCTGCGGATCCCTCATGGGAGAACCAACATCCAGGGGATGTGGCACGTGCTTGGCACTTCCCAAACTCCTGAAAAACTTCAGGATCGAGGCTTTTTTGAGGCTTTTCCGAGGCTTTTTCGAGGCTTTTTCCCCCTGCGATTTCCCCGCGGGCTCGGGGCAGGTATTTTAGCAGGGGAAGAGCACTCAGCGAGTGCATTAACTGGAATCCTCGCACGCAGCCCGGGCTGTAATTAATCATTTATACAGCTCTGGGACCCCCGGCAGCCCCGGCGAGGAGTAATTAAACCTCTCCAGCTCTTCTTCCTCAGCAGCAGCTCCCAGGAAGTTTTGGGTTTTTTGGGGTTGTTTTTTTATTTTTTGTTTTTGACAAGGTGATCAATGAAGGCTGCGGGTGGGGGAAGAATTGGAGCAGAAGAAAAAGGGGCCTGGAGGAGGCAGCTCGGCCTAATGGAGCAGCCGGGCGAGGGAGAGAGAGGGGAAAAAAATAAAAAAGGAATTAAAAAATAATAATAAAAAAAAGGAATAAAAGCCAGAAGGCGGCCGCTGACCCCTCGCCTGAGTGCACGTGGGAAACTGGGACCAGCTCCAGCTCCAGGGCTGAGCTGCTCCCTCCTGGATGCAGTTTGGAGGTGGGAAAAGGCCATGAAATGACCCCCCAAAAAGGCAGAATTTCGGGTTAAATTTGCTCCCCCAGCTGCCTGAGGACTCTCTGGAGGGAGTTTTGGGGTGTGAGGGAGAGGAGCCGCGCCAGAGATCAAATAAATAAATCTACTCTGGGAAATGTTTGAGCTCCTCCAGCTCCGACCCAAAAACATCGTTAGCTGAAATCCCGAGGAGAAGGAGAGAGGGGAAAAAAATAAATAAAAAAAAGAAATAAAAATAAAAAAAATCCTCGGCCCTTAAAAATGCAAATAACATGGGCTGCTGAATGTCCTTGTTTGCCGGTAATTGCAAAATTTCTCCGGCTCAATCAGCCAAAGATAAACTGTGTTATTTAGGAGCAATTTGAAGGCAGACGGATGGAAAACAAAGGGCCGGATTGGGCTCAGGAACGGCGCCAGCATCCCGCCGGGATTCCCAACCCCTTGGAGCAGCAGCGCCTGGAATTCCATCCAAAAGCCGTGCCCAGGGGATGCCCCGGCCTGCAGGGAGGATTATCCCGCTGGATATTCCCGCCTGGAAAGGAACCACGAGGATTACGGAGTTCAGCTCCTCGTCCTTGCACAGCTGACCCCCAAAAATCCCACCCTGAGCATCCCCCCGGGGCAATTCCAGAGGGAATTCTGTACAGAATTCCCGAATTTCTGCCTTCAGCAGCCTCCTGGTGGAGGCACAGCCTGGATGTTCCCTCTTCCAGGGATGTTTCTCCTTTCCAGGCTGTTTTCCCTTCCCTGGATATTCTCTTTCCCCTGGATGTCCTCTCTTCCCTGGATTCTCCCCTTTTCCTGGGTTCTCACCTTTTCCAGGCTGTTTTCCCTTCTCTGGATTCTCTCCCTTCCTTGGATGTTCTTCCTCCCATGGAAGGGAGGAATTTTTCTCGCCCTTTTGCTGAATTCTCTGTTCTTTAGACGTTCCTTCAGTGGGTGGTCTCTCTTCCCTGGATCCTCATCCTTCCCCGGATCCTCATCCTTCTCTGGATCCTCTCCTTTCCCTGGATGCTCAACTTTCCCTGGATCCTCACCCTTCCATGATTTCCTTCTCGTCTTTCCATCAATACTCTACCTTTCCCTGGCTGTTCACCTTCCCTGGGTCCTCACTCTTCCCTGGCTCCTCATCCTTCTCTGGATCTTCTCCCTTCCCTGGATCCTCATCCTCTCCAGGATTCTCACCCTTCCATGATTTCCTCCTCATCTTTCTATCTGTGCTCTCCCTTTCCCTGGCTGTTCATCTTCTCTGGATCCTCTCCTTTCCATGAATCCTCATTCTCCTCTGGATTCTCACCTTTCCATGATTTCCTTCTCATCTTTCCATCAGTGTTTTCCCTTTCCTTGCCTGTTCATCTTCCCTGTTCATCTTCCTCTTCTTTCTCTGGCTCCTCATCCTCCCCTGGATCTTCTCCCTTCCCTGGATCCTCATTCTCCACTTGATCTTCTCCTTCCTCTGGATCTTCACCCTCCCCTGGGTGCTCAGTTTTCCCTGGATCCTCACCCTTCCCTGGATCCTCACCCTCCCCTGGATCCTCACCCTCCCCTTCTTGCCCTCCCTTCCCCACCCAACCCACAACCTACAAAAAACCCTACAAACCCCTTTCCCACCCCAACATTCCCAGCCTTTCCCGAGGCTCTCCCGGGGCCAGGGAGGAGCCCACAGCCACTCCCAACACTCCTTTAATTATTCCCCCGACCATCCCAACGGTAATTATTCCCAACGGTAATTATTCCCCCGACCATCCCAGTGGTAATTATTCCCAGTGGTAATTATTCCCCCGACCATCCCAGACCTACAAGGATGTAAACACGATTCCCTTTTAGCCACATGCTTCCCGGCCATCCATCACCTCGTCCAGACTTCATTATGCCTCCGCCGCCGACGTTATAAATTACATTTTAATGATGAATTACGCCGCTCCCGACGCCGACCGCGGGGCCTCCCGCAGCCGGCAAAAACAATAATAGATTTGTAGGAAGCGAAAAATGGGAAAATGCATTTTGATGAGGTTTGGGGGTGGGAAAGGAGGGGAAAAAAGGCAGTTGTGTGGTGAAATATTTGGATTTATGGGTCGTTTCCTGTTGTTTTGGGGTTTTTTTTAAAGGCCTCTGTGGTTTTGTTTTTTTTTTGTCACGCTCAAATTGTCAAGTCATTCCAAGGGAAAAGGGTGGGAATTGCTCCCGGGGGTCTTTTGGGGACATAAAGGACATTTGATGGGCTGAGGAAATTCCAGGGGAACGTTCGGGCATTCCAGGGCGATGGTGAAGGCCGGGAATTCCCTGGGGCTGGGAAAAGTTCCGGAATTCAGGGAACGACGGGGGATAAAAGAATCGGGTTAAAAAGGGAGGATGGGATGGGATTGGGATTGGGATTGGGATTGGGATTGGATTGGGATGGGATGGGATGGGGGAATCATGTGGGAATGGGATGGAGGGAACAAAAAACAGGGATAAAAAGGGAGAATAGGATGGGATGGGGGAATATAACGGGATGTGGTGGAGATGGGATGGGGGGAAATGTGGGAATGGGACGGGGGATAGAAAAGGGGATTTAAAGAGGGGAGGGGATGGGATGGGATGGGATGGGGTGGGATGGGATGGGATGGGATGGGATGAGGCAGGGATGGGATGAGGGACGAGGTGTGGGATGTTTTGGGATGTGATCCGGGAATACGAGGGGATGTCATGGCGGGATGTGGGATGTGGGATGGGATCTATGGGGGAATCAAGATCCAAAGAGGGGTTTTATGAGGGGATGAGATGGGGAGAACGAGGAGGATGGGGATGGAACAGGGACACATCCCTGCCCGGGGAGGGGACACTGCTGTCACCTGGGTGCCCTGGCAGTGCCACCAGGGAGGGGACACTGCTGTCACCTGGGTGCCCTGGCAGTGTCACCAGGACCAGAGAGGGGACACTGCTGTCACCTGGGTGCCCTGGCAGTGCCACCAGGGCCGGAGAGGGGACACTGCCGTCACCTGGGTGCCCTGGCAGTGCCACCAGGGAGGGGACACTGCTGTCACCTGGGTGCCCTGGCAGTGTCACCAGGGAGGGGACACTGCTGTCACCTGGGTGCCCTGGCAGTGCCACCAGGACCAGAGAGGGGACACTGCTGTCACCTGGGTGCCCTGGCATTGCAACCAGGGAGGGGACACTGCTGTCACGTGGGTGCCCTGGCAGTGCCACCAGGGCTGGAGAGGGGACACTGCTGTCACCTGTGTGCCCTGGCAGTGCCACCAGGACCAGAGAGGGGACACTGCTGTCACCTGGGTGCCCTGGCAGTGCCACCAGAGAGGGGACACTGCTGTCACCTGGGTGCCCTGGCAGTGCCACCAGGACCAGGGAGGGGACACTGCTGTCACCTGGGTGCCCTGGCAGTGCCACCAGGGCTGGAGAGGGGACACTGCTGTCACCTGGGTGCCCTGGCAGTGCCACCAGGGCTGGAGAGGGGACACTGCTGTCACCTGGGTGCCCTGGCAGTGCCACCAGGGCCGCGGCTGCCGCAGGGAGCGGGGAGGGCTCGGGGCCTCTCCATGGCCGGGCTGCCGAGGCGGCGCTTTTGTCTGCACATCCATTACCCGAGCAGCTTTTGACTGGAGCGGGGATCGCCGCTCTGGCCTTCAGCAAATGGCTTTTTCAAGGTGAACGGCGGCTTTCTGCCAGAGCCTTTTTTTCTTTTTTTTTTTTTTTTTTTTTAGCTTTTCAAAGAGCGGCTTTTCATGCGGCTGCGGTCCCTCAGAGGGATCAGCGCCCCGCGGTGCAAAAACCCGGCGAAAGGAGGGGGAAAAATGGGAAAAAACACAGGGAGGAGAATGAGAGGAGAGGGGCAGGAGCAGGGGAGGTGCTGAGGGGGTGCCGCGGGGGTGTCCGGCCCTCTGGAGCTGAGAAGGGAGCTCCTGCAGGACCCTGGCTCCGGGATAGAGGGGTTTTTGGAGAGTTGGGAGGGAGTGGGATCGCTCCTGGGGGACACGAGTGACCAGGGCTGTCCCCAGGCCTTAGGGGACAGCCAAGGGACAGTGGGGCTAAGGACAGCAGGAGCTGGTGGTGGCCCAGAGGCTGAGCTCGGGGTGAGGCAGAGGTGAGAACGAGCAGATCCAAAGGGCAGGAGGGAGGAAAAGCTGGAAAGGAGGAAAGGGATGGAAGGAGGAAAGGGGTGGAAGGAGGAAAGGGGTGGAAGGAGGAAAGGGATGGAAGGAGGAAAGGGATGGAAGGCAGGAAGAACTGACAGGGAGAAAGGGCTGGAAGGGAGGAAGAGCTGGAAGGAGGAAGGGCTGGAAAGAAGAAAAAGCTGGAAAGGAGGAAAGGCTGCCAGGGAGGAAGGGCTGAGGGAGGAAGAGCTGCCAGGGAGGAAGAGCTGACGTCGGCGGTGACAGTGACACCGGCTCCTCGGTCCCCTCCGAGGGGCAGGAGCCTCAGCCCGTCCCGGCTGCCGGGAGCTGATCCGGCGGCCCCCGGGCAGGACAGGGCAGGAGGCGCCGGGCCGGGAGCACCCGGGCGCTTTCTGCATGAGCGGCCCCCGGGCTCACGCACAAGTGCCCAATTATCCCCCGCATGGGCACCCAAGCGATCCCAGCGCCCCGGCAGCCCCTCGCTGGGCCCCGTGTGGGTGTTGGCACCCGGCTGGGGGCTCCGATCCTACCCTGGGAGCTTCCCTTAGAGGTTTCACCTCCGAATTCCAGGCGAAATTCCAGAATTCCTGGCTGCTCAGTGATCCTGGGGAGGGAACACGGCGGTGCTGCGGAAGGGAGGGGCTGGTGGGGAACCGGGATTTCTGCAGGAGGGGCAAAACTGGGATGGGGGAGTCCAATCGCTGAGTGGAGCATCAGGGGGCTGCCTGGGGATGGGGTCTGCGGGGGCCTGGGGTGGCCCAAAGCCCAGCCAGGCTCTGCTCTCTGTGGGATTTAGAGAGTTTGAGCTGAAATCCGGGCTGGGAGCAGTGATGGAAGCAGGGATCCATCGCTGGGATCCATCACAGGGCACGGGGATTTTACCGGAACCATCACACCTGGAGGGGCAGAGCTCTGAGCAAAGCCAGCAAGGAGCAGAAGGACCAGGCCGGGCACCAGGGGCAGCAAATGATATCCTGCAGGAGGGAAAAAAATCCCCAAATCCAGCCAGGAATCCTCTGCAGCACCCAGCCACACTCCATCCTTCACCAGGGACAGACAGGAGGCACCTGGGGACACACCGACCCTTCTCCCCTTTCTCCCAGCCCTGGCACTCCGCATTCCCTGGAATTTTTGGGCAGCAGGAGGTGAGAGCTGCCTCCCCTCCTCCTCCTCCTGCTGTGCCGGGGCACGAGAAGCTGTTCCCGGCTATTTTTGGGACAGCTCCTTGTGTCGAGAAGGAAAAAAAAAAAAAAAAACCTCCAAAAAAAACCCCCACAAGCAGTGGGTCCATCTGGATGTCTGGCTGTGTCCCCTGGGTGCCACCAGCCCCTTGGCGCTGCTTGTCACAAGCAGGAGCGGGAGAGGTGACACGAGGATGGGGGACGGCAGTGCCGGGCTCAGCATTCCAGCATCATTCCAGGATTTATCCGGGATCATCCCAACCTCCAGGGCAGGAGCACCGGGCCCTTCCCGAGCCGGGTGGAGCGGCAGCACCTGGCTGCTATATTTAGGAGGAATGTAGGGCAGGCTGGAGCATCCCAGGCCATCCCTGGCCGCCTCTCCCCGCACGGAGCGCGGCATGTGAGGGCCGGGCTGGGCGCAGGGGGGCCCGAGGGGGCTGCTCTGTCTGTCCGTGTGCTCCAGCACGATCCAGAGCTGGCTCAGGAGGTTTTATTCCCAAAGATTTTCCCCCCTTTGGATGAGGGGTAAGGAGGTTTTGATGAGCCCCCAGCTCTGAGCGGGGCGCGGTGCCCCTCACCCCGCTGTTCCTCATCCCTGCTCCTGCTCCTGGGTTTGTTTTATCCTGGCTGGAAGCGTCTCTCCAGCTCGGTCACGCTGATCTCCTCTCCACAGAGGCCTTTGTTGTGCTGCTCGGGAGAGGTTTAATTCCCATTGTTGGCATTAGCAGAGGAGTACAAAGAAAGGTGAAGGGAGAGGAATCGTTCGTGTCCCCCAGTTCCCTGGATCTCTGCGGTGTGGAGAATGGAGCTGGCGGCAGCAGGGAGGTGCCAGCCCGGGCTCGGGGAGGATTTGGAACCCGGGATGGAGAGAGGGATCCCGGCTCAGCCAGGGGGACCAGGAGGTGTCACCCTGCCGGCTTCAGCCCTGAGTGACACACTGGGCAGGGCATGGGGCAGCCCCTGGCCGAGTTCCAGCAGCTCCCGGATCTCTGGGAAGCTGCTCCGGCCTTGTCTGCATCCCTGTGCTCATCCCCATCCCTGTGCTCATCCTTATCACCTGTGTTCATCCCATTCCCTGTGTTCATCCCCATCCCCGTGTTCATCCCCATCCCTGTGTTCATCTCCATTCCCTGTGCTCATCCCCTCTCCTCATTGTTATCCCTGTGCCCATTCCATGAGCTCTTTCCCATTCCCTGTTCCCATTCCCTGTCCTCACCCCATCCCTTTTCTCACCCCCCAAAACCTCCCTCTCCATTCCCGTGGTTTTCCATGGAGGGTTTTTTGGGGTGGAATGAAACTTATCACCCTCAGCTTCCCTCAGCGCTTGCCTTCGGCTGCCAGGAGGTGCCAGGATGTCCCCTGCTGTCCCCTGTCCCTGCTGTCCCCTGCTGTCCCCTGCTGTCCCCTGCTGTCCCCTGTCCCTGTTGTCCCTGCCCGTTCCCGATGCTCCTCTCCCTCATCCCAGCGGACCTCCCTGCCCTGTCCTCATCCCCGGCTGTGTCACCTCGCTGTCACCTCCACGGTGGCCGCGATCCGGTGTCACCGGGGGATTTACTCCACTACGGGGCCCCTGTGGTCACTCTGGGGCAATTCCAGAGGTTTGGAATATTCCAGATGGCGTGGGACATCCCCGAGGCCACCACACCCTGCGGATTCCAGGGCTCTTCCCATGGAAGGAGAGGAAACGAGCCGAGCTGGGATTTTTTTTTTTGGTTTTTGTTTTTTTGGGGGGATTTCTGGCTGCTGCAAAGAACTCCTTGAAATTCCAGCGAGGGATTTTCCCCCCTCCTGCCCGCCCTCCACCTCGGCGGGGCCCGGCCGGGGCGGAGTGGCCGCCGCAGATGGAGCCGATTGGGGCATTAAATTTAAAGAGCTGATTAAGTGCCATGAAAACCGTGTCAGCTCCTTGTCAGCGAGGAGAATGCGCCAGGGCTGCGGATTAGAGGCTGAGTGACGGCCGGGGATTGCAGGCAGACAGCCGATCCATCAGCCGAGGGGGGGGGATCACAGGGAAGCATTCCCAATCCTGGCATTCCTGGCTGCTCCCTGCGCTCTGGCCCTTTGTCGCAGGCGCGGTGGCACCGGGCTGATGGGAACAGGGATGAGCCAGAGGTTCTCCAAAGGGTCATCGCTGCTCCTTGCTGAGCCCAAAAACGCCCCCAAAAATCCCTTTATGAGATTCACCCGCCCACGTTCCCCCAGTCCCTGACTCAGAGAGATGAGGGGACAGATGTGACAATGGGGACACAAGGTGACGGGGGGAGCCCAGGTGAGGCGGATCCGCAGCATTCCCATCTCCCCACATTCCCGTTTTTCCACATTCCCATCTCCCCACATTCCCATCTCCCCACATTCCCATCTCTCCACATTCCCATTTTCCCATATTCCCATCCCCCCACATTCCCAATTCCCCACATTTCCCACCTCCCCACATTCCCATCTCTCCACCCGGGTGCTCCTTCCCCCGCCGCCTTCAGCCCCAAATTTGTCCCCCGTCCCCTGGGAAGGCTCCAAGGCCGCCCAGCTCGGGGTGACAAACACTCCCCGAGCCCAAAGCGGACGAGCCGGGATTTGGGATTTGGTTGCAAACACGACGGGATCGGCCCACGCCGAGCTCTTCCCTCCAATCCAGGGGCTCATCCAGAGCCTGCGGCTGCTCCCGCTGCCGGCTGCAGCTCCTGGCATCGCTCCTGGATCGTCACCACTTCACACCCTCCCTTGCCCGCCCCTGGAATTCTCAGCCGGGAAAACAGGGATGGGTGTGGGGGATCAGCTCCGCCCTCCATCCCCTCTATCCCATCCCAGGCGCTGGATCCAGCGGGGAAATGCGGATTTTCCCAGCGCCTGCGGCTCTTTTCCTGCCTCATTCCCCGGGCGGAACATGAGGAGAAGCTCAGGTTGGGATGATGGTTCATGGATCTGCTCCTCGTGGCCGGAGAGAGCCGGGCTGGGGCATAAATCCAGGTATAAACCCGGGTATAAATCCAGGTATAAACCCGGGTATAAACTCAGGTATAAATCCAGATATAAATCCCCTGAGGCTGACCGGGGCTACAAATCCAGGTATAAATAAATGTCAAAAAATAAAACCCCCCAACCCTCTTCTCCGCTCTTCTCCAGCCCTTTCCCCTCTCTTTCCCTCGGTTAATTAATTTAATGGCTTTATGATTGCGGAGGGATTAGCTGGGAGCTATAGGATCTATATATAGAGGTACAGAGGGGACTATAGATAGCGCAGCAAAGTGCCATCAGCCCCCACTCCCCCGGAATTGGGAAGTTTTTGGGAGGCGAGGGGAGGCCGTGGATGGAGCTCCTGGATGAGGCCGGCCGGGATTTAGGAGGGCAGGCGGGAAGGTGAGTGAGGGGATCCCGGGATGGAGCTGAGGGAAGGGACAGCAGCGCGTCCTGCCCTGGGGGAGCGGGGACAGGGGAGGTCACAGCACCTTGTGACGCTGCTTTGGGCTCATCACGGAGCCTGCAGGGTCCTGGGAGAAGCTGGAAAAGCTCTGGCTCCACCCCGCCGGGGCTGTGGCACCGCTGTCGCCATCCCCACGTGTCACCGTTGTCACACTTGTTCCCTCATCTCTGACCGCCAGGCACCTGGGGGACACACGGGCTGGCGCACCCCATAAAGGGATTTTTGGGGGAGTTTTTTGGGGATCAGCGAGGAGCAGGGATGATCCATGGGGATCTGAGTCCCTTTGGCTCTTCCCTCTTTCCATCCACGCTCCCAGCCCGGGCCGGTGCCACCACACCTGGCAGGGCTGTGACAAACCTGTCACCCTCACAGCCAGCGCTGATCGCTCCGTGCCGGGGCTGTCACCGCTCCCTTTGTGCAGGGAACAAAGCCAGGCTGCCTGGGGACCACCAGCGGGTGGCAGGGACAGCTGTCACCGAGGGGACACCCACGAGTGGCAGCTGGCCCCTTCCCACGGTGACAGGGATGGGGACAGGGCGGGGCTGAGCCCTTCCAGCTGGTGACAGCACCCTGGGGTGGGGCTGCAGTCTCGGATGATGCTCCTCTGCTGGTGTTTAATCCCTTTGGAGCACCGTGGCTCATCCCAGGGATGTCCTCAAGGGACACATTTGGCCTGGTGGCACCCACAAGCTGGTGGTTCTTTCCTGCCTTCCTCCCAAGAATTTGCACCCCTGGAGTTCAGGGAACACTGTGGAATTTGGGGATGATGCTTCTGCTCTGGTGTTGAGTCCCTTCGGACCGTCACAGCTCACCC
Organism: Sylvia borin; assembly: GCA_014839755.1. NCBI lineage: Eukaryota > Metazoa > Chordata > Aves > Passeriformes > Sylviidae > Sylvia > Sylvia borin. Next base: position 4,522,238 of record CM025981.1, on the reverse strand, counting down.
CAGGGATGAGGGGACACAGGGACACTTGTCCTGGTGTCACCTACAAGCTGGTGGTTCTTTCCTGCCTTCCTCCCAAGAATTTGCAGCCCTGGGCTTCAGGGGAACACGGTGGAATGTGGGGATGATGCTCCTCCTATTGTGTTGAGTCCCCTTGGAGCACCATGGCTCACCCCAGGGACGAGGGGACACAGCGACACCTTGTCCTGGTGTCACCCACCCACCAGCCGCTGGCTCTTTCCCTGCTGCTTCCCAAACATCCCCACCCGCGGGGGCGGCGCTGGGACGGGCCGGAGGTGCCGGGTCCCCCCCGGGCTGTGCCCGCGGCTCCGTGGGCAGCTCGGGAGCTCTGCCCGTGCCCGTCCCCGCGCCTCGGCTGGATCACCCCCGGGAACCCCCCCGGAGGCGGAGAGCCGCGGCTTGACTTTGACGAACAGAAGCTGCGTCGTGGCGGATGCGAATTATTCAGCGGCTCCCGGGGAAAACGCGCGGTGACAGCGCGTGCCGGGGGAGGGGACAGGGGCTGTGACACCCTGTCACATCCTCCGCCAGCAGCAGCTGCGCTGTCCCCGCCGCCCCCGGCGAGCTCCCGGCACAAAGAGAAGGTGGAGGGGACAGGCCTGGGGGTGTCCCCAAAGGCCGGGCTGGGAGGTGACAAAAGGGGGGTTGGCCAAAGGATGGAGCCGCCGAGGTGAGGGCAGATCTGCGGACAATGAGTGCGCTGAGGAGCTCGTGAGCATCTCCAGGCAGGATGGAGGGACACCCAGAGCGTCCCAGCTCATCCCAGTTCATCCCAGCTCATCCCAGTTCATCCCAGGATTGTATTTTGCCCCATGGGGCTGGGCTGAGTGCGGGATTGAGCTCAGGGCTGTTCGGGAGTTGGCCGGGGGCTGATAACCGAGATAAGGATCTGGAAGGCTTCTCCCGGGATCGCTTTCCCCAGCTGATTCCCGGGACCAGATCCCCGATCTAATTCCCAGGACCCTTTCCCCATCTGATTCCCGGGATCACTTTCCCCATCTGATTCCCGGGATCACTTTCCTGATCTAATTCCCAGGACCCTTTCCCCATCTGATTCCCGGGATCACTTTCCCGAGCTGATTCCTGGGATCACTTTCCCGAGCTGATTCCCGGGATCACTTTCCCGATGTGATTCACCAGGTGCCGAGCTGGTGGATCTGGCAGGAGAATCAGCTCCCAGCTGAGGTTCAATTCAAGCTCAGAACATAAATCACTCCTGGCCGTGAGTCTGCAGCAGGACCCTCCCCAGGGATGTCCCCAAGTGGGTGACATCAGGATCAGACACCTCAGCTGTTCCCGGGGCTGTTGTGGACCCCAAAACCCGCTGTTTCCATGAAGAAATTCAGGTTTTGAGGCCGTCCCCTGCCCCATCCCCAGGCTGACACGTTTTGCCTGGCTCCCAGGCCCCACAAAATCCGAAGCCCTGGCGAATTCCCCGGATCAAGCATGCAAATCCTGAGGAGGAGAGCGGCGAGCTAACGAGAGGGGAGAAGCTGTTCCGAGCCAATCCCTCTCGGAGGTGGCATTTAAGCAGATGGAGGAGTGGAGAGGAGCTGTCTGAGGAGGATGTGATGGAAATGTGAATATGGAGAGGAGGATTTCTGCCTGTTGGGAGCCGGGAGTGCCGTGGAACAACATCCACCGGGCCCAGGCAGCTCCGTGTGCCAGACCTTTGGAACGGCAGGAGCTGCTTTTGGGGATCATCAAATGGTTTAGGGGGGTTCCCTTGACTTTTTGGGAGGTGGATGGGGGCCACAGCACCCTTTGGAAAGGCTCTGGTGGTCCCTGGGAGGGAACAGGGAACGTGGCACAGGGATGACACCAATTCCACGCCGGGAATTGCCAGGACAGCAGAGCCACTGCACAGGCCCTTGTGCCAAACCCTCCCGGCCCCAAGCTGGATCCTCGTTCCTGAAGGTTTGGAATTAATATTTATCCATCAGTGGCTGCTAATTAGGCCTCTCAGTGACGCTCCTGCTCGGCGCTGGAGCAGATAAAACCAGGATGATGTGTGAGAGGAGCCACGGGCTGGCTCGGGGATGTGCTTCGCCTCCAGATCAACGCCGAGGCTGGGTGAAAAATTTCCATCGCGTTTCTCCCAAGTTTTCCTTCTCCTGCCACCGCCCCGGGGCTGGGGACACGTGGTGGGAGCCGGGGTTGTCCCCTCCAGGTGTTTCCTCAGGTTTCCGTGGCTCGGCGCTGTGGCAGGGCCGGGGATGAGCGGGGCAGGAGGGAGGATTCCTCTCGGATCCCTCTCCACGCTGCTTCCCATCTGCCGGATTATTTCAGCGTTTAATTATTTACCGCAGGCTGTGTGGGCAGCTGTACAGAGGCAGTTATTGCTTAATTGAGCTACTTGACTCCAGCGCTGCCAAAACGGGAACGAGAGTGGAAATAAAAGGATCCCCACTTTGTCGGGCAGTGGGGACAGCTCCATCCCCTGGGGAGGATCCGGCTTTCCAGGCGGAATTTGGGGTGCTGCCACCTTCACCCCGTCTCCCCCCCTTCTCCAGACCCCAAACCCAGCCCTGAGCCAGAGGGAAGTCGCAGGGAGAAGTTCCAGAGCGGGGATTCTCCAGCCAGGTGACACGCGGTGACAACGCCCTGACAAGGAGGTGCCAGCCTCAGGTGTCCCAAACCTGGAGCCGGGATGTCCGCAGGAATCTGCTCCTCCCAGAGCTCAGCTCCAGCTGAGGCTGCCAAGGAGCTTTTGGGGTTTTTCCCCCAATTCCCCAAAGGAATCCAGCCGCACCCACGGCGGTGACCTCCCCATCTGTCACCCAGCCCGGGTGTCCCCAACCCCGCCCCTGCTCCATCCATCTCCATTTCCCGGGGAACGCGGAGCTCCGCGGATGAAAGCTCGGGATAATTGATGTAATGATGGAATCCAGCGGGACGCAGATCGGCACCGAGCAAACATCTGCCTGCTGCTCCTCAGGGAGCCCGGGGAGGGGACAGGAGGGAGAGGAGCCAGTCCCGTTTTCCCTCTGGAGCGCTGATGGGAAGGAGGATGAAGCGAGGAGAACCCCGGGAGGGCGTTTTGGGTGTGAGATCTGGGGGGTTTGTCACATCCAGAGGCTCGGGATGGGGTTTGGGAAGGCCAAATCCAGTGCCTACCACGAATCCCATGGGAATTTGGGGTTTGTTGCCCTCCAAGAGCTGTGTGGGCCTGCAGGGAACACTTTGGGATGTGTAAGGGAGGGATGGGAGCCACAAACGTGCCCCGGGCTGCTCCTGGTGCTGGCACAGTGACAACGGCGTGACCTCTGGCCTGGCTCAGCCTGTCAGTCACTGGATCCTTCCTCGGCAGCCTCCTGTGGCGTTCCCGGCGTGGGGAATGGGATGGTGGAGGTGACAGCGGGGAGAGAGAAGACAGAGGGCACTGAGAATAGTGGGGACAGAGGGGACAGTGATTGGAGAGGGGACAGTGGTGACAGTGGAGACAGAGGGTACAGCTGGGGCAGAGGAGACAGTGAAGATAGAGGGGACACTGGGCAGTCTCAGCTGCCAGGACCGAGGTCCCAGAGGGTCCCTGTGCCAGTTGCAGCCCCGAGCACCCTGGGGTGGCCGGCGGGGAGCAGATCCGTGTGTTGGGGACACGGAGGTGACCCCGGCGCTGGCGTCACGGCTGCTTTGGCACTTCAGAGGCTCCGGCTGTCACCTGCAGCCGCCTGGCTCCTGTCCCCAGCCTGGCAGGAGGAATGATATCATTGATAGATGCTTTTTATTTCCTTTTATTTCCCCCCCTGGTGTGACAGAAACACAACCACACCGCCTCCGCAGCGCCACTCTCCCTGTCCTTGTCCTTGTTCCCGTCCCTCTCTGAGGTGGCCCAGGGGGTTTTGTGGCTTCATTCCCCTCACGGAGTGGCCGCCAGGACAGCACAGGTGACACTGAGCTGTCATTCCCCTGGGAATTCGAGATGTCACACAGCCCGGGGTGACCCCTGGCCCTTTATGGATCCCTGTCCCCTCAACATTTTGGGGTTCAGGGCAGGGAGGGCGAGCCCAGCTCGGGGCAGGGACACGGCCACCCAGTCAGGGCCACCTAATTAGGTGTCATTTAGGTGTCATTTTCCCAATTAGGGTCAGCACCAAGCGTTGGGACCCTGATGAGCCCCTAACGAGCAGGACTGGGTGGCTTGGGGTGGATTTATAGGCCCAGCTGTGGTGCCTGGCAGGAGGAGGATGAGGATGAGGAGGATGAGGAGGATGAGGAGGATGAGGATGATGAGGATGAGGAGGATGATGAGGAGGATGAGGAGGATGATGAGGATGGGGCTGGAGGAAGTTCCTGCCCTGTTTGGGGAAGGTCGAGCACACCGTGGGAAGCTCAGAGCAGCTCTGGTCCCCAAACTGGGCCACCAAAATGTGCCACTGGGCCAGGCCACCGGGGTCTGGGGGCGTAAAGAGGTGGATGATGGGGGCCAGGCCGTGGTTGGGGACAGGGACAGCTGGGGGTGTCCCCTGGGCTCCCAAGAGGCCCCAAACCCCCCAAGGCATGCACGTGGGTGGAGCGCTGAGCTGCGCGCTCAGCGATAAATTAATTAAAACCACCAAATGAAGCCTCACGACGAGCCCCAGTGGATCCTCGCTGACTCCAGGCGCTGGTGGCGTTTAGGGATTAACTCCCTGCCGGGATGGGATCTCATTCCCAGCCTTCAATCCCGGTTTTTCCTCCTCTCCCCGGCGCGGGCGCAGCATCCCCGGGGAGCAGAGCTGTCAGCTCCCATCCCTCTCCGGGAGGATCCCGGCGGCATTCCCAGCCTGGCCCCCGCATCCTCCGGGACCGCGGGATCAAACCGAATTAGCGTGAAGCTCTGGATCAGGAAGATCCAAGGAAAGCCGAGCCTGGAACCCGCTGGAGAGCCGCGGGCGGGGGAAAGGGCTCGGCGTGTTGTGGGTTTTGATAAATTGTTGATAATCGCGGCTGCTCGAGGACATCCTCGGCTTGATGCGGGCAAAGGAGGAATCCCGAATCCTGGAGTTTTGGCCAGGGTTTTGTCGGGATTGGGGATGGGAATGGTGATGCTGAAGGAGGTCTGGTGTGTCCAGAGCCATCCTCAATCCCGGGTTGTGTCCTGATACATCCCCAGGCTCAAATCCACCTCTGGAGAAAGGGAAATCCCAAATCCCAGACTTCTGCCCGGTGTTTTGTCAGGATTGGGGATGGGAATGGTGCTGCTGGTGTGTCCAGAGCCATCCTCAATCCCGGGTTGTGTCCTGATCCATCCCCAGGCTCACATCCACCTCTGGAAAAAGGGAAATCCCAAATCCCCTCCCGCCAGGATGGCATCCAGCAAAAGGACAGGGACAATTTACCGGGATATTCGCAGGTTTAATGACTCGCTCTTTGGGAATTCTTTGGGAATTAAATTCCTAAACAAACTCCGGGCCCCGGAGTGAAGGGAGGGGCCGGCGGGTGGGATTTGGGTGAAGTTTACAAGGAGGCGAATATTCCTGAGGGAAGGGAAAGGGAAAAAAGGAAGGAAAAGTGGAAAAGGAAGGGAAAAGAAAGGGGGAAAGGAAGGGAAAGGAAGGGAAGAGGAAAAAAGAAAGGAAGAGGAAAAAAGGAAGGAAATTAAGGAAAATGGAAGGAATGGGGAAAACAGGAAGGGAAGAGGAAAGAAGAAAGGGAAGGTGAAAAAAGAAAGGGAAAGATGGGGGAAAAAAGAAAGGGAAGAGGAAAAATTTAAAGAAAATGGAAGGAATGGGAAAAAAAGGAAGGGAAGGGGGGAAAGGAAGAAGGGAAGGGTGTGGTGGAGCAGCTCCAGCGCTGTTTTGGTGCCGGGAGCGCAGCTGGAATTTCCCAGCCCGAGGATCTCCAAAGCCCCGTGGGGAGCAGCCATTCCCGCCGGGAAAGGGACGGGGAGTTTGTCTGGCTGCCAGCTCGTGCTTGTCTCTCCCCGCACGCCAGCTTGTGCTGCTAATTGTCTGTTAATTGTAATGGAGCTGTAGTCAGGGGTGCTTTAATTAGCGCCGTGCCTCATCCAGGGAGCGGCTCACCGGAGCTCCGGGGCTCCGTGCAGGAACTCAGGGATGGAGACGGGATCGTGTGGGGAGGAACTGGAATTCCTCCGGGATGGGAAGTGCACGGAACTCTTCGGGAAAAGCGTTGGAATGAGCAAGGGGAGGAGAGGTTCTTCTGCTGGATTCTTGGAGAGGCCTCGACCACGGAGAGGGTTAATCCTGGGGTTGCTGTGGGACGTTGATCCCATTCCCAAAATGATGGGAGGAACCCGAGGGGATCCCTTTGCTCTGCTCAGCTCCATGGAGCTGCCCGGCGGCTCGGAATTTATTGGGTTTTTAATCCTGAATGCCCTTGGAATTGCTGCTCTGCATTTTTCTCTCCGTTTCCCACTTCCATGAAATGCCGTGTTTATAAATCAGGCTCCCCACCCATCCCATCCCTCTTTTCCCTCCCTTCCCTCCCTTCCTGACTCATGGGAAATGGGATCGATATCTGTGGGGAGCTTTGGGAAAGCCAAAAATTCCTCCTGGATTGGAGCGGGGCAATCCCAGCTGGCGTCACTTCCCCTGGGGTGCTCCAACCTCGACCTTGGGACAGGACCAGTGACAGCCCAAAAGGCGCCTTCCCTCATAATCCCACTTCGGCCCCTTTTCCCTTCCACAATTCCCACCCCAAATCATGGGAATGGAAAGGCTGATCCACCCTATCTGAAGTTTTTCCACCCCAAATGGCTCCTTTCCTCAAAATCCTGTTTTGACCCTTTTTCCTCCACATTTTCCACCCCAAACTGTGGGAACGGAGAGGCCGATCCCAAGTTTTTCCATCCCAATTGGCTCCTTTCCTGAAAATCACGCTTTCACCCTTTTTCCTCCATAATTTCCACACAAGTATTGGGAATGGAGGGGCTGATCCTCTTCAGCCAAAGATTTTCCAGCCCAAATATTGGGAATGGAGGGGCTGCTCCACCTTATTGGAAGTTTTGCCAGCCCAAATATCAGGAATGGAGGGGCTGATCCTCTTCAGCCAAATTTTTTCTGGCCCAAATATTCAGGAATGGAAGGGCTGCTCCACCTTTTTGGAAGCTTTTCCAGCCCAAATTCTCTGCTCTGGCAGCTCACAGGATGCTCTGAACGCCTCTCTCTCGTCCCAGAATTCCAAAATTGGTGCCTCTCCGGGATCTGGGAGCTTTGGCTGGATCTGGGATGGCTGAATCCATGCAGGAGAGTCTCTCCCAGCCGTCCCCAAAAACAGTTGTCAGGGCTGCTTTGTGCTTCCTTGTATTTTCCCACCGATAAAGCTCCCGCCTCAATTATCCCATTTTTTATCTTTACGGCCTCGGGAGATACGGGATCCATATCGGAGCCAAGGAGGACATGAAAAGAGCTCCTAAAAGCGGAGAGGAGATCTGTCACACTGAAATACGGGGCTGTGAGGGAGCACCCCCGGGTAACCCACACGGGATTTATGGCCCTTAAAACGTGTTTCACCCGGAGCTGGGAGATGGATCCTTTGGAGAACCTGGGATTGGTGTCATGGAGAGCGGGAAAATCCCCGGGGACTGCCCCAAAATCCCTCATAACCCTCAGGGTTTTGGTTTTTGGGGGGGTGAGAAGGGATTTGGTCGTGCTGGGATGGAAGGAGGTGACAATCAGCAAAGAGAGGCAGTGACAGAGAATTCCAGGAGCGGGGAATTAACTCCTGGAAGCTCCACTGAGGGCAGGATCCATGTCCTGTGGATGTGGGGACGCTGTCACTGCCCTGAGCCCACCTCAGGGGTGCCCAGGATGGTTTTAGGGCCGCTGTCCAACCCTTCTCTTGCTGCCACCGCATTGCTGGAACGCTCAGTGTCCCTTTTCCAAAGGGAATGTTTTATGCTCCTCATCCATTCCCTGTGCTGATCCAGGTGTTTGCCATCCCGCAGGAGAAGCAGCTGCGCCGGGGTTACGACGTGTGTTAAAACATAAAATAAAATAAAAAAAAGAAAAGAAATAAAAGTCAATAGGAGAAGGGCCAGCGGGGATGGCAGCGCCCATCCATCACCACAGCCCAGGATTATCCTGGGAAAAAAAAACCCCTGGAGCTGCATCCTGCTGGGAAAAGGGGGGGTTTGGTCACCCCTTGGCCATTTGTCACCGTGCCCAGGGGGTGGCAGCAGGGCCGGGGTGAGGGGACAGCCATTTATGGAACTGGCCTGGGGAGGGACACGGGAGATTTGGGATTGGAGGGACAGAGAGGGAGAGGATCCCATCCCACTGCGGTCCTGCCGCTCCGGACACGGCCTGTGGGGGGGTGGGACTGCTGGGTATGGATGGGTATCGATGGATGTCGGTGGATATTGATCGATATCGATGGGTGCTGGTGGATGTTGATGGATATCGATGGGTGTTGATGGATATCAATGGATATTGATGGATGTTGGTGGCTATTGATTGATATTGGTGGATATTGGTGGATATTAATGGATACTGATGGATATCAATGGATATCGATGGGTGTTGGTGGCTATTGATTGATATTGGTGGATATTGGTGGATATTGGTGGATATCGGTGGATATCAATGGATATTAATGGATACTGATGGATATTGGTGGAAATTGATGGATGTTGATAAATATTGGCAGATGTTGATAAATATTGGCAGATGTTGATGGATGTTGATGGATATTGATGGATATTGATGGATGTTGATGGATATTGGTAGATATTGATGGATGTTGATAAATATCGGTGGATGTTGATACATGTTGATGGATGTTGATGGATATTAATGGATATTGATGGATATCGATGGATATTGGTGGAAATTGATGGATGTTGATAAATATTGGCAGATATTGGTGGATGTTGATGGATATTGATGGATATTAATGGATATTGATGGATATCAATGGGTATTAATGGATGTTGATGGATATCAATGGGTATTAATGGATATTGATGGATATCGATGGATATTGGTAGATATTGATGCATGTTGATGGATGTTGATGGATATTGATGGATATCAATGGTTATTGATGGATATCGATGAATGTTGGTGGATACTGATCGATATTGATGGATGTTGATGAATATCGATGGATGTTGATGGATGCTGATGGATATTGACAGATATCAATAGATGTCCATGGATATGGATGGATACAGATTGATATCAATGGATTTCTATGGATATTGATGGATATTGATTGACGTCGATGGATATCAATGGATATGGATGAATATCGATGGATATCAATGGATATGAATGGATATTGATGGATGGAGGCCACTGGGAATGGGGGACAGGCCCAGGTGACCCCCAGGACCCCCCCAGCCCCTCTGTGCTGAGGCTGGGGTCTGCTGGCTCCGCTCCTGGGCGCCCAGGGAGGAGGATCCAGGAATTCCCCTGAATTATCCAGCAGAAAGCTGGCATTGCAAAAGCTCTGATGCCACTCGGGATGTCCCCCAGAGCTCGGTGGCTCTGACTTTGTCACTCCCCTCTCATTTTTGGAGGAGTTTTTGGGGGCTCTTCGCTTTGGTTGGGGTGAGCAGGGAGGGAGGATGAGGAAAACCAGCCGAGAGCGGCGCTGGGATTGTCCCCAAAGCCTCGCTGGCAGCCTGGCACCTCTGGTTTATCCCAAATCCCACCCGGGAGAGCCTGGAATGTGCATTCCTGGTGGGGAAAGAGCCACCCCTGCGGCGCTCCGGGGGTGGGGACTGTCACTTAACAGCGCTTAATGAGCACTTCCAGCATTATGGAAATTCGCTCTTCGCCCCGGAGGAAAACGAGCGAGAGAGCGAGGAGCCTTTATTTTATTTTTGTCCTTTTTTTTCCCCCCTTTAATCTCGCCACGGATCGCTCTTTTTCTTCTCTCCTCTCTGCTGCCTTTCATTTAGCAGCAAAACGGGAGGTGGCAATTCCAGCGGGGATCTGCACATTCCAGAGGCAGGCACCACCCGGATACCTGAGACCTCCCCACGCGAGGCCTTTCCCTCGGTCCTGATCCTTTAAATCCCTTCCCAAACCCTTCAGAACCTGGACACGAGCATCAGGAAACGCTCTGGAGAAGCTTCTGGACCCTCAGGATTGGCAGCGCCAAAAAAAAAAAAAATCCTGGATGTCCCATCCTTGGAAATGCCCAAGGCCGGGTTGGAGCCACTTGGGATAGAGGGAAGAAAAAATCCCGGATTTTAAAACTCCTCCCAACCCCAAATTATCCCCGAAGAGTCCCAAAAAAATCCCATCCTGTTGATCTGAGCACGCACGTGCCGGATGAACCCTTCGGATAAACACTTGGCTTTGTGCACATCCGCCTCCTGGAAGTGCTTTTAGCTCCTTCCCTTTGTGATTATTCCCGAGATGAGCAGGCGGCTCGAAGACCTGGGAGGAAATGTGTCAGGCACAGAACGATTTCCTCGAGATTTTATAAGTTTTTTGGGGTTTTTTTTCTCCTCCATCCTTTCCCCACTTCAAATGAAAGTTGGCTAATGGCTCGTTGCGAAGAAAAAAAAAAAAAATAATTGCCACTGATTTCTCCAAATTGCAGAAAACGTATTAATGACGCTTTTTTTAATTTTAATTTTTTTTCCTCTCTCTCTCTCTCTCTCCCTCTCCCCGAGACAGAAATAACGCAATTTGCATTTAAATGCGCCCCATCTTTGCAAAAAATAAAATAAAATAAAATAAAAATCCCAGCTCGGGCGTTTTCTTACAGAAAACACAAAAATACGGAGCGATTTCGGAGCAGGTGCCCGGGGGTGGGGACATCGAGTGGGGACATCGAGTGGGGACACCTCGAGGCTGTGGCACTGCCAGCCCCGGTGCCACCAGGGGTTGGAATTCCAGCCGGAATCCAGCCGGGAATGGCCAAACCTATTCCTCTAGAAGGGAAGCAAAGCTGCTTCTCTTCATTAATAACTTTGACCCGTCGTTTTATTGCTGCCTCGTTAACCAGACCCCACAGGGAAGAGTAAACCCAGGGATTTATGGGGTGGGACACGAATCCCCTGGGATGGGGAAGCTCCAGGGGTGGAGGGGTGAGGATTTTGGGGTGTCCTCTGCCTCTTCTCGCTGTCTGTGGGGGAGCAGAGGAGGAGGTTTGGGCTCATCAGGCCCTTTCCCTCCCTTTCCATCCCGCTGGAATCCCGCTGGAGGATTTGGGATCTCCACCCACTCCTCCTCCATCACTGCCGTGGTTTAATTCCCCATCAGGCAGAAAATCGCCGGGTTTTAGGAGATCAGCACGGGCTCAGAGCTGTGGAAATTGGACTTTCCCCCGGATTTGGCCGGGCTGAGGAGCTGAGAGCAGAATTCCCTCCCGGCGCTTTCCGTGGGAGATGAGGATGAATCCTCGCCCTCATCTGCCTCTTCCCGAGGATTGCTCCCGGGGAAACTGAGGCACGGGCCCATGGGGAGGATTTGGGGGGTTGAGGGAAGATTTGAGGGTCTCCCTGACCCCTGGGATTCCTCCTTCCCACCCCTTCTTGTGGGATAAACGCTTTTTATGTGGAAAAGAGAAATATTTGCTTTATCCACGGAACAACAACTCGGGTTTCTCCCATCCGTGGAGGCATTTTTTTTTTTTTTTTGTGCCCCGATGCTCAGGACCCTTCCCTGGGGCCGGATTCCCCAGGATCTGCTGCAAAAAGGAAAAAAAAAATAAATCGGGAAGCAGAAATTCCTGGTGGGAGTTTGGGAACCCCTTCCCTTTCCATGCGGAGTTCCCAGGGGTGTGATCCGTCCCAGAAGGAGCAGTTTTGGGATGCAGGATGCTGGGAAGAGCTGGGAATTCCGGCTGCATCCCCGGCACGCGGCTGCTCTGCCCTCGGGGGACGGGAGGAGGTTTAATTTACCCGGTTGTGTTTTATGCGCGGCTCCTCCGGCTCCATAAAAAGCAAACGGCCGCCCTAAAAGCTAAAAGGAGGAGGAAAAAAAGCCATCCCTTGGTTTATTCCCTGCCTGGATTCTTTTTTTCCCCCGACAGCTTTTTCCTCTTCTCCCTCTTCTTCCCGGGGTTGAAAAATCTACGGAGAGGCAAAATAAAAAGAAAAAAAAAAAAAAAAAGAAAAAAAAATCCCTCTTGGAGTTGGTTTTGGGATCGTTCCTGAGGTTCCCAACATCCTGAGCCACATCCTGGGGTCAGGGCTCATCGCGGGTGTTCCCAATCCCTTGGAGGGGACAGGAGGCACGGGATTCCCCAATCCGTGATGTGTTTCCATGAAAAAAAGAGAGGGAAAAGAGGGTCAGGATGCAATTCCAGGGTTTTGTGGGGTTTTTTTTTGGAGCCCTGGTGCCCTCGGAGTGTCCCCAACGAGGCCTGGGCAGGGCAGGGACATCTCCAGCCTCTGTCTCCTCCCGAAGTTCTCCCTCCCTTCTCTCCCCTTGTGTTTTCCTTGCAAACAGCCCGGCCTTTGAAATTCAAATGTTGCCGTGGCCCTTTCCTCACCCTCCGCAGGAATATCTCCCTTTTCATCTGAAAATAATTAACAAATGAACAAAACTCCTGTGTGAAATTAAAATTCATGCCCAGAGGTGACCTTTGAAACCCAGCGCTGCTGCTGCCTTGGCTTGGCTTTTTTTATTTTATTTTTTATTTTCCCTTCTCTCTCTATTTTTTTTTTCTCACGCTCTTCTCAGCTCCAGAGGGTTCATTTCCACCTCTTTTTCCCCTCTTTTTTTTTTTTTTTTTTTTTTTTAAATTGCGATAAATTGCATTTCTCCGGGGATTCTCTGCCTTTCCAATCCTGGATGTCCCCTGCCCAAAATCCTCCCAAAAGTGGAGAGGGAGCTGGGCCGGCTGCTCCAGCGGGGCTGGGGCGCAGCTTGTGGGATTTCTGTGGGATCAATCGGGTCATGAAATCCTCAGCAGCCCGCCGGGCACGGGCTCGGGGTCAGCTGCCACGGGAGGATAATTGTGATTAATTAATTAGGGAGAGATTGGCGGCCCCGCCCCGAGCAGGGAACTCCCGGCGGGATCCCCCCGGGATGGAGATGTCCTGGCCCTGCTCGTTGGATGCTCAAGGATCTCCTGGGGTTCGCTTTGGGATCTTCTGGCCTGGTGGGATGGGAGTTTCCAGTGTCCTCCTCATGGAGAATCCGACCCCAAACTGGTTTTCTTCTGGAATGGGAGGAAATGTCGAGCTGGGAATGGTTCCAGGGGCGGCCTGAGCTGGCTGAGCCGAGGGAATCCTGGGTCCTATTGAATCCTTGCTTTGAATTCCAGCTGGGATGGAGGGATGGATGGAGGGAGGGATGGATCAGGGATGGAGGGAGGAATGGATGATGGAGGGATGGATCAGGGATGGAGCAGGGAAGGAGCTGGGATGGAGTAGGGATGGATTTAGGAAGGATCAGGGAAGGAGCACGGATATCAGGGATGGAGCAGGGACATCAGGGATATCAGGTATGGAGCAGGGGTATCAGGGATGGAGCAGGGATATCAGGGATATCAGGGAAGCAGGGATATCAGGGATGGAGCAGGGATGGAGCAGGGACATCAGGGAAGTAGCAGGGATGGAGCAGGGACATCAGGGATATCAGGGATGGAGCAGGGATATCAGGGATGGAGCAGGGATATCAAGGATGGAGCAGGGATATCAGGGAAGGAGCAGGGATATCAGGGATGGAGCAGGGAGGGAAGGAGCAGACCCCCCGGCCCCCCCGCGGAGGCACAGCCGGCTCTGTAATTAAGCCAAGTGGGAAAGGTTGCCATGGCACCAACAGCAAAGAAACGAAGCTGCACCTTTATGGCAGCTGCGGAGCCTCGGGGCGTTCCCGGCGCCTCTGCCCGGGGCGCTGGGGGGCCGCTGGCTCAGGGGACCCTGTGACAGCCCCGGGGCCCTGCCCGCTGTGTGTGTGGAGGGACAGAGACACTGGGGTGTGACAATGAGGCCCCGGGGCTGTGCCTTGTCTGATCCGCCGGGATCTGAGCTTGTCCCGGCGGGCTCCATCCCGCTTTTCCCGCTGTGGCCGCATCCCTGCCCAGCCCTGCTGCCTGCACGCGGCTCTTGGGGGGTTCCCCTGTGAACCCGAGACTCGGGGGGCTCCCCCAGCACCCCAAACCTGCCCCCACATCCCCGAGCCTGCCCTGCTGGAGGTGGCTCCGTCACATCCCGTTGTCCTGGCAACGGGCGACGATGCTGCAGAGCCAGGCCTGGCCTGTCCCCTCGTGCCCCGGGAATGTCCCCACAGCCCTCCCCTGGATCCTTCCCGCTGCTTTTCCCAGCCGGGCAGCGAGAGAAAGCCGGGATGAGATGTCCCCTCCTCACTGCCACACCACCCCCGGGTGTTTGGTGGCATTTGTGTCCCTTTGTCCCTCCCAGCCGAGGAGCAAACGAGGCCGGCCCGGAGGCTGTGATGAGCAGCACAGCTCTCAGCCATTCCCGCGCCCGGGATTTATTTTCTCTCCCTCTGTCCCACATTCCCAGCCGTTCCTTGCCCTTTCCCTGGCCTTGCTCTCCTGTTGTGCTTCTGCCGCGCGACAAAAATAACCCGAGAGGTGCTAAAATAGAATTAAGGATATGTAAATGGCTGTTTGCGCTCGCCCTGTTGCCTCCTTCTCTTCAGCAGGAACGACGATTTTTTTTTTTTTTTCCTGCCAAACCTCAGCCCGGGGAGGCGTTTTGGGAATCAGGGAATGCTGGGACAACTCAGCCTTGCCCGGGGGGGGGGTGAGGATGGATTTGTGAACTCCCCTTGGCACCCGTGACCCTTTTTCCACTAAATCCTGCGGGTTTTCCACCCCAATTTGGCCGAGCGCCGTCAGCAGCTCCCTTTGGTCAGCCCCGGGGGGGAACTCGGCTGGAGGAAGGTTTTACACTCGGCGTCTTCCCGGCAGGAATTTGGGGAGGCTCAGGCTGTGCCCCGAGGCTCGAGGCTTGGGTTCTGGTGGAGGGAGGGATAACTCGGGAGCTGTGCCATGAATCCCGGCTGCTCCCGCGGCTGCCCAAGGGAAGGAATTAAACCACTTTGAGGAGCTGGCAAAGATCCCTCCGGGAGCCCTGCGGCGGCTTCTTCAAACCCATCCCTTCCCTGGCTGCGCTCAGAAGTTACACACACGCTGCCAGCTCCCACCCCAGCGCCGCTCCTGCCCCACATCCCCCGGCCCTATGGCGTCACCCCATCCCTGCACCCACCCGGGGCACCCCAAAATCCCCGGGACGCCTCTTGTCCCCCTTTGCCCGGCCTGGTTTGTCCCCGTGGGTGGTTCTGGGGGGCTGGGAGGGCTCGGGGCTCTGAGCTCTGCCAGCCGGAGCAGATGCCGGATTCGCTCACACGCCGCAGCTCGGCTTTAGTATTTTTTTTTTTCCCCTTCTCCAGATTTTTGCCCTGGAAAAGTAGGGCGCAGGCACGGCCTGCCCACGTTCTCCTCATCCTCCCCTCGCCATCCCTGGCAGCATCTGCTGCTCCTCGTGCCGGGGATGGGGGAGCAGCCGGGGCCCACCGGAGGGATGGATGGGATTAGCGGTGTTGGATTTGGGATGAGACACCCAAAAGCGGCTCCTTTGGCGGCGAAACGCGGCTGCGGTGGCGTTTTCCATTCCTTCACTTCCCAACCGGCTCCGTGTCACCTCCCAGCTGGGGAAGGAGCATCAGGACACCTCTGGCACCTCCAGGTGCTGCCTGGGGATGGGCTGGAGGGGCAGGATGAGGTCCCGGCGCCCCTCGGAGCCACCCACGGGCTCGGCACCGGGCGGTGCAGGGAGGCAGCACAAGGCGCATGTAAATGGGGATATTTAAAGCCGGAGCCGGGTGGGAAGTGAAGGAATCGATTTCCCAAGTGGGAGGGCGGGGTGTTATTTTTATATCGCGCTGGATACGCAGCTCAAATCTGGCCCTGGAGAAGGTGGAGGGGAAATCGGGGCGGGTGGGGAAAGGAGGATGGGGTCCCGCTGGCCTTCGGGCTCTGCAATCCCCGGATCCACCAGCGCTTCTTCCATCGCTGCCCGCCCCACGCCACGTCCCCACCTCGCTGCCCGGGCCTGCCTGAGGTGACAGGAGGGGACAATCAGCTCTGCGTGCTCTCTGTCGTGTCCCCGTCACCTCCGTGCCCTGTGCTCCCATCATCCCGGCGTCTCCGGCTCTGTCCGTGTCACCGCTGGGCACGGCCCGGAGCCGTGGGCGTCCTCACGGAGGAGCCGCGGCGCTCGGAGGTGGCCACGGGCTCCTTTTGTGCTCGTCGTTAATTAAGAGGATCACTCAGAGCCACTCGTAGTGTAGTGTGTTGTCTTCTAATAGTCGCGATTCTGTCCCCGCGCCAGCTTCCATTAGCAACAAAACCCACTTATCTTCTTCTTCCCCGATCTCTTCCCTTTATATTTTTATCCTCCCCTCTCCCTGCCAGTCTCTCTCTCTCTCTCTCCTCTTTTTTCCCCTCTTTTTTCCCCAGCTCCAGCACCGCAGTAATAATTCCACCAGTCGTCATCTCGGTTGACAAAACACTGGTGATGTGACAGCTCCGAGCTATGAAATCTCCGTCAGCGCTCGATAATTAATTTACTAATTGCGTGCTCTGCTTCGCCGCGCGGCTCCGGGCCGGCTCCGAGGCCAGCCAGGCCACCCTGACCCCGGGAAAAACATCCCAAAATCCCTCCCTGGGATGGAGCTGGGATGGAGACTCGGGTTGTCCCCTGAGGAGGATGAGGTTCTTCTGGGAATGGTGGGATTGGGATGGAGCCCTGGGATGTTCCCTGAGGAGGACATTCCCTGGGAATTGGGATGATTGGATGGAGCCCTGGGTTGTTCCCTGAGGAGGACATTCCCTGGGAATTGGGATGATTGGATGGAGCTCTGGGCTGTTCCCTGACGGGGACATTCCCTGTGAATGGTGGGATTGAGATGGAACCCTGGGTTGTCCCCTGAGGATGACATTCCCTGGGAATGGGGGCACTGGGAGGGAAGGGGATGGGATGCAGGGAGTGGTGGAGGAGGCAGAGTGCCCCCAGTGCCACCCTGTTTTCTGCCCGGGTGAGCTGCCAGCGCTGCCAGCCATGCTCGGGTGACTTTAACGTGTCACCTCCATCCTCTGTCTCACCGCAGAGGTTTCAAAACTGGTCCATCAGCTGGGGAAAAAAAACCCCACACACAACCAAATCAGAAAAACCCAACAAAACAACCTTTTTCTGCCTCTATCCTGGTGGATAAATGGGATATGGGATTTGCCACTTCCTCCCCATGCCCCCAAACCCCCTCTGAGCTGGATCCTCATCCCGTGCCTCCTGTGGGCTGGGAATGTTGATGAAGGGAGAACAGAGGTTTTCCCCTCTTCTCCCATCCCTTCCCAACCCCATCCAGCCCCTTCCCGTGTCCAGCTCCACACGAGGAAGGCAAAGCTCCCACGAGGGGATCCCAGAGCCTGTGCAATGTTTGGGGGTTTTGCCCTGACTGCAGGGATCAAAATGAACAAATTCTCCCGGAGCCGAGTGAGATCCCTCACCCCGACACCGCCACTCTGTGTGTTCCTGCGGGGAAATGTTGGGGTTTGAGTTGTTTTCCTGATTTTTCCTCGTGTTTGTTTTTTTGGGGTGGTTTTTTTCCCCCTTTTCACTGTCTCAAACCCCAGACGGTGTTTTGGAGCTGAAATCTCTCTGTCAGGGGTTAAATTACCTTTATTTGAGGTTAAACTCCCCTGTTTGTGGTTAACTGAAGGGTTAAACCTCATATTTGGGATTAAATCCCCTCTACATGGGGTTAACTGAAGGGTTAAACCCTGTATTTGGGGTAAAATTCCCCTGTTGGGGGTTAAACCTCCATTTTTAGGATCAACCCCCCATTTAGGATTAACTCAGGGGTTGAAACTCCATATTTGTGGTTCAACCTCCCGCTCCTATTAATTCAAGGGTTAAACCCCCATATTTAGGGTAAATTCCCCCTATCTGGAGTTAATCCAAGGGTTAAAACTCCATATTTGGGGTTAAAACCCTCTCTATTTGAGATAAGCCCAATGTTTAAACCCCCGTATTTGGGGTTAAACATCCCCCCCTAGAGCAGCGAGGCTCTCTCAGGGGTGGTTTAGAAACACTCCCAAATTCACACAGGGTTTTAAATTCGGGGGTTCTGCCCGCTGGAGGTGACACCACCCCGTGCCCTGGGCGCTCTCGCCGTGTTTATCCCGCTCTCCAGGCGCCCTGGAGCACCCCGACTGGGAATTTGGGATGGCAGGGGAAGGGCAGGGGGCAGCCGAGGCTCTTTGCCCCGCTGAGCGATGGCTCTGAAGCGCCGAGCTTTGGCTCTCGGCAGCTTTTGAAGCCTCGGGAAATTCGTCTTCTTTGAGTCGCCGAGGTGCTCAGGCGGGGAGGGAAACGCGTTACGAGTTGAAAGGCTCCGAGAGCAGAGGAGAAGCGCTGGGTGATTCCAGCCCCGGCTCCTGCCAGCCGGAGCCACCCGCGGAGAACAATCCGTGTGCTATTCCCACATTCCTGCCCTCCCTTCACACAATCCATGATATTCCCACATTCCTGCCCTCCCTGTGTGCACAATCCATGATATTCCTACATTCCTGCCTCCACAGTGCCCACAATCCACAATATTCCCACATTCCTGCCCTCTAACTGCCCACAGTCCCTGTGGTATTCCCACATTCCTGCCCTCCCTGTGTGCACAATCCACAATATTCCCACATTCCTGCCCTCCCTTCACACAATCCATGATATTCCTACATTCCTGCCCCCCCAGTGCCCACAATCCACAATATTCCCATATTCCTGCCCTCCCAGTGCCGGGGTTTGTTCCTCCCTCTCCTCCCGGAGCTCAGAGCGGGAGCAGCACCCGATTCCCAGCTCGGCCCGGAGGGATGGAGCTGGGTGAGAGCCTGGAGCCTGGTCGAGGATAAAGCCTTTCCCATCCTGAATTTCCATCCTGAGCGTCCCTGTGCCTCCTCCCAGTTGGGCTTTGCTCCCTCTCGGAGGTGGGAAAGGAGCTGGGAGTGTTTGGGGACCCTCATTCTGAGAGTTCTGAGCACCCCAACCTTCTCCTGCGGGGCTTCGCCCTCCTCAGAGGTGGGAAAGGAGCTGGGAGAGGATGTGGAGCCTGATCCTGAGGATCCCCAAACCCTCCTGGTGGGCTTGGCCTCCCTCGGAGGTGGGAAGGGAGCTGAGAGAAGGTGGAGAAGGCTGGAGCTGAGAGTGCTGAGCGTCCCAATGCTCTCCTGGCCTCACTCCAGGTGGGCTTTGCCCCACTCAGAAATAAGAAGGGAGCTGGGAGGAGATGGGGAGCCTGATTCTGAGCATCCCAACCCTCTCCTTGTGGGCTTTGACCCCCTAAAAGTTGGGAAGCGAGCTGGGGGGAGATGGGGACTGTGATCCTCAACATCCCAGTCCTCTCCTGGCCTCACCCCAGGTGACTTTTCCCCCCATAAGAGCTGGGAAGGGAATTGAGGGGAGATGGGGACCGTGATCCTCAACATCCCAATCTTCTCCTTCCGGGCTTTGACCCCCTAAAAGTTGGGAAGGGAGCTGGAGGGAGATGGGGACTGTGATCCTGAACATCCCAATCCTCTCCTGGCCTCACCCCAGGTGGGTTTTCCCCCCATAAGAGGTGGGAAGGGAATTGGGGGGAGATGGGAATTGTGATCCTGAGCACCCCAGTCCTCTCCTGCTGTCCCAAGAAGGGTTTCCCCCGTGGCAGGGAGGGTTTGGGGCTGGGGCAGGTTCCGGGCTGGGAGATGGGACCTGGCCCCATCGGGCAAAAAAAACCCCCAGAATCCCCGGGCGGTTGGTGGCCGCTAATAAACGGGAGCAAATTGCGAGAGCCGTGGGGAAAGTGAGTGACAAACGCCGCCGTTTAACGTCCTCACAAAAGCCCCGTGTGTAAGTGGGACTTGGCGTGAGTAATTCCATACAATTTTAATGGCGGGCCCTGGGGGAAAATCCATCGAGTTTCCCTCACTGCCAGGGAGCGCAGAGCGGTTTGAGAGGCTCCTCTTCTTCCTCCCCACCCCGTTTCCTTGGGAAACTCCCCCTTGGCAAAGCTCTGGAGGCGCTGGGTGGGGCCGGGAAGGTTTTTTCCGGCTGGTTTTTGGGGTGGTTTGGGCACGGAAAGAGCCGGGCTCAGCTGAGGGTTGGGTTGTTCTCTGGAGATGGGGCTGAGTGTTGGGAAAGACGGGACGGGAAGGGTTTATGGAGATGATTGGTGAGAAATACCGGAGATGTAAAACCTGGGAGTGAAATAGGAATGAAGGGCAGCTTTGAGATGGAGGCATGGCAGGAAGACGGGGATTAACTGGAGATTGGGGTGAAAGGACAGAAAACAAAAGGACCCAAGAATTCAGCCCGTCTCCACCCTGCCGAGGCATCAAGGAAAAAGTAGATAAGAAAAGTAGTCTTTAGAGTTTAGAATGTAGGATAATGTGGGAATTTAGGCTCATGCAAAGTTTGTAGGGTTTGTGTCTTGCGCCGGTTGGTCGCTGTAAATTAGAATATTCAACACAAAAGGAGATGTGATGGATTGTAACAAGGTCCTCGCTCTTCTTCTCCCTCCCTCTCTCCCGCCCTGACCCCGGCACTCCTCTCACCTCCCTCACCTCATCCCCCCTCTCCCTCTCCCTCTCTCTTTGGGGTTTCCCTCCAGCCCAGGCCGGTGGCTGCAATCAGACCCCCTTTACCCACTGCAATAAACCCACGTGTTTCTAGAACACCTCAGCTCAGCAGAGCTCCTGCTCCCTGCCCTCCACGGGTGTCCCTACAGCCGTGGGTTATTCCTGGTGCCAGCCAGCGATTTAGGGATCACCCCTGGGATTTGGGGTCTCGCCTCCCTGCGGGTTTTTGGGGATCATCCATCCGAGATTCCCCAAGAATCCAACCCAGCCGAGGAGACTGAGAGTGACAGAGTGACAAATCCTGCCAAGAATGAGAGGGTTTGTTGTTTTTTTTTTTTTTTTTGGGGGGGAGGAGAAAAAAAATTCCCTCATTGTTATTCTGGACCATCCCAGCTCCATCCATCTCCCGTGGCAGGAACACTTCACATGGATTAGCAGAGCTTCCCTATGGAATGCCGCACCCCTGGGCGCAGCAGGACGGTGGCACTCGGGGGACAATTTGGGGGTCACCTCACCCATTTTCTGCCGCTGGGAGGAGGCGACAGGAGCCTGGGAAAAGCAGCGGGAGGGGGGAATTTTTTGGGATGCAGGAGCCAGGGGCTAACGCGCCCCGGGAGAGCCGCTCCAACCTGTGCCGGGGATATGGAAACACCTCATTTATCGGGATATTTCTTCTGCTGGAACGGGGCCGAGGGGGGAAGCAGCTGCTATCTGTACAAACAAAATTAGGCCAAAGGGGGAAAGTAATTTTGTCAAAGAAATAGGGAGATGCAGGGGGAGATGGAGAGGAGACAGATGAATAAACACAATCTACATAGGAACCGATAAAAATTCAATTTTCTGCTCACACACGTCCCCGGTCTCGCTCACACCCTTCCCTCTCCTCCTCTCCACGCTCTCCCCGGCGTTGTCTGCAGCCCTCGTGCATCCATCTGGGATGTGGGAGGCAAACACAATGATCCTCTTCTGTCTCCAGCATGCTGGAATTTTATTTTTTTTTCCCCTTTAATTACGGCGCTTTAATTCCCGTCCATCCAAAGGTTCGGGTCCCTGGTGAGCAGAGGCAGCCTGGAGAGCGGGATGGCCCCGGGATGTGGGGTCCTGTGGGTTAAAACTCCCCTCTTTGGGGTTAACTCAAGGGTTAAAGCCCCACTTTTGGGGTTAAATCCATCCTATTTGGGGTTAACTCAAGGGTTTAAACTCCATTTTGGGGGTTAAACCTCCCCTCCCCCCGTTTGGGGTTAACCCAAAGGTTAAAATTCCTTATTTGGGGTTAAACTTCTCCCTCTATTTGGGGTAAAAATCTCTGTGTTTGGGGTTAACCCAAAGGTCAACCCCCCACTTTTGGGGTTCAATCCGTCCTATTTGGGATTAACCCAAGAGTTAAAACTCTGTATTTGGGGTTAAAGCCCCTCCCAGGTCTGTCCCAGGGCTGTCCCAGGCTGTCCCAGGATTGTCCCAGGCTGTCCCAAGGCTGTCCCAGGCTGTCCCAGGGCTGTCCCAGGATTGTCCCAGGCTGTCCCAGGATTGTCCCAGGCTGTCCCAGGATTGTCCCAGGGCTGTCCCAGGTTGTCCCAGGGCTGTCCCAGAGCTGTCCCAGGCTGTCCCAGGACTGTCCCAGGACTGTCCCAGAGCTGTCCCAGGCTGTCCCAGGATTGTCCCAGGGTTGTCCCAGGCTGTCCCAGAGCTGTCCCAGAGCTGTCCCAGGGCTGTCCCAGGACTGTCCCAGAGCTGTCCCAGAGCTGTCCCAGAGCTGTCCCAGGCTGTCCCAGGATTGTCCCAGGGTTGTCCCAGAGCTGGCCCAGAGCTGTCCCAGAGCTGTCCCAGGCTGTCCCAGGATGTCCCAGGGGTGTCCCAGGCTGTCCCAGAGCTGTCCCAGGGCTGTCCCAGGCTGTCCCAGGCTGTCTCAGGGCTGTCCCAGGGCTGTCCCAGGCTGTCCCAGAGCTGTCCCAGAGCTGTCCCAGGACTGTCCCAGGACTGTCCCAGGGCTGTCCCAGGCTGTCCCAGAGCTGTCCCCAGGCTGTCCCAGGGCTGTCCCAGGCTGTCCCAGGCTGTCCCAGAGCTGTCCCCAGGCTGTCCCAGGGCTGTCCCAGAGCTGTCCCAGGGCTGTCCCAGGCTGTCCCAGGCTGTCCCAGAGCTGTCCCAGGGCTGTCCCAGGTCTGTCCCAGGGCTGTCCCAGGACTGTCCCAGGCTGTCCCAGGTCTGTCCCAGGACTGTCCCAGGGCTGTCCCAGGTCTGTCCCCGGCTGTCCCAGGGCTGTCCCAGGACTGTCCCAGGGCTGTCCCCGGCTGTCCCCGGCTGTCCCAGGACTGTCCCAGGCTGTCCCAGGACTGTCCCAGGCTGTCCCAGAGCTGTCCCCAGGCTGTCCCAGGGCTGTCCCAGGGCTGTCCCAGGGCTATCCCAGGACTGTCCCAGAGCTGTCCCAGGGCTGTCCCAGGCTGTCCCAGGGCTGTCCCAGGGCTGTCCCAGGATTGTCCCAGGCTGTCCCAGGGCTGTCCCAGGCTGTCCCAGGCTGTCCCAGAGCTGTCCCAGGGCTGTCCCAGGCTGTCCCAGGCTGTCCCAGAGCTGTCCCAGGGCTGTCCCAGGCTGTCCCAGGGCTGTCCCAGGGCTGTCCCAGAGCTGTCCCAGGCTGTCCCAGGCTGTCCCAGAGCTGTCCCAGGGCTGTCCCAGGCTGTCCCAGGGCTGTCCCAGGGCTGTCCCAGGGCTGTCCCAGGCTGTCCCAGGGCTGTCCCAGGATTGTCCCAGGGTTGTCCCAGGACTGTCCCAGAGCTGACCCTTCTCCCTTTTCCCTTGACCCCTCCTCCACCTTCCTCTCCTCCCTTTTCCCACCACCCTGGCCGCTCATCCCGGCCCTCCAAGGTGTTGCAGAGTCACGCCTGGAACTGGAGACGTGCCCGTGGGGGTGTCCCCCGCAGTTGGTGACACGGGACAGCGTGGGCCGTGTCCCCAGGGAGCAAGAGCTGGCTCCAGGCCGGAGGGGACGGATCGATGGGAGCAAAGCGGGAGCACTTTCCCATCTGTTCCAAGGGAAATGGAGCATGGAAAGGGCCGTGCCGGCGGGGCCAGCCCGGGCTCAGCCCCCTCCCGGCCCCTCTCCCAGCCCCGGGAAGGCCGGGCCCGGCCCTGAGCATCCAGCAGAGCCTCCTCAGGGATGTGGGGCAGAGCATCCTCCGGGATGTGGGGCAGAGCATCCTCAGGGATGTGGGGCAGAGCATCCTCAGGGATGTGGAGCAGAGCATCCTCAGGGATGTGGGGCACAGCATCCTCAGGGATGTGGGGCAGAGCATCCTCAGGGATGTGGAGCCTGCAGCGTTCCCAGGGGACACCCACCCAGGAGTGGGGACTCTGCTCCTTTCCCTCCCTCGGAGGTTTGGGAGAGGAGACAGAGGGTGCTGGGCACCCACAGCCCTCCCTGCACACCCACGGCCCTCCCTGCACACCCACGGCCCTCCCTGCACACCCACAGCCCTCCCTGCACACCCACGGCCCTCCCTGCACACCCACGTGCGCGGGGGCTGAGCTGAGCTGCAGCCTGGTTTCCCTAGGAAACCGAGGCGAGCCCAAAATCCCGCAGGGAAGAGCTGGAGGGGCTCCAGAACGTGGCTGGAAGAGCTCTGCAGCCCGGCAGCTCTGTCCCAGCAATGGCAGTGACAGCGTGGTGACACTCTGGTGGCCCGGGGAGCTGCTGGTGGCAGCTGCTTTGAGGGAGTGAAAAAGGGGATTTGGGAGTGAAACATTCCTGACATTCCCAAATGACCGAGCTGGGGCCGGGCGGGGCTGTCACCACAGTGTCACCACGGTGTCACTGGCGTGTCACTGGTGCTGGCGTGTCCCTGCCACCACCAGCATCACCCAGAAGATCCCCTCCTGAGCCACAGTTTCTGCCATAATGAACCCAAAATCCTGATGCTGCCACGGGGGCATTTTCCTGGGAATACCCTCGGCAAGGAGTGACTTGTTCCAGGATCGATGCTTGAGGAAAAACCTCTCACGGGTGGCAGGGTGACATCCTCACCGTGTTCCTCCTCCTCTTCCTACACCTCCTCCACCTCCTCCTCCTCCTCCCCGGGCCTTTCACACGCTGCCAAGCAAAGATGCGTTTACCGGGGCTGCACGCTCCGAAAGTCGCTCCTCTCCCCTCCAGGCAATTAAAGGGAAGCTATTTCTCCTCAATCAGGCGTATTTGAATATGGAAATGATTTTTAATTACTCAGAGTCAATATCATTTTATCACCGAAATGTGTTTGAACGAGGCTCGCCCGTATTTGCAGGGCTGTCTAATAAGCGGAATGCGAATTCACCCTGATCCAGGGGTTTGGTTTTTTTTTTTGGCGTGTCCCGGAGAGCCAGAGGAAGGTGCTGCCTTTCCGAGGTTTCATTCCCAAGCTCCTGATGGAGCAGGGAATCCCGGTTAACCCCTGCCCCGCCGGGAAAATCCAAGGGAAGGGACTCGGGGACAAAACCTCGTGGCCCTGAACATGCCCGGGGTCAGCTCGGCGCGGAGCCGGTGACGCTCGGCAAACCTCAGATCCCCGGCTATTGTCTCCTGATTAATTTGCTAATTATGTTCTGCTTTAATCCGAGGGCCTGGCGGCGGTGTGGAAATGTCAGGCTCTTGTTTATGCCCCGGGTTGCTGGCGGAGTGACAAAGGCAAGTGTCCCGCAGGTGCCACCGCGCGTCACCTGGCCCCGCCGGCTGCGAGCTGCTGCCTCTGTCACTGCCGCCTCCCGCAGCCCTGGGGCTGTGCCTCAGTTTCCCCCACAGGAGCTGGGAACACCTGGATGCACCCCTTTACCTGCTCTGGTGACAGAGGTGTCACCAGCACTGTGGGGCTGTCACCGGGGCTGGGCATGTCCCTGTCCTCACTGCCGTGGCCTTGTGCAGGACACTGCTCAAAGCTGGCCCTGAACATCCCCTCTGGGGGGTTTGGGGCTATTCCAGACCCACGGGCGGGTTTTGGGGCTATTCCAGACCCACGGAGGGGTTTTGGGGCTATTCCGGATCCACGGGGGTGTTTGGGGCTATTCCGGATCCACGGGGGGTTTGGGGCTATTCCACACCCACGGGGGGGGTTTGGGGCTATTCCAGACCCACGGGGAGGGGTTTGGGGGCTATTCCGGAGCCATGGGGGGGTTTGGGGCTATTCCACACCCACGGGGGGTTTGGGGCTATTCCACACCCACGGGGGGGTTTGGGGCTATTCCAGACCCACGGGGAGGGGTTTGGGGGCTATTCCGGAGCCATGGGGGGGTTTGGGGCTATTCCACACCCACGGGGGGGGGTTTGGGGCTATTCCAGACCCACGGGGAGGGGTTTGGGGGCTATTCCGGAGCCATGGGGGGGTTTGGGGCTATTCCACACCCACGGGGGGGGGGTTTGGGGCTATTCCAGACCCACGGGGAGGGGTTTTGGGGCTATTCTGGAGCCACGGGGGGGTTTGGGGCTATTCCAGACCCACGGGGTGTTTGGGGTTATTCCAGACCCACGGGGAGGGGTTTTGGGGCTATTCTGGAGCCATGGGGGGGCTTTGGGGCTATTCCAGACCCACGGGAGTGTTTTGGGGCTATTCCAGACCCACGGGAGTGTTTTGGGGCTATTCCAGACCCCCCATCCCGGTGCAGCCACACCCAAACGGGCCCGGCCCCGGCTGCTGTCCCTGTCCCTCTGTGGGGTTGTCACAGGTGGTGCAAAGGTGACCAGAGCACCTCCCCTGGCCCCCCACAGTGTCCCAGTTTAGGTCTTACTGGGAATCACTGGGGCTGCAGCCCCCTGGGGAGGCGCCAGCCCTTTGTTAACCAAAGGGGCACAAAGGACGCTGCCGAGCGGTTCCCCAACATCCAACCTCTGGTTTTTCCTGCTGAGCAAAACCCGTTCAGGTGTCGGGGGTTGAGCTGCTTCCCGCGAGGCTGAGCAGGAGCTGACACCCCGCCGCCGCCGCTGCAGCCGGGCTTTCTGCAGCCCTCATGTTTATTAATCGCCATGAATATTTATGCCCAGTTCCTCTCTCCTGGAGAGGCTGCTCGAGTTGCAGGCGTGATCTGGCCGCTGCTGCCGGGCTGGGCAGTGAGATGGCTCCGGTGGATGGAGCTGGGAAAGGGGCTGAGGGGGGGGTCGCTCCTGGCCAGGCTGCTCTGGCTCAGGGAGCATCTCCCAGGAAGGTGAAAATCCCACTTTGGTCCCACGGTGCTGTGCTCGTCCCTCATCCCACGGGCCCAGCTGGGAGGTCAGCACCTCACCGGCAGAAATTCCTCCAGTTTTCCCCCAAAACCTCTCCCCAGCGTGCCAGGCCCTGCACTTGGGGCTCTTGGTGCTGCCCTGGCCTGTGCCACAGCGTCACCCAGCACAGATGGACAAGGATCAGCCCTGCCCCATCCTTGGCTGCACAGAGAGCCTGGGAATACCCAAACGGGGATGCTGAACTGAAATCCACCGCATCCAGAGGCCCGGGAGCCGCTTGGGGTGGGCTTTTGGCTGCTCTTTCAGTCCGGAACAAACCTCAAAGCGGAATTTATTCCACGGCTTGTTCACGTCCTTCCTCTGCTTCTCATCACCTGCGCTTCCCTCGCTCTTTCTGCTTTGTTTATTCCTGGGCTTTTCTCCCTGAGACCAGCGGGACAAAACTCCACGTGAAGGTCCCTGGGAGGGAGCGGTGGCCTCGGGCAGGCAGGTCCCTGTGTGCCGGCGATGTGGCCTCGGGCAGGGCAGGTCCCTCTGTGCCTGCGATGTGACCTCGGGCAGGGCAGGTCCCTCTGTGCCGGTGATGTGACCTCGGGCAGGGCGGTCCCTCCGTGCCGGTGATGTGACCTCGGGCAGGGCAGGTCCCTGTGTGCCGGTGATGTGACCTCGGGCAGGCAGGTCCCTGTGTGCCGGCGATGTGACAAAGGCTCCTCCGCGGGCTCTCCCATCAGAGCGGATTATCCCCCAACCCCAAACTCCCCCGTTTAGGGCTGTTTTTTTTTGTTTCCCGGAGCCATCCTCCCGCCGAGTTTACGAGAAGCGGTTCAGACAAGCGGCTGTCCCTCCCGGCTGCTCGGGGGCTGCCGTCCCCTCCCGGCACCAGCCGAGGTGCTCCTGACAAACCTTGCTGAAAAGAAGAGGTTTTCCTTCTCCCTGCCCTGCTGAGCGCAGACAATCCCTGGGGATGGAGCCCGTCGGGGGCTGGATGAACATCCCCGGCCCGGAGTCGGATTCAACCCTTCCCTGAATCCTCAGTGGGCACAGAGCAGCTGCCACCTCGGTGACTCTGCCTGTCCCTGATTTCTGTGCCAAACGAAGGGGAAACAAGAGCTCTGTGTTGGAAGCAGCAGTGCCGGGTGCCTGGGGAGCCCCTGGCCGGCTCCGGGGGGGCCTTCAGCCGGTGTTTCTCTGTCCCGGTGTGCCCCGTCCCCGCCGCGCTGCAGGCCCTTGGTGACAGCGGTGGCACCCGGCGACCTCGTGTCAGCCCCGGCGGGTTTTTAATGGCCTTAATGGACGGCTCTGATTCCCAGCGAGCCATAAAGCCCCGGTGTCACCACCTCCGCGCGCTGCTCTAATTACACCCTGCGAGGAGCTCTGCTCCCGCCCAGCCCCCGAATCCGCGGGCCCTGCTCGGTGTTTTCCCACATCCCGGCAGCTCCCGGCGCCGAGGAGGAGGAGGATGGGGACTCAGAGGCCTCACCCTGGACAGCTGAGGGCACTCTGGGGGGTGTCCGGTGCTTTGCCAAGCTGTGCTGGAGGGGTTTGAGGGGGGATGAGCGCTCCCCTGGTTGGAGATTTGGCGGCAGCGGCGCTCCCGCGGTGCCGGGGGAGGTTCGCGGGGATGCAGCAGCAGCAACAAGCGGCTCTGGAGAGCACCCAGTTGTCCTGGTAACAGTGGGTGCCTCCCGCTCCCACGGCTCGGGCCCCCCCCGAGCCCCCCGGCTCCTCTGTCCCCGCCTGGGCCGCAGGGGACTTGGCAGGGAGGGGACACGGAGGGCGGGGGTGGCTGCCAGGCCAGACAGGCAGCAGCAGGAGGATGGTGGCCTTGTGGGACAGAGTGACACGAGCCAGGATGTGCCACAGCGTCAGGCAACACCTCACGGGCACTGCGTGCCCCGTCGCATCCCGCGCTGCATCCTGCACCACAGCGCCCTGTTGCATCCTGCAGCCCACGCCACATCCCGGGCTGCATCCTGCATTGCATCCCACATTGCATCCTGCATCCCACACCCCATCCTGCATCTCACATCGATCCCACATCGCATCCTGCATCCCACACCCCATCCTGCATCCCACATCGATCCCACATCGCATCCTGCATCCCACATCAATTCCTACATCCCACATTGATCCCACATCCCATCCTGCATCCCACATCGATCCCACATCACATCCTGCATCCCACACCGCATCCTGCATCCCACATCGATCCCACAACCCATCCTGCATCCCACATCAATTCCTCTTTGCATCCTGCATCCCGCATTCCTCGCAGGGCAGTGGCAGCCGGCGCACGAGATCCCTTTGGAAATTCCCGATTCCCTGGGCCGTGCCGGCCTGCTTGTCTGGGGGAGAGCAAAGGCCTCGTGGGAAGCCGGGAATGACCCGGGGAATGAGCCGTGGTTGGTTTTGGGATTGTTCCTGCACGGAGCTGTATTTACAGAGCCGGGGTCGGGAATCTCCTCCAGCCCCGGCGGAGCTAATGCTGCTTTTCTCCTCGGGATAAAGACCAGCCTGAAAAGCTGGTTTGCTTTCTCCCAGCCTCGACCCGCGGGGGATGAGTGTCTGTCTGGGGACATTGGGTCAGGCACCCAGGGACTGCAAGGAAGCGCTGGGAAAAGGGAATGCCAACAAAGGGAAGGAGCCGAACTGCAGGAAGGTCTGGGCTGGGTGTGATCCTGCACTTCCAGCTGCGCCGGGCTGGATCAGAGCTGGTGCTGAGCCACAGATCCTCAGAATGCCGAGCAGTTCTCCTAGAACTGCCTCCTGCCCTCTCCATCCATCCATGGTGCCCGGCCCGGGTGGAGGGGACAAGGGACAGCCCTGAGCACCCCCCGTGCCGAGCTCTGGGCAGGATGTGTCCGGCAGAGGTGGACAGGCAGCAGCGGGAATGTGCTGCATTTCCAGCTGCGCTGCTCCCGCAGCGTGGCAGCCAGGCCGTGCTGCATCCTGCCGAGCTCCTGCCGCACGCCCGGGGGCTCGGTGGCCCTGACACCCTGTCCCCTGCCAGCCACAGCTCCTGGAGAGCAGCAGGAGCCTCTGTGCCGGTGGCTCAGTGGCCCAGGGAGCCCCAAGATCCTCGAGTTTACCCTCTCTGCGCTTCCCCTTTCGGTGTGAATCCGCAGCTCTGCAGCCCCCCGAGGTGCCGGGGGTCCGGCAGGCTCCGTGTCCCCTCCCCAAATCGTGTCACCTCTGTGGGTGTGACAGCCCCGTCCCTCAGCGTCCCTGTGCCCCACAGCCCCCTGCAGAACCCCCCGCGGCCTGCACGTGTGCGGGGCTCACCTACACGCCTTGCACACGCGTGTGCAAACCCGCCCTGCCGCGGCTGAGCACACCCAGCTTCACAACCCCCCCCTCAAATCCGTGCACACGCACCACAACCCCCTCTCCCCTCTCGCCCCGTGCCCGTGCGTGTGACACGACCCACTCCACGCGTGTCACACGGGTGGTTTGAGGAGGGGGGGACACACGGCACCCACCCCCCGGAGCGCGACCCCCGCCGCCCTCCCAGCGCTGCAGCAGCAGCAGCCCGGGGGTCACCTCCCCCCGCACACGCGGCGGAGGCGGGAGCGGCGGAGCGCGGAGAGGGGAGCGCGGAGCGGGGCGGGGGGGTCCCCGCCGTGCCCGGTGCTGTCACACCGCCCCGCGCCCGGCGCATGCAGCAAGTGCCCGAGCGGCGCGCGCCGCCGCCGCCCCCGCGCCCCCCGCTCCCCCAGCCCTCCCCTCCTCCCTTCCCTTCCCTTCCCCTCCCCACCGCATCCGCCGCCGCCGCCGCCACCGGGGCCCGGCGCGCTGCGCGCCCGCTCCCGGCCCCGCGCCCGCTCCCGGCCCCGCGCGTTGCCGCCGCCGCCGCCGCCGCCGCTGCGCTCCCCCGGGCGCGCCCGGGCACCGGCTGCCGCTGCCGCCGCCGCCGCCGCTCGGGGATGGCCAGCCCGCTGCTCGCCGCGCCGCGCCGGGGCTACACGCGCTGCTAACGGAGCGCAGGTAAGGGCGGCCACGACCCCCTTGGCCGGTGCACCGGGATGTCCCCCCCGCCCCTTTCCCTCTCCGGTGTACCGGCACTCCTCTGTTCTCGGTGAAAATCCACCCCCCCCCCCCCTCCGCCTCATTCCCGGTGCGGCGGCTCCGCTCCCCCCCGGCGCGGCGCAGCGGGGGCGGCAGCTCAGCTCGCCGCCGATGCGGGCTGCGGCGGCCGGTGCTGCCAGAGCCCCGGTTGTACCGGGGACACCCCCCCCCGCGCCGCCCGCCGCTCCGGCTCCCACCCCAACCGCGGCCAACTTTGCTGCCCCGGCGGTGGGGCTCTGCGGGGACGGGAGTTGCACGGCGGGTGCCCCGTGCCCGGTGCTCGGGGCCGGGCAGCGGCATCCCCGAGGCGGCCCCGGCCCTGCCGGGAAGTTGCGCGGGGCTGCGGCGGCGCGGAGGGCTCGGCACCGGGGCTGGCTGAGAGCCGCGGCGTGCCCGGTGCTGCCGGTCCTTCCCCGCGGGGCTGCCGGTCCCCTCCTCTCCCGGGGCTGCCGCTCTGCCGGTGCCCCCTCCCCGCCTTCCGCCGGTTCCCCCGGGGGTCCCGGTTCCCCCTCAGGAGGGCACTTGTGTCCCCCGCCAGGCGCCGGTTCCTCCCGCGGGGTGCCGGTGAAAACAGCGGCGGCCCCACGGCGGAAGGCCCGCACGCGTGTTTTCGGGCACACGCGTGTTTTCGGGCACACGCGTGTTTTCGGGCACACGCGTGTTTTCGGGCACACGGCGCCGCGCTGTGTCGCACAGCCGGGCCACGGGCTGGGTGCGGGGCTCCCTGCTGCCATCCCCGCCGTAGGCACACGTGTGGATTGTGCCAGCGCGGCCAGCGTGGGTGCTCGGCGGGCTCGCTCACCCCTCGTTGTCACCCCTCGGGTGACACCCCTGGGGGACTCTGGCACGCACCCAGGGGTGCGTGGGCGGGCGCGTCGGCGGAGCCCCGGCAGAACGGCTGGGTGGGTGGGTGGGTGGGTGGGTTGGTGGGTGGGTGGGTGGGCTGGTGGGTGGCTTTGCAGCCCTTCCCCTGCCTGCCGGGGCTTTGTTCGGTGCCAGCGCGGGGGGCTGCGGGCAGAGAGGGGAGGGGGACCCGCCGTGTCACGGCACCCGGGGGCCCGTGGGCGTGCGGGAGGGCACACGTGGGCCACCCCGGCGTGTGCCACCGCGGGCACGTGCGGCAGGCAGGTGGCAGCCGGCGTTTTGGGGGGAGCTGCAGCCCTTCCCTGAGGGGCCCTGCGAGCCCTGGGGCTGGTGCCGGCTGTGTCCCCAGGGCTGTGCCCGCGCCGGTCACTTGTTGAGGACGGGGATGTTGTTTTTTTTTTTTTTTTTTTTTTGCGGCAGCGGGGAGGCTGGCGGCAGCGCGGCGTGTGAACAACCCCTTCGCTTTTCTAGGTCATGTCACTGCTGGCTGTGCTGCCTGGCAGCCGGGGCCGCCGGTGACGCGGGGAGGTGGCCCCGGGGTGGCAGAGAGCCTGGCCGGGGGTTCTGTCTGGGCCGCACGTGGAGCCGGTGGCGCTGGGCTGGCTCGGAGCTGTGACACTGGGATGGTTCCCAGTGGTTGGGGACACGTTTGTCACTCCTTTGAAGGCCGTGGCTGAGCTGAGGGGGGTCGTGGGGAGGCACCCGCGCTCCGTGGGCTCACACGGGGAGGAGCGGGGTGGCGCAGCTGTTGTCACTGTCACCGTCACCGTCACCTGGCTGCTCTCTAGCCGCCCTCGGCAGGGCGGGTGCGCTCCCCATTCCCAGCAGGGCTCCCTGGTGATGGCACGGTGGCAGTGGATGTGGAGTTGGCCGTGTGGCAGTGGCAGCCCCGCTGTGCCAGAGCTCAGCTGCTGGCAGCAGCTCCTCTCCCAGGCCTGCCCAGTCACTTGTCAAGCCTTGTCACCAGCCCCTGCTTTGATCCGAGGAGCCAGGATCCTACAAATCCGGGCTGTGCTGGAGAGAAAATGGACACGGAGCTGGCGCAGCGGGCACTCGCTCTCCGACCGGGAGCCGCGTGGCAGAGGGGCTCCAGCACACGCTGCCAGCTCTTCCCAGCTCCCTCTGGTTCTTCTCAACACCTCCAAGGATCCTTGGCAGTGGAATCTTCTGCCTGGAGTCACTCCCTGCCATGCTGGAGATGGCACCGAGGGTGCCCGGCTCTTCCCGCTGGGCTCACGGCTGGTGGAGAGCTCTGCCCTGGCACCAAGCTGCTGCTCACCTCCGTGGGGATGGATGGGACTTCCACCCACACAGCCGCGGTGTCCCCGGTGCTGCCACATCCCTACATCCCGTGCTTTCCACACGGGGTGGGGGCTGCAGGATGGACTCCCCATGGAAGATGATGCTCCAGCCCTGGGCTGCTGTGATGCCTCAAGGCTTCTCCATGGGAATTTGGACTGAGGCCCTGCAAACTCATTTCCTACCACGGGCCCATCCCCTAATGGGGCCGGGGCTGGCTCGGGGCCACCTGGCTGGGTTGCCAAGCGTCAGAAGCTCTGTAGCTCCTCAGCGCTCACGAGGGCCACCGTGTCCCCCCTGTGCTGCTCCTGCCTGTTCCTCCTTGATGTCCTCCAAGAGCAGGATGGAGCCAGGCCCTTTCTCCTCCCTGGAGCACCTCGGAGGCTCCCTCTGGGGCTGGGGCTGGATGACATGGTGGGTACCATATAAATAAAAAAAAAAAAAAACACCTTTTGGGATGAGCTCAGATCCTGCTGCCAGCGCTGGGACTCGGAACCCTCCTCTTTGGAGCCTTCCTGGGTCTCCCAACCCTCCAGATCGGAGCTGCTGGATAAAAAGGAGCTCACATCCCAAGGATGTGGACGAAACTCCTTGGAAAAGGCCCTGGGAGCACCGTGGCTGCTGCAGCCCCTGCAGCCGAGGTGGGGCTGCTTTTCCTCCAGGGAGGAGAGGCAGCACGCTCCGTTCCCTGGCAGAGCAAATCCCTAATCCCGGCGGAGATTTCTCTGCGCCGTCTCCCCCGGCCTTGCTTTTTTTTTTTTTTTTCTTTTTTCCTTTTTTTTTTTTTTTTTTTTTGGAGTGGAGTTTTACCAACAGCAGTTAAGTAAAATAAATAAAGGGGCCTGCGCTTGCCAGTGCTCGCGAGGCCGCGCCAGGGATTGGCAAAGCCGCACCATTAATTACAGCTCGGCACCGCTGCCAGCCCGCCCGGCTCCGGGAGAGGCCGTGGCAGCACGCCGGGGAGCCACGGGGAGAGAAGGGAGACTTGGAATCATGGAAAGGAAGGGAAAACGTGGTCCTGGGCGCTGAAGGAATTGTGCCAGAGCGGGTGGAAGCGGCTGGGATGTGGCTGTGCCTGCTGGGTGTCCGCGTGTGCACACGCGTGTGCCGTGCGGGGATCCGTGTTCTCGGGCTGGAGGCTGGGGTGGAAGGCGGCTTTTCCAGGGAATGGAGCTGCTCTGTTGGTGGAGGGGCTGGGAAGGACCAGGACACCTCAGCTCAGTGCTGGAGGGGCCCGTGGAGGAGCGTTGGAGTCCCTGGATGCTTGGAGGAGATCCTGGAGGTGGCAGGGTGGTGGGTTCTCAGCAGGAATTGTTCTTTCTGTGCCGCGTTTGTCACTGTCACCTCTGGGTGGGCAGGAATAGGATCCCCTGGGATGGAGCCTTGGATGCCCCAGCCTTTCTTTACTTTTTATTCCTTTATCCTAAGCCATGTTACTGTCAGGAATTTTCATGCATCAGGTCTGGTTGTTTTTTTTTTTTCCCTCATGGATTTTGTATTTTCTACAGCCTGTTAAAAGAACAGGCGGTTTAAAAACCACATCCCTCCACCCCCAAATCTCCTTTACTCTGCCATTAATCGTTTCTCAGATTACTGATGCCGAGGGGTTTAGTGCTGCCAGTTTATCACTTTTTTTGAGGGGACTTGCTTGCTTGTCCCTGGGCTTTTCCTGGCTGGAGCCGGGCACGATGTGGGTGCCGGGATGATGGAGCTGGACCGGGATCCAGCCAAAATCCGGGCAAAAAACCATCCTCAGGGAAACAACCTGTTTGTGCGTGGGGAGCAGTGCCGTGCCGCGGCCAGGCAGAGCCGAGCCCGGCTCGGATGCTGCTTTTCCCGGCGCGATAATTCCAGCAGGGGATGGAGAGAAGGACCGCGCTCCCAGGACGCGGAGCCCGGGCTGTCGCTTCCGCCCGCCCGGCTTTTCCCCCAGCTCTGTGATGGCTCTTTAAAAGCTTTAATTAAAGCTTTAAACCCACCCCCTTTCCCTGCGCCCGGGCGGGAACAAAGGCAGATGGAAGGGGCTGGAGCGGGCGCCTGCGGCGGGCGAGCGTGCCAGGCTGTGCCCGCCGTGCTCCGGGTGACATCGCTGTCCCCAGGGGGACCGGGGGAGGGGGTCCCTGGGTGGCCTCCAGCTGCCCCCAGGGACCCAGCGGCGTCTCCGGGATGCGGTCAGAGCTGCCGGGGAGGTTCGTTCCGCATGGAGCGAGGTGGTTTTGGAGGCAGCGCGGCCGTGCCCGGGCACCGCGGCCGGGCTGGGCTCCGCCGAGGCGGAGAAGGCAGACGGTGACGCTGCAGGGCTCCGGGTCCCCGCCGCGCTGCCGGCTGGGGGTGACAGTGACCCCCCAGCTCCCGCCGGGTGACTGGGTGGCCCAGATGTTAAATACCTCCTCGGCCCGGCTCGCAGCTCGGTGAAATATTTTCACTGCAGCAGCAGCAGCAGCGGCGGCGGCGGCAGGAGGAGCGGCGGAGGCTGGAGCGCTGCAGGGAGCGGGGCTGGTGCCGAGCGAGCTCTGGAAGCTTTGGTTCAGCCCCGGCCGCGGCTCCCGGCAGGGTTTTTGGGGCTGAGAGGAAGCTCCCCAATATCCCAGAACATCTGGATCATGCATGCCTGGAGAGGTGAGGCGTGGGCTGTGCCCATCCCCGAGCTTTCCAGCGGGCAGGATGGATGGATGGATGGATGGATGGATGGATGGATGGATGGATGGATGGTGCTGCCGGAGCGTCCCTGCTCGCCGCTTGTGAGCGACGGAACCAAGCAAGCACCATCTTGTGTCCCTGCCAGGCTGCGGGAGCCCCAGGAGCTCGCTGCAGAGCAGCAGCGTGTCCCTGCCTGACCTCCTCCTCCTCCTCTCCCTCATCCTCTTCCTCCTCCCTCCTCCTCCTCCTCCCACCCCCGGCTCTCCCGGAGCAGCGGAGGGGGCTGTGGCTCTCTGGGGGCCCGCAGCTCCAGCAGCACGGGTGGGGGATGCCCGTGGTGCTCCCCGCTCCGGCCGCAGTTGGAATTCGCTGCTTTTGGGTCTCTCCTGTTGCGTTTCCCGGGGTCTCTGGCTGGGAGTCCCTCCCGGAAATTTGGGATTTTTTCCTTCTGCCTCACATCTCCCTGCTCGAATCGGGGAGGTCCAGCCCGCTCTGCTCCCTCTGGCTCCATCCCAGCCCCTGGACGGGGGGATCGCCAGCACCGAGCCCCCCCGTCCCCGCGCTGCCGGGGCTGCAGGAGCCAGCGCCAGCCTGTTGCATGAGAATCGGGATATTTTTAGCTCTTTAATGTCCCCGGAGTGGCTCCAGCGCAGGCTCGGCCAAGGCTCCGTGTCCCTCGCGGTGAGCTGGGGGATGCCCCGGTATCAGCCAGGGGTGGTTTTAGGAGCAGGATTTGGGGGTGGAGAGTCCCCATCTCGGCGTCCCCAGCAGTCGGCTGGGGCGAGCGGCGACCTGGGCGATTTTGGAATCCACCTCTGCCACGGCACCTGGCCCCGTGGCCACCTCCAGAATGTCCCCCGCTGCCCCCAGGGCTGTCGCCTTGCCCCGGGCACGGGCTGAGTGATGCTGCCACGAGCACGGCGGCCTCGGCCTCTGTAGAGCCGTGCTCCGGGCTCACTTAATAAGGCCACCACGTGCATTATTTTATTAATGAGGTATTAAAAAGCTTTTCACGGCGATGCTCTGCATTCTCTTGGAGAGGTATCCAAGAAATCCGTGCTGAGCAGTGGCTGTTCGCCTTGTGCCTGGCTCTTAGGGACAGCTGTGGGGACACCACGCTGCTGGGGTGTCACTGTGCACCCCCACCGTGTCACCCCGAGCTGCCAGCGTGTCCCCACCAAGCTCCAGGGCACCAGAATTAGCTCCAAGGGCTTTTGTAGCCCTGTTTTAAGTTGTTTGGTGGCTCCTTGCCCAGGCTGTGCTCGGGGGGGGTGAGCTGAGGGCGTGTGTGAGGTCACTGCAGTGGGGACCTGCGGGGCTGGGTCTCTGCTCTGGTGGTTTTGGGGTGAAGTCCCCGCTCTGTGCTGCACTGTCCCCAACCTGGGGGCTCACTGGCACAGCAAGGAGTCTCCTGTAAACCCTGCAAGTGGCACATGGGGACACACGCCAGGTGGGGACATGACCTGGGAGGGGACCTGGGGTAACTGGGACGCTGCTCCCACACCACCGGGGCTCAGGGCAGGGTGCTGACCCCCAGCCAAGCCTCTGTCCACGTGTCCACCTGTCTGTCCGCAGGGCAAATGCCATAGGATGACCGCTGCTGGTCCCCTCTTACTGGCTGTGATTTCGTCTGTCCTGTGGCTCACGCGGGGCTTCGACCCGGCTCCCAGCGCCTGCTCCGCCCTGGCCTCGGGCGTCCTCTACGGCTCCTTCTCCCTCAAGGACCTGTTCCCCACCATCTCCTCCGGCTGCTCCTGGACCCTGGAGAACCCCGACCCCACCAAATACTCGCTCTACCTCCGCTTCAACCGGGAGGAGCAGGTGTGCACGCACTTCTCTCCCATGGTGCTGCCGCTCGATCACTACCTGGCCAACTACACCTGCGACCCCCGGGGCGAGGCCAGCCCCGCGCCCACCCGCCAGCGCCCGGAGCAGCAGCAGCAGGAGGAGGAGGAGGACGAGGAAGCCGAGCTGGAGCTTTGCGAAGGCTCGGGACCCTTCACCTTCCTGCACTTCGACAAGAACTTCGTGCAGCTGTGCCTGGCGGCCGAGCCCGAGGCGGCCCCGCGGCTGCTGGAGCCTCAAGCGCTGGAATTCCGCTTCGTGGAGGTGCTGCTCATCAACAACAACAACTCCAGCCAGTTCACCTGCAGCGTGCTGTGCCGCTGGCTCGAGGAGTGCCTGCAGGCTCCCGGAGCTCGCCGCTGCGGTTTCACCCACGCCGGCTGCAGCTGCCAAGCCGAGAGCCCTCCGGCCCCGCGGCGGAACGGCACCCGGCCCCCGGCCCCCGCGCCCACCCCGGCGCCTTCCGACCCCGACTGCTGCCCCACCGAGCTGCATTCCGCGAATGCCAACGAGCTCGAGCTGCCCGAGGTGCCGCACGGTGAGTGGGGAGCGGGGAGGGATCCCCCCGAGCAGGGCTGGGGGTCCCGGGGGGGGGCTGGTGGTGGTGGGGTTCTGCCTGTGCGTGGTCTGGGGGGAATGGGGGTGTTGGGAATTGTGTGTGGGGCAGGGAATTGTGTAGGGGGTGGAGAGTGCCAATGGGGCAGTAGGCACGGAGCAGGGAATTGTGTGGGGAATGGATCCTGGTGCCAATGGGGCACTGGGCATGGAGCAGGGAATGGATGGATCCTCCTCGTGTGAGCTGTGTGAGAGTGGAAAGTGTGAACTGGGAACTGTGCATGGAGCAGGAAACTGAGAAATGGATGGATCCTGGTGCCAGTGGGGCACCGGGCACAGAGCAGGGAATCTGCAATGGATGGATCCTGGGGCTGGAAGGTGCCAGTGGGGCACTGGGTATGGAGCAGGGAATTGTGTAGGGAATAGATCCTGGTGCCAGTGGGGCACTGGGCACGGAGCAGGGAATTGTGCAGTGGATGGAGCAGGGAATTGTGCAGTGGATGCATCAGGGAATTGTGCAGTGGATGGATCCTGCCTGTGCACACTCCCGGGGCAGGATTGGTGCCAGCTGGATGCTGGGCAAGGAGCAGGGAAGTCATGCCATGGAGGAATCCTTCCCATGCACGTTCCACAGGGCTGGGGGATGCATGGAGCAGGACAGCTGGTGCATGGAGCAGGGAATCCATGGGATGGATGAATCCTCCCTGTGCACACTCCTCAGGGCAGGAAGGTGCTGTGCATGGATCAGGAAATCCATGGGACGGATGAACCTTCTCTGAGCTCACTCCCAGGGCAGGATGGTGCCCAGTGGGCACTGGGCATGGAGCAGGGAATCCATGGGGATGGATGAATCCTGCCTGAGCTCCCTTAGGGCTGGAATGGAGCAGGCAATCCATACAAAGTTCAAACCCATGGAGCTGCACCTGGGGCGGCTCAGCCACGCCTGGCAGTGCCACGGTGACCACAGCTCTGCCCGGGCCGATGCCACGGCTGCTCTGGCACATCCCACGTGGCGCCCAGAGCTCTGTCCCCACCTCCCCGGCACGGGGC
Source organism: Sylvia borin (assembly GCA_014839755.1). Classification (NCBI taxonomy): domain Eukaryota; kingdom Metazoa; phylum Chordata; class Aves; order Passeriformes; family Sylviidae; genus Sylvia; species Sylvia borin. Next base: position 4,483,237 of record CM025981.1, on the reverse strand, counting down.
AGGAGAAGGAGCCGGCGCTCTCCGCCTTGGTGGAGACGCGGAAAACAATTTGCAGGTAAAAATGACCCTTTGCCGTGGCAAATTACCCTTGACTGCTGCAGCCCGGGCCGCTTGTTATTCCAGGCAGGATGTCACGGCACGGCGGCCGGGCTATTAACCAGGCGGAATGAGGCCATTTGCTCGTTCCGGGATTGTGGGAATGGCTGGGGATAAAGCAGCCGGCACCGGGATCGGGGCCGCCTTGCCCTGGCGCTGCCCGTGCCCGCCGTGCCAAGCCCGGCGAGGTGATGCGGGGGATTTTGGGGCACAGCTGGCCAGATGTTCCCGTCGGCAGCCTCAAGGCGATGCGCAGGCAGGAGCAATCCCCAGCTGGGCCGCGGCGGGGTCTTTATCCGGCAGATTAGGTGGAGGGGCCGGGCCGGGGGTGTAGAGATAATTTCATTGGGCTTTAGCATTTATTTCAGGAGCTAAATGTCATTACGGGCAGATCCCCCACTAAATCCCCGGTCCGTTACAGCTGCAGGGCTCTAAATCCCCTCATCCCGAGGGGAGCTGCTTGAGCTGATTTCATTTTATGGGGTGGTTTTTTCATGGTTTTTCCCCTCGCCCTTTAAACGCCACTCCCCTTGATTAAGAGCTCAGCGCCGGGGTCAGGTGGCAGCCCCAAGGCCAGCCTGGGTGACCCTGTGCCCGAGGGGTGACACCTGTCACGGCTGGGGCCTGTCCCGGGACAGAGAAATGGAATCCAGGATGAGATGGAGAAGCGAGATGCAGGATGGGATGGAAAAGTGGGATCCAGGACGGGATGGAGAAACGGGATAATCGAGGATGGGATGGGGAAGTGGGATCCAGGATGGGATGGAGAAACGGGATAATCGAGGATGGGATGGGGAAGTGGGATGTAGGATGAGATGAAGAACTGGGATCTGGGATGGGATTGAGAAAATGGGATCCAGGACGGGATGGAGAAGCCGGATGCTCCAGGATAGGCTGGAGAAATGGGATGCTCCTCCAGGGGACCCAGCACGTCCCCAGGGGTGGCTCAGTGGGGTTGTTCCCCCCCAGCCCGTCCCAGGGCGCTGCCCGGGGGTGTCCCTGCAGAGCTGGCGGGGCTCCGCGCCACATCCCGCCCCTCCGCCTGCCACCGCAGCGCAAACTCCGGCTCCTTCTCCAAATCACATTTGACATTCAATTAAAGGCCGGAGCGCCCTGAGGCTCAGTGTTATCGCGGCGCCGGAGCCACGGGGGGCGATTCTCTGCCTCGGCCACCCCTCGTGCCACACCACTGTCACTGTCACTGTCCCCCCCGCGGTGTCACCGCGCCGAGCCGCGGGGCCGCAGCACAGAGCGCCCTTCATGCAGCAGGGGCTGAGGGGGGGTCCCGGGCTCCCACCTGGCCTCCCCCCGGGCCCCCCGGGGTGGAGAATGGTGGCCTTTCAGGGGGATGGTGGCACTCGGGGCCGGGGGGCTGAATGGCGCCTGTGAGCCGAGGCTTGGCGGGCGCCCAGCGCTGATCTCAGCCGCTCCCTCCTCCGCCGCAGCGACGTGGGGCTGGCACCGGCCCAGAGCGTCCCCACGGCGGTGACCCCGGGGTCCCCCAGCGCCAGCGTCATCCCCGCCCGGGGAGGCTCCTCCGGGGGGATTCGGGGATGCGGCTGGAGGCGCGTGGGAGGAAGGCGCGGATGGGTTTTTGGGATTTTGTGGGGTGATTTTGGGCGCGTTCAACCCCACCCCTCCTCTAAACACCCCCCAAAGGGGTGACCCCCACTTTTTGATGGCCTCTGGGTGACCCTGATGTGCCAAGCAGTTCCAATTTTGGGTTTCCTTCACCCCAAATTCTGTTCAGAAACCAACCCCTCAGCGAGGCGCTGCCAGGACAAGGCCACCACCAGCCTTGGGATTCACCTGGGGATCCCCCAAAGGAACACCCCTGACGTCCCCAAAATCGCCTGCTACCCTTGCACCCACCGGCTGTGCTGTGGTGGGGCGCTGGGGGACACCCCTGGGTGGGGTGGGGTGCCGGGGGACCCCCGTGGGCAGAGCGGGGTGCTGTGCCGGGGTTGGCCACAGCCTCCCAGTGCTGACAGCCGAGGATTTAGTGCTCTCCAAAGGAAATTGAATTTGGTGTCTCTGTCGAACACAGCCAGGGAGAACGCCCTCGTATATCCTCGGGATTTATGGTCCTCCCCGGGCTCTTTGCCGTGCCGTGTGTAATTCTGCTGTGGTGCTCCCAGAATGGAGGGGGGTGGTCCTGTGGGGAATTCAGCCCCACAGACCCCCCCCTGGGCATCCCCGCAGTGTCCCCATGTCCCCTCTGTGTCTCCCGTGCCACCAGGGATTCCGTGCCCTGGAGTGGGATGGATCAGAGCTGGGAGCCCTGAAGGGTTACCCTGAGTTAAGGTAAAACTCGGTAGATTTGGGTCTTTTTTTGACAGTGCCAGAGCAGGCTGTGCTCCCTGCCTGGGGCTGGGTGTCCCCGCTCTGCGTCCCAGTGGGAGCCACCATGTGCCCAAAGCACCCTGCCAGCGCCAGGTGTCCCCATGCCACCTCCTGTCCGTCCCTTGGGGACACGGCTGCGCTTGGCTGCCAGCTCAACAAGGCACTTTGTGCCATCCCTGGCTGCTCTCCTGCCTGTCACAGCACTGGGGAGGCCACGGCAGTCTTGGGGGTGACATCCCTGGGGTGGCACCGATGGTGCTGTGCCACTGTCCCCCACGGCACATCCAGCAGGAGCAGCTGGGATGGACCCACGGGAATTCCAGGGCCCAGATTTGGGGACAAGGGTCCCTCTAGAGGACAGGGAGGTGGCCGAGGGAGGCGTCCCCCTGCGCCCATAGCCGCGTCCCCCGCCGAGCCCCGCACATGCCAGTTAATTTCACGCCAAGTGCTCTTGATGGATCACTTGTTATTTTTGGTGAGCCGAGCCATAAATTTGTGCCACCTCACTGCAGCGAGCTGATAAGTGGGGACAGGAGAGCGCCTCTGCCTGGCACGGTGGGGGCACCCCGGGCTGGGGTCCAGCTGCCACCCCTGGGACACTTTTGGGGCAGCTGTGACACACTTTCGGGTGTGCTCAGTGATGCTCAGCCGGGTCTTGCTCTCAGGGGTGTTCAGCATGGGGCCAGGCATCCTTCTATCGCCCTGAAATGTCCTGTGCTGGCCTGTCCCCATCCCTGTCCCCATCCCTGTCCCCATCCCTGTCCCCATCCCTGTCCCATCCCTGTCCCCTGCCTGCTCTCATTGGGGCATTTCTCTCTCCCAGGCAATGCAGTCGAGGAGAACCAGAAGGTGAAGACCCAGTGGCCACGGTCAGCGGATGAACCTGGGGTCTACATGGCCCAGACAGGTACCAGAAATGGGCAGGGGGACACTGGTGACACTGGTGACACTGGGGACACTGGGGACACCAGTGACACCGAGCTCATTCACCTGAGCAGGGCTGATGGAGATGGAGTGACTCCCTTTAGCTTCCTGCCCACGGACTGCCTTAATTTGCTCCATTTATATATTTTTTCCCTCTACACTTTTCCTCCGAGGGTTGTAAAGCAAAAAAAGAAAAAAAAAAAATCTATTAATTGTTTCGTTCAAATGTATTTATTTGGCAAATCCATCTGGGTAATTTGAGCGTGCTGCTCCCCCCTCCCCAGCCTCCCTGATTTATGGTCGGAGGGCTCGGAGGCGAGCGGGAGATGGATGGGCCCCGGCTCTGCTCCATGTGCCTGGTGTGCAGAATAATTCCTGGCCACACTCGGCTGCTCACAGGGGTTCTGCCCCACGCTGGGAGCTCCTGGGTGACCCCAGTGGTGGCCCTGTCCAGTCTCGGGGTGCCTGTGTGACACAGAGCGACCCCAGCACGTTGTCACGGCCGCGGGTGACACGGAGCCCGCGCCCTGCCTGTCTCCAGGACAAATGGCTGCCTTTGGAGCCCTCCCCCATAGATCCCTGTTTAATTTGAACGGATGGGCTCTGCTGCCGGGCTGTCCAAGAGCCTCAGAGACATCATCAACCTTAATAAGAGCCGGTTGTTGTAAATGTCAGCGTGTGACGGGGTTGGCGAGAGGGAGCAGCGGAGGGCTGCCCGTGCTGCTCAGCCTGTCCGTGCTGTCCACTGCCCATTGTCCACTGCCCACTGTCCACTGCCCATTGTCCACTGCCCATTGTCCACTCTGCCCACTGTCCACCCTGCCCACTGTCCACCCTGCCCATTGTCCACTGCCCATTGTCCATCCTGCCTATTGTCCACCCTGCCCATTGTCCACTGCCCATTGTCCACCCTGCCCACTGTCCATCCTGCCCACTGTCCATCCTGCCCACTGTCCACTGCCCACTGTCCACTGCCCACTGTCCACTGCCCACTGTCCACCCTGCTCATCCTATCCGTGCTTCCTGTGCTGCCCACTGCCCACCTGTCCCCTGTCCCCTGTCTGTCCCCCGTGGGCTCTCTGTCTCCTGTCCCCCGTGGCCTCTCTGTCGCCTGTGGCCACGGGCTCTCAGGCTCCCTGTCTCTGTCCCCTGTCCCCGCGGGCTCTGTCCCCTGTCCCTGCAGCCTCTCAGGCTCCCTGTCTCTGTCCCCTGTCCCCGTGGGCTCTGTCCCCTGTCCCCGCGGGCTCTCAGGCTCCCTGTCTCTGTCCCCTGTCCCCGCGGGCTCTCAGGCTCCCTGTCTCCGGCAGGGGACCCCGCGGCGGAGGAGTGGTCGCAGTGGAGCGTTTGTTCCCTGACCTGCGGCCAGGGCTCCCAGGTGCGGACGCGCTCCTGCGTCTCCTCTCCCTACGGGACGCTGTGCAGCGGGCTGCTCCGGGAGACCCGCACCTGCAACAACACCGCCACCTGCCCAGGTATGGGGGACACCGAGGACACCGGGGGGACACCGGGGGGACACCGAGGGGACACCGCGGGGCCACACTGCCGGCTCCCCGCAGGGCTGAGCGGGAGGGTGGGGACAGGCAGAATGCGTTGCTGGGACATCTCTGGGGTCTCCTCGGAGTGAGAAGGGTGGCTCGGTGTGGTTGTGGTGCCCACCCTGCACTGGGGTGCTCCGGGTGCTGCTGGCATCCCTCCATCCTCTGGAATCCCTCTTGGAAAACCACAGGGGAGGAGTTGGAACCCTGAGCACTGAGAATTTCATGTTTTCTGTGCTGGCAGGAGCTGACCCCCAAAAAACCACTGCATTCGACATGAGGCCTTGGGAAAGGCTTCCAAAATTGACTGATGGCACTGGGATTACGGGTGTGTGGGGTCCCAGACGCCACGGGGGAGATGTCTGGGATGGGTGCCCTGCACCCTGTGCCCTGTCAGCGCTGCTGCTGCCGGGGGTTTGCCTCGGCAGCTCCTTCCCATCCTCTCTCCTGGCAAACCGTGAGCTCCTCCTGGATGTCCCCAAGGGTTTGTGCTGGAGCCTGGGGGATTTGGAGCCTGGCATTCCCAGGGGCTCCCCGTGATGTGGGGCAGGAGTGGGCTGAGCTGCTCAGTGCCTCGGGGCGGGTGACAGGCAGGATGATGAGGATCTGTCTGTCCGTGGCGCTGTCCGTGCGTCTCATGTGGGACACGGGAACCGGAGGGACCTCAGGGTGCCACAGTGGCAGCCTCACTGCCCTGTCCAAACCTGGGGTGTTGCGAGGGATTTTTTCACCTCCAGGACACGCAGCGGGGAGTGCAGCCCCATCCTGGCACTCCAAGGACATCCTTTGGGATGGTCCCCGACCCTTTCCCGGGAGCGCTGAGCTCCCACGGATGCGAGGACCCTGCTCTGTGTGCTGACGTGGATTGGGGTGACCCACGTGTGGCTTTGGGGGGACACGTGCGCCGCCAGTGCCGGGACCCCAAAAAACAGGCACAGGGAGCAGCAGCGGCGCCGCTGCCAGCTCAGGGATTTGGGATCACCACGGGGCAGGCAGTGCTGGGAGCTGAGCCCTGGGCAGCGCACCAGGGGTCTGCCACGCCGGGACCCCGCAGTGCCAGCAGGAGGAAGAGGAGGAGGAGGAGGAGGAGGCTGGAGCCCCTGGGCTGTGCTGTGTTGCAGTTCCCGGCGCGTGGGAGGAGTGGTCCCCGTGGAGCCTGTGCTCGGTGACCTGCGGGCGAGGGGCCAGGACCAGGACGCGGCGCTGCGCGGCCCCGCGGCGCCGAGGGAAGGCCTGCGAGGGCCCCCACCTGCAGGCCAAGCCCTGCAATATCGCGACCTGCCCGGGTCAGTACCTCCCTCTCCCCACGCTCCTTCTTCCCGCCGGGAATGCCAGGAGAGCACCAGGGCCGCGCTCCTGGCGCTGCCAGGGATGGGTGGCACCGCCATGGGGACCAGGGGCACAGGGGTGCGGTGACACTGGGTGCACCATCCCACCCCCGCTGGAATTCCAAGTGGAAAATCGGTTCTGTTGGTCGGGCCGGGGTCTCGAGACCCCAGCAGGGGCAGGGGTCCAGCTTGGGGACCACAGAGGAGGTGGCTCCTTCCCCAGCCATCCGCTGTGTCATTGTGGGGTACAGGGAGGTGACGGTCTCTCTGCACACAGGTGGCAGTGCCACATCTGTCCCTTCTCTCGTGTGTGCCAGGAGTGGCCGTGGTGACAGCTGTGGTGTTTCTGCGGTGACGGGCAGAGATGCCACGTCTTGGACGGTGTCCCCACCCCACGTGTGACATGGGGCAGCTGGCAGGGAGCTCAGGGCAGGAGCTGCTCCTGCAGCAGCTGTGGCAGGGATGTGGCAGCCACGGCACATGGCTTTGGCCATGGCAAACCTGTGGAGATGCTGCTGGAGTCTTGAGCCTGGCAGGGAACGATGCCAGGGACGCTGGAGTTGGTCAAAAGTGATACCAGAGATTCTGGATTTGGTTGGAAGCAATGCCAGGGATGCTGGATTCAGCAGGACTGATGCCAGGGATTGCTGCATTTGGTCAAAAGCAATGCCAGGGGTGCTGGATTTGGCCAAAAGTGATGCCAGGGATGTTGGATTTGGTTGGAAGTGATGTCAGGGATGCTGGATTTGGCCAGAAGTGATGCCAGGGATGTTGGATTCAGTTGGAAGAGATGCCAGGGATGCTGAATTTGGCAGGACTGTTGCCAGGGATGCTGGGTTTGGCCAGAAGTGATACCAGGGATGCTGCATTTGGTAGGAAGCGATGCCAGAGACGCCAGAAATTCTAAATCTGGTGCAGACAACACCCAAAGTCCCCACTCCGAGCCTGTCCCTCGTGTCTCAGCCGCTGTGGGGGCCAGTCCCGGGGACAGCCCCCACGCCCAGCACTGCCTGCCCAGCCCGGCACAGGTCGAGCCGGCACACCCGTAGGTTGGACCCGTTGCCCGGTGAGCCCGGGGTGGGTCACGGCGAGCCAAACCGAGCCGCCGCTGTCCAGTGGGAGCTGACGGCGCTCTCCTTGTCCCCGCAGTGGAAGGGCAGTGGCTGGAGTGGGGCGCCTGGAGCCGCTGCTCCGTCACCTGTGCCAACGGCACCCAGCAGCGGACGCGCAAGTGCAGCGTCTCCGCCCACGGCTGGGCCGAGTGCCGGGGGGCCCACGCCGACGCCCGGGAGTGCTCCAACCCCACCTGTCCCAGTAAGGCCCCGCGCGCTTTGGGGGGGAGCGGGGGGACGGCCGCGCGTCGGGGCGCGGCTCCCAGCACGGCCCAGCTGTGGCGCCGCCGCGGTGTCACCGCCCGGTGACACCCGGAGTGCTGGCAGCCCCCTCCGCTGCGGGGGAGCAGGAGGCTGAGGGTGATGGCAGGGATGACCATCTCAGCTGTCCTCAGCTGTCACTGTCCTCGGGTCGTGGTGGGGACCCGTCGGCGCCAGGCGGCTGCGGGTCCCGCCGTGCTTTGGGCGTCAAAAGCACGAGGCAGCTCTCACGTGTGCACCTGGGGCTGGGGACGGCTCCGGGCGTGGGGGACACCGGGCAAAGGATGGACCACGGGGTCCTCATCCTGTCCTTCGAGCCTCACTTCGTGGAGGAGGTCACGGCATCCGCGGCGGCCGTGGAGGGAGGTGGTGGCTGTGCCGTGGTGCCCGTGGATGGTGACAGGGAATGAGGGGCACCAGGATGGGCATCTGCACCAGGATGGGCATCTGCACCAAGATGCCAGCCCACCCTAAAAGAGATTTAAATCACTGACCCGTGGATTTCACACCCCGCGGGATTCCGGCTCACAGCGCGGTCGGGGCAGCGCCGATGGTGCCCCCGCGGGTGCCACCCTCCGTGCGCACAGCCAGATGTCCCACAGTGTCCCCATCCCCACAGCAGACAGCAAGTGGGGTCCCTGGAACCACTGGAGCCTCTGCTCCAAGACGTGCGACACGGGCTGGCAGCGGCGCTTCCGCATGTGCGAGGGCACGGGCATGCAGGGCTACCCCTGCGAGGGCACCGGCGAGGAGGTGAAGACCTGCAACGAGAAGAAGTGCCCAGGTATGGGGTACCCCACCCTCCAGAGCCCCTCGCCCCACTCCTGGGCAGTGCTGATCCCCCTTTCCCACCCCCCAGCCTACCACGAGATGTGCAAGGACGAGTATGTGATGCTGATGACCTGGAAGAAGACGGCTGCCGGGGAGATCATCTACAACAAATGTCCCCCCAATGCCACAGGTGACCCCTCAAATGCTCCCAGGGCTGGAGGAGGGCAGGGGGTGGTGGGTGGTATCGGGGTCCAGCACCCCAAACTCCAGGAGCAGAGAGGGGCATTAGGGTTGAGCCACCTGGAGCAGGACAGAGGGTGATGGGTGACATCAGGGACAAGCACACCCAAACCCCACGGGCACAGGGTGACACTGGGGTCAAGCACCCCGAAACCCCCCTGGCCTTGGAGCAGAGCAGGGGCTGGTGGGGTTAAGCCACCCCAAAGCCCCAGGGGCAGAGGGTGGCATTGGGGTCAAGCCACCTGGAGCAGGGCAGGGGCTGGTGGGTGACACTGGGGTGGAGCAGCCCTAAATCCTCTGGAACTGCTGTGGGTGGTATCGAGGTGCCAGGAAGTGATTCCAGTGGCAGCCCCAATCCCAAATCTCCGTCACAGGGACTGCCAGCCGCCGGTGCCTGCTGAGCCCCCACGGGGTGGCCTATTGGGGTGTGCCCAGCTTCGCCCGCTGCGTCTCCCACGAGTACAGATACTTGCATCTCTCAGTAGGTGCCCGCTCTGGCACGGCCCTTTCTGTCCCCTGTCCCTGTCCCCGGGGCTCTGTCCCATCCCTGGCACCCCAAGAGCCGCCTCACCTCTCTGGCATGGGGAAACTGAGGCAGGGCTCCCCGGGGGACCTGGGAAAGGGGATCCCATCCAAGCTGTGTCCATGGGAAATGGTTTTGGAGTGGGAAGGTTCCCTCAGATCCACCCTGTGGGGTGGGAATAGGGACCCTATCCCAGAGCTGGAGGAGGGTTCTGGTTGGGGTTGTGTTGCTATGAGTTTGGGAAAAGGCTTTTGGGGTGGGAAGGATGTCCCCTGACCCCCTTGGATGTCTCCTGACGCCCATGGATGTCCTCTGACCCCCCTGCATGTCCCCTGACCCCTGTGACCACCCACAGACCTCTGTGGCCTTGGAACAATGTCCCAATCCCAGAGCTGGAGTGCTTGAGTTATGTTCTCATGTGGTTGGGAAAAGGCTTTTGGGATGGGGAGGATTCCCTCAGACCCCATGGACATCCCCAAACCCCTGTGAATGTCCCCAGACCGCCCGGGATGTCCCCAAACCCCTATGAATGTCACCTGGATGTCCCTAAACCCCTGCGGACTCCCTCAACCAGCACATCCTGCAGCTGCCTTCATTAACACAATTAACTCCTCAGCGTTCCCCGGGGCTCTGGGGACGACAAGTGCCACTCAGCACTGCCGGGAGGGTGGTGACAACAGAGTGACACCGCTGTCCCCGCCCCGTTTCCAGCTGCGGGAGCACCTGGCGAAGGGCCAGCGGGTGCTGGCAGGGGAGGGCATGTCCCAGGTGGTGCGGAGCCTGCTGGAGCTCATGGCCCGCAAGACCTACTACAGCGGGGACCTGCTCTTCTCCGTGGACATCCTGCGCAACGTCACCGACACCTTCAAGAGGGCCACCTACATCCCGTCCTCCGAGGACGTGCAGGTAGCGGCGGGCAGGGGGGACAGCCAGGGTCCCCTCCCCGGGGGGAGGTGGCGGCCGCTCGGTCTGTCCCCAGCCCCGCTGAGCCCCGTCCCCGCAGCGCTTCTTCCAGGTGGTGAGCTACATGGTGGACGCGGAGAACCGCGACAAGTGGGAGGACGCCCAGCAGGTGAGTGACACGTGGTGGGGTGGTGGCACGGCGTCCCCGCCGCGGTGACGCGTCTCCCGGTGGGGTTTTGGAGCTGCTGCTGTCTCCCGCAGGTCTCCCCCGGCTCCGTGCACCTGATGAAGGTGGTGGAGGACTTCATCCACCTGGTGGGGAACGCGCTGAAGGCTTTCCAGAGCTCCCTCATCGTCACCGACAACCTGGGTGAGCAGTGGGGAGGGCGTGGCGTCCTGATTTAGGGCAAAATTCGGAGAAAAAAACCCCCAGAAAACTGCAGGTACAGGCATCAAAAAGTCACCTCAGTGTTGCTAGAGGACACGAAAGAACTCCCCTTACTTGTCACGCTGAGAGTGAGAAAAAGAAGAAGATTTATTTTTGGGTTTAAGGTTTAAATAAGGGTTTGGACTTTGACTAGCCACAAGGTTGGCACTTCCTGGACCTCAGTGGCCAAGCCAAAAGTCCATCACGGAGAAGAAAAACAATTACCTTTGTGTTACAACGCACAAGAACCCTCCAGCCCGAGAACAAAAACATCAGAAGGCTGAAAAATTAAGATGACACGCAGGGGACCTGAGGGGACACGGGAGCGGGAGGTGACCCCCCCGGTGTCCCCCGACAGTGACCAGCATCCAGCGGGAGCCCGTGTCCGCCGTGTCCAGCGACATCAACTTCCCCATGAGGGGGCGGCGGGGGATGAAGGACTGGGCCCGCAGCTCCGAGGACAAGCTCTTCATCCCCAGGGAGGTGCTGAGCCTCGCCTCGGCCGGTGAGCAGGGGGGGTGTGCACATCTGGCGGCGTGAGCACATCTGGAGGGGTGTGTGGGCCTACTTTGGATGTCCGTGCACATCTGGAGGGGTGTGTGGGCCTGCTTTGGATGTCCCTGCACATCTGGAGGGGTGTGCCTGTTGTTAGTGTGCACATCTGGGAGCGTGCAGGTGTGAACACAGGTGGGAACACGGACACGGGAGTGCACATCTGGGGCAGTGCACAGGTGCGTGCGTGTGTGTGTTCCTGCACATCTGGAGGGGCGCCTGTTGTGAGTGTGCACACCTGAGACAGCTGCAGATGTGCACACAAGTGGGAACAGGGACACGGGAGTGCACATCTGGGAGTGCACACACCTGTATGAGCCTGCACATCTGGAGGTGTGCGCATAGTGACTGTGCACACCTGTGGGCATTGCAGGTGTGCACTCAGGTGTGAGCACGCACGTGCTGCTGCACATCTGGATGTGCACACAGGTGTGAGCCTGCACATCTGGAGGTGTGCACGTTGTGAGGACACACACCTGGGAGCGTTGCAGGTGTGAACACACACGTGCTCATGCACATCTGGATGTACCCGCAGGTGCGAGCCCACACATGCCAGTGCACATCTGGGAGTGTGTAGGCGTGCGCACACCTGAGCGTGCACATCTGGAGGCGTGCCCGCCTGCCTGCACACACGGGCGTGCACATCTGCTGCAGATGTGGGCTCACATCTGGCTCCCATTCATACGCACGCGAGCCGCGCCCCCGGGCGTGCGTGTGCCGGCGCACAGCTGGGCGCACATCTGGCAGCCCCGGTGCGTGTCCTGCGTGTCCCCTCCCGCGTGTCACCGAGCCCGTGGCTCTCCCCGCAGAAGCCGAGGAGTCGTCGCATTTTGTCATCGGGGCGGTGCTGTACCGCACGCTGGGGCTGATCCTGCCCCCGCCCAGGTGAGTGGCGCCGCCCCCCGGTGTCCCCTGCTGTCCCCCGGCCTGTCACAGCCCGTGTCCCTCCCCGCAGGAGCCCGCTGGCCGTCACCTCCAAGGTGCTGACGGTGACGGTGCGCCCGCCGACCCGGCCCACGGAGCCACTCGTGCTGGTGGAGCTGTCCCACATCATCAACGTGAGTGTCCCCTCCGGTGTCACCCTGAGTGTCCCCTGCCTTGGCATCGAGAATGTCCCCTCCCACATCACCAACATGAATGTCCCTCTTCCCATGGCACCGGTGTGAGTGTCCCCCTCCCGTGTCACCGTGAGCGTCCCTTCCTGTATCATCAATGTGAGTGTCCCTTGCCTTGGCATTGAGAATGTCCCCTCCCATGTCATCGTGTCCCCCTTCCCATGGCCCCAGTGTGAGTGTCCCTTTCCCATGTCACCGTGAGTGTCCCTTCCCACATCACCAATGTGAGTGTCCCCTCCTGTGTCACCCTGAGTGTCCCCTGCCTTGGCATCGAGAATGTCCCCTCCCATGTCATCGTGTCCCCCTTCCCATGGCACCAGTGTGAGTGTCCCCCTCCATGTCACTGTGAATGTCCCTTTCCACATCATCAGTGTGAGTGTCCCCTCCCTTGGCATCCAGAATGTCCCCTCCCATGTCATCGTGTCCCCCTTCCCATGGCACCAGAGTGAGTGTCTCTTCCCATGACGTCAATGTAAATGTCCCCCTCCAGTGTCACCAGCCTGTGTCCCCTCCCCATGTCATCAGCCCGTGTCGCTCTTTCCACATCCACGTGACTGTTCGTGTCCCTCGTCATCACTGAGTGTCCCCCTCCCACATCATTGTGAGTGTCCCCCTCTGTGTCATCCACACAAGTGTCCCTTGTCCCACACTGCCATCGTGAGTGTCCCCTCCCGTGGTGTTGCCCCTCCTCATCATCAGCCCTGCTGTGTCATCAATGAGCTCCCTCATCACCACCACGAGTGTCCCCTTCCCTTCCCACGCTGTCGATGTGTCACTCTCCTGTCCCACCAGTGTCACCTCCCAGCCCCACGTGGGTCCCTGTCACCAGCAGGCACTGACAGCCGGCCGGGGACCAGTTTGTGGCATGGTCCCTGTGCCCACGGTGGGGACGTGCCAGCCCTGGGAATGTCCCCAAGGGCCACATGTCCTCGTGGGGTGGGGACAGGGCTGGGGCGCAGCCCTAACCTGTCCCTGTGTCCGCAGGGCACGTCCCACCCGCAGTGTGTCACCTGGGACTACTCGAGGACGTGAGTGAGGGGCAGGGGCACCGGGACACGGGGACACTGGGGACAGGGCGGGGCTGGCAGTGCTGGCAGGGAGGGGAGCAGGGACAGGGAACGGGGGTGGGAACAGGGATGGGAACAGGGATTGGAGCAGGGATGGGAACAGGGATTGGAGCAGGGATGGGAACAAGGATGGAAATAGGGGTGGGAGAAGGGATGGGAGAGCAGGGGTGGGAGCAGAGACAGGGATTGGAGTAGGGATGGGAACAGGGATGGAAACAGGGGTGGGAGAAGGGATAGGAGAGCAGGGGTGGAAGCAAGGAAGAGGGAACAAGGATAAAGACAAGGGGTGGGAGAACAGGGATGGGAAGAGGGATGGAAGCTGGGGTGGGAGACCAGGGACTAGGAGCAGGGACAAGGAGCAGGGACCACCCCTCCCCGTCTCCCAGCCCCACTGGCACGGGTGAACCGATCTCCCACGGGATGGCCGTGGCCCCGGAGCCGCGGGGCCGCCCGCGCCAGGCTGCCAGATGTGATTTGTTAGTGCTGGCAGGAATGAGGGAAAGTAGGGCATGAAGGGGGGGGAGGGCAGCGCTGCGGGCTGGGGGAGGGCACTGCCAGCCCCCCTGCCCAGGTAGCCACGGGTGGGCCACGGTTTGGGGTCACTGGTTCATCCCCCAAACCGCTGGGGAGGTGTTGGTTGTGATGAGCATGGCAGGTCTCAGCCCGGCCCCAGGGACAGTCCCCAGTTGTCCCTCAGACCCAGTTCCCGGTTTTCCTGATGTGCTGAGAATTGTGGCTGCTTCCCCTGGGCATGGCAGTGTCATCCGCCTCTCTGCTCCCTTCTTGCTGGGGGGGTCCCCATGGCAGGAGAGGTCCCCGTAAAAGAAGGGGTCCCCATGGTGGAGAGATCCCTCTAACAGGAGAGGTCCCCATGGCAGAAGGGTCCCCAAGGCTGGGAGGGTCCCCATGGCAGAGGGGTCCTTGTAGCAGAGGGGTTCCCATAAATGGGGGGTCCCCACGATGGGAGAGGACCCCATGGAGGGAAGGGACCCCACGGAAGGGGGGATCCTCATGGAGACAGGGGAATCATCCCCCCACGCAGGTGCCGCGGGGCTCGTGGGGCTGTTCCTGGCACAGTCCCCGCCCCTCCCCGTGGTGTTTCCTGCCCCCGCCCCAAACCTGTGTGCGATGATTCACCCCGAAGCCTTTCCCCTGCGCGGCTCCCAGCAGGATCGGCCCGGGGCAGGGGCGGCTTCACCCCCTCCCCGAGCTCGGGGGGTCCCCTGGCTGTGCCCCCTCCGTGCCTGCCCCCGGGCAGGGCCATGAACGGGTTAACTGCTCTGGAGAGGCGCGAGGGGCTGCCCGCGCATTTGATCATTTCAAATTGCTCTCCCTCCGCTCTCTTCCCATTAATCAGGGATGCTGGCTTGGGAAACTGGGACACGGAGAGCTGCCAAACCCTGGAGACCCTCCCGGCGCACACCAAATGCCAGTGCCGCCAGCTCGCCACCTTCGCCGTCCTCGCCCAGCTGCCCAAAGACCTGGTAGGGGACAGGGACAGGGTGGGGACAGCCGCCAGCCTGCTGGGGACACGGGATGTGGGTGGGGGATGACCCCGGGCTGGGCGGGGGGTGGTCCTGAGGGAGGGTGGGGATGGCCACGGGGCGTTTCCTACTAACACCAGGTGGGCACTGCAGGGTGGGGGTGGCCCCATTAGCCAAGGGAGGGGTCTCAGCACCCCCCAGCACCCCCCAGCACCCCCAGGAGGGTGGGTTTGTGTGGGCAGGGGCTGCCGTGGTCCCTAGAGCTCAACGCTGTGCGCCAGGAGGGGAGGGGGCAGCCCTGGCCCCCCACCCCATTGCTATTCCATGCCCTGTTGGCACCGGGAAGGTGCTTTGGCTGTGCCACCACTGTCACCGGTGGTCCCCAGAGAGGGGGTGGAGGGCCCAGAGGGGGCTGGCAGGAAACACTGAGGGGGGTTGGGTTGAGCCAGTCCCCTCGGTGTCCCCCTCCCCAGGCCATGGACCCCTCGGGGACGCCGTCGGTGCCACTGATGATCGGCTGTGCTGTGTCCTGCATGGCCCTGCTGACCCTGCTGGTGATCTACGCCGCCTTCTGGAGGTGACCCGAGGGCACACGGGGACCTGGGGGGCACCCGGGGCGTGAGGCCGGGTGGGGAGGGGGTGACAAAAGGGGGGACACGGCCTTGGGAAGGCTCAGCATCGGTGGGATTAATGGGGACAGAAAACTTGGCGGGGAGAAAGTGTCCCTGCTCCAGGACAGCGCCCACCCTGGGGGATGTGGGACAAGGGACAGGGACAGGGACAGGGACAGGGACAGGGACAGGGACAGGGACAGGCTGGCCCCCCGGCCCCATGCCGCTCCTGCCGCAGGTTCATCAAGTCGGAGCGCTCCATCATCCTGCTCAACTTCTGCGTCTCCATCCTGGCTTCCAACATCCTCATCCTCGTGGGCCAGTCCCAGATGCTCAGCAAGGTGAGTGCCACCACCCTGCCACCACCTCCACCACCCTGCCACCACCCTGTCACCGCCCTCGGCGGGGTCCCAGGCCACTCGCCCCGTCCCCCGCTGGCTCCCAGCGGCAGATTGGATTTGGATTAACTCGATCCTGGGATTAAATCCTCCCCACGCTCCAGCGGCTGTGACACAAACCTCGCCGAGCGTGGGGCTTTAACCACCGCGCTGCCGGGCACCTGGGCGTGTCCCCCCTTGATGTCCCCGTGTCCCCCCTTGATGTCCCCGTGTCCCCACCCCCGCAGGGCGTGTGCACCATGACCGCCGCCTTCCTCCACTTCTTCTTCCTCTCGTCCTTCTGCTGGGTGCTGACGGAGGCCTGGCAGTCCTACCTGGCGGTGATCGGCCGGATCCGGACACGCCTGGTCAGGAAGCGCTTCCTGTGCTTGGGATGGGGTAAGACCCCGGTGTGGGTGGGAGGGGGGCACCCCTCACCCATCCCTGGAGCCCCCCAGGTTCATCAGAGGGGAAACTGAGGCACGGCAGAGGAGGAAAGCAGGCCCAGGTGTCTCGGTTGCGGCACCCTCAGGCTGTCAGAGGAGCCCCATCACTGTCGCCACCCCTGGGACTGGCACAGTGGGGGGACAGTGCCACCTCCCTCCAGCTCCTCCAGCCTCGTGTCCCCTCTCCAGGGTTGCCAGCCCTCGTGGTCGCCGTCTCCGTGGGCTTCACGAGGACCAAAGGCTACGGGACAGCGAGCTAGTACGTGGGGACAGGGGACACAGGGGCTGCTGCGGGGCTGGCTGGGAGCAGGGCACGGTGACAGGGCTGTCCCCTGACACGCCACGGTCCCCTGCAGCTGCTGGCTCTCGCTGGAGGGCGGTTTGCTCTACGCCTTCGTGGGACCCGCTGCCGTCATCGTGCTGGTGAGCTTCCCCCAAAAACTTCGGGGCCCCCCAAAACCCACCCGGGTTGGGGGCTGCTTCTGCGGGCAGGGGGGGTCCGTGCCAACCCTGAGCCCCCCCCCCGTCCCGCAGGTCAACATGCTGGTGGGCATCATCGTCTTCAACAAGCTCATGTCCCGCGACGGCATTTCAGATAAGTCCAAAAAGCAGCGAGCTGGGTAAGTGCCCTGCGCCCCGCGGGGGGGTCCCTGGGGCTGCCCCCCACCCCCCTGCACCCTGCCGGGGGCTGGGCACGGCAGCGGGCTGAGGGTGGGGCAGATTTCACCCATCGAGTGGGCGGCGGGGGCCAAGCCCGGGGTGAGCGCAGCCCCTTTGTTGGGGGGGCTGCCGGAAGGGCAGAATTTTTGGGGGGCAGCCACCTCCCCTGCTCCTTCCCTCGCGGAAGGCGAGTCTGCAGGCCGCAGCCGCCCCTCCGTGCCCGTCCCCTCCCCTGCCGCTTGGCCACCCCCCCTCGCCATTAACAGCTGCCGCCCTCGACTAACCCGGCGCTCTCTTCTCTCTCTCTCTTTCTCTTTCTCTTTCTTCTCCTCCTCCCATTCGCTTCTTGCCTGTGTCCGTCCATCCATCCACCCACCCATCCATCCATCCATCCATCCATCTGTCCATCCCTCCCCGCCGTCCTGCCTTGCTCCCCGTGTCCCCTTCCCCGTGCCTGCATCCCCCCTCCAACCCCCTCGTGGCCCGGTCCTGGCCGTGGGGGCGCCGGGGGGGCGCTGGGCCGCTAGTTCCAAGCCCCCCCCGTGCGGCAGCCTGCTGCTGAAATGCACCAAGTGCGGCGTGGTGTCCAGCGCGGCCATGACCTCCGCCACCGCCAGCAGTGCCATGTTAGTGCCCGCCCCGGGCCCCCCGCCCCGAGCACAGCGCGGGGTCGGGAGGGGGCTCTGGGTGTCTCCCCGAAGGGTTTGAGGGGTGGTTTGGGGGTCCCCGAGGGGAAGGAAAGGGTGACGCTGTGTGCTCGGGGCGGGGAGCGCGTGTCCCATCACGTCTGCATGGCATGGCTTCCCATGGCAGGTCACCTCATCGCTGGGGTTTGGGGGCTTGGGGGGGTGGGGGGTGTCCCCTCGGGACCCTCTTGCCGGCGTGTGAGCTCCAGAGGCTGCTCGAGTCCCCGCTGGTGGGGGTTTAGTCACGACAGAGGCAGCCCCTAAATTCACCACTAAAAAAAATATTAAATAAAGAAAAAAAGAAACAAAAAAAAAATGCCCTAAAATGGGAAAAAAAAAAAGAAAAAAGAAAAGAGAAAAGAATCCCCTTCTCTGCTGTTGTGGTGGCCGTGGGAGGGTGGCGGTGACCCCACGTCTCCCCCAGCACCCAGTGGCTGTGTGGGGACAGGGACACACCCCGTGGGGCTGGAGCCCACAGGTCCCCTCAGCCCTCAGTTCTCCGCCGGCGCTGGCTTGGGGACACCGAGGAAGAGGGGACAGCCGTGTCACACAGCCCCGGCCGTGCTTGTGGGGCGCGGGGCAAGGCTCGGGGGGCTGCGGCGGGGGGAGCGGGGCGGTGCTGGGGGTGGACTGTCCCGGGGCCGTCCCGCCCCGCGGGCTCACCCCGGCCCCTCTCTCCCTGCGCCAGGGCATCGCTGTGGAGCTCCTGCGTGGTCCTGCCTCTGCTGGCGCTGACCTGGATGTCGGCCGTGCTCGCCATGACCGACCGGCGCTCCATCCTCTTCCAGGTCCTCTTCGCCGTCTTCAACTCCGTCCAGGGCTTCGTCATCATCACCGTGCACGGCTTCCTGCGCCGAGAGGTGGGGCGGCGCCGGAGGGGCGCCGGGGGACAGCCCTGGCCGCGGGGCCGTGACCGGCTCTGTCCCCGCAGGTCCAGGACGTGGTCAAGTGTCAGATGGGGGGTTGCAGGAGCGAGGAGAATGAAAACTCGCCCGACTCCTGCAAGAACGGGCAGGTGCAGATCCTGGTGAGTGGGTGCCCCCCTGGAGACCCCGGCGCTCAGCCCGGGCCGGCCGTGGTGCTTCATTTCCCCGTCTCTCTCTCTCTCTCTCTCTCCCCATCTCTTTCTCTCCTCCTCTCTCTCGCTCTCTCCCCTCTTTCTGGATTTTTATAGACAGATTTTGAAAAGGACGTTGACCTGGCGTGTCAGACAGGTGAGCTCTGCTCTGTCACCGCACCACACCTGGGAGGGACGGGCAGCACCAGCCGGGGGGGGTCTCCCCCGTGTCCCCCACCCTCCGTGGGACCCTCAGGACCACCTCTGACCCCTCTCCCTGCCCCCACAGTGCTGTTCAAAGAGGTGAACACCTGCAACCCCGCCACCATCACGGGCACCTTGTCCCGCATCTCCCTGGACGGAGACGAAGACCCCAAGCTCAACACCACCTCGGAGGGCGGCCTGGGCTTCTCCAGCCTGCCCGGCAACATCCCCCCCGCCAGCATCCTGGTGCAGGTGCCCAAGATGACTCCCAACGTGGTGGCGGGTCTGACCGAGCTGGGCGAGCCGCCGGCGCAGCAGCTCGGCCTGGAGGCTCCGGGTCCCGTTTACCTGTGCACGGAGAGCAGCCTGAGGCCCCTGGAATACGGCTGGATCCGGGCTCCCGAGCCGCCCAGAGAGAGCGATTACATGATGCTGCCCCGCCGCACCGGCAGCCTCAAGCCTTTCCCCCGGGACGAGGCGACGCTGGGCGGCGGCGGCGGCGCGGAGGAGGCGGTGCCCGGCGGGACGGGGCGCCCGGCGGCCGAAGGGGACGCTTACCCCGGTTTTGTGGCCGTGGATCACGTCAACGTGAACCTGAACCAGCCCTACGCCACGGTGAAAGCTCCCTACGGGCTGCAGTTCAAGCAGCACCCCACGGTGAGGCAGATCCTGGCCTCGGAGCTGTCGGAGCGCAGCCGCACCATGCCCCGCACCGTGCCCGGCTCTGCCATGAAAGTGGGGTCGCTGGAGGTGAGCGGGGGGCTGGGGACCGTGTGGGGACGTGTGTGGGGAGGGATGAGCGCGCCAGGACACGCGTGTGAACGTGTGGGGTCGCATGAATCTCCCCCCGTGCTCTCCCCTGGCCATCCCATCCTTGGTGGGATGAGCTCTGGGCATGGCCTGGGGCTGGCATGAGCCCCTAAACCCTGTTCCCCCTGATCCCGGATCTGCAAAGACCTTTCCCTTCTCTTCTCCATCTCCTCCCCCTGCTCCTGCCCGTGCCCCTGCCAGAGGAAGAGGTTGCGGTACTCTGACCTGGACTTCGAGGTAAGTGCTGCCCTGGAGGTGTCACCGGTGCCATCGTGGGGGACGGACACAGTTTGTCCCCACTCCCTTCACCAGCTCCTGAGCTCGGAGGGGTTTAGACCAGGCAGTGAAAAGAGTTGGATTAAACCACCGATGATGAGCGTGGAGTGGGCTCTGCTGCTCGTCAGGGATGGGGACAGGGATGGGGACAGGGACAGCGACAGGGACAGGGACAGGGACAGCAGGCAGATGGCCACAGGCTCTGCTCTGCCCCCGCAGAAGGTGATGCACACGCGGAAACGCCACTCCGAGCTCTACCACGAGCTCAACCAGAAATTCCACACGCTGGACCGGTACCGGGCTCCTTCCACCGGCTCCTCCAAGGTGAGGAGGCCCCATCCTGCCCTGGTCTGCACCCTGCAAACCCTTTACCTCCTCCTGCATGCACTGTGGCACCCCGGGGAGATTGGGGGCACCCAGGGGCGCCGCTGAGGCTCAGGATTCGGGTTTTTTCCGCAGCGAGAAAAGCGGTGGAGCGTCTCTTCAGGAGGCGGGGACAAGAGCACGGGACAAGTAAGTGCTGAGGGTTGTCCCATCCCATCCTGGAGAGAGGGCTGGAGGTGGCTGTGCCCCGCGGCTGTGGGACAGAGCCGGTCACAGCTGCCCCACGCCCCGCAGGACGTGACCAGCCCCGAGGAGCAGCGGCCCAAAGCTCCGGCCGCTCCTCCCAAGCCATGGAGCACCTTCAAGGCGATGACGCTGGGCTCGCTGCCCAGCGCCCAGCGGGACCGGCTGGAGCTGTGCCGGGCAGACTGGGACAGCCCCTGCGGCGGCCTGGACGGGCCCGACGGCGATTTCCAGACCGAGGTGTGAGCCCCGAGCCCCATCGCCGCCGCCTGCGCGGTCCCGTGCGCGGCCCCGCCGAGCCGATACACGCTGGGTTTGCTCCGGGGGGCAGCCGGGGGAGGGGTCCCTGCCTGGCCGGAGCCGATTGACCCCACCCCGGGAGAGCCACCTCCCGCTCGTCCTCGCGCGGTTCCTCCTCCTGCCACCCTCCCCGGGGACGCGGGTGTGGAGGGGACCCGTGTCTCCCCTCTCTCCCCCCCGCCCCTCCCCAAAACGCTCACCCACGCTCACGCCTGCACCCTCCCCCCGGGGGCAGGACCGGCCGTCGAGGCCCTCAGACCTTCGTTCTTTTCTACCGGGATGTTTCTTTCACACGCCGTGCACCGTGTGCACGCCAGCGGCCGCCCCCCGGGAAACCCCCCGACCTCCCCCCCCCAAAAAAAACCCGGGACCCCCGCGGCCGCCCCCCAGCCCTCCCAGCCCTCCCCACCGTCCCCACCCCACGGGGCAGGTGCTGTCGTTGTTGGAAATAAAAGTTCACTCTCTGTGGTGCCGTGGGGCCGCGGCCGCCGCCTCGTGCTTCGCCTGGGGGTGGCTGTCACTGTCACTGTCACTGTCACTGTCACTGTCACCCAGTGGGGACCCCCCTGCCCCAAATATCCCACCCCCCCAACGGTGGCTGATCCTGCACCCACGTGCTGCAAATGAGCATCTGATCGCGGGAGTAATTAATCATCACGAGAGTAATTAATCTGCGAGCAAATGAGGAAATTTGGAGGCTGGAGCAGCTGCAGGTGGCAGCTCCAGGCATCCGGAGCTGAGGGATGCAGCCTCTGGACATGGAGCTGGGGCAGCAGGAGCAGCAGCTGGGGGGGGAATTCTTGGAGCAGGAGCCGTGTTGGGACAGCGGTGCTGGAGGACAGGACATCCCTGCACGTCTGGGATGAGAGATTTTGGATAACGGCACTGACCCCCGCCCTGAGTGCCGTGGTGGGAGCGGATCCTGCTCATGGCTGTTCCTTCCCTCTGGGAAAAGCCTCCTGAGCTTCCTGAGGGCTTCCTGTGGACAGGACTTGGAAAGAGCAAAGGGCACTGCCCGGTTTGGGCCCCGGGACAGGACAGGAGGTGCTGCTCCCAGCCGCAGTGTGCCTGTGCTGGGGACACTGGGACACAGGATGTCACCACTGGAGCGGGGAGGCCTCTCCCTCTCCCCACCCTGGTACCTCCAGTTCAGATGGAAGTGCCAATTTCATAACCCAGTTCATCCCAGCAGCAGCGCCCAGTTTGGGTTTGGGCCACGGGAAGAAGTGATTTAGGGTTTCCGAGGTGGGAGTGAAGAGAAGGGGGTGGAAAGACCCCAATTATTCCACTGCCACCCCCCAACAGGGATCCAGGGGCGAGCATGGAGGACGTTGGGTGCCCATGGCAGGGGTGAGGACGGTGGGTGACAGGTCCTGGCACAGCCAGGGGGGCTCAGCCGCGGCTCCCAGCCCCATGGAGGGTCAGGGGCACCGTCCCCTCCCTTCAGTGTCCCTAATCCTGCTGGTGAAGGCAGCCACATCCTCCAGCTCTGGTTTTTGGGATCCCCCCCCGCCTCCAGCTTTGGGGGATCCGGGCCCTGCTCCAGCTCCTCCCCCCTCCTCTCCTTCCCAGCCAAACACAGCGGCGAGAGGCAGCGTCAGGGTTTCCTGGGGCATCTGTTGGCAATTAGCAGCTTTTATTACTCATGGAGACGCCAGATGGGGCGAGGGAACGGAGCCCGGGCGGGAGGCACAGGCTCGTGGTGTGTCCCAGCATCAAGGGGACGAGGGACAGCCCCCAATCCTGCGGGATGGGGGGTACAGGGTGGCTCAGGGCACATCCCAGAGCTCTGGAGCCGTTTTTCCATCTGCAGCTCCCACCAGGAGCCAAGCTGTGTCCCCCCAGCGCCAAAAATGTGCAGTTTAAGGGGCGGAAATGATGGAGAAGAGGCTCTGAGGCTGCGCGGCCACGGGGGAGCTCCGGGAAAGAAATTTCATCAAAAAGAGGCAAAAAAAAAGTGCTGTTCTAGCACGGAGGACACAAACGGCCCAGCGAGGCTGGAAAGAATTCCTGCAGGCCCTCTCCTTCCTGGCTGGAATTAGGCGGTGGGAAGGGGGTGGAATCGTGCCTGGATCGGTGCAGGAATTAATGCTGAAGCGCTGAAATCCTCGCCGCAGGAATTCCCTCCTGCGCCTCGTCCAGGCCGGCAGCTGCCTCAGAGCCAACGCGGTCATCCCAACCCCTCATTCCCAGGATTTGGGGAGCCTTTCAGGGGGAAAAAAGCTGAGCTCGGAGTGAAGAACGGGGAGCCCCAGGGTGACACAACCACCGCGGTGACGCTTTGGGGGCTCCGAGGCAAAATCATCTCCAGGCCGAAAATTGCGGGGCTCTGCTCCGGCTCGTGTTTCTTGGCAGGCGGAGCGGCAGTTTCTTGGAAGCTCGGCGTGCCTGTGCTTTTTCCGTGCTGGGATGGCGGGCAGGGGCTGCGGGATCCTGCTTTCCATCCCCCCGCTCGGCGCCGCTCCAAGACAAAGTTCTGGGGAGGCGGGATCCAGCTTCTTCTTTCCCCTCTGGAAATGCCGATCCCGTGCACTGGAGCAGCAGCGGGAAGCGGGAGCTGTGCGGAGAGGAGTTTCCACGCTGTTGTCACCCCTGGGGTTCTTCAGGGTCGCTTTTGTGCCGCCGGGTTGGGGACAACCAACCCTGGGTGCTGAGGGAAACTGAGGCACGGGACGGGGGACTCGATTGTAATCCCTCCGAAGTGTTCTGCAGAAGGATTGAGGAGCTGCAGAGGATGGGAATGAGGCCGCCCTTCATCCCTGCTCTGCTGTGGGGTTGCGATGAGATGTGGGGCCAGTTTTGGGGCCGTGGCCCCCTACCCACAGGACACACAAACCCCCAAACCCGCACCCTCCCCAGGCTGATCGCTGCTGGGCGGCCCCAAAGAACAGCCCGAGGGGAACAATCATCCTAAACGCGGCAAACCAGAGAAGTTTCCTCTATTTTCCTTCCCACTTGCTTTAATTACCCTTAATTACTTCAGCAGGCACCTCGCGGGAGCGTTGTCACCGCGTCGCCGGGACCTGGCGGGCAAGCGACTGGCGGAGCCGAGCCGCTGGGGTTGCCCACGACAGCTTATTTACTGCCTCCGCCTAAGCAGCAGTTGTTAATTAGCGACTTTATGGAGATCCATGCGTCCCTGACGCGTCTGCAAAGCTGCAGCCTGAATAGATCCGTCACAATTTGGGAGAAAAGGCGGCTGGAGCCATCCTGAGGGGGTGGGATGCGGCCGTGGAGATGCCGCAGGATGCTTTGCACCCCTCAGGCCCAAATTTGCCTGGGCTGAGCTGGTTTTTTTGGGGGGTTTTAGGGCGGCCTGGCACGAGTGGGAGCGGGAGGATGGAGCAGAGAGGGGCAGTCAGGCCTTGGGGCAGCATTCCAGGCGCCGGAGCAGAATTCCAGGCTGGCACATCCCATCGGCGCGGGGTTGGGAGCTGGGATGGGCGCCGGATTCCCTCAGGGCTTGGCAGGGCTCTGGGAAATCAACATTTCTGCTGCTGCCGCTGCTGCCGCTGCCGGGGCCGTGGGAGCAGCAGCGGTGGCAGCCGCAGGGATGGCGGTGGCAGCCGCAGGGATGGCGGTGGCAGCGATCCCCGTCTCAGCGCTCTGATCCCCCCTCGGCCACCTTCGCCCTGAGCCAGGCTGTCCCCAAGCCACCCGAAGGCGCAGGGAGGGGACACCAGCTCCGTGTCACACAGCGGGCTGGCTGTCCCCGTGCCCCGGAGCTGCTGCCGGGGGTGACGCCAGCGAAGGAGCATCCTTGGGGGACACCCTCCTTCCTTAGGGACAGGCGTTCTGGCACTCGGCCATGCCACCAGCGGTGCCAGCAGCCGGGTCCCCTGCGGGGAGGGACAGGCGCTCCACAGGGACAGCAGCCAGGGAATGGGCGACACCCCAGCCTCGGGATTGGGGTTCCCCTTTTCTGGGCCGGGATCCAGCGCCCGGAGCGGGGCGAGGAGGGTGGGGAAGGAGGGAAGGAGCTGCCGGGGGAGGCGCCCGGGGGAGGAGGAGGAGGAGGAGGAGGAGAAGGGCGGGGATGCGAAGGCGGGCGGCAGCCCGGGCCCCCCCCGGGTTTGGGGGGTGGTGCGGAGGGCGGGCAGCGCTTTGGGGGGGCGGCTCGGCCCCCCCAACCCGGAGGGAGGCGGGGAAGGCGGCGGGGGTGGCGCGGCGGCTCCCGGTGTCCCGAGCCGGAGTTCCCGGTGTCCCGCGGCGGAGTTCCCGGTGTCCCGCACCCCCCCGAGCCCCGCGCAGGTGAGCCCCGGGCAGCCCCGCTCCGGGGGCGGGCGGAGGCCGGTCCTGCGGCGGGCCGGGCCGGGCCGAGGGGGGATTCCCCGTTAATCCCCGGAGTTCATCACGCCCCGGGGCCGCGGGGACCCGCCGGTGCGGAGGGTGCGGCGCAGGGAAGGCGGGCAGCGGGCGGGGGGAGCTGGGGAGAGCCGAGTGGGGGGCGTGGAGGGCGCAGGGGGGTGGGGTGGGTGCAGGCAGTGCCAGGCCGGGGGAGCCGGGTGACAGCTCAGGGGACAACCCCTGAAGGGGCTGTGGTTGGGGACAGAGGGGCTGGGAGCCTGGGAAGGGCTGCGGGTGCCAGAGATCCCCGAGCAGGCCGGGCAGACCCCGCAGCCGGGGGTCCCGGCGGCTGTGCGTGGGCTGGAGGACAGGGATGCACGTCCCGCCCTGGCAGCAGCCCCTGGAGCCGAGTGTGTCCGGTCTGCCCCGGCTCCGCTCCCCGCCTGCAGCCCCGGCCCCGCTCCCCGCCTGCAGCCCCGGCTCCGCTCCCCGCCTGCAGCCCCGGCTCCTTGCCTCGTGGCAGGAAGCAGGAGGGAGGCCAGGTTGGGGTGACCTGCAGGGACACCCCGGGATCCACGCGGGACAGGGAGATAAAGCGGGAGGCAGCGAGACCTCCGTGGGTGGGTGCACGCAGGAGGTGCCCGGCTCCACTCTGGGGAAGCTGAGCCATCGCGTTTCCGAGCGCTGGGAGTGAAGCCGGGTCTGACACCCAGGGATGCTGAGGCTCGGGGTGGGTGTGGAGCACATCCATGGGGACCACACTGACCTCCCCCAAACATCTCCGAGCCGTGGCCGGGAGGGTCAGTGTCACTCTGCGCTGGTGACTTCCCTGGCCAGGAGGATCATTGTCACTCTCTCCTGGTGACTTCCCTGGTGTGGGCACTGGCCGGTGGCCACCAGGTGCCCATCCCGCTGCTGCCCGGGGTCTCTCCCTTGCAGGCCCTGAGCCTCGGCCACGGGCACCATGAGGGGTCTGTGGGCCCTGGCGCTCGCCGGGCTCCTCAGCGCCTGCCGGGGGAAGGAGCTGCTGCCAGCGGAAGGTGAGGAGCACCGGGAGGGAGGAGCCACCTTCGTCCTTTGCCTGTCCCTGCGGCGGGGAGGGGACGGCTGGGTCACACCCGGGGGTGGCAGAGCAGGTCACAGACACGCCGCGAGCTGTGCCAGGTCCCCACGTGCCAGGAGACACCCCGACACCGCCCCCGCGGCCATCAGGGAGGGATGGGGCTCGGCCACTGCCCGGGGACACTCGGCAGCCAAAGGTGGAGCCGGGGCCGCCCCGGGCACGGTGAGGATGCACAGAGCTCCGCAGGGAGGTTTGGCCTCCAGCCGCCAGTCCGGAGGAGGTTTGGCCGTGATCCACACCGTGGTGGAGGGCTGCGGAGTGTCCACGTGCGGCTGGGGACAGGGGCGCTGAGCCCGGCTCTGCCGGGGTGTCCCCGCCGTGGGATGAGCTCCGGGGCCCGGGGAGGAGCCGCTGGAAGCGACGCCGGGGTTGCATCAGGCTCGGTGGGGGTGGAGCGGTGGCTCGGCCCGGGGGACCCGGGTTTGTCCTGTCATTGTCACCCGTTCCTGCGTGGCCTCCCTTGTCCCGGCCTTTCCTGCGGGACAGAGGGTGGGACAGGCGAGATTCTCCTTCGGGATCAGCAGCAGGACAGCCAGAGGCTTCAAAGGGATGGCGCTGGGGGTGATTGATGTGTCCCCTGCCCTGCCGAGGGTGATGTCACCGCTGCCTGGAGGGGACACTGCTCCGGGCTGTGACATTCACAACTCCTACTGCTGTGGCCGTGTCTGAGGTCCCCAGGGCCACAGCGTGTCCCCACACCACTGCTGGCCCTGTGGGCAGCCCGGGCCACCCCGCACGGTGGTGCCAGGCTCTTGGACAGAGGTGGGCAGGGGTTTGGGGGGCTCAGAGACCCCCCGGGAACACCCGAGGAAGAGGAGGGAGAATCGTCGGTGCCCATCCTGCCCCAGGGTTTGTGCGGAGACAAAACAAATCCCTCTCTCTCCCCCTTTGTTTACTCCTTTATCTCGCACCTCCCGACATCTGGCGCATCTGGAGGTGGGCCGATGCTGCCGGGGCCGTGATTTATCCCCGCGAGCAGCGGCGGCACCGCCGTGACCGCCCCTGACACGGCATTTCCTGCGCCTCAGCCTCGGGCTGGACCCTCCCGCCTGTCCCCGAGGGCCGCCAGCTCCGAGCTGTCCCCGCGATGGGACAGGAGCCGACGGCTCCCGGTGGCACTGTGGGTGTCCCTGGCGCCCCGCCGAGTGTGCTGATGCCGGTTCCAGCCGCGGGGCTGTCTGCAGGCGGAACACTGAGGAAAACAGTTCACCTGTGGGAGGCGGCTCTGTGCCCTCCGAGGTGCTCCAGCCTCGCTCCTGCCGGCTGCCGGGAGCTGGGGCTGTCCTGGGAGAGGGGTTTGCTTGGTCTGTGCTGCCTCCAGGGGCTGGGGCCAGCTCCTGGCAGCACCCCGAGACCCTCCTGGGCTTGGGGAGCTCTGTGTGGTCCCACCCTGCTGGTCCCAGCGTGCCTGGGGACACTGCGGTGACAGTGGTGTGCTGCTTTGCCTCACAGGGGAGCTGTGCCCGCAGCTCTGGGAGGAGGATCTGGCTGGGGACAAGTATGAGAATGTCACGGGTAAGGAAAGACCCTCTCCAGGATCCCCCGACACCACAGGATGGGCTCTGTGTCCTGCCTGGGGACTGTCATCTGTGCCAGGTGCCAGGTCTCATGTCCCCTGCTCTGTGCTGCAGGTTTTAACCTGATTAAAAGGTTCGATCTACTGAAGATCTCGTCCATCAAGAAGATCCGGAGCACCCGGGGGCCGCCGGTGCTGCGCCTGGGCACCGTGCCCCTGGTCCAGCCCACGCAGTGAGTGACCAAAGAGGTGGCCTTGGGTGACCCCTGAGGTGGCCCTGAGTGACCCTCAGGTGACCCCCGGCTCCCCCAGGCGCCATCCCCTGGGTGTTGTAAACTTGGGCTCAGGGTGAAGCTGGGTGGGCTTTGCCCTTAGCTCGTGCCAGCGATGCCAGGCCGCTCCGTGTCACCCGTGGGGACACTGGGGACAGCCCCGGGGCTACCCCAGCACCTTCCTCCTCGAAAGTAAACCCCGGGCTGCCACGGTTCTGCTGGGCGCTGGCCAGGCCTTGCGCAAGCAGGGCTCTGCGGCTGCTCTGCGGCTGCTCTTGGCACAGCCCGCGGGGTCCACACCAGCTCCAGAGGCTGCTCAGCCCCGAGCAGCAGCGTGGGGCTGCAGGGGGGGCACAGGGGGGCTGGCCCTTGTCCCCTCCATCTCTGGTGCCCGCCGTGCCAGGGCTGGCAGGGACGGTGCAGCGTGGCAGGGTGGGAGCGGATCCACGTCCTCGAGACGTCCCTTTGTCCCCACATCACCCCGGGGCTGGCACAGAGCTGGGCCGGGCATGGCGCTCTCCAGAGGGCCAGGACATCCAGCTCCGGCAGCCAAATCCTTGGATGGTTCCAGGATGGATGGTGGATGCTCCAGGCTGGTGTTGCTCTTGGCCAGGGGGGCTCCTGGAATCTCCGATCCAGCCTCGGGGAGTCTGGATGTGGGGACAGGCTGTGAAATCCTCTGGGTGCCCACCCACCCCAGCGCCCAGTTGGGGTGTCCACCCACCCCAGCGCCCAGCCGGGGTGTCCCCATGCCCCACGGGGAGCAGAGGGCACCGCTGGCCTTGTCCCAGTCCCCGTCCCTTGGCGCAGCTCCAGAGCAGTGGCTTGGCGAGTCGCGGCTCTGGAGCCAAGGCCGGGAGCGGAGCCGAGCCCGGAGTGAATATTTCCAGTGGTTTAACGGGCTGTGGGCGAGCTGGGAAAGGGAAAGGCCGCCACAGCCGCCTGGCGATGGTGCATGTGTCTCCTGCCTTCCCAGGGACTGGATTTTGGGATAAGAGCACGGCCCCGAGCGCTGCAGCCACCCCAGCAGGGCCATCTTTGGGGTGCAGAGTGTGGGGCGGGCGAGGGGGGCGTTTGGGGTGACAGATCACGTGGTGGCACTGTGGTGGCATTTGGGGTGACAGATCCCGGCAGGACCCACCAGGGGTTGTCGGGGTGATGCTGCCACCTGAAAGTGCCCCATGCCTGTGCTGTGGGGTTTTGGGGTGCTGTGGGGTTTTAGTGCTGTGGGGTTTTGGGATGCTGTGGATTTGGGGGTGCTGTAGGTTTTAGGGTGCTATGGCATTTGAGGTGCTGTAGGTTTAGGATACTATGGGATTTGGGGTGCTGTGGGGTTTCGGGGTGCTATAGGTTTAGGGTGCTGTGGGTTTTGGGGTGCTATAGGGTTTTGGGTGCTGTGGGGTTTTGGTGATGTGGGGTTTCAGGGTGCTGTAGGTTTAGGATGCTGTGGATTTTGGGGTGCTGTGGGGTTTGTGGAGCTGTGGGGTCTGGCCCTGGCCCCCAGCCTTGGTGCCATCCCCAGAGCACCCCACAGCCACCCCAACGCCTCTGTCCCCACAGGCACGTGTTCCCCCGGGGGCTGCCCCCTGCCTTCACCATGGTCTTCACCTTGCTGCTGAAGAAGAACAGCACCGGGGAGCACTGGTACCTCTTCCAGGTCACCGACCGCCAGGGATACCCGCAGGTAAATCCCGGGAAGGCGGCGGGGACACACCAGGGGACAGCCAGGAGGATGTCCCTAAGCGCCTCGCCGTCCCCTCCGTGCCCAGCTCTCCCTGTCCGTGCACGGCCCGGAGAAAAGCCTGGAATTCCAAGGCAGGACACCGGGAGCCGCCTTCCTCAGCGCCGTGTTCTCGGGCAAAGCCGTGGCGTCGCTTTTCGACGGCCGGTGGCACAAGGTGGTGGTGGCCGTGCAGGGCCACGCCGTGTCCGTGCACCTGGACTGCTCCTCCATCTCCTCCAAGCCGCTGGCAGCGCGCCGGGCGCTCAGCCCGGAGGGAAACACCTTCCTGGGGCTGGACGCCGTGCGGGGCAGCCCGGTCCGGGTGAGTGAGTGAGGGGGAGCCCGGGGGCTCGGGGCAGCTCTGGCCCGCCCGCGCCGGGGCCAGCCCTGACCCGCCACCCGCCGCAGTTTGACCTCCAGCAAGCTCACATCTACTGTGACCCCGAGCTGGCCAGGCAGGAGGGGTGCTGCGAGATCTCGGCCAGCGGGGTGAGTACTCCAGGGTGTCCCCCGGGTGCCCCTGGGTGTCCCCGACTGTCCCCTGGGTGTCCCCCGAGTGCCTCCGGGTGTCCCCTGGGTGTCTCTAGGTGCCTCCGGGTGTCCCTGAGTGCCCCCGACTGTCCCTCGAGTGTCCCTGAGTGCCCCTGGGTGTCCCCCGAGTGTCTCTGAGTGTCCCTGGTTGTCCCCCGAGAATCTCCCGAGTGTCCCTGGGTGTCCCTCGACTGTCCCTCGAGTGTTTCTGAGTGCCCCTGAGTGTCTCTGAGTGCCCCTGGGTGTCCCTCGAGTGCCCCAGGGTGCTTCTGGGTGCCCCCGGGTGTCCCTGGGTGTCCCTGAGCTCTCCTGAGTCCCTACTCCAATCCTGGCCAGACCTTGGAACTGCCCAGGAAATCTCGCTCAGGGATTTCCCCACAGGGGAAACTGAGGCGCAGGTCTGTCCCCTTTGTGTCACCTCCTCGTGCTGCCTGTCCCCACGGCTGTCCCGAGGAGACTTCGCTGTCTCCCCGCAGTGCCAGATGGAAGCGCCCAAGACCCGCCGGCAAGCGGAGCTGCTGCAGAGCAGTAACCTCATCGAGATGGTGCCGCAGCCCGAGGGCCGGGTGTTCACCCGCTGCTTCTGCCTGGAGGAGCCGCTGGGCACCGTGAGCTCCGGCGGCCCCAGCCCGGCCCCGTCCCCACCCCAGGCCTGTCCCTGTCCTGGTCCCTGTCCCCATCTCCATCCCCACCCCCTGCCCCATCCTGTCCCATCCCGGCCTCCATCTCTGTCCCCACCCCAGGCCCGTCCCGATCCTTGTCCCCATCTCCATCCCCACATCCGGCCCCATCCAAGTCCCATCCTTGTCCCTATCCCTGGCTCTGACCCAGTCCCCACCCCGACCCCATCCCAGTGCCATCCCTGTCCCCATCCCTGTCCCCATCCCTGTCCCCATCCCTTCCCCAGCCCCATCCCATCCCTGTCCCCGTCCCTGTCCCCATCCCGGTCCCCAACCCCATTTCCATCCCTGTCCCCGTCCCTGTCCCCTTCCTGTCCCCGTCCCTGTCCCCATCCCTGTCCCCATCCCTGTCCCCATCCCTGTCCCCGTCCCTGTCCCCGTCCCTGTCCCCATCCCTGTCCCGGTGCATCCACGTCCATCCAGCCCCTGGAAAATCCCAGCCTCACCTTCCCCCCACACTGCGAGGCCGGGGAGGGAGGTTTGGGCTCCTGAGGGAATGAGGGAAGGAGGGGAAGGCTCCTGTGCTCCCGCCGCTGGCTCACCCCGGGGTGCCCGGGCGGGAAAACCCGGGATTCACGGACAGGGAGCACCCAGGGGTGGGACAATCCCGGCAGGCACCACCCTGTGCTCTTCCCTCCCTACAGGAGCCGGGGAGACCCTCGGGAAGGACCAGCCTGAGGGACGACCCCAAGGACAAGGTGAGGGTGTCCCCATCCTGGCACACCTGGCTGTGCCCCAGTGCCACCCCAGAGTGCCACCCACTGTCCCAGACCTGGCTGTCCCCAGCCTGGCACACCCAGCTCTGCCCCAGTGCCACCCTAGAGTGCCACCCACTGTCCCAGACCTGTTGTTCCAGACCTGGCTGTGCTCCAGTGCCACCCCAGGGTGTCACCCGCTGTCCCAGACCTGGCTGTCCCCATCCTGGCACACCTGGCTGTGCTCCAGTGCCACCCCAGGGTGTCACCCACTGTCCCAGCCCCAGGCTGGCTCTGTCCCTGCCCAGTTTGGGAACTCCTGGCCGCTTCCAGCGCCGCGGGGACCCCGGGAAGAGCGGCTGCTCCCCTCCCCCGAGCAGAGGCTGAGGCCCCACTGGCTCCGCGCTGCCGCTGGAGCCATCCCAGCTCCGGCCAAGGGCCTCTTTGTTCCCTCCGAGCGTCTCCGGAGCGCTGCCAGAGGCTGGGGAACGTCTCCAGCGCTCCCGTTCCTCAGCCCCGAACGTCTCTGGGATCCCTCAGCCCACCACGGGGACACTCACCGCGCTGTCCCCCGGGGTGCAGATCGGGGTTGTGGGGACAAAGCCACATCCTGCCCTGTCCCCGGTGCCACGGGGGAGAGGCTGGGCTGGTCACAACCCCGCGGGGAGAGCCGGGTCACCTCCCCAGGGAGGAAACGCCGCGGGTTTCCCGTCCCCATGCGGGAATTCCCTGTGCCCAGGGAGCTCCAGGGCTGCGGGAGGGGCTGCAGGGGATCCCCACGGCCGTGGGGTGCCCAGGGCAGTGGGGCAGCGGCTGGGGGGTTTGGGGCGCTGTGGGGTTTTGGGGTGATTTGGGGTTTGGGGCGCCGTGGGGTTTGGATGCTATGGGGTTTGGGATGCTGTAGGTTTTGGGGTACTGTGGGGTTTTTGGGAGGTTTTATGGGTGCTGTGGGGGTTTGGGGCACTGTGGGGTTTTGGGGCACTGTGGGGTTGTGGGTGCTGTGGGTTTGGGTGCTGTGGGTTGTGAGTGCTGTGGGATTTGGGTGCTGTGGGATTTGGGTGCTGTGGGTTGTGGGTGCTGTTGGTTGTGGGTGCTGTAGGGTTTTGGGTGCTGTGAGTTGTGGGTGCTGTGGGTTGTGGGTGCTCTGGGTTGTGGGTGCTGTGGGTTTGGGTGCCTCGGGCAGTGTGTGGGGCTGCTCCAAGCTTCCACCCCTGTCTCCTCCAGTGCCCGCCCTGCTCGCCCCAGACGGCATCAGGAAACGTGAGTGTGGCACTGGGCACGGGCACCCTGAGCTGGGCTGGGGTGACAAAAGCCACCCGGGTGCTGTCACCAGCCCCCCACCACCCCACAGCTCCTCCTGGCCCTGCAACATCTGGAAGGCCCCTGATCCTTTCCAGATGTGGCCCTCATTCCTCCAGCACCCGCTGGCTGGGGGGTGGGGGGATGGCAGGGGGGTGGCAGGTGTTGGGGACCCCTCGTGCTCCATGGTGGCTCTTGGGGACAGAGTGTTGGGAGGGTGGAGACCATGGTGGGCTCAGGGCTCTGCTGTTTGAAGCCCCCATGGCCTTTGGGGACACTTTTTTGCTGTCCCCACAGGTCACCCTCGGTCCCCCAGGCCCAAAGGTAGGTTTGTCACCCTCCAGGTGACAGCGGGAGTGTGGCAATGCTGTGCCAGGGCATCGCTGGCAGGACCTGTGGGCACACATGGGGACATGCTGTGCCCCTTTGTCACCCTCCCTGTGCCCATTTGTCACCCACCTTTGTGCCCGTTTGTCACCCACCTTTGTGCCCCTTTGTCACCCACCTTTGTGCCCCTTTGACCCCCTCCCTGTGCCCCTTTGTCACCCAGCCCTGTGCCCGTTTGTCACCTTCCCTATGCCCCTTTGTCACCCACCTTGTGCCCATTTGTGACCCACCTTGTGCCCGTTTGTCACCCACCTTTGTGCCCCTTTGTCACCCTCCCTGTGCCCCTTTGTCACCCTCCCTCCCTCTCTTGCAGGGCACCAAGGGCGAGCGGGGCGTCCCTGGCACGGCCGGTGGCAAAGGGGAGAAGGGTGACCGTGTGAGTGTCCCTGGTGGCCCTGGCCTGTCCCCTTCTGCTGGGGGGCTGCTCCCTGGGGGTCCTCCTGTCCCCCCAAACCCCCCAACACTCACCCCTGAGCCACCTCTCCCCTCTCTGCAGGGCATGGACTGTGTGCGCACCCACCCCGGTGGTCCTGTGCAGGTGAGACCCCCCAGACCCTCCCCAAACCCTCCCCAAAGACCCTCTCCCCATCTCGGCCTCCCCTCTCACCTCTTCCTCCTCCTCCTCCTCCTCCTCACAGTGTGCCGAGGGGCCGCGGGGTGAGAAGGGGCAGCGTGGGCAGGTGGTAAGTGACACTCAGCTGTGGGGACAAGGTGTGGGGGACACTGCGGGGGTCCCCCTGCCCTGGGCTGGCCCAGGAGGGGTCCGGCTCTGCGGATCCAGCTCCGTGTGGGCAGGAAAGGAGCATGAGGGGCCCACCTGGGCACCTGCAGGATCCCACCTGGGCACCCACTTTGTTTTTCCCGTGCAGGGACTCCCGGGGCCAGCTGGCACCGAGGGGCAGAAGGTGAGCCCAGCCCACCTGTGGCTCCTGGCATGGCAGCAGGGACACCTGGGGATGGTGACAGAGCTGCCAGGACCTGCCAGTACCAACCTGACTAGCTCGGGTGACACCGTGGGTGACGCCACAGGTGACATCTGTCCATCCCCGCAGGGCCAGAAGGGTGACAAAGGTGACGGGGGACTGCAGGGCAAGCCGGGGCGCCCTGGGCGTGACGTGAGTAGTGCTGGGTGGTCCCTGGGCACCCCCTGGGCACCCCTGGGCGTCCCCCAGGGCAGGGGGGTCCCGGCCACAGGATCCTTCACAGCCCGTCCCCTCCTGGCAGGGCCGGCCCGGAGAGATCTGCGTGGTGGGGCCCAAGGGCCAGAAGGTACCTGGGGGGTTTGAGGGTCATGGGGTGGGACATGGGGCACCTGGCGGCACTGTCACACCCCCCACATTGTCCTCCAGGGTGACCCCGGCCTCGTGGGACCTGAGGGGCTGGCCGGTGAACCAGGACCCCCAGGCAGGCCAGGATCCCCAGGGATTGGCCTTCCAGGGAAGCCGGTGAGGAGCCCTGAGCCAAGGGGTGTCCCCATGGTGGGCACTGCCACCCCACAGCTGGCTAACACCACCCTCTGTGTCCCTTTCAGGGTGACCCTGGTGGCCCCCCAGGGCTGAAGGGAGAGAAGGTGAGTGGAGGGAAAGGGATCCCAGCTGCCAGGACAGGGAATTCCACCCAGAGCCAGATCCAGGGCTGAGCTGGAGCCACCAACAAACTCCATCTGGGTGGCCCAAAGACCTGGCTTTGGGGGGCAGGAAACCCCCCGAGGGGACAGGGGTGTCACAGGGGGCACAGGGCTGTGGCGTTCCCCCTTTGCTGGGCTCAGGTTTTCCCATCTCTGGCTCCAGGGCAGCCCGGGAGCTCCTGGACCCGGAGGATCGCCTGGGACACCCGTGAGTAGCGGGAGCCAAAGCCGGGGTCAGCGCCGGGTTTCTTGGCTCGGGGTCGGGGCTGTTTGGCCGGAGAGGTGACGGGATCTGGGCCTGGGAGCCGAGAGCGATTTGGGAAAACCGGGAGCCAAAAGGACGTTGGGAAAAGCAGGAGCCAAGAGGAATTTGGGAAAACTGGGAGCCAAAAGGGCTTTGGGAAAAGCAGGAGCCAAGAGGGATTTGGGAACAGCAGCGGCCTCGCTTGGGGCCAGCAGCATCCCGTGACACGGCTGGTGGCCAGCTGAGGGGTGCTGGGTGGCACTGATGGGACACTCCGTGGCCTCCCTGAATCAACCCCGTCCCCACTTTTGTCCCGCAGGGTCTCCCCGGAGTCGTGGGGCCGAAAGGAGACAAGGTGGGTGACAGGGACAGGGTGGGTGACAGGGACAGGGCGGTGACAGGGACAGGGTGGGTGACAGGGACAGGGCGGTGACAGGGACAGGGCGGTGACAGGGACAGGGTGGGTGACAGGGACAGGGCGGTGACAGGGACAGGGTGGGTGACAGGGACAGGGCGGTGACAGGGACAGGGCGGTGACAGGGTGGCCTGTGGTGGCCATGGGCACATCCCCCGGCCTCGGGGCTGCCTGGGGGTCACCCCCCAGCCTCTGTGTCACCGCTCCCACCGGGCAGGGCGAGCCGTGCGAGGTGTGTCCCACTGTCCCCGAGGGGATGCTCGGTGCCATCGGAATTCCAGGAGCTCGGGGGGAGCCCGGAGCGCCCGGCAGGGACGGGACCTCGGTGAGTCTGACCCCAGGGGTCTGTGGGCTGGAGCGGTGTCACCTCAGCATCCCTGATGTCCCCTCTGGTTCCTCCTCCTCAGGACACGCCCGGCCCCGCGGGACCCAAAGGGGACAGGGTAGGTGACACGGGGAGGACTGGGTTGTCCCCAGCCGGAGCTGCGGGGACACCGGGCACCTCCCGGCTCCTGCTCTTCCTTCCCAGGGAGATCCCGGCATCCAGGGGATGAAAGGGGAGAAGGTGAGTGTGTGACCCCCGGTGCCATCCCCCTGCTCGGCCACTGCAGACCCTGAAAAACGGGGAAAAGCCGGATTTGGGGTGAAAAAAACCGGATTTGGGGTGAAAAAACCCGGATTTTGGGCGAAAAAACCCAGAATTGGGGGGAAACACCTGAAATTTGGATGTTGGGTAAAGTGCCTGTCTATTAAACAGGAGATTGTGAGTTCGAATCCCAGCGGTGCCTTTTACCCCCCAGCACCTCCGTTTGTTTTTTGGGGGGAGGACATCCCTTATTTAAGGGAGAACACTTCGTTTGGAGAGAAACTCCCGAACTTGGGGAGAACCCTCTGAATTTGGCTGGAAAAAACCCTCGAATTTTGGGGAAACCCCCCGGATTTTGACTGGGAAAAAAACCCTCCAAATTTGGGGAGAAACCCCCCAATTTTAGCTGGGGAAAAAGAAAAACAAACACCGAATTTTGGGTGGAAACCCCCTGAATTTTGGCTAGAAAAAACACCCGGATTTTGGGAGTTTATTTGATTAAAATAAACCAAATAAACTCCCAAAATAAGGCGGAATTCCGGGTCCCTCCTGCCATCCCAGGGGGACTCGTGCCTGTCCTGTGATCTCCGTGTGCTCGCCGCGCTGCACCGCGGCCCCGGCGAGGGGGAACCGGTGAGTTCCGGGCCGGGACCCCCCTGTCCCATGCCGGGGTGACACCCAGGGGTGCTGTGGATGCCGGGTGAGTGACCATGGTGGTGTCCAGCAGGGCCAGATGGAGCTGTCCGGGCTGGCTGGGGTCAAGGGCGAGAAGGTGAGTGACCCTTCCCCAGAAATCCTGTCCTCTTTTCACATCCCTGGGAGTGGCCGGGTCATCCCATGGGGCCGGGGAAGGCTTGGCTGATCCTGACCCTAATTCTGATCCTGACCCTAATTCTGATCCTGACCCTAATTCTGTTCCTGGTCCTAATTCTGTTCCTCACCCTAATTCTGTTCCTCACCCTAATTCTGTTCCTGACCCTAATTCTGTTCCTGACCCTAATTCTGATCCTGGCCCTAATTCTGGTCCCAGCCCTAATTCTGATCCTGACCCTAATTCTCATCCTGGCCCTAATTCTGTTCCTGACCCTGAATCTGTTCCTGACCCTAATTCTGGTCCTGACCCTAATTCTGGTCCTGACCCTAATTCTGGTCCCAGCCCTAATTCTGATCCTCACCCTAATTCTGTTCCTGACCCTGAATCTGTTCCTGACCCTAATTCTGATCCCGACCCTAATTCTGTTCCTGACCCTAATTCTGATCCCGACCCTAATTCTGTTCCTGACCCTAATTCTGTTCCTGACCCTAATTCTGATGCTGGCCCTGCTGTTTCAGGGGGACAGTGGCCATGTGGGACCCACGGGCAGCCCGGTGAGTGGGGACACTGTGGGGATTCAGGGGGTGCAGGAGGGGTTCGGGGGCTCAGCCGAGTCTTGGGGACCGCGGTGTCACCTCTGCTGTGGGTTCTTGGCACAGGGAATCCCGGGACAGAAAGGAGATCCAGGTGTGCCGGGGCTCAAGGGAGAGAAGGTGAGGCCAGCGCTGGGGACACCCCTGTCCCTGTCACCTCCCCAGCTGAGACCTGGCACAGCGCTGAGCTGTGGGGGGACAGGGGGCCGTGAGCCACCCCCCCCCGTTCCCACCGTGTCGCGGTCCCCAAAGCCACCTGGCAGCCGGGATTGTCCCCATTGCAGGGCGAGCAGTGCGGGCAGTGCCCTCCCACCCCGCAAGCCCTCCAGGGGACGGCGACAGTGGTGGCAGTGCCAGGGCCACCGGGAGAAAGGGGCGCTGCTGGCCCCGCGGGCAGAGCGGTGAGTGTCCCCGGTGTCCCCGGTGTCCCCCGTGTCCCCCGTGTCCCCCGTGTCCCCCGTGTCCCCCGTGCCCGTTTTTGGGGAGGAACGCCCCACCCTGACCCCCCATCCCTGCATTTCCCCAGGGCAGACCCGGCGACGCTGGCGAGAAGGGACAGAAGGTGACAGGGGCTGAGGGTGGCTCCCGGTGGGGTTGGTGGTGGCAGAGGGCGCTGTGACCCTCGTGCGCCGTGTCCCCGTGCCAGCTTTGTCCCCTCTCTTCGCCAGGGCGACGCTGGCAGCCCCGGGGACCCTGGCACGCCGGGCACGGCCGGTGTCCCCGGGCTGTCGGGTGAGCCTGGCATCAGGGGACCCGCCGGCCCTAAAGGCGACAAGGTGAGCCCCCAACATTTTGAGCGGCCGTCACCCGTCACCGCGGTGTCACCAACTCCTCTCCTGTCCCCTCCCCGCAGGGTGACGCGTGCCAGCCCTGCCCCGCCGTGCCCGGGGACCTCTCGGACGTGGTTGGCATCCCGGGCAAACCCGGCGACAAAGGGGACCAGGGCCCGCCGGGCGTGGGCCAGCCGGGCAGAGCCGTGAGTGTCCCCTCCTGTCCCCGCGGTCACAGCGCCTTGGTGGCACCGTGTCCTCGGGGTGACCCTGCCGCTGTGTTTTAGGGGAAGCCGGGGCTGCCGGGGGTGCAGGGCCCCGCCGGGCCCAAGGGGCTGCAGGTGAGTGGGCTGTGGGCTCCTGGGGACACCTCCGTGTCTGTAACGGGACACAGGGGCTGGGTGTGGGCTCCTGGGGACACCTCCGTGTCTGTAACGGGACACAGGGGCTGGGTATGGGGTTCTGGGGACACCTCTGTGTCTGTAACGGGGTACAGGGGCTGGGTGTGGAGTCTTAGGGACACCTCTGTGTCTGTAATGGGGTACAGGGGCTGGGTGTGGGCTCCTGGGGACACCTCACTGCCCCTCAGTGTCCATAGTGAGGTGCAGAGTCTGTCCTAGGGGACCTGGGGACACCTCTGTGTCCATAGTGGGGTGCAGGGTGTGGTTGTGGGGTTTTAGGGACATGTCACTGCTCCTTTGTGTCCCTAGTGGGATGCAGGGGCTGGGTGTGGGGTCCTGGGGACACCTCTGTGTCCCTAGTGGGGTGTGGGGTCTGGGTTTGGGGTCCTGGGGATACCTCACTGCCCCTCTGTGGGGTGCAGGGGTTTTGGGGACACCTCACTGCCCCTCTGTGTCCATAATGGGGTGCAGGGTTTTGGGGACACCTCACTGCCCCTCTGTGTCCATAATGGGGTGCAGGGGTTTTGGGGACACCTCACTGCCCCTCTGTGGGGTGCAGGGTTTTGGGGACACCTCACTGCCCCTCTGTGTCCATAATGGGGTGCAGGGGTTTTGGGGACACCTCACTGCCCCTCTGTGTCCATAATGGGGTGCAGGGGTTTTGGGGACACCCCACTGCCCCTCTGTGTCTATAGGGTGAGCCAGGACCACGAGGGATCGGCCAGCCAGGACCACAGGTGGGTTTGGGGTTTGGGGGTGCCTGTGTTGTCCCCTGCTGTCCGCCAGGCCACCAGGGTGGCTCCGGTGGCTTTCACACACTCTGCCTTTCCCCAGGGAGACCCCGGCAGCGCCGGACCCCCCGGACCCCCGGTGAGTTTGGGGTTTTTGGGGTGCCCAGCCCTGGGTGATGCGGCAGCAGCGGGGTCACACCCCCTGTGGTGGCTCTGGGGACACTGTTGTCCCCTCACTGAGGGACACCAACACCTTGTCCTGTCCCCAGGGCCCCCCAGGACCTCAGGGACCCCCGGGGACAGCGGCAGAGAAAGGAGCCAAGGTAAGGGAGCGTCCCCCAGCCCCGGGTGTCCCCCGTGCTCCCCATTCCTGCTGTCCATCCTCTGCAGGGATCTCCGGGTCCCAAAGGTGCCACGGGACCCCCTGGACCACCAGGGATCGGCGTCACAGGGCCACCGGTGAGTCCTGCGCCCTCCGGCGTGGGCGGTGCCACCCTCCTGCCAACCTCGAGTTTCCTCACCCTCCTCTTCCTCGCAGGGCCCCGAGGGGCAGCGGGGGCTCCCCGGCTCCAGCGGGCAGAAGGTAGGTGCTGGGGGGCTGCGCCAGGGGGTCAGGGGTGATGTTGTTGTGCACCAAAACGACACGAAGGTTTTGATTTTAAATGGTCGAAAAGGATTTCTTTATTTATTTGGATGTGTCTTTTTTTTTTACTACTGTTTTATACAGTATTACATTTTTTAAATAATAATAATAATTTTTAATACTCTTTTATACATTATTTTTAATACTGTTTTACACAGGTTTGATTGGCGACAAGGAAACAAACCCCTTCGATCACATGGGTCAAACTAGAGGGGCATAAATAAAAAGGTCCCTCTTAAACAAAAAACAAACAAAAAAATCAAGTAAACCGAGTTCACAGTTACTAAAAAAATGTTTCTTGTTTAGAGAAAATTCCTTGAGAAAGGGATTACAGAAACTCAAACGCGTCAAACACGAGCTGAAACTCCCTGGGGGTGGTCACCCGGTGGGTGGGGGGCACCGGGGGCTGCCCTAACTCCCATCTCTTGTTTTTTTCCCTCTGGCAGGGGGAGAAAGGCGCCCAGGGAGAGAAGGTGAGTGGGGGTCCGGGTGGGGCTGTGCCCCCCGTGCCACCCCCTGCCCGCCCTGCCCTCACCCCCTGTGCCCACAGGGAGACCCCGGGGAGTGCTCCTGCCCCTCCAGCCCCCGCCAGGACCCCAACTACAACGGCATGCCGGTGAGTGTCACCTCCCCCTGGCTCTGTGTCACCCTCATGGTCCCCTTTCACCCTCCCGAATTCTCCTCGGCAGGGAGCCCCGGGATTATGGAGCGGGATGTCCTGGCAGCCCCAGCCCGGCCCGCAGGTCGGTGCCATCCCCACCCGTGCCCCTCTCACCCTCCTCCCGTCACCCTTGGCCTCTCTCTGATTGTTGTTTTGGGGGTCTGGCAGGGTCCCCCCGGAGCTCCCGGCCCCCCCGGGCCGCCCGGTGCCCCCGGCCGCCAGGTGAGCGCTGGGACAGGGGAGGAGCAGCGGGGCCCATCCTCATCCTTTAGGGCAGGCTTTGAACGTTCCCTGTGGGATTTAGGGAATGCCGGGACACAACGGCTTACCCGGGCTGCCTGGGCCGGCTGGAGACCTGG
This sequence comes from Sylvia borin, assembly GCA_014839755.1. NCBI lineage: Eukaryota > Metazoa > Chordata > Aves > Passeriformes > Sylviidae > Sylvia > Sylvia borin. The sequence continues at coordinate 4,442,205 of CM025981.1, read as the reverse complement.
TAGGTGGTGACAATTGTCATGGCGATGTCCCCTGTCCTGGGGACAATCCCTCTCTCCTTCCATCACTCCATCCATCCCTCTTTTTCCAGGGACCTCTGGCCGTCATGGCCGAGAGGAACATGGAGGTGCTGAAGGTGAGAGGGTCGGGGTGGGGTTGGGGTCACCCTCCTGCCCTTGGGGACCCCTCGGGGCACCCCTGACTCCCCTTTTTTCCCCCCTCCAGACTCTCTGTGGGGACTGTGCCCAGCTGCAGGCGGCCCTGGAAGCTCCCGAGGGGCTGGAGAAGGAGGACGGGGGCATGCCTGGTGCCCCCGGCAGCGAGAACTGTGCCCGGGTGAGTATTCCCAGAGCTCGGGGGGCGAATTCCAGCGCTCAGCATCCCCGGAGCCCTGCGGGGGTGAGGTTGGAGAGACGCTCCCGAGTCTCCCGGGGAATTGGATTTTGCAGAATTTGGGGGGAAGAGCCGCGCTCTGGGCAGGCTCTGGGGGCTCTGGGAAGATGGGCAGGCTCCTAGGGACAGGGACAGGCTTGTCCCCTGTCCCTCCTTGTCCCCTCTGTCCCCCTGCGTGACTCTGGGGTTTTCTTCCAGTGCTTTGCGCAGTTCCCGAGGGCGGAGGAGGCTCGGGTGAGTGACCCTGGTGTCCTTGTCCCCAAGGATGGTCCTTGCTGGGCACCCACGGCTGTCCCCCAGCTGTGGGGGGCTTTGGGGAGGCTCAGCAGTGGGTGGTGGGCAGTGCCATCCCTGACGTGTCCCCATTCCCTGCAGGGTGACAGCCCTGACTGCGCCGGTCATCCCGGGCTGCCGGGAGCACCAGGAATCCCAGGAGAGAGAGGAGAGCAGGTGGGTGAGCTCCAACCCACCCCACCCACCCTCTGCTGCCCTTCCCGGGGGCTGTGACACGTCCCGCGGTGCCCCTCGGGGCTGTCCCCACCTCTGTGGTCACACCTGTCACCCCCCCAGGGCTCCCCAGGACTGAGGGGACCTCCAGGACCACCCGGACCCATCGTGAGTACCCCAGCCCGGGGTGCGGGGGGGTTCTGGGGGGCTCGGAGCCCCTCAAAGCAGGTTGCCAAAGGGGCCTGGCACCCTGCCCTGAGGTGACGGGCACAGAGGGACGCGGCCGTGGCGAGGCACAGGCGTGACACGGATGTCCCCACGGAGGCTGGAGGAGGTGACGGTGCTGCCAGCCCGGCTCTGTGGCACACCCAGGGCTCAGCCCAGCGCCTTTTTCCGAGCTGTGACCTCGGTGTTTCTCCCCTCAGGGCCCCCCAGGCTTTCCTGGAACGCCGGGCGCCCCCGGACTGCCCGTAAGAAAAGCCAGCACGGCTCCGCTCTGTGCCCTGTGTCGCTGCCGCTTGGTTTGGCTGTGTCCCTTGTCCCCCTGTCCCCGCCGGGAGCAGCCGCAGCACAGCTGCCCTTCCACTTCCACTCCATCTCCATGCCGCCATTCCCTCTCCTCCATCCCAAAGCAGGGGGTCCCGGCGGACCCGGCCTTTGATCGTCCTCAGCTCAGCGACTTGGTGCTGGCACTTGTCACCTGCCGGGTCCCCTCGGCACGGCGGGACGTGGCGCGGCTCCGGGAGTGCCAGGGACACGCGTGTGACCCGTCACAGCTGCCCTGATGGTCACCAGGGACAGCCCTGGTGGGGGCCAGGAGGACCCCGTGCGTGGCCGGTGCTGCCTGGGCTCATCCTCCTCCTCTGGTCACTCCTCTGTGGTCACTCTGTGGTCACTCTGTGGTCACTCCATGGTCACTCAGCCTCCACCACCATGTCCATCTTCATCTTTATCTCCATTTTCATCTTCATTCTCATCTCCACCTCCATCATCTCCATCCTGCTGCTCCCGCCCTGCTCCCCGCAGGAGCTGGTGGCGGTGGCCCTCGGAGGATCCCGCGCTCCTGCTCGTGTCCCCTCGTCCACTAATGTCACCGTCACCCCACGGGCTCTCCGGGGCTCTCTGGGGCTCTCTGTGGGCCGTGCTCTGCGGTGTGCCAGCGTGTCCTGTCCTTCTCTGTCACCTCGGCACCACGTCACCCCACTAACCCACCCCGCAGGGATGTCCCCATGGTGCTCCAGGCTGTCCTCGTGTCACCCTGGGAGGAGGACGGGGGGCACCAGGTTGGAGCTGAGGGCTGGAGCTCCATCAGGGCTGAGCTGTCCGTGACCCCAAGGTCACAGCGCCAGGGTTTGAGTGTCCCCACCACGCCTGGGTGCTGACCCTGGTGCCTGCAGGGGCGCAGGGAGCCCAGGCAGGGTCCCAGCAGGGTCCCAGCAGGGTCCCAGCAGGCTGGCACAGGTCACAGACCCCAGGCGCTGTGCCCAGCTCCTGCTGCCAGGTGGGCACAGCCCCGGGAGGGCTGTAGGAGACCCCCCTGCATCTCCTCTCTTCTCCCCACCAAGGGTCTCCAAGGGGAGCGCGGCCCTGCCGGGCTGGCTGGAGCCAAGGGGGAGCCGGTGAGTGCTGTGGGACCAGGGGACAGGGGGACATTGGTGGCCCATGGGGGTTGGCACCTGCTTGGGGCGCTGTGGGTGGCTCAATGTCATTGTCCTCACACACAGGGACCTCCAGGACAACCCGGCTACCCCGGGGCCACGGGGCCCCCCGGCCTTCCCGTGAGTACTGGGGGGACCAGGCAGCCCCTGCCAGCCCCCTGTGCCCTCCGGGGTCCCCATGGCCCTTCTGGGGCTCACTGAGACCCCCCATGTGGCAGCTGGGGGACCCTGGTGGGCACAGAGTGCTGTGTTCCTGCAGGGCTCATCCCTGTCCTGTCCATCCCACCCCACACATTCCCAGTGCCCTGTTCATCCATGCCACAGCCATCTGCACCCCGAGTGGGCTCCCTCTGTGTCCCCACCTCTCTTCTCTGCCCCAAATCACATCCGTGACCCAAATCCCATCCATGCCCCAAATCACATCCATGCTCCAAATCACATCCATGCTCCAAATCACATCCATGCCCCAAATCCCATCCATGCTCCATGTGCCACCTGTGCCAAATACCCAATGTGTGTCCCATGTCCTTTCCATGGCCCGTATCCCATCCCTGCCCCATTACTCATCCATGCCCCAACGTGCCCCAAATGCCATCTGTGCCCCATATCCCATCCCTGCCCTGAATCCCATCCCTGCTCCATGTCCCATCCAAACCCCCAAATCCCACCCATGCCCCAAATCCCACCCCTGTGCCATGTCCTATCCATGTCCCACCTTGTCACCTCCCTCCCCCAGGGCAGCAAAGGCGAGCGAGGCTACGTGGGCCCCCCCGGAGAGAAAGGGGAGCTGGTGAGTCCCTCAGGGCCCTGCTCGGGGTGCAGTGGGGCCGGGGGCTCCCCCAGCTGCCCCCTCCCTGTGGGGCTGGGATCCTTCCCGCCCCATCCCTCTGATCCTATTCCCGTCCTTCCCAGGGACCCCCCGGCGTGGATGGGCTGCCCGGTCCTGTGGGGCCAGCGGTAGGTGCCCACCCTGGGGGCTGTGGGGGGCTGTGGGGGGCTGTGGGGTGCTCCCACCACCTCATCCCATCTCTCCACAGGGTCCCAGGGGTGAGCGGGGACTCCCAGGAAGTGCCGGAGAGAAAGGGGACCAGGTGAGTGTCCCCAAAAAGGGGCAGGATCCCCCCAGGACCCCCACGGGGCAGGGGGTGGCTGTGGGGTCTGGCTCAGCTCTTGTGTCTCCACAGGGTTTCCAGGGCCAGCCTGGCTTCCCGGGACCACCGGTGAGTCAATCCTACTGGGAATTTTGAGTGCGTCCCACTGGGAATTCCAGCAGCTGGGAGATGGTGCCTGTCCCTGGCTGTGTGTCCCCGTGTCCCCACAGCGCCAGAGATGGGGGGACAAGGAGGACACAAGTGGGATGAGGTGCAGGGAGCAGCCCCAAATCAATCCCATTAAAATAAGCTGGGAAAGAGCGGGATTTATGGGATTTGTGGGATTTGTGGGAATTGTGGGATTTATGGGCTGGGCTTTTCCGTTGGGATCCCCCCTTCACTCAACACCCCTCTTCCCTTTAGGGTCCCCCTGGTTTCCCAGGAAAGGTTGGTCCAGCCGGGCCACCAGGGCCTGTGGCCGAGAAGGTGAGTGCCAGGGACAAGTGCCACCGGGCAGTGGCCCTGTGGTGTCACCTCTTGTCCCTTGGGCTGTTCCTGTGACCTCCTGTGGCTCTGCAGGGCAGCGAGGGCATGAGAGGCCCCACAGGGATGCCGGGACCCCCCGGGCCCCCTGGACCCCCGGGAATCCAGGTAAGACCCCCTCTGTGTGTCACCCTTGGGTGCTCTTGGGAGCGCCACTGGCTGTTCCCATTCCCAGAGACCTGTTCCCATTCCCAGGGACCTGCTCTCATTCCCAGGGATCTATTCCCATTCCCTGGGGTGCCCTGAGCAAGTCCCTCGGGGACCCCCCAGAGCTCCTCAGTGCAAACCTCCCTGTGACACTCTCCCCTTGTACCCCAGGGCCCCGCTGGCGTGGAAGGACTGGATGGCAAGGACGGGAAGCCCGGGCTGAGGGTGAGGCTCCGGAGCTCTCTGGGATCTGGTGGGGGGCAGACACCCTACAACCCCCCCAGGACACCCCCAACCCATTTCTCTCTCTCCCCAGGGTGACCCTGGTCCCCCCGGGCCACCAGGGATGATGGGTCCTCCGGTGAGTGACAGTCCTCCTTGTCACCCCCCTGCAGCAAACACCAGGGTCCCCTGAGCCGGGAGTGTCCCCCCAGGATGTTCCTGGGGACACTGAGCTGCGGGTGGTGGCCCTGGACCAACACTTCAGGGTCATGGTCACCTGCTGTGCCACCCTGGGACCCCCACCCAGCTCTTTTCTCTCTCCAGGGCTTCAAGGGCAAGACAGGACACCCGGGGCTGCCAGGCCCCAAGGTGAGCGATGGTGGCACTGGGTGGTGACATCCCCAGGGACCTCGGGGCTGGTCAATCCACTCATTGCCCTGCCCATGATGTCCCTCCTTCCTTTAGGGTGACTGTGGCAAACCCGGCCCCCCGGGGAGCACGGGCCGGCCGGGAGCAGAGGTGAGTGAGGGCTGGGTGACCCCTGGGTGGGTCTGGCACTTGTCACCACCCTGCCTTCCTTGTCACCACCCTCTCCCCTTCCTCCTCCTCCTCCTCACCTTGCCTTCCTCAGGGTGACCCCGGACCCATGGGACCCCAAGGCCGGCAGGGACCCCCAGGGCTCATCGTGAGTTGGAGCTGTCCCCCATGTCACACCCATGAGGGGGTCACAGCGGGGACTCCCTCCGGTGCAGGGAGTGGGGACATCGCTGTGACCCCCAGCTGACCCCTGTGTGTCTGTCCCCAGGGTCCCCCCGGCAGCCCGGGACAGCCGGGTCCCGCTGGCCTGGCAGGAGTGGTGAGTAGTGCCAGGGCCGGAGGCTCCCTTTGGGCTTTGGGGTGGGGAGGAGCAGGTTTGGGATCCCCATTCCCACCCCGCGCTCATCCCGCAGGGAGTGAAGGGCGAGCGCGGCTCCGTGGGCGAGCGGGGGCTGCCGGGGATGCCAGGACAGCCAGGACCCCCGGGACACCCGGGACCACCGGTGAGTGCTGCGGGGCACCCTCCCCGTACCCCGGGGCAGCGGTGACACTGTGCGGTGTCCCCGTGGTGTCCCCACCTCACGCTGCCCCTCTGTGACCTGGCAGGGAGAGCAGGGACCGGACGGACCCGTTGGGAAAGAGGTAAGAGAGGGGTTTTCTGGAACTTTCCTGCCCAGCTGGGTGCAGAGATGGACTGTGACATTCCCTGGGTGTCCCCAAGGTGGGGACATCCCTGTCACGCTGCTCCTGTTTTCCAGGGCCCCCCAGGAAAGCCGGGCATCGCGGGGCCGGCCGGACAGAAGGTGAGGGGAGTCTGGCTGTGCCACCAGGGTCACCCCGGTGTCCCACAGCTGTCGTGCCAGCCCAGAGCCGAGCTTTTCCTGTCCGCAGGGTGACGCTGGATCCCCCGGCGAGAGGGGATACCCCGGGGAGAAGGGCAGAGCCGGGATGCCCGGGGGCCCGGGGAAAAGCGGCTCCATGGGGCTCGTGGGGCCACGGGGACCCGCGGGAGAGAGGGGACCCCCGGGCTCCCCGGGCCCCGCGGGCAGCCCCGGGCTGCCGGGACCGCCGGGGATCATGGTAAGGACCGGTGGACGTGTGGAGGGGCAGGAGCATGTCCCCTGTGGCGGGGCGCGGTGGCCGTGTCCCCTCGCCTGTCCCCTCGCGTGTCCCCGCAGGGAGATGTGGTGAATTACGACGAGGTCAAGAGGTTCATCCGGCAGGAGCTGAACAAGATGTTTGACGGTAACGGGGGGGTGGGGACAAGGACCGAGGTGCCACCCCGTGTGTCCCACCCCGTGTGTCCCACCCCGTGTGTCCCACCCCGTGTGTCCCACCCCGTGTGTCCCACCCCGTGTGTCCCCGCCGGCGCTGAGCTCGGTCCCTGTCCCCGCAGAGCGGATGGCGTATTACACCTCCCGGCTGCACTTCCCGGTGGAGATGGTGGCAGCCCCGGGCAGACCCGGTCCCCCCGGCAAGGACGGGCTGCCCGGCCGGCCGGGACCCCCCGGCTCCCCGGGGATGCCGGGCCAGATCGGCAGAGAGGGGCGGCAGGGCGTGCCGGGCATGCGGGGTACGTGCTGCGCCCCCGGGCTCTTCCCGGTGTCCCTGCGGTGCTCCCGGTGTCCCTGCGGTGCTCCCGGTGTCCCCGGGACGTTCCCGGTGTCCCTGCTGTGCTCCTGATGTTCCCGGTGTCCCGAGGACATTCCTGGTGTCCCCATTATGTTCTCGATGTCCCTGGGGTGTTCCCGGTGTCCCCAGGACATTCCCAATGTCCCTGGGATGTTCTCAATGTCCCTGGGATGTTCGTGGTGTCCCCGGGAAGTTCTCGGTGTCCCCAGGACCATCCCAGTGTCCCCAGGACCGTCTCAGTGTCCCCAGGACTTTCCCAGTGTCCCCGGGATGTTCCCGGTGTCCCCAGGACATTCCCAGTGTCCCCGGGATGTTCCCGGTGTCCCCAGGACATTCCCAGTGTCCCCGGGATGTCGCGGCTGTGCCGGGCTCTCACCCCTCTCCGTCCCCCTCTCTCCCAGGTGAGCCGGGTGCCAAAGGAGAGAAAGGCGAGAAAGGCGTGGGGCTGATGGGGGACAGCGGCCCCCCGGGACCCCCAGGTGAGCCCCTCCTCACCTCCTCATGGCCCCCAGCCCCACGCTGGGCTTTGCTGCCACCCCCTCACCCCATCCCTTCTCTCTCCCCATCACTTCCAGGTCCTCAAGGGCCACCAGGCTACGGGAAGATGGGTCCCCCGGGCCCCGTGGGGCAGCAGGGAATCCCCGGCATCCCCGGCCCTCCCGGAGCCACGGGGCAGCCGGGCAAGACGGGCCACTGCAGCCCCGCCGAGTGCCTGGGGGCCGTGCCCATGGAGCAGCCGCTCTTCCAGCCCAAGAACGTCAAGGGTCCCTTCGGCTGAGCGACCCCTCCGTGTCCCCGCAGCCCGAAATTGCTGTTAATATTGTTAATATTGTTTCCCCGCTGTGCCGGGGCCGTGCCCGTCGCGGGCTGGGGGAGGCTCGGGGGTTGTTGTACAGCTCCGTGGCAATCGAGGGGGCGGGTGGATCCTGTCCCCTCCCAAAAAAATACACCTGTGCTGGTGGCCTCGCGTCTCCCGGCTCCGTGACGGGACACGGGTGGGCTCTGGGTCCTCGGCAGTCCTGTCCCCAGCCCTGTCACCGGGGGATGATGCTCGGGCCAGTGCTGAGGCCACTCTGGTTGGGGACAAGAAGACCCTGAGCTCTCTGTGACACTGACTGATGGGGGAATCCCAGTCCTGATCCCAGTCGTGGTTTGGGGATATCCCAGCCCCATTCCCGGGGACACCCCGCTCTCATCCCAGCACATCCCAGCCCTGTCCCCAGCAGATCTGTGATCTGGTGGGATCCCTGTCTTGCCTCTGGAGGAATCCCAAACGAATTCCTGTGGCCATCCCATCTCTCAGCTTGTGGAGATTTCTCCCTACTCTCGGGCTGATCCCAGCCCTACTCTTGGGCTGAGCCTGATCACGCCTGGAATTCCCGGGGATCCCAGACCACCATGGCAGCCCTGCTCCTGGAGGGATCTCGCTCCTGCCGCCAGCGGAACCCCAGCCCTCATTTTGTGAGGTCGCCAGCCCCACTCCCAGGGTCAGGCCGCACTCCTGGGCTCATCCCGGATGAGCTCCCGGGGAATTCCAGGCCGGATCCCGGGGAATTCCAGCCCGGATCCCGGGGAATTCCAGGCCGGATCCCGGGGAATTCCAGCCCGGATCCCGGGGAATTCCAGCCCGGATCCCGGGAATTCCAGCCCGGATCCCGGGAATCTCCCGGCGCTATTCCCTCCTTCGCTGTGGGCCCCACCGCTCCCAGGCGCCGTTGCCGCTTTAAGGCGCCCCTCGGGCGCGCGCTTCCCGCGCGTCACCGCTCTGCCTCCGCCCCGCCCAGGGGGCGTGGTCGCCGCCCAGAACAGCCAATGGGCGCTTGATCTTTCTGTGACGTCATCAGGGCGGGGCCGGGGCGGAGGAGCCGCTATGGCGTATCCGGGGCAGGTGCGGGATCGGGATCGGGATCGGGATCGGGATCGGGATCGGGATCGGGGTCGGGGTCGGGGTCGGGATCGGGATCGGGGTCAGGACGGGGACCAGGAGTGGCAGCAGGGAACAGGGCTGGGACCAGGACCGGGATTGAGACCGGGATCGGGACCGGAGGAGCGGGAGGGAGCGGCGGCGGGGAGCCCACCCGGGACCGGGGACTGGGACGGGGACCGAAGTGGCAGCGGGGAGTGAGGGACCGAAATCCGGAGCGGCGCCGAGGACCAGGCACCGTGATCGGGACAGTGACCGGGGGCGGGGATCGCACCGGGGGTCGGTCTGGGGATGGGGACCCGGGGGTCGCGCAGGGGGTCCCGGGTGAGTGACATCCCGGTGCCCGGCTCACACCGGCTCTGTCCCCTCCCCAGGGCTACCCCGGCGCAGCACAGCCCCCCCCGGTCGGCCCCTACCCCGGGGGTCCCTACGGTGGGGGACCACCCCCGGGACCCTACGGGCAACCTCCACCGGGGGGTCCCTACGGCGGGGGGCCACCCCCGGGACCCTACGGGCAGCCCCCACCCGGGGGTCCCTACGGAAGCCCCTACGGCGGCCCCCAGCCCGGGCCCTACGGCGGCGCGGCCCCGGGAGGTGAGTCCGGGGGTCTCCGTGTCGCGGTGCCCGGGGCAGGGCTGGGCAGCGATGAGGGTCCCCGGCCCGGTGCCCGGCGGAGTTGAGGGTGTCCCCAGCTCAGCAGAAGCCACCAGGAGAATGAAACACGATGTCCCAGTTTATTATTTTGAAATCTTGGAGGAGGAGGAGAAGGAAGAGGAGGAGGGAAAAGAGAAAGAGGAGGAGGAAGAGGAAGTCCGAGGCAGCCCTAAAACTTTACACCCCACATCCGTGCCCCGGTGCTCGGGGTTTGTGGGGCAGCCCCGTCTCCATCCCGCAGCTCCTCCGGGCTCTCATTCCCATCCCGTTCCCAGCTCCAGCCGCTCCGTGCCCATCCCAGCCCTTCCTGCGCTGTTTTCCCGGGATTTCACCGCGCTGTAAAAACCCGTGGGAGGAGAAGCTGTGCCCGGCCCTGGGAGCCACCCTCGGGGGTCAGCCCAGCCCCTGGCCTGTCCGAGGGGAAGGTGACAGCGCCCATGGCTTCTCCCCACGCAGGGAATGCCCCCCCAGGCGTGGATCCCGAGGCGTTTTCCTGGTTCCAGACGGTGGATACGGATCACAGCGGCTTCATCTCTGTCAAGGAGCTGAAGCAGGCGCTGGTCAACAACAACTGGTCCTCGTTCAACGATGAGACCTGTCTGCTCATGATCAGTGAGTTTGGGGTCTCCTGACCCTCTTGCTGCTGTTTAATCCGGTTGGTTTGGGTTTGGGGTGAAGCCCATCCCAGCAGAATTCCCCTTTTCCCTGGGTGTCACTCCCTGCTGGAGCCGGAGCTGCGTTAACCAAAGCATGAGTGAAGGGCCCAAAATCCTGCTTGGAAAAGGAAATCCCAGCTCTGCCCAGGCCCCAGATCCCAGAAAAACGGGGAGGAAAGGGAGGGAAAACCCAAAAAATGCCGAGACTGCCCCAGAGCTTGCCCAACCTCAGCTTTTGGAGCCGTTTCTTACCAGCCTTGGGGGTCGAATGGTCCCAGTCCCTCAGAGCCCTGCTGAGGGGGGATTTTTGGGGATCAGAGCAGGATTCCGGGGAGCCGTGGCGTGGGATCCCGAGCTCTCTGGAAGTTCCTGCAGCTTTTCCCTCTCCTCCTCGCCCTGTTGCTGTTCCTCCCGTGCCCAGACATGTTTGACAAGACGCGGTCGGGGCGCATCGACGTCTACGGCTTCTCCGCCCTGCTGCGCTTCATCCAGCAGTGGAGGAGCCTCTTCCAGCAGTATGACAGGGATCAGTCCGGCTCCATCAGCTTCAGCGAGCTCCAGCAAGGTGGGTGAGGGTCAGAGGAACCCGCCTGGCCTGCTTTGATCCTCCTCACAGCCACTGCCTGGCTCCGTTCCCACTGGAAACTGGAATTCCTCCTGGAGTGGTCCAGGCTGAGGGGCTCTGAGATCCTTTGGGATGCTTCTCAAACAGCTTGGGAATTCTCCACGGGATAAAGCAGGCTGGCACGGGGGACAGGAGGTGGTGAGCTGCAGCAGGGCTGAGGCACAAACTTCTGGAATTCCTCCTCAACAATTCGTGGGTTTTTTTGGGAGGAGCTCTTGGGTGTGTGTAAAGGGAAAAAAAAAAACAAACAAAAAACGCTTGGAATTTGTGGTTTGATTCCTCTGGAGAGCCCTGCCCCGGGCACACCCTGAGTGGGAAGGGTGGTGGGAGTGGGAGATGGGGCATTTGGGACACGGGGCAGGAGGACACAGCCACTCCCCCTTCCCTTTGGGATAGGTTTAATCCGATTTTTTTTTTTTCCTTGCTGCCAGCTTTCTCCCAGATGGGTTACAACCTGAGCCCGCAGTTCAGCCAGCTGCTGCTGGCCCGCTACTCCCAACGTTCCCCCAATCCCAGTATCCAGCTGGACGGGTTCATCCACATCTGCATGCAGCTGCAGAGCCTCACCGACGCCTTCCGCGAGAAGGACACGGCTCTGCAGGGAAATGTCCGCCTCAGCTACGAGGATTTCCTCTCCATGGTGGTCACCAGGATGCTCTGAAATCCCCACTGGGAGTTCTGGAGCGCTCCAGGAGCTTCAGCCATCCTCATCTTCCCTCTTCTCTGAGAGTTCTCCCCTCCCCAACCGGGGCCAAATTTCCTCAATCCTGCTGGGGATTTTCCTGGCTTTATCCTTTGTGTCCCTTCTGTGGGAGTGGGGAGGAATCCCCAGGCCAAAGTGGGGCAGCCAAACCAGCTTAGAGGCCGTGCCAGCCCCAAATTCCAGCCTCAGCCCGAGGTGCCTGCAGCAGAACGTCCCTGTTGTGGGGAGGGAAAAGCTGAGCCTTGGCTTTGGAAGCAGCAGGAAAAGGGGAGAAAGTGAGGACAAAGCTCCTTCCTTCCCTCCCTGAGTGTCCTGGGGTCACATCCCACCCCTGGGAATGCTCTCCTGGGGTCTGGGGTCACATCCCACCCCTGGGGGTCTGGGGTCACATCCCAGCCCTGGGAATGCTCTCCTGGGGTCTGGGGTCACATCCCAGCCCTGGGAATGCTCTCCTGGGGATATGGGGTCACATCCCAGCCCTGGGAATGCTCTCCTGGGGTCTGGGATCACATCCCAGCCCTGGGAATGCTCTCCTGGGGTCTGGGGTCACATCCCACCCCTGGGAATGCGCTCCTGGGGTCTGGGGTCACATCCCAGCCCTGGGAATGCTCTCCTGGGGGGTCTCATCCCTGTTTCTCGGGGAGCTGCAGGAATGGGATGTGCTGCTGCAGCCCCACGGGGTCGTCCCCTCGCTGTTGCCAATCCTGAAGCCAAATCCAGACAATTAGAGCTCAAATTTTTCCAGCTTTGGAATAAAAGGTGTTTGCTCCGGCTGCTCTGTGGTCTCTGTGTCCAGAGGGGTGCTCCAGGGGACATCAGGTGCCTCCTGTCACCCTTGGTGGCACCAGGGGACACGTCCTGTGCCTCTCTCCCTGCTCCCAGGGCTGGGCAAAATTCCCTAAAAACAATCCTTAGGAATTTCATGTCAAAATATTATAAAAATGAAGGATTGAGGAGCTGCTGAGGCACAGAAAAATCCAACCAACGCCCAAGTTTTCTTCCCAAGTGACGTCCAGGGGCTGAACCTGGAATTTGCCTTGAGGAATCTCCAGATTTGAAGGAATTCTCACGGAATAAAAGGTGAAAAGGTCTGAGATGAGAGGGAAGGGCCCAGGCTCGGTGTGTGCTGTGACCTCGGTGTTTTCCAGCCCCGGGCAGAACTGCCTGTTCCCAGCCAATCCCTGAGCATTCCCGGGATATTTCTGCCCTGAGCATTTCCAATATTTCTATTGAGTCAGAGCTCAGCCTGGCTTGAGGCAGAGGAGGCTGTAAATGTATCTATAAATACGTATTTTATGCACTCATATATATAATATATGTATTATAGATATTCATATTATATATATGTGTGTGTAAAATACATACCTGTAATATATATATATATATAGACACATACATATAAATATATATATACAGGCATTTATATATATATATATATATACAGGCATTTATATATATATACGTGTACATATATACACAAATATAAACATATAAAAACTGTTTACATGTAAATATATATAAAGGAATGTGTTTATATGTGTACATGTAAATACATACACTTGTATATATTATATATGCTATATATAATACAGTATATATAAAATATATACCGAATAATATATGTTTTTTTATACTTATCTTTTATATGTTATCTATAAGGTATTATTTATATATACTATATATTAGATATAGTATATATAGTATGCAGACTGTATGTTAAATGAGTGTGGTTACTTGTACAAAAATAGACATATAAAAATATATACGGGTTTTTTTTGCATAGCTATCAATATACAGGTGTATATACACGTATATCTATATCTATATATACAGTATATAAATATATAATATAATATAATATAATATAATATAATATAATATAATATAATATAATATAATATAATATATAATATAATATATAATATAATATAATATAATATAATATAATATAATATAATATAATATAATATAATATAATATATATCAATATCTATATATATAAGGGGGGTGTTAATGTCTGAAAACAAAAAAACAAACAGGGACCTTTGTGTATATACATATATATATATACACACACATATATATATATACACACCTCTATATCTCCATCTATACATATAAATACATATTTTAAATATATATAAAACATTCTGTTATTATAAATATTATATATAATTCTATATTTTCATATATGCATAATAAATATGTCTATATTATATATACACTATATTATATATTATATACATAATATACATTATAGATTTTATGTACAATATATAATATAGAAATATTATATATGTAACAGTTACATATTTAGATATATATAAATATATGTATTTATATAGATAGATAGATTTTTATTTTATATATATATTTTATATATATTATATATATATTTATATATAAATATATATATTTATAATATATATATAATATATAATATATATATATATATGCACGCAGCCCTGCAGTTGCAGGAAGCCACCACCAGGTGGCATCTCACTCCGCGCTGTGTGTCCCCGTCGGGCGCCGCGGGGGGACGCGGGGGTGACCCGCGGGAGGGGACACGCAAAGGGACAGGGACCGCCAGGACAAGGAGACAACAGCCCCAGCGCCACCCTCGGCATGGTGCAGGGAGGCTGCGGGGACACGGGGGCTGGTGGTGCCACGCCTGAATGTGGTGGCACATCTCACTCTGGTGGCACATCTCACTGCGGTGGCCGCGGTGGCACACCCAGCTGCACGGTGGCTGTGGTGACAATAGCTGGCTGTGGTGGCACGCCAGGTTGCGGTGGCACAGCCGTGGTGACCCTCCTGGCCGAGGTGACGGCCCTGGTGGCCCTGGTGGCCCTGCGCGTGCCCGCGACGTGTCCAGCGCTGGCCGCGGTGACCGGAGCGGCGGGGCCGGAAGGTGGACAATGAACGGGGCCTTATCTCACCCCCCAGCCCTTCCCGAGGCCACCAAGGGCCCCCCACAAGGGGGTGACAAGGGGCCACGTGTCCCCCTCGGAGCACTGAATCCACCCTCTTGGGCTCTGAGGCTTCCATAACTTTATTTACAAACAATAAAAAGCAAAATAAATACAAAAAAAGTCTTTTAAAAGTACAGCCCTTGGCTTGTGGGGGGGTTGTGGGGGGTGGTCCCGGGCTGTGCTGGCTGCGTGGACCCCACCAGGACGGGGCTGAGCCCTCCCTTGTCCCTGCTGTCCCCAGGGGGGTGGCAGGGTCATAGCACCATAGGGACGGGCTTGGTGGCCGGGGGGGGGACGGTGGGGACCCCCATCCTGGCGACACCCAACCCTGGGGGCTCAGGGGACCCCCCCGGTGGGTTTTTTCCCACCCCCAGCTCCAGCACTGCCCTGCTGGGGGGAGCTGGTGGGGCCAGGACGGGCAGGAATATGATGGGGGGTCCCTTCCCAACCCCATCCTTTGGAGAAAGCGGAATCCCCCAGCTCCAGCCGGGCTGGGAGGGGGTGCAGCTGCCTTTGAAGAGCCCCCCGCCGCCAGCGCAGCCCAGCCGAGCCCGGGCCAGGGGGGGATTAGCCCGTAAATCCCATCGGGAGAGCGGAGCAGCCCCCGGGGCAGCCCCCACCTACGGCCCACTGCACCCAGCCGCTGTGTCAGCACGGCGGGGACAGCAGCCCCCCGGCCAGGGGACACAGGGGACACAGGGGACACAGGGGACAGTGCCAGACCCCCGGCCAGGGGACACAGGGGACACAGGGGACAGCAGCCCCCCGGCCAGGGGACACAGGGGACACAGAGGACAGCGCCAGCCCCCTGGTCAGGGGACACAGGGGACACAGGGGACAGCGCCAGACCCCTGGTCAGGGGACACAGAGGACACAGGGGACAGCAGCCCCCCGGCCAGGGGACACAGGGGACACAGGGGACAGCAGCCCCCCGGCCAGGGGACACAGGGGACAGTGCCAGACCCCCGGCCAGGGGACACAGGGGACACAGGGGACAGCAGCCCCCCGGCCAGGGGACACAGGGGACAGCGCCAGACCCCCGGCCAGGGGACACAGGGGACACAGGGGACAGCAGCCCCCCGGCCAGGGGACACAGGGGACAGTGCCAGACCCCCGGCCAGGGGACACAGGGGACACAGGGGACAGCAGCCCCCCGGCCAGGGGACACAGGGGACACAGAGGACAGCAGCCCCCCGGCCAGGGGACACAGGGGACACAGGGGACAGCAGCCCCCCGGCCAGGGGACACAGAGGACAGCGCCAGCCCCCCGGCCAGGGGACACAGAGGACAGCGTCAGCCCCCTGGGTCAGGGGACACAGGGGACAGCGCTAGCCCCCTGGGCCAGGGGACAGAGGGGACAGTGCCAGCCCCCCGGCCAGGGGACACAGGGGACAGCGCCAGCCCCCCCTGCCCGCCACATTGCGGGGCCCGCGGAGCTGGGTGGGGCCGCGGTGGGCACAAGGGACATCACTTGTGGGGCATGTCCTCCATGCTGACGCGGCCCCAGACGCCCACCACGAAAGTCTCCACCTCGCACTCATTGACGCCGCGGGCGATGCGAAAGTGGCCGCCCTCGCCCCACGCCGTGCCCCACGAGTTGGCCGCCGTCTGCAGAGGGGACAGGGGACACTCTCAGCGTGGTGACAAACCCCGCCCCGACACCAAGCTGGACCCCGTATGGGAGCGGGGAAGCTGCAGCACCCCAGGGCTGAGCTGCCCCAAACTCCCCCCAAACACTCACCCAGTATTTTTGGGTCTGGCCATCAGGCAGCTGCTCCTCTCCCCACCTGCAGCGGGACAGGACAGTGAGGGGGATGCCCCAGGCACCCTAAAACTGCGGGATCCCCCCACCCAGCACCCCGAGGTGGGATATGGGGGGTGCTGGCCCTGCTCGTTTCCTGCCCCCGGCACCTCCCCAGGGCCAGGCCGAGGTTTTGACATCCGCTCCAGGAATAGGGGCAGGAATATTTAGCCACGGCAGGAGGAAGGAAACACGGGCTCAGGGGCAGCCTGCCCTCAGAGCCGACCTCTCTCCTTTCCAGGGCGCTGAGCGCCTCACTCGTGTCCCTTGTGCCACCATTCCCTTCTCTGCTTCCTCTCCCAGCTTGGGGACATTTCTCCCACCCTGACCAGCCCTCTCTGCCCTTCCCTGGAGCCCCCCGGGTCACCCCCGCTCCTACCCGGTGATTTTGACCGAGTGGGTCCCGTGTCTCTGGTGCTTCGGCCCCTTGCCCTCGGCCACCGGCGTGTGCCGGTAGATCCCGCTCTTGTACATGAAGAAATCCTCGTGCACCTCCAGGATGGCTGCAGGGAGAGGGACAGGGTTTGGGGACATTGCCACTGTCCCTAAGGAAGGGGGGGACACGGTCACAGGGGGCACAGGGGGCACAGGGGGTATGGCATTCCCAGTGGGAGGGAAAGGCGGCAGCCGGATCCTCCCCGGGGCCATGCAACAACATTCGGAGGAGGTTTCAAAAAGAAAAAAAAAAAAATCGAGTTAAACAAACGCAGCTGCCAAGACGGTGATTAAATCTCAGGAGTTAATGAGCAACCAGCCCAGTGGCCGCTGGGGTGGGCAGCGTGACGGGCACTGGGGCAGCACTGCCCGGGCACGCAGAGGGAGCAGCTGAGGGGGGTCTGACTCCCCCCACAGCTCCCCCAGCCCGGACAGAGCAGGTTTTCCCCCCCAGATTGTTCCCCCAGCATTTTGGGGTGCACAGAGGGGTGTCCCCGCCAGCTCCTTACCTTGCACCGGGCCGTTCTCCATCAGCTCCTTCATGATCTCCTTCTCCTGCAAGCACAGAACCGGGTGGCACCGGGTGGCATCGGGTGACAGCTGGGCCAGGACCCCCGGGACTGCCCTCCCCACCCCCAGGGATGCAGCAGAGCTGCTCCAGCACCCACTGGAAGCGATTTTGGAGATGCCGGCTGCAGGAGCCGCTCCCCCCGGGCTCCGCAGAGGGGTTTTCCCAGCCGCATTCCCAAAGTCGGTTTTCCCAGGTAAAGCAGCCCGAGCCAAGCCCCTTCTCCCCGCTCCCCGCGGCTCCCGCTCCGCCCCGGCCCGGCGCTCACGCTGGAGGAGAGGCGGTAGGCGGGGGTGGACTGGTAGATCTCGTTGGAATGGGTGTGGGGGTTGGGGCAGCGCGCTGTCGCCTGTCGCTTGCCCCGGCCCGTGGAGCGGCTGTGCATCATGCAGGGCGGGGCCGCCGGCTGGCTCTGCTGGCTCGTGAACGGGTAGCACTCGTCTGTCACCACCCTGAGCACGGGGACAGGGAGGTAGGAGGGCGAAGGACCACGCGGTTCCATCCTCATCCCAATACCAGACCTACTCTCCACCCCTGTACCAAATCCCTCTTCCATGCCCATCCCAATCCCCACTTCCATCTTAACCCCAAACCCTGCTCCCATCTCCACTCTGATGGCCACTCCCATCCCCGTCCCAAACTCCACTGCCCATCCCCATCCCAAACCCCACTGTCCATCCCTGTCCCAAACCCCACTGCCCATCCCCAAACCCCACTGTCCATCCCCAAACCCCACTGTCCATCCCCAAACCCCACTGTCCATCCCTGTCCCAGACCCCACTGTCCATCCCTATCCCAAACCCCACTGTCCATTCCCTATCCCAAACCCCACTGTCCATCCCCATCCCAAACCCCACTGTCCATCCCTGTCCCAGACCCCACTGTCCATCCCCATCCCAAACCCCACTGTCCATCCCCAGACCCCACTGCCCATCCCTATCCCAGTCCCCACTGTCCATCCCCAATCCCCACTGTCCATCCCCAGACCCCACCGTCCATCCCCATCCCAAACCCCACTGTCCATCCCCAGACCCCACTCCCATCCCCATCCCCAGACCCCACTGTCCATCCCCAAACCCCACTGCCCATCCCCAAACCCCACTGCCCATCCCCAAACCCCACTGTCCATCCCCAGACCCCACTGTCCATCCCTGTCCCAAACCCAACTGTCCATCCCCATCCCAATCCCCACTGTCCCTCCTGCCCTGGCAGCCCTCAGTGCCCACCTCTCCAAGGGACACGACGAACACGGGGATCTTCTGGGCTCTCCCCAGGTGACCAGAGCATCACCCCCACTTTACCCCACCCCGTCCCCTTTACCCCACCCCACCCCATCCCCTTTACCCCCCGCTGTCCCCACTGACCCCACGCCGTCCCCTTTACCCCCCGCTGTCCCCACTGACCCCACACCGTCCCCACGGACCCCACGCCGTCCCCACTGACCCCCGCCTCCGCAGGTACCACCAGGCTCCGTCCAGGCGCCCCCCGCTGCAGCCGCGCTGGTTGCGGGTGTCACAGGACAGCAGGTTCTGCGGGGACAGCGCGGGGGTCATGTGTCCCATGGAGTGGATGGAGATGCGGTCCGAGGCCACGGCTGGGAGGGGCGGCAGGTCAGCGGGAGGCGGCTCTGTCGCTGTCCCCGCTGTCCCCGCCCAGCCCGGCCCGGGCCCGCTCACCGGCCGTGGAGAACGCCCAGGAGCCGGCGCAGTTTCCCTGGTCCAGCGGCTCGTGGATCATCCCGGGCCATTTGGCTGCGGCGTCGAAGTGTCGCGGCAGCACCTCGTTGGAGTCCATGTTCATCTGTGGGGCAGAGCGGGGGGCGCTGAGCTCATCGGGACCCCCCAGCTCCTCCTGGCATCCCGGGGTGTCCCCTGAGGTGGTCCCCAGCCAGCTTTAGTGTCCCCCAGACCCACTGTGGGACCCCTGAACCTCCTCCTGCCATCCCGGGGTGTCCCCTGAGGTGGTCCTCAGCCAGCTTTACTGTCCCCCAGACCCCATGTCCTCCTCCTGCCACCCCAGCCATCCTCTGAGCAGTGTCCCCACCCGGCTTTTGTGTCCCCCAGCCTCACTGCGAGACCCCTCAGGACAGGGATGTCACCATGAGTGACAAAGATTTGGGTTCTCTTTTATCCCAGAAAAGCCACACCCCTCAATTTTCCCTAGATTTGGGTTCCCCAGCCCCAGCAGCTCCTTAGAGAACATCAGCACCGAGTGTCCCATCCCGGACCCCAGCAAGGCCCTTGGGGTGTGGGTGACACAACCCCTCACGGTGTCCTGTGGCCCAGTCTTTGGTGGCCACCCCGAGGGGACACCTGTGGGTGACACAGCCCCTCAGGGTGGCCACCTCGAGGGGACATTTGTGGGTGACACAGCCCCTCACAGTGGCCACCCCGAGCTGTGGGTGACACAGCCCCTCAGGGTGGCCACCCCGAGCTGTGGGTGACAGTGGCCCAGCCCTGGGTGGCCACCCCGAGGGGACACCTGTGGGTGACACAGCCCCTCATGGTGACCACTGAGCTGTGGGTGACACTGGCCCAGCCCTGGGTGGCCACCCCGAGGGGACACCTGTGGGTGACACAGCCCCTCAGGGTGGCCTCTGGCCCGGCCTTTCCGTTCAGGACCGGGGACCTGCCCCCGCCCCGACCTTCCTGGGGAGGACACAGCCACAACTCCCCGGCTTCTCCCAGCTCAGGCAGCGCCTCTAAAATTAAACCTCAGGCTCTGGAGCTCCGGGCTGGGGGTGCACCAAGCTCTGCGGCACCCCGGGGACCCCCGGCTGTGGGTGCCCACCCCGGGTGTGGGTGAGGGCAGAGGCAAAAGCGCTGGAGCAGGAGGCTGTGCTGAGTCAGCAGCGGCGGGCCCGGCGTTCCGATGGGAAACGAGCACGGAGGAGAGGGGGAAAAAACAACACTGGCAGCCCGGGGATTGTCCGGGGGAATTTGCTGAGCCGCTGTCTCCAAACACTGCTGTCTCTTTCCCCTGCCTGCCCCCCTGGAAGCCCCTTCCCAGCCATGGGGAATCGCTGGGATGGGCAGGGACAACCCTTGGCGTGCCTCAGTTTCCCTCCCGGCCCAGAGGTGGGGACTCACGTGCATCTCGTTCATGTTCATGACGCTGGGAGAGGGACGGAAGGTGCCCAGGCGGTGCCGGATCCCGTCCTCCAGGGTCATCCCCCAGAACTGGCTGTAGTTGGCGGCTCTCCAGCTGCGTGGGAAGAGGGGACACGGGTCAGGGGTCACCCAAAAAAAAAAAAGCACCGAGGGCTGAAGCATCCCTGCCCCACCCTGGCCGCGCCCGGTGCTTACCCGTAATTGCCTCTATTGACGGCGTCGATCAGCTCCCCATCCATCAGACAGGCGTGGTCCTCGCACTGCCACTGCCCTCCGGGCCCGCAGGTGCTGCAGAGGGGACAGCCGGCGACAAAGGATGTCCCCAAGGTGACCAGGGGGTCCTTGAGTGAGGGCTGCCCCTCCCAAACTGGGCGGCCAGCCAGGGGCTCAGGGCTACTTTGGAAAGGTGGGCAGCCCTTTGGGTGACCCTGAGTGGGCTCTGGGTGACCCTGAGTGGGCTTTGGGTGACCCTGAGTGGCCCCTGGGTGACCCTGGGAGCTGTCACCCCCCTGTCACAGGAGCCCCGAGGGCAGACAAGGGCATGGGACAGAAAATCAGCTGAAAAACTGCCAGGGCTGCAGACATCACAGAGGGGTTTGGACACCAGCCCGGGGCCCGGGGGTCAGGGCTGGGTGTCCCCATGAGTCACCCAGTGTGACCAGGTCACTCCACGGGGACAGCTGAGCTGTGTGGGGGTGTGGCGGGTCCCCTGGGGAGCCCCGGGCTGTGCTCCCCCCGTGCAGCCAGCAATGCTTGGCATGTTCTCTCCTGCACATTTCCCTTTTATGGAGCGGAGCGAGGCCGCGGCCACGGCCCAGACACCCCCCATGCCAATCCCGCCGGCAGCACCTGGATTCCAGCATTCCCCCATCCATCCCTGAGCGCTCCCGGCGCTCTGCGTCACACCTGGCCACCTGCGAGCACCTCAGGGTGCCACCAGCTGGGTGCTCCCACGCTCTGCGTCACCTCACCGAGGTTTTTTTTCCCCCCCATGCCACCCCCTCAACCACGGCGAGACCCCGGCAGGGATGGGGTAGGGGTGAAACGCGGCAGGAATTCCTGTTCTCCAGGCGCCAAGTGCGGGGGAGGAGGGTTTGGAGGAGAAGGTTTTCCCCCCTCCCCAGCGCTGGTGGGTCAGAGATGCTCCCCCAGCCGCAGGGACATCGCGACAGCGACATGGGGACACTCATGGGGACACTCTCCATCCCTGTGCCGCCATCCCGGGGATGCTCCGGGCTGCCCCGTCGCTGTGGGGAGGCTCTGGCTGCCTTTTCACCTGCACACACATGTTCACACACGTGTGCCCCTGCCCTCGCACACGCCCCAGACGCCGCCTTTGATTCCCGCTTATCTGCCGCATCGCCCCGCCGGCTTCAACCCTCGTCTCCGGCAGCTTCTCTCGCCTGCAGGTTCCCCTATCCCCCACCTCCGGATGCCAGCAATACCGACATTCCCAGATAAACCTCCAGCAGCGAGCTCCGCCGGCACGGCCGGACTCTGGCACGAAACCCAAAGCGTCCCGTCAGGCTTGGGCAAGCCGGGCTGGGACCGGCGCGGCCAAAAACTCCCCTGGGGGCTGCTCGTGGTCCCGCCGGAGCGAGCGGCTCCCACGCAGGCATGCGCTGAAATTTGGGAGCGGCTCCAGGGCCCTTGGCTCCGAATTTGTTGGAGCAAAGGCGTTTTGGCAGCGGCTCCCACCACCCAGCTCGGGCCTCGCTCTCCACCGAGCCCTGAGGATTACAGGAGCCCCAGGGACGGCGACACCTTCCTGTGGTGACACGCTGGTGACATGCCACAGGTGCCCGCAGGTCATTCACTCACCACAGGTTGCAGTTCTCCCGGTGGGTGGCTCCGGTGGGATAATGGAGTCCGGCACGGGCACAGCCTGGATGGGAACGGGAGAGCCCCTGGTGAGGGTCCCACCGGCACCCCCAGACCCCCGCGGGTACGAACCGAAGGGAAAAACAACTCAGTTCTTCAATCCAGGCTGATGCCCGGCTGCTCCTTGGCACCCCCAAAAATGATCCTGGGGGTGCCCCACGGGGCGGGGTGGGAGCGCGGCTGGCTCGGCGCCGGGAGGGTTAAATGCTCTCAGGCCGGCGGGATGAAGGGGCCGGTTGTGCCCGGGAGCTGGCTCTGCTCCTCAGGCACTTCTGAGAGCGCCTTGTGCTGTGAGCTGGGGGCTGCCCGTGCCCCCTCCTCGCCCCCAGCTGCCGCCAGGGTTAAGCCAAGGCCAGCATCTGCCTGCCCCAGACGTGACCGGGCGGGCTGGGACGGAGCCCCCGCATGTCCCCTCATGTCCCTGCTCTGCCCACAGGCGCTGAGGGCTCACGGGCTGCTCCCACGCCTCATTTTCTGGGGGTCTATCCCCATCCTGGGACACCCTGCAGGAGTTCCCACAGCTTTGAGGGATCCAGAGCGGCCCTGCAGCGAGAGCAGGAACGTGGGGCGCCACATCCCTCACCCCAAAGAGCACCAGCAGCACCCCAGGGCCCCCCCCAGCACCCAGAGCCGGGCTGGGCGCTCCTCACCTGAGGCTTTGGGGAAGGGCGCCGGGATGCCCAGGCAGTATTCCCAGAAGTCGGGGCAGCAGTCGGACACGGTGCGGTTGCAGAAGAGGTCGCAGTAGCACAGGGTGTCGTGGTAGGGCACGGTGCAGCCGTCGTCGCGGCCGTGGCAGCACACGTCCCCCCGCTGGCAGTAGGAGCCCCCGGCGTCGTAGATCCCGTGCTGGTACAAACCCGGGCCCAGCTCCCGGCGGGTGCGGACCCGGGAGGACAGGGCCACCTGGGCCACCTGGGCCACCTGGGCCACCAGCCAGAGGCACAGCAGGGCCCGCATGTCCCCGCTCATGTCCCCACACCTGCGGAAGGAGGGCGAGGAGGTGGCTGTGAGGGTGCTGCTCCCACCCTGCCCTCGCCAGGCTTCTCGGAAACATTCCGGTTTTGTAACTCCCCTTGTGACCACGCAGCTCAACCTCCAAAACACTGCCCGCCATCGGAGGGGCCCCGTGCCCGCCCGCCCCTTCTCCACCGGCTCCAAAAACAAACCTCTCCCTCGGGAAGGGGCTCCCCGGGACACTCGGGGGGGTTTCCCGGGGGCCGTTCCCATCGTCACCCCCAGATCCCATCGCGGCCAGTGCGATGAGCTGCCAGGGCTCAGCCCGCGGGGCCGAGAGGGGGGTGATGGGGACCCCAAAAAAGCCGATGAGGACAACCCCGGGGGCACACGGGGAGGGTCCCTCTCCTGCCGGGTCCCTCCCGCGGCCGTACCCGCCCCGCCTGCAGCGTGGGGGCTCCCGGGAGCCCGGTAAAGCGGGGAGAGCCGACCCGGGAACCCACGGGGATCCCGCGGGGTGAGACCCCCGCCCCGTTCCCGGCCCTACCTGCCGCGCCCGGCGCGCAGAGACCCCGGGAGAGGAGCTGGGGGGTCCTCTGCTGAGATCCCTCACGGAGTTCACGGGGCGGGACCCCCTCTCTAACCCCTCCTGGCACCCCCCCAGCCCCACCCCAGCCCCCGGAGCCGGTGCCGTACCTGCCGTGCCCGCCGCTCCGCCGCCCCGTGCCCGCCGCCGGCCCCGCCGCTCCTTATAACCGCGCCCCGGCCGGGGGGAGCGGGGAGGCGCCGGGACACCGCCACCGGCCCGGGGCGGAGCGCAGCGGGGCGGGGGTCGGGCCTGGGGCTTGTGGCCCCGTCGCTTTTAATCCCCGGCGACATCTCTGTCCCCACCGGTCCGGGGTGGCCCCAGCTCCTGATCCCCTGCCGGTGTCCCCCCGGCGCTGCCCTCGCCAAATGGGGGGTCCCGGCCCGTCCCCATTCCCCAAGAGTGTGGAGAGGAGGGGAAGGGAGGGCTGAGGTGGGGAGGGGTGTGGGGACAGCTGCGACAGGGACACTCCAGCCCGGAGCATGAAGTTGGTGTCACTCGGGTCCCAGCCATGGACTCAGGGACCAGAACCGGGGGGGGTCTTGGCCGCCCCCAGGCTCCGGTGTCTCCCCCCGCTGCACCAGCACCTGCTGCGGGACCTCAGCCGCCCACACTCGGGGCTCCTGCTGTCCCTGCCCCGGCGGGAGCATCTCCCGGCGCTGCCAGAGGATTCCTCGAGGATGCCTCACGGCAGCCAGCACGGGAGCGCCGCAGGACACGGGCCAGGGGCTCCGGGCTGAGCCCACGGGGGGATGCCGCGGCCGGGGTGGGCTTCACTCGGGGGGACGGGAGTGGAAGTGGGGAGCCCCAAACCCCACCGGGCACGGGGGCTGTGTTCTCCCCGGGCCCCCGGGGGGCTCTGGGCGCCTGAACGAGGGTCCTGGAGAGCCCCACCCGCAGCCAGCCCCTCGTCCAGGCGCTCTTGGAATGGCCTTTTCCTGTGAGCGCGTCCTTGGGCAGCGCAGAGCTGGAGGCTGGAGCTCCGCAGGAAGGAACTGAGTCCAGCCCAGAGTCCGAGTGTCTCCAGCATGACTGGACTCGTAGGAATCCGCAGTGAGTCACGAATTCCCTCAAGACCCCCAGAGAACAAAGCGAAGCCACTGGCACAAAGGACATCCCCGGCCGCTGCCCCGTGTCCCTGTGGCCTCGCCAGCTCGCTGACAGCTCAGAGGAGCTGCCGTGGGGCTCTGCGGGAGCGGTGACCATTCCCGTAACCACCCCGTCCCCCGGCAGCTGATAAGAGCCGCTGGCGCGGAGGCGGCAGCGGCCACAGTCCAAGTGTTTGGAGCATCATCCCCTCACCCCGTTCCTGCGGCTGGGCTCCGGCGGGACGCGGCCAGCTGGCCCTGGAGGTCACAGTCCTCTCTCTGTGTCACTCTGACGCTGGTGTCTGTCCCCCCCCTCCTACGCGTGTCCCCTCTGCAGGGAGTGGCAGCCTGGGCACACACATGGGGCAGCCAAGGTGGAGGGGGACAAAGTCCTTGTCACCCTGTGCCCATGTGACGGCGGGAGGCAGAGCCCAGGGCTGGCACACGTCCCCTGGGCTGCCCGTGCCACCCTGCCGGCCGTGCCAGGGGAGGGGCAAGGTGCCAGGACCCCGTCCCCACTGCTCGGGGCCGTGGGGTGACCCCACACGCGGCTGGGTTCGCCCTGAACGCGCACGGGCTCTGTCCCCTGATGATCCCACTGTTATAGGGGTGAATCCCCCCAAAGCCACCCGGGAGCGCTGCCCGGCCCCTGGGAACACCAGGAGAGGCCGGTACAGCTCCCCTATGGTTTTTGGGGTGCTGCAGCGCCCCTCAAAGCCAACCCCCAGGGATCGCACCCCACACATCGGGCTCTGGGCGGATCCGGGGTGCTGACCCCCGGACCCCCATCCCCGGGCCGAGACAGCTCTGGGGCGGTGTGAGAGGGGCAGGGAGGTGCTGACCCGCAGCGCTCGGCTCAGGGACAGTCCTGGAGCGAGTTTCTTGGCAGGAGGCAGCCAGGAAAGGCAGGGACCGACCCGCGGCTTCCTCCCGAGCCAGCGGCACGGGAAGGGGCCACCTCAGCCCCCGATGTCGCAGGGTGGAGGACGTGTTGTCCCCGGGGGATGCCAGCTCGCAGCCATGGGGTGAAGCTTTGCTCTCCCTGGAGGGGCTTGGGGGGCTCTGGGGAAAGGCGCTCCACCCTCCCCTCCCTGAGGTGGCCTTGGGGACATCGCAGCGTCGCCGCCGTTTTAGGGGAGGACACACCAAAGAGGTCAGTGGGGCACAGCCCTTCCCAGGGCAGCAAACCTTCCCGGTAAGGTGCCAAAAAAGGGTCACGTGTCCCTCTGGGGCGACATCAGCCCTGAACCTGTCCCCACACACAGGCTGGAGCTGGGGAGGGCGAGAGCTGGGATGTGAACCCCATCTCGGTGCGTTTCTGAAGCTTAAGGGGTCAGGGAGGCCTCCGGATATTTGTGTCCCCTAGCTGGACATTCGTGTCCCCTGCCCGGGCGTCTCTGTTCCCTGGCCGGACGTCGCTGTCCCCTGGCCGCGGCTCTGCGGCAGGGCTGTGGTGCCACCTCTCGGGAGCTTCGGGACACAGACGGCGGCAGGCGGGCAGTCTCTACTCCAAATTTTAATGAAACAAATAAGTTAATTAAGTGAGGTAACTACAGGCGGCTCGGGGAGGGCGCTGCGGGGACCAGGCAGCCCCGGGCAGGGAGGGAAAGGGACTCCTAAGGGTTAATTCCTGCGTGCGGCTGCGGGCAAAGCTGTCACATGCACCTGGCCCCAGGGCCACCCAGCCAGCCAGCGCTGTCCCCTGGTGTCCCACCCGGCGGTGAGGGGTCCAGGGGGTGCAGGAGGAGGGTGGGAGGGTTTCTCGAGCGGCTCTGGCACGGCCCGCGCTGGCCACATGCACTAACGGGGCGAGGACACGAGCAGGGGCGGGGGTCCCCAATGCCCCGAGCAGAGGCACGGGAGAAGGGGGTGCGAATCCCACGAATCCCGGAGAGAGGAGGCGAGGGGAGCAGCCCAGGACACATCCCGGCACTGTGGGGTCACCCCCGAGCCCCCCCCGGAGCCTCGGCTGCAGCCCCAGCCCCTCGCTTTGGCACGACCCCAGGAACCAGCTCCGGGCCCGGGAGCGAGGCCGGTGCCGGGGATTGGGGCAGCGCGGGAGATGTCGCGGCTCTGCTGTAGGTGACATGCAAGGACACCGCCCTGTCCCCACCAGGCAGGTCCTCTCCAGGCCCGGCCCGTGCTCCCCGGGCCGCAGAGGGGACAGGGACACGGGCAGGGACAAACCGAGCACGGGAGGGAATCCTCTGAGCGGCAGCAGGGACACAGAGGGAGGGGACACTCCTTGGGGACAGCGCCTGTGCCTGCACCCCTGCCATCCCCACAGCCCCTGCTCAGCTTCCTGCCTCCAGGGCCACCCATGGGTGGGGATTTCTCCCCTCAGGGCCTCCAGGGCCCTCCTGGGCAGCCCAGCCCAGCCCCGGCAGCTGGCAGAGGGTTGCTTATTGCCTATGGCCCCTGGGGTTGCTCTTCCCAGGGATGTTGCATATTAAGACATTATTGCATAAATATATATATATATATATATATCTCCTATATATATATTGCCCTGGGAGCATGCACGGGCAGGCAGAAGGCTCTGCTGTGCTTCTGGAGAGCTGCAGCCTGGGGAGGGGGGACAGTCCCCTGTTCCCCTCGCTGGGGACCCCAAGTGACACGAGTCAAGCCACCCTGGATCATGCCCCTACACCCCTGCACCGGCAGCAAGAGGGAGATGGGACCTTGCATAGCTGGTGGTGGCCCCGGCTCAGCTCTGGGGGACCGGGCAGGACCTGTCCTGAGCGCTGGGGTTCAAACCAAACCAAACCCCAGGGGATGGGGCCAGCCCGGAGCATCCCCACCACAGCTGGGGAGCACACAGGAGCCCCGAGCTGGGAGGTGTCATCTCCCAGGAAGCCGGGAACATCCCAGGAACATCCCAGGAACATCCCAGGAACATCCCAGGAGCACCCAGGAGCACCCAGGAACCTTCCAGGAACATGCCATCCCAAGAGCACCCCAGGAAAATCCTAGAAGCATCCCAGGAAAATCCCAGGAGCACCCCAGGAGCATCCCAGGAGCACCCAGGAACATCCCAGGAGCACCCAGGAGCATCCCAGGAGCACCCAGGAGCATCCCAGGAACCTTCCAGGAACATCTCATCCCAGGAGCACCCCAGGAAAATCCTAGAAACATCCCAGGAAAATCCCAGTAACATCCATGGGGCACCCCAGGAGCATCCCAGGAGCATCCCAGGAGCATTCTAGGAACCTCCCAGGAACATTCTATCCCAGGGGCACCCCAGGAGCGTGGCCTGGCCATGCCAACAGCGCCACGGGGCACAGCCGCGTGTCCCCGCAAAGGAAGACTCGATTCAAGCACCACGCCGAGGGACAGCGAGGTGACAACGCGGTGACAACGCCCACGCCTCTCCCAGCGCCCCGTGGTCCCAGCAGGGTCGCTCCCGCCGCCTTTCCCTGCTCAGTCCATGTTGGCGCTGGCCGACCGGGAGATGCTGAGGGTCTGCGCGGAGGCGGAGATGTCCTCGGGCTCGGCGGGGCTGTGGTAGTCGGAGGTGATGTCGGGCTCCCCGGGCGGCGCCCGCACGGCCGCCAGGCTGAAGGAGTTCGTGGAGCCCTTGCGGAGGCACTGCGAGTAGAGGCCGAGCAGCAGGTCCAGCTTGTGCTCGATGGATTGTACCTGCCCGGGGAGAGGGGCGGGGCTGAGCCGGGACCACACCCACCACGGGCGGGGTCCCGGGGGGTGGGCTCGCCCCTCCAAAAGGGGACGGTGACACCGTCGGGGGGTCCCCTTGCTGACCTGCCGCTCCACTTTGACCACGCGGCCCATCATGCTGAGCTCGTCCACCAGCTCCGCCTCCAGCGCCGGCTTCTCGCCTTTCTCCCGAATCTTCTTGTCCGCAGGGAGAGCCCGATCCCTGCCCACGATCTGGTCCACGCTGGCACGGAGGGAAGGCGCAGAGCCCGTCCATCACTCCCAAGGGCTGGGCAGCCCGCCGGGGATGGAGCTCTGGGAATGTGGGAGAAGCCCCAGGGGTCACCTGCAGGGCACCTCACCGCGTCTGCAGGCTCTTGATCCTGCCCAGCATGTCCAGGTGACCGGCCGAGTACTGCTCGATGACATCCTTGACGTCGTAGGGACGCAAGGTCTCCTTGAACTTCCTCTTGGCCACCAGGAACTTCAGGATCCTGCGGGGACAGCCTGGGCTGGAGGCAGGAACGGGGGCCTGGGGAGGGTCTGTGCAGGCTGTGGGGGGGACACGGGAGGGGACAGCCTCACCTGACTGCCCGGATGAGGGTCTTCACGGCCGGCATGATGTCCTCGAAGGTCAGCTCGCAGGGGGAGCTCCTCTCCTCTCCACTGTCCTCCGGTGGGCAGTCGGCTGTGGGTGCCAAGAGCGGGTGGATGGCACACCCCCGGGACTGTCCCCAACCCTGCAGCCCCTCAGGTGACCCCCAGACCCCCCTCACCCAGGGGCTCACCCTCAGCCGGGCTGCGCGGCTTGAGCCTCAGCGACGCTCGGAACCGGGTGCGGTCGTTGAAGCTCCAGCTTTTCTGCACCTTGGTGGGGCTGGAGGCCTCGGCCACGTCCTCGGTGCTGGGGGAGCGGTGCAGGGGCGGCCCCAGGGGCTGCTGCCGGCGCTGGGAGCTGCCCTGGCGCTGCGAGCTGCCCAGGCGGATCCGCTCCTTGATGCCCATCTTGTTGCTGCGCGGGGACAGCGGCGTCAGGGGCGTGGGGACAGGGACAAGGACAGGGCCAGGGAGGTCCCCGGGGTGAATGGGAGTGGCCGTGCTGAGCTCATGGAGAGCCTCCAGCAGGTGATGGGCCTGAGGCAGGCCGTGAGCAGGCGGGTCCTGCAGGGGCGGCTCTGGGGTTGATCCTTCTCATCCCTTTTTTTTTGGTCCCCAGAGCAGAGAAAGGAGGTGACAGACTGAGAGAGGGGACAGACAGGCAGGGGACACGCAGCAGAGCCACGTCTGAGCTGAGCAGAGCTCATCCTGCTCCAGCCCTGCTGGCACGGGGTGTCCAAACCCGGCCAAGCTGCTTCATCCTCCTCCTCCTCCTCCTAATCCAGGCTCTGCTCCTGCCCTAACACGAGTTCTGCTCCCAAACCCAGCAGAAATTTCGGGTTGGGGGTAAACACCAGGCATTGTTTATGCAGGACCTACACAAAATTCACATATTTTGCATGATGGGACACCCCAAACACAGCTGGAGGGGAAAGTCCCCAAAGCCGGGAGGACACGGAGTGAATCCCTGCCTTGGGAATTGTAACCAGGAGTGTGTGTCCTGTCATTATCTGTTGAAACCAGCTCAGGAGTGGTTTTTTCTCTTCTGTGACCCATTCCTGGTGACTCTGGGAGGGGAATGGGACAGGGCCTTCTGTCCCTGGGCAGCTGTGAAAGCAGCTGGGGCCGTGTTCTTTATCCCCTCCAGGACCCATCCTCCCTGCAGGGGTATCTGCTGTTCATGGGCCAGCCAGGCTCACTGCAGGGCTCAGACAATCCCATCATCCCACTGGGAGAGGCTCCGCCCAGGGGGAGGAGCCCAGCATTCCCCCCTGGATCAGCCCTGGCATTCAGAACCCAGCACAGCCTCTGCACTGGATTCCCAGAGGAGACCAGCCCCAGCTCAGCACCACTGGAGCTTCTCCAGGATCATCTCTGCTCCAGCAGACCCACGGCTGGCCCTGCAGGAGGGCTGGGCTGGGCTGAGAACAGCCTGACCAACGGGGCTCAGGCTCTATTCTGACTCCCTCAGTGGTTTTTTTCGCTACTGTATTTTTATCTTAATTTTCCTAGTAAAAATCCTGTTATTCCTACCCCCATATTTTTAACCTGAAAGCCCCTTAATTTCCCAATTACAATAATTCAGAGGGAGGCGGTTTCCATTCTCCGTTATTCCAAGGGAAGCTCCGGCTTTCCCTGGCAGACACTTGTCTTTCCAAACCAAGACAATCCCACACCAGCTGCACGACGGGCTCCAGGAAACCTTTGGGGACATCCCTGAATTTCCTCAGCAAGGGCAAGGCCGGGATCTGGGCAGGGATCCGGGCAGGGATCCGGGCAGGGATCCGGGCAGGGATCTGGGCAGGGATCCGGGCAGGGATCCATGCAGGGATCCGGGCAGGGATCTGGGCAGGGATCTAAGCAGGATCCAGGCAGGGTCTAGGAAGGTCACGGGGCTCCCAGCCCTCCCTCGTGCTTCCAGGAGAGCTGCCACACATCCAGAGGGGGTGGGAAGGGCTGTGTCCCAGGAATCAGGCAGCAGCACACCGCTGGGATGGGATTTATCCAGGGGCCAGAGATGGTCGCCAGCAGCCCACGCTCATCCACGTTGCAATGGGGAAACTGAGGCACTGAGGGACAGTGGGGACAGCCCAGGCCATGCACAGGGGACCCCCAAATCAGCCTCCACCCGCTGTGGCTCAGCCCCGGCCGTGTCCATGCTGCAGGCACGCAGGCAGGGAGCACATCCATGCATCCCGAATTTCCCGGGGCCGCTCCCCGGCGGGCAGGCAGCGGTACCTCCGTCTCCACGTGCCCCACGTCTGCAAGAGCCTCCTCTTACCACTAAATACGGGGCTGGAGGGGCAGGGCAGAGACACAGGGGAAAAGAGAATCAGCCACGGCCGGCGGAGCGTCCCCAGGCCACCTCCTTCCCGTCCACCGTGAGCGCCACATCCCCGTTTGTGTAGGTCCTACATAAACACCTGCGCGGTTTCTCGGCTCTGCCGGGAGGATTTTAGGGACGGTCCCCGAGCAGAGGGAGCTGTGGTGGCCCCCAGACCCCGCCGGGCTCTGCTGGGGGGCTCCCCGCGGCCGGGGGCGAGCGTTACCTGAGGCGTAAACACCTGGGGGGCTGCGCGTCCTCCTCATTCCAGCTTGGGGGTGGTGAGGGCACGGCGGGGTTGGGGAGAGGGATGGAGAGGAGGAGGAGGAGGAGGAGGGTGAGCGGGAGAGGGGAGGAGAGAGAGAAGATGAGATGTTATGAGAGGTGATGCTCGTGGGGAGGGATGGGTGGGCTCAGGGCTCCCCCCGAGGGGGGCTCGGTCCTTCCCCTGCGGGTTCCTGGTTGGTCACCGAGCCCAGGGAGGAGCCCCCTGAGCCCCGAACTCACCTGGGGGAGCAGGTCCTGCTCAGCCCCACACCTGCAGCCTGCTCATCTCGGGGGAAACTGAGGCACGAGGCCTCTCCCCACCTAACCCTGCTGCTGGCCTGGTGGGGTGGCCAGCGCTGGTGACACGCTGGGATCTCCTCTCCAGGGCAGAGGGGACAAGGGACACGGGGCAGGGCAGCCTCAACCCCTCTCTGCTCTCCTCGTGGGCACAGGGAGCCATTCCCAGCCCCAGGCTCTGCGATTTGCTCCTTCCCAGGCTCTGGAGTTTTGCCCCACAGCTCCATCCACTGCCTTCGCCAAGGGATTTCCTGCCGTGCTCAGTCACCCTGTGCCACATCCCGGGGTCAAAGGCACATAAAAAGGGCAGCGAGGTGACCTCATGAGGGTACAACATCCCAGAGTGTCCCTCTGGAGAAAAAAAATCTGCCCCTTCCGGAGCTGGAATGGGGCTGGGAGCAGCAGCAGGAGCAGGAGGGATGCCCAGCAGGAGCGGGGAGCGCAGCCAGCTCGGGGTGGTGGCCCCTCGGGGTGACAGTGACATCTCAGGAGGGCACAGAGGAGCAGAGGAGACAGAGCAGAGAGGAGGGAGAACTCGGGGGCTGCCCCTTCCTACCTTTCCCCTGAGCACACGGCCAGGCTGAAGCTTTTCTGGGCAGGGGTGAAGGAGTGATAGGGCGGTGGGGCTCTGTCAGGCCATTTTTTCACCTCTGAATTCCTAAATCCTCCGTTGCGAACCCGGTGCAAATGCTCAAACATAAGGACCAGCTCTCTGAGGTTCAGGGGTGAAATAAAAAAAAACGGGGAGAAATTAAAATTTCTGAAGCAAACGAAACCAGCAAAACGAGGCTGAGCAGAGCTGGGTCCTCCTGAGCTCAAACCAAAGCAAAACAAAATAAAATAAACAAAAAAAAAATCAGCATTTTTGTTCAAAAGAGGGTTTCATAACTGGGGCTGGGGAAGGGTCCTGGGACAGGATTCCACAGAAGGAAGGGTTGGATGTGCTGAGAGGCATGGATCAGGGAAGGACAAACCTGGGACGGGGTGGGGACATGGAGAATTGTCACCACCAGATCCTGGGCGCTGCTGGAGCAGCCAGAAGGGGAAAGCTCAGATCCAGCAGGGATGGAATCGGGCTCTGTGTGAATTCCACTGCGGGGAGAACAGCTCCTGGCACAGCAGGAGGGGCAGCAGGGCCTCCAGTGATTCCCAGGATCTGGGGTGATGCTGGGGAAGTTGGGACTCGGGGCTGTGGCTGTTAAAAAGCCTTTGGAAAAATTCAGGATGGGACCGAGGGATGAGTTTGTCACACGGCCAGAGCAGGGCAGGACCCTGAGGCAGGGCAGGCAGGAGGGCAGGGATGCTCACAGGGATGTGGCAAACCCTCAGGATCTGGGAGACATCTGGAAAACCTTTGGAGAGCCTTTGATCCACGCACAGCGGCCAAATCCCAGGGATGACGGGAGGGACACGCCGCAGGAACGGGACACGGGGCTCCCACGGGATCCCCCCGTGCCCAGCTGGATCCACACCCAGAACCAGCTCCTGTCGGGCTGCAGCTCCACCACCACAGCCGTGGGGACCCTGAGGCATCACCCCGTTCCCTGTGGGGCTGGAGGAACGCACGGACGGGGTGAGAGGAGATGGGATGGGCGCTGTGAGGATGATGAGGATGAAGGAGGGTCCTTCAGCAGACTCCCATCCTGGGAAGGTGTCGATGCTGCTCGACCCCCCCGGGGGTCCCACAAGGTCCCTCCCGCTTTCCCAGGCTGTTCATCCCCGCGGAGACCCCCCGGGACCCCCCAGCCCTCACCCCGTGCCGCCTACCTGAAGGCGGGCAGGAGGCTGTCGTAGTAACACCAGGTGGCCGTCAGGTACCCGCGGCTGACATCGGTGGAGTACAGGCGCCAGGCAGCCTGCAGCGGGGCGAGATTCCCGGGAATCGGGATCAATCCGGATGGGAGAACCGCCCCCCGGACCCCTCCATCCATCCTGGCAGCAATGACCAGCCCCAAGGATCTCGGTGCTGGGTGTTGAGGTGTTTTTTGCAGACCAGGGAACTGTTATTACCGCGGTAAATGTACTGGATAAATTGGTGTATCAAAGATTTGGTCTATTAAAAAGCTACTCCAGGGCATCTCCGAGATTCCAAGACCTGTGGTGCAAGCTGCGAAACCACAACATTTGCCACAGAAATGACACGGCCGGACTGGAGATCATTTATAACATTCCCATTCCCATGTCTGAGCCCCAAAGCCCCTAATATCAAAATCGTAATAATTCCGAGGGAGGGGGTTTCCATTCTCCATCCCAAGGGAAGCTCCAGCTTTCCCTGGCAGACACCTGTCCCTCCCAAAGC
The DNA here is from genome assembly GCA_014839755.1 of Sylvia borin. Classification (NCBI taxonomy): domain Eukaryota; kingdom Metazoa; phylum Chordata; class Aves; order Passeriformes; family Sylviidae; genus Sylvia; species Sylvia borin. The sequence goes on along the minus strand of CM025981.1, from coordinate 4,408,140 downwards.
CAGACAATCCCACACCAGGCATTCCCGGGAAGGGACGGGGCGGGACACACCTCACCTGGATCAGGTTGGCGGCCGGAGTCCTCCTCTTCTCGAAGTGCTTCTGCCGGTGCTGCTCCTGCACTTTGAGGGCGAAGCCGGAGCCCAGGATGCCCTGGGGACAAAAAGGGACAGGACTGTGGCTGTCAGGCCCCACCCAGAGGTGACTCTGCCCTTCTCCTCCTGTTATAAGTAATGGGGAATTAATTTGTTTTTTTAGATAGATCTCCTGTATAAAATATGTACTGTATCAAATGCCTCCGCCTGCTTGAAATAAAAGTGTGGTGCAACTTCTCTATTTGTTATGAATATTGGGGAATTAATTTGTTTTTTTTCAGATAGATCTCCTGTATAAAATATATACTGTATCAAATGCCTTCGCCTCCTTGAAATACAAGTCCAGGAATAGGAGACACGTTCACCTGCAAAACAAAGAAGGGAGTCCCCACCAGGAGATGGGTCCTCTCCGGAGATGATGGGAATGCCAACGACCCGGGGATCATCAGCTGATTGGGATCTTGGTGGGTGTGTGAATGCCAAATTCCCATAAATCTAACCAGGAGCCCCAACACTGCCCGGAAAACCATTCCCCAGACCGGCAGAGGGAAAGGAAGGAAACATGAATTTGAAACGCCAGCGGAGTGGACAGTGGGATGAGGCAACTTTCTGCCTGGAGCAAGAAAAAGCTGTATCAAACTGGACTGTGTGTGGGCAGGATTGGTGACCAGGGAGGACACGACCTGCTCTGGGATCTGAGGTTCACCCAGCATCGATCCCGGGGTCCATTGTCCGATTGATTTTGGCTTTTTTTCCCATAAAATTGTATTTCGCAACGTTTTATCAATGAATTGGTCTTCTTTTATGAGATTGGACTCGTTATTTATAACACCTCCCCTGTTTTTACAGCAGGGGACCCTCTCCCGGCCCCACTCACGGCGGGCAGGGCGAAGAAGGAGATGCCGAGCAGGGCGAATCCGGCCGCCAGCATCCGACCCAGCCACGTCTGCGGCGCCTTGTCCCCGTAGCCGATGGTGGTCAGCGTCACCTGCCCGGGGACACAGCACGGCGGGGCTGGAGGACGCTCACTGCCCCACCACAACCTCATCCCACCCTCCTGCTCCCCTCCTGGGCCCGGGGAGGGCTGTGGGGAGCCGGGCTTACCGTGCCCCACCAGAGGGAATCGGCGTAGGTGGCGAACTGGATGTTGGCGTCCTTCTCGGCCAGGTACACCAGGAAGGAGGCGAAGATGAGCACCAGGAAGCCGATGTACCAGGCGGTGATGAGCTCCTGCGGGGCACAGAGGGTCACACACACCCAAAGATGCCTCAGGGGGGGTGTCACACACACCCGGGTGTCGCTGCTTTACGCCACAACCACACAGACTCCGACTTCTGAAGGCTGGAAAGGACTCCTTTATTTTTGGGATGTCTCTCTCTTTTATACTATTCTACACAGACCAATTTGGTTGGTGAAAACAAAGGCAAAACCTCTTCACTCACACTGGTCAGAGCAGAGGGACATCGAGGAGAAGTCCCTCCTGGGGAAAGGAACGAATGACAAAGTTACACCTACAAAAACATTTCTCCTGTTTACAGAAAATTCTCTGGGGAAAGAATTTAAAAAAAACACCTCAGGCACAGAACCAGAGCTACACCTGAGCAGTCAGGACCTCCACAGGTCGTGGCAGAGCCGCTGGGGACACGTTTTACCCCTAGATGGTGACATGGAGCCTTTGGGGAGCCCAGGAGCTGCCGTGGGGCTCGGTGCCAGCTCTGCCCTGCAGACCCTTAATTAAAGGCAGGGAGGGAGGCAGCGGGGTGGTCCCACACTGTGGAGGGTTCTGGTGCTGCAGGGAGGCCACCAGAACACCTCAGCACCGCTGCCACCCTTGGGGACCTGCCAGCAACACCTGAGAAACGTCAACCCAGGCGGAAAAAAATCCCCAGGGAACATCTCTGGGGCTGCTCCTCCTTGAGGAGCGCCAACCCTAAACACGAGGAGCTTTGTCCCGGGCCTTTCCCTCACCTTGCTGTGGGCGTAGACGACGGAGCCCAGCAGTTTCCAGGTGCCTCCGCGGCGGTCCATGCGCACCATGCGCAGGATCTGCAGGAAGCGCATGCTGCGCAGCGCCGACGTGGCGAAGATGTTGCCCTGCGTGCCCGCGGCGATGACGGCCACCGAGGCGATGAAGACGATGAAATCTGAAGGGGACAGCAAAGCTCAGGGCGGTGTGCGGGTCATCCCAAATCCCGCCATCATTGGATCCTGTCGGAGTCCAGGGCGTCCCTTTGGGTGTCCCCTTTGGGTGTCCCCTTTGGGTGTCCCTTTGGGCGCCCTGGGAGGGTCAGGGATCTTAGCAGAGACGTCTAGGACCTGAGCAGGAGGGTTTGAATCCTGCCCAGGGGGGTCTGGGGTCTGTCCAGGGGGGGTTGGAGAGCCTGGCACAGAGCCCAGGAAGACACCGGTTCTGATTTCAGTCCGTGGGAAAAGCTCCCAACACTGAGAGAGGAATTGCTGGTCACAAAATTGTGACAGACAGTGGTTTAGCTTATCACAAGGTGGAAAATTTTGTAGTTTTGGGGTTTTCGGGATGGAGGTAAATGGGGACAAAACGGAGGGTTTAGGGCAGTGCCCTGAGCTCTTCTCTTTACCCCTGGGCCTCCATCTTCTGATGTGAGGGTGGCACAGAGTAGTGTAAGGGGGTTGGGTCAGAGTAGGAATGACCCTTTTGGTACAGATAACAGGAATTGGGACATAATTGTGCATAAGAGACATGTAGTTATAAGAGAATAAGGACACCCCATCGGTGGGCAGCCGTGTCCTCGCCGCTGTGCAGACCCCAGCCGGGCACGGAGAAAATTGCGAGATGAGAAACGACAAACAACGCGAGAAACATTGAAAAAACAAGACCTCGAAGGAAAAACAAGACCTCGATGACTCCGCCTCTTTCTCACCAGGCGGCTCAGGGCTTTCAGAGGGCAAAACACTCTCCGACCACCCGAATGTCGGGTGAAGAAGCCGACCCCAGAGCCGTACCTATGACACAGAAGGGTTTCCTGGCGAAGCGAAAGCGGCCGCGCCAGCCGCGGTAGCGGCAGCAGCAGCCGGCGGCCCAGACGCGGATGATGTACTCCATGCCGAACACCACGATCATCACGAACTCCTGGCGGGGAGGGGAAAACGGGTGAGAGGGGCAGGGGAGAGAGTAGAGGGGCTCAGATTTGAGGGGGGGACGGCAAACTGTGAAAACGAGTCCCCGAAAGCCAGAGGAGCCCGAGCCTCAGGGCTGCCCGAGGAGCTCTGCTCTTCTCCTCGCCCCGAGCTGGGTCCTTTTCCTCCTCTGTCAGCATTGTCCTCCTCCCTCCCGCACAAACAAGCCCCCGTTCTGCTTACTGGCAGGAAAGTCACAAGGACCTTCCCAATTTAGTCCCCGTCACTCGGGAGAAGTCCCTGCGTCAGCTCTTCCTGACAGTTTGGGGGAAAGTTGCCTTTTTTAGCCCCTCGTGCCCGGCCTCTTCCAGCGGTTGGGGACAATGGTGGGACGGGCCACAGATGTGACAGCCACGGGCCAGGCTGTGCCGTGGGATCGTCAGTGACATCCCAGCTGCTGGTGGGGTCACAGGGGTCCTGGCCGTGCTCTTGCCCGAATTTTTTAGGATGCAAAGTGGGGAAAGGAAATCCGAGCGCCTGCACCGCTCACCAGGATGAAGAGGCACTGGTTGGCCAGCTTCTGGTGCTCCTGGATGGTGGAGAAGACCGACAGCACCAGGCAGCTGAAGACCAGCAGGAATCTGCAAGGACAAAGTGTCAGTTGGGGGCACAGGGACAGCCAGGGGACCCCAGCCCCAGTTTTACCCCCGCTCACAGCCTGAACGCCCCAGTCAGGTCCTCCACAGGTCGTGGCAGAGCCGCTGGGGACACATTTTGCCCCTAGATGGTGACATGGAGCCTTTGGGGAGCCCAGGAGCTGCCGTGGGGCTCGGTGCCAGCTCTGCCCTGCAGACCCTTAATTAAAGGCAGGGAGGGAGGCAGCGGGGTGGTCCCGCACTGTGGAGGGTTCTGGTGCTGCAGGGAGGGGATCAGAACTCCTCCAGACTGTCCCCAGCATCACTGCCACCCTTGGGGACCTGCCAGCAACACCTGGGAAGTGTCAACCCAGGGGAAAAATCCCCAGGAGCATCTCTGGGGCTGCTCCTCCCTGAGGAGCGCCAGGCCCAGGCACGAGGGGCTTTGGCCCATTTAAAATAAGGAGGGGAATTAAAAAAAAAAATAAAAAAAGGAAAGTCGACTCTGAAACTGAAGCAAATTAAACCTCCAAAAATACATTTTTTTCCCCTGATCCAGCGATTCTAAAAAAGGAAAGCGGAGGGCTTGTGCCACCACCGGCCCACGTGACGGCGAGCCCAGGGCCACTCACTGCTCTGTCACCGTCACCATGGCTCTGTGGTGGCACCGGGGGCTCTGGCCACCCCAGGCTGGGTGACACTGGCACAGCCTGGCCGAGCCCTGGTGGCCCTGGCACCTTGTCCTGGAGCTGGTGGCACCCATCTCACCCCCAGCGCTGTGGTGACAATGCCCAGGGGCCACCAGGGGTGATCCAGGGGGCTCAGGAGCACGTTCCCATCTTGTTGTGTTGCTTGATGTGGAATTTTTGGGCAGGACCAGCCGCCATGGGAGGGATGAAACCTGTCCCAGCACCTGGTGGGGAGGCTCCAGGGCACACAGCAGAGAGGGGACAATGCTCTGTCCCTCAATGGGACCATCCAGGACACCACCCCACTGACCCCCACAGCCCCGTGTGAGGCTGGGGGCTCTCAAACCCGGAGCTGGGGGACAAGTGGGTCCCCTAAAAGGGACAAGGTGGGTCCCCTTCCCCCCTAAACGCTGCTGGAGGTGGGACTGACAGCCAAAAACATAAATCCCTGGGAATGGGAGAAGGGCTGGATGCAGAGCAGGAGGCAGGAAGGGGCCAGGGGTGTCCCAGCCGTGTCACCACCCTGCACAGCCACAGAGGACGACATTGCTCTCCCGGGCACTCCCCACCCTCAAGGCGGAAGGTTGGAGCCGGCTCCTTCTCCCTCTGAATTATTAATTGGAGTTTTTTTTCCTCCGGCGCAGCAGTTCTGGAATTAACCCCCGCCGGGAATGTGGCACCCCCGTGACAGGGAGCGCCGGGCCTTGGGCTGAGGAGCAAAACACGGCCCTGGGCCGAGCTCAGAGCCTTGTGCACCATCAGCAATAAAAGATTAGCCGAGCAGGATTTCCAGCAGGCAATTACACGGGCAGCGGAGCGCGGAGCAGAGGAGAAGGCAGAAATCTCCCAGGCTGCAGAAAGATTTGTGCCCCTCTCCTCATGCAGCCGGCAGGGAGAGGGTCCCCAGAGCCTGGGCACACCTGCAGTGGGTGGCCCTGACTCTGGAGCCCCACAGATCACCCACCGCGAGGGAAATCTGCCCCTCCTGAGGGCTGGCGAGACCTCCCAGCCGGCATCCCGTAGGATTTGGGAGAGGATAGAGGCGTGAGAGGTCCCACGGGGCTGGCTGGGAAAGGAACTCTCTGGGAAGGCATCAGCTGCTAGGAATTAACGGGTAAAGCCTGGGCAAACTCCCCGTCCCGGCTGCCGGCGGCGCTTAAGCGGCTTAGGGAAGGGTCAGATGGCTGCAGGCAGCCAGGAGGGCCAGGAACCGGCATCCCCCATCCCTCCCGGGCAGGAATTCTGCTCTCAGCCGCTCTACCAAGCGCCCAGGGGGGTTTTCCACCCTCAGCCCTCCATCAGACACCTCTGGGGATGTCCAATGTGCCAGGCTCCCGTCCGGGTTCTCTGCTTTTCCCACCCGGCAGGAGGAGCTGAAAAAGCCAGGGATGCTGGCAGGGAAATGGGAATGGGGAAGAGAGGATGGGACAGCAGCTCCAGGATCCCCGGGGATGGAGGCAGCAGAGGCTGAGGCGGTGCTTCCCCTCTCCCGAATAAAATTCCCACCTCCGGCCTCCTTTCCCAGCACGTGTCACTGCAGGGACACGGGGACAGCACCCAGCAGGGGCAGAGCCCGGCCCCAGCAGGAACGAAACCTCCCCAAAACAATAAGGAAAACCCGCTGGGGAAGGCGAAATCTCCTCGATTAATCTTCATTAGGGCGGGCTTTGCCATCTGCTGCCGCCCGAGGAACAGGTGAGCCGGGAAAGCTGCTGAGCTCAGGTGAAGCAGGGCCAAGGCGGCCTCCCTGCGAGGGCAGGAGGGCAGCACTTGGCTCCAGCGGCCCCAGACACCCCTGGGAACAGAGGCTGCGCCCCAAAACTGCCCAGGGAATGGGATTCTTGGAGTTCATGGAGTGGGGTGGGGATGGAAGAGCCCAGCTCTCCCAGGATTGTCCCCAGCCCTTGGGATTGGCACAGGGGTGACACTGGCACTGGCAGGGCTGTCCCTGTCCCTTCTTTCCCAAATTCCTGGGATTGGCACAGGGGTGACACCTGGTGTCCCTGCCCTCACTCTGCCCAAACCCCTGTGCCAGTCCCAGGGGTGACACCTCGTGTCCCTGTCCCCATTCTGCCCGGACCCCCGGGATTGGCACAGGGGTGACACCTCGTGTCCCTGTCCCCACTCTGCCCGGACCCCTGTGCCAGTCCCAGGGGTGACACCTCGTGTCCCTCTCCCCACTCTGCCCGGACCCCTGTGCCAGTGCCAGGGGTGACACCTCGTGTCCCTGTCCCCACTCTGCCCGGATCCCCGGGATTGGCACAGGGGTGACACCTGGTGTCCCTGTCCCCACTCTGCCCGGACCCCTGTGCCAGTCCCAGGGGTGACACCTCGTGTCCCTGTCCCCACTCTGCCCTCTCCCCTCAGGGGTGCCCCAGCCGGATCCAGCCCGGCGATAACTCAGCAGAAGGAAAACACCACAGGCCGCAGGATAAACATCCCAGCCGTGGGATGAGCGACCACACAGACCCTGGGCAAGCACAGACCCCTTCCCTAGTGCCACCCCAAGGCCTCAGCCCTACCCTCCAGCTGTGCCACCGCTGGAAATCCGGGATTTGGACCAAAACCCGCCCGAGCAGCGGGGATGGGGCTGGCGTTTCACCCTGCAGGCTCCCGGTGCCGCGAGGTTCAGCTCCGTGCGCGGCTGTATAAACAGCACGTCCCATAAATCGCCGGCCCTCGGCCCCGCAGCCCTTCAGGAGAGGTGGAGCAGGCGGCCGGGGGATATAAATAACCGGGCTGTGGAGGGCCTGTTTGCCCCCGTCACCATGGCACGGAGCGTCCCACGCCGCCCACAAGAGAAGCAGAAAAGCTCCGAGTGTTTCCCCACGGGCGGGGAAAGAGCAGCCGGAGCCCGGAGCCCTCGGCAGAGGCACGGCCAACCCCGACACACGCTCAAGAGGCCGGCCCTGACCCCGTTATCAGCGCTGTGGGATCAGGGTGATGCTCTCAGAGCCCTCCAACCCCAGCCATGAGGCAGCACATGCTTCAAAACCCCCGAGGAAGGCTGGAAGTAAAACTGGGATGTTGAGCCTCTCCTGCACGCCGTGGGGTGACATCCCAGTGACATCCCCACGGTGTACGTGAACCCGTGGGCCCCCAAAATCTCGTGTTTTGGAGATAAACGTCGCCGTGGCACCAGGCGGTGCCCCCCGGGCCCGCGGGGAGCACGGTCACAAGGCTCCCGAGGCCCGTGCCAAGACGCTCACACGCAGCAGCAGGGATAGTTTTGCTCTTGGATCATCTGGCAAGGAACGGGCCGGAGTGAAGGGGGGGAAGGAACTGGAGTGTTTTCCCAGACACCCCAGCACAGGGATCGGGGTTGTCACCCTCCTCCAGCACGCACAGGGCGTGGGGACATTTGGGGCACAGGGGTGTGAGCGGGCCCAAAAATCGCCCCCAAACCCCTCAAAAAGCAGAGGGGAGGTTTGGGATCGCTGCAGGAGAGGGACAAAGAACCAAAAACTCTCCAGCATCACCCCTGCACCCCACTGGGGCACCCAAAATGGCACCTCCTGGGGGGTCTGGCAGGGGAGGGAAGAGGGGAAAAAAGGAAAAAAAAACCAGCAGGAAAAAAAAAAAAATCAATGCACCGGTTCATGTTGCGCCGAAGTCGCTTAATTTTATGCCCTGGTGACACCACATGGGGCTGGGGAAAGTGCTGTGCCGGCTTCTCCTGCCGCTGGCATTGCCCCTGCAGCAGCTCCCGTTTCAGCCCCCGGCAAGGTGGCCCAGCCTGGGGGCACAGCCCCTGCCCCAAGGGCACAGCCGCCAGTCCCCGGTTGTGGCCCTGCCACCACCCCAGCTGGGGGACACACCGGTGACAGCGAGTTCAAAGCCTGTAAAGAGCTAAATTCGAAGAGGTGGAAGAGCTGAGAGTTAAATCAAAGAGTTGTTTAAGTGTTAAATTCAAGAGGTTTTTCAAAGCAGGCTGTGGAGGGTCAGCACTGAGCGGGGATGGAGGATCCTCCTGCAACCCATCCAGGGCTCCAGGCCGAGGAATTGTCCCGGGGGTGTCGGCGAGGGCTGGGCACTGACCCTGGTGACATTCCTGGCGTGGCAGGGAGGTGTTTTCCCGCTCTCCAAGCTGTGCTGGAGGGATGTGACAAGGGCAGGGGGTGACAAGGGCAGGGGGTGACACCCCATCCTGCCCTCCACACCCGTCTAGAACAGGGATGCTCCAGGAGGGACAGGCTGTCACCACCCCTGTCCCTGGTCCGATGGGGACACATCCCAGTGCCACCGTCCCATGGCAGCCGGGATTTCCCACTGGAGGCCAGCCCTGTGCCATTTGTGCCTGGCATCCCTCACTCGGTGCCAGGGCTGCCCTGAGACTCTGCTGGGGGCTGCCACCCCTCTGTCCCCACAGCCACACCAAATACCCGACAGGGACAAGGCTGCTGTCCCCTCCCTGCCTGGCGGAAATTCCTCTCCCGCACGAGGAATAAAGGCCAGGAGCAGCGGGCAGGGAGCTGGGGCTGGCACGGGGGACGCTGCTCCAGGCGGGGGATTGCGGCTGCTCCCGGTGCCGCTGGCTCAGTCTTCCCTAATTCGCTCCAGGTTAAACTGTTCTGGTTGGAAACGTTCCTCCAGGAGCAGGGAAAAGTGCTGAGCTGAGCTGCTGGTGCACCCGGCGGCCGTTTCATAACCATCAGCACCATCTCCCAGAGCCTCGGGGAGCCGCTGGGAATGCGGGGGGCTGGAGGGTGGGCAGCTGGAACAGCTGGAATTGGACACTTGGAAAAAAAGCTCATGGAGCAGCTCCAGGCTGCAGGAAGGCCCTGGCAGGGCAGCCCCTGCCCACGGGACACGCAGCCCCTGCCCACGGGACACGCAGCCCCTGCCCACGGGACACGCAGCAGCTTTGCCGGGAGCAGGGAAGAGCCTTTCCCGCCGGCTGACCAGGAGGAGATTGCAAAAAGGAAGTTCTTATTTCGCCTCCTGGCTCGAAAGCCTTTGGCTTAATGCTCTGGGCTCCCTCCCGGATTTGCTCCGTAAGCTCCGGGGCTGGGAAGTCTCCTCGTTCCAAGCTTGGAGAGGCCGGCCAGCGCCTCTCTTCGTGCTCAGCGTGGGGCTGCAGGGCCTGGGGGAGACCTCGGCACCTCGGATTTCCACCTGCAAGGGTGCAAATGTCCTCATCATCCCCTTCCCGGAGCGTTTGGGGACATCCGTGAGACCCCCAAAGTGGCTCCGAGCCCTCCCAGCGCCCCCGGGCAGAGCTGCCAACAGGAGGGAGAGCTGCAGGAATGATGCAGCCACCAAAGCACTGAGCCCGGAGCAGGAGCTGCGATAAGATTTAGGATCAATTCGCCGACAGAAAGAGGCTGAACTTGGTCAATAAACGCTCCCGTGGCTCCGGGAGGGAAGCGCGTCACTTCTCAGCGGGTATTTTAGCAGTTTTCAGCCCTGCCTCGGAGGCAGCCGGGGCTCGGGGGACAGGTCCTTGTCCCCAACCCTCGGGCCGGGGGCTCCGTCCCCTCCCGTGCCTCGAGGGGTGGGGAAGGGGAGGGGGTAACACCTTCCTCCTCTTTCCTTAAAACCCGGGGATTGCGGCACACAAATCATCCCCGACAACTTCAGCGCCGCTGCAACAGCTTCGCAGCTCCCATCTGCTGCGAGAGAGAGAGAGAGAGAAAAAAAAAACCCAACCAAAAACTTGGAAGAAGCCAGAAATGAGCAACATTACGGGAGAGGCTTCACAGAACAGATGTCCGCACCTCGCACCCACTGCGGCGTCTTCCCACAGCATTCGGGGGGTCCCTGGCAGGACTCTGCCCTGCAGCTGCCTCAGCCCTAAAAATTAAGCGAGTGAGGGAACAAAAAGCCTCCCCAGCGAAGGCTGGAGACGTTTGGCTCCTGCTGCCGGCGGCTGCACATCTTGTGGAGCAAAGCCCAGCGCCCAGGAGCTGCGGGCCAGCACCGGGGGGGCTCTGAAAACGGGGCCCCTTGTCCCACGCGGTTGTTTTTGGGGGTAAAACGGGCTGGGACTGGGAGGAAGGACTGGTGGAGGGAGCTCAGGGATGGAGATCCCGGCTGGGAGATGAGCGGGGGCACATCTCTTCCACATAAATGCCCATTGCCTCCCCTGGCAGGGGGTTTTGGTCGCCTTTCCCCTGCAGGAGCAGCTCTTCCCCAAGGTGGGATTTTCCACGCAGGGATTCTGGCTGTGGGAGGTGTGGTTACAAATGGGCCCCGGGCTCGTGTCCCGGCTCCCTGGGGAGCTCCAGGTGCCCTTTCATCCAGTGACAAATCCCTGCTGCCAGCTCGATGTGCTAACTTAGGCAAGACCCATTTTCCTGCCTCTTAACGAGCTGCCGCCTCCCGCACCCCAGAAACGACGCAGCCCCGCGGCACCGCTCCAGGACAGGGGGAAAGAGGCGAAATTTCGGCTCCTGCCCTCACGGGAGGTCTGTGCCCACACCTGGGACACTCGAGGCCAAGAGGGAAAACACCTCCTGCCCCACGGCTGCCGCTGGGATGTCCCGCCGGTGTCCCCAGCAGTGCCACCGGGCCCTGGCTGGGCACAACCCCTCAGAATGGAGCCCCAACTCTGTCCCTGCAGCCCCCAGGTGATTTGGGGACCCTTCAGTTCCCTGTCACAGCTCCCCCGAGGTGACAACCCCGAGGGGGCGAAGCTGTTCCGAGCCCTGAGCTGAGCCCGCATGCCAAGAGCCGTGGGATGCTCAGACGCAGCGAGGGAAGCTGGAGCAGCTTAGGAAACCACACGGAGCAGGGGAAGAAGCAGGTGTGCTCCCGGGAGCATCCCTCTGCTCCTGGAGAGGCATTTCCAGAGCTGGGGATCGATGGTGAGCCAGGAGCGGGCGCGGCTCTCGGGGGACAGCAGGGACAAGACCACCCCCGCTGTCCCCATCCCAGCCGGACACGGCTCGGGGGTGGCACTTGTGCCTTGTCCCAGCACGACAGGACAGCAGAGGGTCCCCGGTCCCGCCCAGACCTGTCACCCCTCGGGGGTCCCCTGCTTTTGAGGGACGCTCAGAGACCCCGGCAGGGCGGGACGGTGACGCCGCTCCCTGCGGTGCCACCGGGAAGAGGCTCGGAGCCACCGCCGAGGTCGAGTCCCATCCCCGGGGCCGCGCTCAGCTCCTCGCCCCGGCCCCTGTCCCTCGGACCCGCTACGGGACTCGTTCCCCCGGAGCGGCGGATCCCGGCACCGGCGGCAGGAGCGGCACCGAAGGCGGCGGAGAAACTTCCCGGTGGAGCCCCGCGGCTCTCCCGGTACCCCCGGAGCTCCTTCTCCGGCAGCGCCCGTTCCCCCCCCGCCCTCTCCGGGAGCCCCGCCGGTGCCCGCTACTCACATGAAGACGTGGTAGATGAAAGCCCAGCCTCGGGGCCGCTCCAGCACGTTGTACAGACAGTTCTGGAGGCGGCGGCGGCAGCAGCGCGGGGCCCCGGCGGGGCGGGGAGCGGCCCCGGGGCGCGGCCCCACCGACAGCCCCCGGCGGCGGGGAGCGGCAGGAGGCGGCGCCGGGGGGGTCCCGCTGCCGGGGCTCCCCGAGCTCTCGGTCCGCACCGCGGTCAGCGCCGCCCGCCGCTCCCCGGCCGCCGCCGCCGCCCCGGCCATGGCCGCCCCGTTCAGGCCGCCGCCCGCCGCATGGCCCCGGCCGCCGCGGGACCCCCGAGCCAGCCCGGGGCCCTTCTCCGGGGCCACCTGCCTTTAGCTGGCCGCCGCCGCCGCCGGGCCCTCCCCCGCCGCCGCCCCGCCCGCCCCGCCGTACCTGGCCCCCGCCCCCGGGGCTCCGCCGGACGGGGCGGGCGGGGACAGCGCCGGGAGGGGCGGCGGCGGGGGGTGGGCTGCGGGCGGCCCTGGTTTGGGTACGGGGTCCTGGTGGGGAGGGGAGAGTGCCGGGGCATCCCGAGAGTGAGGATCCTGCGGCGCATCCCGGCTGCAGCCCAACCCGCATCGCGGACCGCGTCCTGAGTGCATCCCAAATGGATCCCAAACTGCACCCTACAGCGCGTCCCAAATGGATCCCAAACTGCACCCTACAGCGCGTCCCAAATGCATCCCAAACTGCACCCTACAGCGGGTCCCAAATGCATCCCAAACTGCATCCCACAGTGCATCCCAAATGCATCCCACAGCGCATCCCAAATGCATCCCCAACTGCATCCCACAGTGCGTCCCAAATGCATCCCCAACTGCACCCCAAACCACATCCCAAATCAAATCTCATCCCAGACCACGTCGCTGCCTCCTAAATTGCATCCCAAATTGGATCCCGCACCTCACCCCAGATAGAGGGTGTGGGGCATCCTGGGGTGACAGCGAGCCTCCCAACAGCCGTGGGATGGAGCATCCCTGGAGGGGATGGAGAATCCCTGGAGATGGTGGAGGATCCCTGGAAATGATGGAGGATCCCTGGAGATGGTGGAGGATCCCTGGAGGAGGTAGAGGATCCCTGGAGATGGTGGAGGATCCCTGGAGATGGTGGAGGATCCCTGGAGAGGATGGAGGATCCCTGGAGATGGTGGAGGATCCCTGGAGATGGTGGAGGATCCCTGGAGATGGTGGAGGATCCCTGGAGAGGATGGAGGATCCCTGGAGATGGTGGAGGATCCCTGGAGATGATGGAGCATTCCTGGAGGAGATGGAGGATCCCTGGAGATGATGGAGGATCCCTGGAGGAGATGGAGGATCCCGTCCCCACCCATCCTCGGCAGACTCAGCCTCGAGCCGGGCTCTAAGAGTTTCCCAACCAACAAACACTCTCAGCCCTTTGCTCTTCCACCTCTGAACCTCCCACCATCACAGCAGGGAGCTGGGGCAGGAATTCCCTTTCCAAACTGGATCCGTGGGCTCTCGCACCTTTGGAGAATCCAAACGCCACCCCTCAACCCCTCCAGGTTCTCCCGGAGCAGGGAGGGAGTTCAGGGGTTTGGGCAGTGAATTATTTAGTGGCAGGCAGAGATCCTGGCACGGCCTGGGCCCTCGTGAGCACTGCGGGATTTAGGTCTTGGGAATCTCGCACAATAAATAGACAGTTTTATTTCCTCGGAGGAAATGGTGCTGTTAAACCCTCAATTCCCCTCCGAGGATGCCACAAAACCCCTCACACAGACGGGATAAGAGCCGTGGAGGCTGAAATCCTGCAAACCCAAAAGAAATTCTCCCCTCCATCCATCCCTAAGTCCTGCATCCTCCCAAAAAAGTGCTTCCCAGAGCATCCCCCGGCTCGTCTGGCCCCTCTCCCAGCAGGAGCTCCAGCGGGAGCACCTGACCTTCATCCCGCTGCCTTTGGAGCAGCACAATCCCCTCGATGGAGGTTTAGGTTTCACCTGGGATTGATTAAAACCTCGGGGAGCTGTGGAGGGGGACAGGGTGGAGGTGACCTGGAAAGGACTTGGGTGTTGAAGGGGGAGGTGGGAATCGGGTTATTCCTGAGGCTGAGGGTCACCACGTGCCGTGGGCAGGTGCCATTGCCACCTTGTCACCTGCCCAGAGCCTGGGAATCTCCATCGATCCGGGAGCTGGGAGCTTTTGGGATGGAGCCAGGCAGTCTGAATCAACACGGCACCGACCCATCCGGCAGAAACGCTGCAGCTTTTTGGGAAAAGCATCCCAGGATTTACTGATTCTACCCCACACCTGCCCGGCTTCGGGAGGTCCCACGGAGCCACTCGTGTCCCCTGCCCTGAGGAGACTTTAAAGAGGATTCCAGAGGCCGGGAATGGCGAGGGGGAGGCCTCTCTGTGCTCGGAGCCTGCTGCCCTCTCGGGATTGCAGCTCGAGTTCCTGGCACGGCCCGGCGGCCAGGATTTGCATCCACAGGATTTCCAGTAAGTTTTGCAGGCTCGGAATGCGGCTGCAGGGCTGCGGGGCTGGCGACAGCGGCTGCGGGACCGGGGACAGCCGCGAGCCCTCGCGGGGACACGGGGACAGGGGTAAAACCCCAGTTTGGATCCACTCCTGGGGGATATTTGGGGGACATCGCGGAGGGGAGGATTAATCCTTGTGAGCGGGGGGAGCCTGGCTGGAGTGACTGCGGTGGGCAGAGGTGGGGATGGCCGCCTCGGGGGTGGCATTGTCGCTGTGGGGCGAGGCTGGTGACAGTGGTGACAGCGGTGACAGGGGGAGCGGGGAGGGCAGCGCAGCACCTGCTCCAGCCGGAGGCTTGGCCTCACCCCTGGGCAATTCAAACTCCTGGAGCCGCTCGCTGGGACAAACCAGCGCTGGGATAACCGGGGCTCCTCTGCGGGATGGAGAAACCCCCCGGGCAGGGGGCTGGGGGCTGCTGTGCCCCAAAGCCACCCCAAAGCCATCCCACAGCTCGGTCCTGCGCTGTCGCCGAGCTGGGGGTGACCCCAGCGGCACCGCCCGGAGCTCGGGCACAGCCCGGAGCGGCCCCGCTCTGCCCCAGCGGGGAGCGGGACGGGACAAGGGCTCGGCTCCTCTTCCCAGATCCGGAGGGGAGGGAGGAAGGATGGATGAGGCTGCCGGGAGCTCCGGGGCTCGCCGGGGCTGGGACAGTGCCCAGCCAAACCCCTGCAGCCGTGCCGGGTCCCGCGGAGATGGAGCGGAGCGGGGCAGAGCCAGAGCTGCTCCCCAAGGGAAGGGGACTTGGGTGGCTCCAGAGCCTTCACCGGGAGCGCCTGTCCCTGCTCCAGCGTCCCTCTGCCATCCTGGACCCACAGCGGCAGCGAGACCTTCACCCCGGTCGGTTTTCCTTGGAGAAGGGTGGCCGGAGGTGGCAGCGCTGGTGGGGGGACAGCAGCCCTGGAGAAGGGACAGCAGCCCTGGGGAGGGGACAGCAGCCCTGGATGGGTGACAGCAGCCTTGGGGAGGGGACAGCAGCTCTGGATGGAGGACAGCAGCTCTGGGGAGGGGACAGCAGCCCTGGAAAAGGGACAGCAGTCCTGGGGAAGGGACAGCAGCCCTGGAAGGGACAGCTGTCAGCAGCCAAGCCCGCGACAAACCGAGCGTGGCACTGCCCGAGTGCTGAGCTCATCACCCCGAGGAGAAACGGGATCTCGAAGCGCTCCTTGGCAGGGAAGCGCTGCCTCCTCCTCCTCTTCCTCCTCCTCCTCCTCCTCCTCAGCTTCATCCCGGGTCCCCGAGGCTGTGACCAGCTCCGCTCCTGTCGCACTGGCCCCGTGGACTGGTGACACTCACAGAAGGGCCGATGTCCCTCCCGCGGGTGTCACCGCTGGCCCGGCCTCTCGAGGGACACGTGTTTGCCTCTGTGTCACCCCACGCCACCCAATTTGTCACCGCGGTCCCCTCGGCAGATCAAAGGGAGCCGCGAGTCCTCTGCGGGGAAGGTCTGGCTCCTGTCAGTGCCCGGGGTGGCAGTCCCTGTGACAAACGATGCTGTCCCCAAAGCACCCGTCCGTGTCGCCGTCTCCTCTGGGAGGGCAGGCAAAGCTTTACCTCTGTTATCGCCTAAATAAATGAATAACTTATGCCCGATGAAGGCTCATTTCAATGTTTTAATCCACATGTTGTATATGCTAATGAGGTTAATTAAATACACACTCTCACATCCGTGATTATTACTCAGCGCTCTGCCCAGAGCCGTGCCCGGGGAGAAGATTCCGTTCTGAAGCTGTTTCTGTGCCTTCAATAAACCAAATTTTTGTCCATCTGATCGAGGTGTTTATCGAATGTGACCACACTTCTCGTGCCCAATTCGATCAGGAATTAAATTCAACCAGGAATTAAATTCAATCAGGAATTGAAATAACCATCCCGACCATCCCCAGCCCCTCAGATCTCTCGGAACTCAGCAGGATTTATTCACAGCCGAATTCCATTCACTTCATGCAACAGCTGGAAACTCCCTTCGGGAGCAGCATCTCCCTCCCATTTTCTGTCCTTTCGGCGGTTCATTGCCATTCAAATTTAAACTATTTCAGCCAACCCTTCTGCTGGGGGTAAAGAGCTTTTCCTCAGCAGAGCCTCGGCGGCCGGGGGCTGATAAAAGCGGGTTCGGTTCCCCAGCTCTGCCTTCCAGAGCCCTCCCCATCCCCACAGGCGGATTCCCGGCTCTCCAAAGCCAAGGGATGTTTTTTCCGGAGGTGTTTTTGGGGGGCACGGGAGGTCACTCATGTCCTGTGGCGCTGGGGCAGCCCCGCCCGGGTGGGACCGGCTTTTGGGATGGGAGATCCAAACCCCTGTCCTGGTTCTCCCATCCCGCTCCAGCCCGGAGCAGAGACAGGGATGCTGCTGCCGGGAGAAGGGACCTCCGAGCCCTCAAATCCAGGGAAAAGGAGCTCCGAGCCCCAGATTCCAGGGAATGGCACCTCCAAACCCGCATCCCGGCTGGCGCGACCCGCTCCAGCTCTTGCCGCTCAGTGTGCAGCGGACACAGGGATGCGGCTGCCACAAGGGACCTACCTCCGAGCCTCCAAATGTCAGGAAAGAGACCTCCGAGCCCCCAATTCCAGGGAAAGGGACCCTCAAGCCCGCAGTTCCAAGGAAAGGTGGGAGCTCTGAGCGCCCAGTTGCAGAGAAGGCACCTCCGAGCCCTCAGCTCCAGGGAAGGCACCTTTGAGCCTCCATCCCGGCTGTCCCCTCCTTTGTGTCCCCTCCTTGCTGTCCCACCCCGGCTGTCCCATCCCGACTGTCCCCTCCTTTGTGTCCTCTCCCCTCTGTTCCCACCCCGGCTGTCCCCACCCCGGCTGTCCCTCCTTGCTGTCCCCTCCCCTCTGTCCCCACCCCGGCTGTCCCCTCCTCTCTGTCCCCTCCCGGCTGTCCCCCTCCCGGCTGTCCCCTCCTCTCTGTCCCCTCCCCGCTGTCCCCTCCCGGCTGTCCCCTCCTCTCTGTCCCCTCCCCGCTGTCCCCTCCCGGCTGTCCCCTCCTCTCTGTCCCCTCCCCGCTGTCCCATCCCCTCTGTCCCACCCCGGCTGTCCCTCCCCTCTGTCCCCTCCTCTCTGTCCCGTCCCCTCTGTCCCCTCTTTGCTGTCCCCATCCCGCTCCAGCCCTTCCCACCGGGGCCCTCTCGTGGCCGATCCCACGCTCGGAGCTTTCCCGGAAAGTCCTTTTCCTTTCCCGAAAACTCCTTTTTCCTCCCCTCCAGTTCCATCTTTTCCCAGCCCGGGGGCCGCTCCTGCCTTCCCTCCTTCCCTCCCAGGAATGGGGGATGGAGAAAACTTCGGGAATCGGGAAAAAGGGACATTCCCAAAGCCAGGAGGTGCCGGGAATTCTGCCGGGCTGCAACAGCGAGACCCAGATCCCGCAGCAGCCAAACGCTGAGGCAGAGCTTTGGTAAGGGGACACCTCTGACAGGTAAAGGGACATCCGTGACAGAGTAAGAGGGACATCTGGGATGGGATAAGGGGGACACCTGTGACAGGTAAAGGGACACCTGTGACAGTGTAAGGGAGACATCTGGGATGGGATAAGGGGGACAAATGGGATAAGGGGGACACGTGAGCCAAGGAAAGGGGGAAAACTGCGGCACAAGGGGACATCTCTGCCATGACAAAGGGGACAACTGTGCCAGGAAAATGGGGTCACTTGTGCCAGGGACACCTGTGCCAGGTAAAGGGAGGCACCTCTGCCCAGGTAAGGGGGACACTTGTGATGGGACAAAGGGGTCACGTGTGACATGACAAGGGGGGCAACTGTGCCATGACAAAGGGGACACTTGTGCCAGGGTAAGGGGACAATCTGTGCCAGGGTATGGGGACACCTGTGCCATGACAAGGGGGACACTTGTGCCAGGATTAAGGGGACACCTGTGCCATGACAAGAGGGACACTTGTGCCAGGATAAGGGGACACCTGTGCCATGACAAGGGGGACATCAGTGCCAGGATAAGGGGACAGTTATGCTGGGACAGGGGACATGCTGTCACTCAAGTCCCTGCCCAGAACACGCCACAGGTAAAGGAGGAGGGGGATGAGGCTGGAGCCAGGGGGGATTCGGGCTCTGCTCCCTGGGAAAAGGACAAGGAACAGCCTCAGGCTGCGCCAGGGGAGGCTCAGGAGGAATTCCTGCATGGAAAAGGTGGTCAGGCATTGGAAGGAGGTGCCCAGGGAGGTTTGGAGGTGCCCAAGGAACACCTGGATGTGGCACAGGTGACAAGGTGGCACGGCTTGGACTCAATGACCTTGGAGGGATTTTCCTACCTCGATAAATCCAAGGGCACAAATTCCACCTGATTGGGAGGAAGACCCAAAATGACCTCGGAAGGACCTCGTGTCCCTCCTCCCAAATCTTCTTGGCAACATTTTCAGTGGCCCAAAAATCTCTTGAGCTCTGCTGGAACACCGGGGAGGTTCTTTTTGTGCCAAATTTCACATCTTTACCCCTCAAAAACCTCTCACCTCATCACCTGAGCTGTCAGCCAAGCCCTTGTCCAGGCACCCTGTGGCTGATTTCCCTACTCCAGGTGTCACATTTCCAGGGATTCAGGTTAGTCCTGGCCTTGGATCTCATGGACAGCACACACAGGATGTGACAAAAGCAAATTTATTTCCTTTTATGAAGCTTATATTACATGCATGGACCAAAGCCAGGACAACAGGTAACAGCAGGGCTGGGGTTTTGTCCAGATTCCATCAGTTTTTCTGGAATCCAGAGGCCAAATTCAAGGATTTTTTTTTTCCTTTAGAAAATACAATTATAATAATACAAGGAATGGTTTTTTTTGGGTTTTTTTAGATTTTTGTTTAGCTTCAATTCCTCTTCCTCCTCCTCCTATTCCCTGCATACAGCAAATGCTCCAAAAAAGGAGGCAGGAGGGAAAAATCTAAACCACACACAAATCCCCCCACCCCCCCCAAAAAATTCCCTAAAACTCACTGAGATGGGAGGACCAAAGCTAGCTCTATCCATAGAAAAAAAAAAATCAACAAAATACAAACAGAACAGCAGGAATAGAGCTCTGACAGGAGCAGGATTTTCCTAGGAATAAAATATCCTCAGGATTTTCCTAGAAATAAAAAAAAAAAAACAACATTTCCCACATTTGTTCAACGAGATGCTCCAAATCCCTTCAGATGGGTTTCTCTCGGGGTTTGGAAAAGCAGCTGGATACACAAAGATTGGTTTGAAAAATAAAAATGAAAATAAAAAAATAATAAAATATTGCATTCTTGGCAGAGTCTGCTGGATATTCTGGGTATTTTGGGTATTCCCATACCCAGCAGAGCGAGGTGGAGATGGCAGAGCTCAGTCTCAGGTGTGTTCCTCAGCCCAGGTGGGTCTGGCAGAGGTTGGATTTGGGGACAGGTCACCAGGTCCCTGCTCAGTCCCCTGTCACCTGTGTGGCCTGGGTGTCCGAGCTCTGGTTGGTGGACTGGATGAACATGGGCTGGGTGATGTCCTGGCCTGCTGGCATTGTCACCTGCTGGATCTGGTACAGCTGCTGCAGACACACAACGGGACAAAGGGACCTCTGTCAGCGCTCAGCACCCCCAGAACCCCCTGGATTGTGTCCCTCTGAACTACCCCAAAACCCCAAACCCACCCCCAATCTGCTAATTCCCACCAAAGTCCTTCTGGGAATTCCTGATGCCCAGAACCCCCTGGATTGTGTCCCTCTGAGCTACCCCAAAACCCCAAACCCACCCCCAATCTGCTGCTAATTCCCACCAAAGCCGTTCTGGGAACTCCTGATGCCCAGGCTCACATCACTGATTGCCCAGAGAAGTTGTGGCTGCTCCTGGCAGGGTTTGGAGCATCCTGGGACAGCAGAAGGTGTCCCCTCACACGGTTGGAAGTGGATGAGCTTTAAGCTATTCCGTGATTTATGATACTTATGGAACATGCAGATGTTAAAACCTTTATTCCTGAGTTACCCAGGATTTAGGATTTCACCTGGAGTGCCAGGGACTGGATTAATTCAAAGCAAAGGCAGCAGAACTTAAAGAATCCACCTGAATTTAGACTGGAACGACATTCCCTCATCCTGCTGCAGGCCAGCAGGGTTTGATCAGG
This sequence comes from Sylvia borin, assembly GCA_014839755.1. Classification (NCBI taxonomy): domain Eukaryota; kingdom Metazoa; phylum Chordata; class Aves; order Passeriformes; family Sylviidae; genus Sylvia; species Sylvia borin. Next base: position 4,387,726 of record CM025981.1, on the reverse strand, counting down.
AGGAACATGCAGATTTAGGACAGTCCCTGTGTCCCTTGTGACCCCCCAGTCCTTACCTGTCCATCCGTGAACTGGCTGAACTGCTGCTGGCCCTGCTGCACCTCTGTCTGCGTTATCTACAGAGATAAGAGCAGCTGATCACTGCCAGCCCCTCCCTGAGGGTCACAGCCCACCAACTCCATCCTGCTGCTGCCCGCAGGGGAGGTTCTGAAACCTCAGCCACGTTTTCCAGCACCGACCGCGAGAGGAACGGCAGCCACGGACACTCCAGAGCAAAACAGGTCCTTTCAGACCCCAAAACAGGTCCTTCCAGACCAAACACTGCCTTCCAGACCAAACCCAGGTCCTTCCAGACCAAACCAGGTCCTTCCAGACCCCAAACCAGGTCCTTCCAGACCCTAAACCCAGGTCCTTCCAGACCAAACCCAGGTCCTTCCAGATCCCAAAACAGGTCCTTCCAGACCAAACCAGGTCCTTCCAGACCCCAAAACAGGTCCTTCCAGATCCTAAACCCAGGTCCTTCCAGACCGCAAAGCAGGTGCTTCCAGACCCCCAAACCAGGTTCTTCTAGACCCCAAAACCAGGTCATTCCAGACCCTAAACCCAGGTCCTTCCAAAACCCTACTCCAGGTCCTTCCAGACCCCAAACTCAGGTCCTTCCAGATCCTAAACCCAGGTCCTTCCAGACCAAACCCAAGTCCTTCCAAACCCCAAAACAAGTCCTTCCAGACCAAACCCCAGGTCCTTCTAGACCAACATCAGGTCCTTCCAGACCCCAAACTCAGGTCCTTCCAGACCCCAAACCACGTCCTCTCTGCCTCCCCTGAGGAGAAGGTGGGAAGGCAGAGGAGGAGCCCTCCAGCCTCGTTCTGCCTTTCCTGCACACGGCTCCTCCCTCACCCAGGCAAGGAGGAGAAGGAAAGAGAAGGTTGATGAGCCCAAAATGCTGTTACACTTGCAAGCAGCTCAGAAGCAGCGGGAGGCTTCACCCAGAGCCACACACACACACACAAACACACAAGCACAAAAAAGCTTTGCATGCACCTCTCACAGACACCTAAAGGAGGTTTCCGCTAACGCTCCTTCGTTTTATAAAAAAAAAGAAAATAAATAAAAACCACCTGACAAAACAAGAAGGAAAGAAAAGCAGGAAACCCTATCCCAAGAAATGCTGTGGAAATCCCCCTGGGAATCCACAGCTTCAGGAGGCAGGGAGGAAGCCTTGGAGGCAGCCCTGTGGAGTGCATACCTGCTGTGCATTTGTTGCAAGCGTCTGGATCTGCCCCTGGACTACCTGGGTGCCTGACACGGGTTGGGCTAAGCGGATATACTGCAGCTGGCCAGCATTCAACTGGACCTGGAGACAGGCGGAGGGGGGGCGGGGAAAGAAAACGATAACAGGTCACTCTGCACACCCTGAACACACAGCAAAACTCCGGCTCCCTTCCGCCGCGGGAGCTGGAGTTACCTGGGGAGTTTTTCTGAAGGATTCCAGGCAGGAAGCATCACTAAAAGCCAAACCCCAGGGGCACAGAGCTCCTGGATATCCCTGAGGCACCACATTCCTCCTTTTTTTTGTACTTTGTTTTGTTTTTTTCCAAGGCTAGGAAAGGTCAGTTAGTAGCTAAAGCATATTAATGGCTCATTTTCTCAGGGATTTGGGAGCAGTTTTGGTTATGAGAATGAACCAGCAGCATTTCACATCGACTGTTACCAGCTGGCAGCACCAAATCATATCCTACAGCCCTTTTCATATCCTGCCCCCCAAAAAATCATCAAGGAATAAACAGGAATTCTCCCCATAAATAAAGCCAGCAGAGATGGCAAAGGCAAACCCCAGAGGTATTTTTGGAAGCTTTGAAAGCAGCTCTCTGCCAACACCTGTCAAGCCCCACCTGGCAGAGGCTCAGCTTTTTGGTGTCAGTGCTTCCATGTGAGAGATTCAACCCCGAATTTATTCCCTAAAAATCCTGTGATTTCGGGAGGTTGGATGCTTGGGAATGTGGGATGTGAAGAAAACACAGGTAACACGGTTAATACACACCTGAAGAGCAATAAAAATGTCACAGATACTACTGCTGGATTTTAACTTCTGGTATTTCACTTCACAACATCGAGGTTCACAGTTTTAAAGGTAATTTTATACCAAAAAATACCCAGGTTTTGAGATGTTTTTTTTTCTTCTTTTTAAGAAGGGGAAAGAACACACAGAACACTCTAAAAAACTGCTGACTGATAAACAAGCGCCTGGAACGTGGCCCTGGCATTTCCACAAAAGCCATCAACTCCTCCTTTTGTGTCTGAAAGCTCCAAAATTATTTCAAGAGCAAATAAAACTCCTCCTGAGCAACAAAATTTCACTAAAAAAAAAAAATCAGTTTCTGCATTGAGATGTGCAGGGAGGTCGAGTTCTCCACACTGAGGGATTAGGTTTTAATTACATCATTAAACGACGGTGGAAGAGATTTGGGAAAAGTTCGTCCAGCAAGGAGAAGAAACTCCAAAGAACCGGCCCAAAATGAGCTCTGGGTAAGACAAAGATCAAACTGCACATAAAATTCACGTGGCCAAACAATTTTATCACTTAAAATTGTTTTAAGCGATAATTAAGTGATAAATCACTTAAAATTGATGAATTCGCTTCCAGCTTTTTTCCTCTGTTCAAAAATAAAATTCACTTTTCCCACTTCATTTCTGGAATAAGGAGCAACAGGGAGTGTGCACAGCACCAGGAACTCGTGGAAAAAACCAAACAAACCAGGAATAAGATGATCCCTACACTCCAGAGGCACTTTCAGGAGTTCCCAGTTCTACCTGGGGGATCTGAGATTCTTTGCTGAGCTCTCAGAGTGCACAGAGCTGTCCAAGATGCCCCTGACTGTGCCCAAAGAGAAAGGAAATAAGGGAAGAAATTAAAACAAAAAAAAAAAAAGCAAAGCAGGAAGAGCAGAAGAGACCAAGGACTGGGATTTCGTGGAGCTAAATCCAAGTTTTTGTCCGAGTTTTATTTTATTTCACTTGCTGGAAGCACCAACTGTGGTTCTTCCAACAGAAGAATCCTCCTGGTTGCAGGCAAACAGGATCTCTGCTGGATGGGGAGCTGGGAACTGGGATCAGTCCATCCCACACTGCTCCTGCGTTGCTGGTTTGCAGTTTTGGGGCTGTCAGAGATCCAGGTATTCCCAAAAAGATTCCTCACTCCAGCCCCTGGGGAGCAGCCACAGCTCCCTGTTCTCCCCCAATCCCGGGAAAGAGGGAGGAAAAAGCAAATTCCTGGTCAAAATCAGACCCTAAAACCCCTCCAAAACCACAGGATCACTTCCCAAAGGATCCTCCTGGATTTTCTTCAGGAGGTTTTGGCCCTGAGCAGCTCCTTTGTAAGGAATTCCTTCTCCCAGGAGATGTCCAAGCCCCTTTCTGTAGTTCCAGCATTCTCTGCAGACAACTGGGGACAAACCTCAGCTATTCTTTTCTTGCTGAGGATCCACTGGAGAGCTCCTTCCACAATTCTTTGAGGAACAAGGTCTCTCAGAGAGATTTTCACGAGGCAAAGAAGAGAAGAAATGAAATGGAAAAGGAAGAAAGAAAGAAAAGAAATGGAAAAGAAAGAAAGAAGGAAAAAAAAAGAAAAGGACAAAAAAATGCAGAGAAGAAAAAGGATTCCTTGTAGTAAAAAAAAAGGCCAATTTGGGATTTTTTTTTTCCTTCCTCATCAACACCTCAAGGCAGCAGGAATCAGCTGAAGACTCAAGAGATGAAAAGAGCTGGAAAAATCTGGCAGCTGCCCCTTTGCAAGATGCTCTGGCACAGCACGAGCAGAGGGAAGCTCAGCAAGGCTGGGAAGGCAAAAGCTGTGTGAAAGCTCCAATTTCACAGAAAAACTGAAATCCAAGTGAAATGTCTGGCCCTGGGTAACCTTTTGGGTTCTGGAACACAGAACTGGCTGGGTTTTATTTTTCTTTTCTCTCACAGGTGTGGTATTTCTCAGCTGGGAACCAAAAGCCACAGCTTTGTTGTGGTTCTAAGTTAAAGTCACTTTTTTTTGACCGCTGTGTTTACTCAGGACACGTTTCAGAAAGTTTTGGTTCTGTTGGGAACCCAAAATCCCATTTTTGAGGCTGATGGAAAAGTGAGGAGGTATCTCCTGGTTCTGCAAAGCCAATTCCTCCAACCAGCTCCAAATATTTTGGAGAGATATTTCTTCTAACATCAAAAGTTTATTAATAACTCCCAGATGGCACCTTTCCCACTCAGCCTGCCAGGTCATAACTTCAGATTGCAGAGGCACGACCAAGTAAAGGCAAAAGAAATGAATTCTCTTTTATTCAAACCACGCTGAAGTGGTGAAGAACTGAGGTTCAGCCAGGAAATATTTGATTTACTGCTTCCTAATCACAACTATTTCACCCAGGGGAAGGCGTTTGAGGTGGGCAATGAGTCTGGCCTCAACGAGTTCAGATTTATTTCCCCTTTCACGTCACACTTGGTTGGTTTTCCTAAGTGCAGGGACCACACCACTCAATCCAAACTTCCTCTGCCAGTTAACAAAGCAAACAGAAACAAGCCTCACGCTCACAAAATTTGCTCAGGGGGGGAACTTTTCCACCTTTCCCTGCTGGCCAAACCTTACCGGGATTTGCTGGATTTCTCCAGTGTTGGTGATGATTTGCTGCATCACTTGCATGGTTTGTCCAGTGCTGCTCTGAGCCTGCTGGGTCTGACCCTGGGGCTGGGCTTGGACAATCTGCACCTGCTGCCCCTCTCCCACCTGCATTGTCACAGGGGTGGTCTGCACAGGAAAGAAAAAATAACAACAACAACAAAAAAAATAAACAACCCAGGGGTGAGGATGCAGGAGGTGGATTTATGAGATGCCAGGATTGGGGTGGACTGAGCCTGTCCTACACCCATGAATTGTGAGGATTAAACCCCACAGAAGGAGCTCAGAGCCTGGCTGAGGCACTTTCCTGGAGGAACAGGAACCAGGAACCACATTTGACCCTGACAAGTTGAGGATCCCCCAGAGGAAAATCCCAGGTAAAGCAGGACAAGGATTGGAACAACTTGGGACAGTCCCTGACCATGGAATGGGGTGAGATTTCAGTTCCTTCCTTCCCTCCCAGCCCATCCCACGGGTTAAACCCAGGATTTCCATGCTGCCATTGATGTTCCTGGGCAATCCACCCCCGAGGACTCCCCTGGCCCAGCTCGCTGCTGGGGCTGGGGCAGGTGACCTGTCCTAGACCCAGATTAAACCCCCACAGATGGAGCTCAGAGCCTGGGTGAGGCCCTTTCCTGGAGGATCTCACCCAGGACCAGCAGCAGGAACCACATTTGGCCTGGGACAGCTGAGATTGCATTACAGAGATGTCCCAGGGAAGGCAGGATAAAGATTGGAACACCTTGTGACAGAGGAAGGTCCCTGATCATGGAACAGGGTGAGATTTCACTTCCTTCCTTCTCTCCCAATCCATCCCATGGGTTGAATCCATGATTTCCACGTTTTCACTGATGCTCCTGAGCAACCCATCCCTGAGCAATCTGACCCAGGACCAGCACCAGAACCACATTTGGCCTGGGACAGCTGAGATTGCACTACAGAGATGTCCCAGGGAAGGCAGGACCAGGACTGAACAACCTGGGACAGACCCTGATCATGGAACAGGGTGAGATTTAAGCTCTTTCCCTCCCAACCCATCCCACCCCACGGGTTAAACCCTCACTCCCACGCTGCCACTGCCACTCCTGAGCAATCCATCCCTGAGGATTTCCCAGGATTTGGGCTCACCTGGCCCTGCTGGGGCTGGGCGATGATGATCTGGCCTGGCTGGATGGTGGTGGTGGCCGTGGTGGTCTGCTGGCCCTGCTGCTGGCCCTGCACCTGCACTGCTGCTGGCTGCTGGGCCAGGGTGAAGTAATACTGCACGGGCTCAGCCGGGGTGACGGCCTGGCGGACCTCCTCCTGCAGGGAAAACACCAGGAATTGGGATGGGGACACGGCCCCCGTCCGCCCCACTGCTGGGTGTCACCCCCCAGACACAGCCCGGGGGAAAGGAGCTTCAACACCTCGAGCTAAATGATGCTTTGAGTTTGATCTCTCATGATTTTCATGTTGTGTGGTGCCCAGGGGAGCAGCTCTGAGCTCACAGGCAGTGTCACTCAGCTCTGCACACAGCAGGGACACAAAACAAATCCTTGTCCTGCTGCACACCAAGGACACCTGGGACAAGTTCTCAGGGCCAAAGGCACAAACAAGGGTGGGCTGGAGGGAGGAACAAGAAGGATGGGACTGCATCAGCTGGAGCTGGGATGGGACAATTCAACCCCAATGGGAAAATGGACCAAAACTTATAAAAATGTGAGACCTTGTGACAGTTTGCCCATTTTATGACCATTCTGTGCCCATTTTGGGTCCATTTTGTGCCCACCTTGGGTGTAGCCCTGCCCAGGCTCCTGTCCTGCCTGAGGTGAATCCTTACGGCCTTTTAATAAATCTCTACTTTATTCTCTTAGCTCTGTCCAGTCTCTGCTCCAGCTCAGCCTTCCCAAGGCATCAAGAACAGTCCAACCAAGTCAGTCTGAGCTGATAAAACCTCCTTTATTCAGCTCTGTGGAAATCAGGAGCGTTCCCAATAAAGTGTGGATAAGGTGGAGTCACCACTGAGGTGGAGCCACCGTGAGGAAGAGGAGGAAATGAATAAAATTGCCAGAGCTGAAAGTCATGGAACTCCCTCATGGGTGAATTCCAGCACAGGAGGAATTATAAATGTCCCAGGAAAAGTGACAGAGTCCCTCTGTCACCCGACCCCTCTCCTGAGCTGTGTTCCCAACCTTCCACTGAGCTCTGATATCAAAGCCCTGGGAATAAAAGTCACGGAGTGGATGCTCACTGTCGTGCCTGGAGTTATTTATCTAATTTTATCTAAATCCAGCTTTTCCAGGCTGATAACCATTCCCTGCTGTGGGAGCAGTGGGAAGAACCAGAGGCTCTGCTCTGCCCCCTGGCAGCAGCAACGCTGCCTTCTCTCATCTCAGGAGAGGCAAGCCCCTCATGATCACCGACATTCCAGGATTGTTTCCGAGACCATGGGACTGAAATCCTGCAGGATCAGAATTCCTGAGCTCCCCAGAGCAGTGGGATGAGGGCAGATGCAGCTCCCAGACGTTCACTCCATGGCAGAAGGCGTAAACAATCCTCTCCCAGCCACCTCGAGTTCACAGCTGAGAGTGTAGGATGTTTACACGTGCTACAACATGGGACATTTCCCTCTTCCAGCAGCCTGCTGGAATCCCTGCTCTTCTCAGCCTTGCTCATGGATTCCCCTTCAGTTGATCCAGCTGGGCAGGAAAAGCAAAATTCACATTAAACAGGAGTGTGCCTGGGTGGGCCTCGGGCTGGAGCGAGGAGTTTGTTGGCTCAGAAGGTGTTTTTTGGGGAGCACAACAACTCAGGAGTTACTCCTGGGAGGTTTCCCAGCAGAAAATCACATCCCAAAGATTCAACTGATCCCAGCTGGCTGTAAAAAAAACAAAGATCCAACTCTGAGCCTGGCTCTCAGGGCAAACATCATCACAAGCACCACCAAACACGACACTTCCTACTCCTGCAGCTCCCTGTTATTCCCATTCCTCTCGTTAATTCCTCTGAGGGAAGGAGTGATAATAAATTCAATTTTCAGCAGGGCAGGTCTGCAGTGAAGCAGCAAGCTGCTCTAAACTCAGTCCTCAGGTTATTTCTGGAGTGCTCCAATCCCCCAATTCCAGCTGAATGCTGAAATAATTAAGGAACTCCCAGGTTCTATTCCAGGTTCAATCCTGTTTGCCAGAGGCAGGAACGGCTTTAAATCCAAATCTGCTTCCACTCCCTCCTCTCCCAGCGTTTGCCATCCCCAAGGCACAGCTGGAGTTCAACACAACACCAGGATTTCAGCCCCAGCTCCTCCAAGAACCAGCACTGCCTTGTCAAGTAAGAGAGAAAATACAGATTTGTGACACCAGCCAAAAAAAATATTTAAAAATCCAGGCACAGGCGGCCACTTTCCCCCAGGATTTTCCCTGTAAATCCTTAACCTACATTCCCAAGGGCATCTAATTCTCCATGAAACTTTTCCTGCTGGGAAATGCACTCCTGGGGGATCCAGCAGTGGTCACAGATGGGTGAGGAACATCTCTCCCCCAGCCTCATTTCCACCCCAAACTCCCCAGGATTTCCTGGCTGGGATGGATGAGCATTATCCCAGACGTTCTAAAACACTCCTCAAGTGCTCCAGGAATTCCTTGGATTTCAGAGCTTGGATGTTTCTGTGATCACAATGTCCTGATGGGGGAAAAAAAGCAAGGAGAAGACACAGGGAATGCTCTCCCTCTCTAACATGGTGCACTGCTAAAAATATAAAAGTTCAGGAATGAGGCACCTCAAGGGAAAAAAAAAAAAAAAAAGAAAAAGAAAAAAAAAGTGGATTTCCAACGCCAGAATGGAAATTGCAATGATTCCAGCTGAAAAAAGAAGCTCCAGGTAAGAAGAGCAGCTGTGGGAGCTGTTTTATCTTTTAATTAACACCCCAACTAATGAGTTTGGGAGAAATCATGAGGATCCACGTTGATGTTTGTGTTTTATGGTGAGTTCCCAGCACACCAGACGCGCTGATTTTAACCCCAGCAGCAGCAGGATGGAACTCTCCTGGATATCTGGGCCATGGGAAAGTGTTCTCTTTGTTTTCCAGACCTCCTGGAGATCAGGATGGGAAGTTAAAGCCAGCTCAGGGCACCACCCCAAAGGAAGAGGTGTGGATTCCCTATTCCCTGCCTTTATTGCCATCCCAGGAGCACCACGAGGACACTTCCAGACACAAAACCCAGCCCCAAATGGGAATGCTGCCCCGTGCACTCAGAGCAGACAGGGTTCTCCATGCTGTCCAGGATTTAGAGTGGAACAGGGAAAAAAAAATATCCATGTCAGAGACAAACTTCCAAGTCCAGATGTTCCACAGAGTCCCAAACTCCTCAGTTTTTTAGGGACAACTTGGATTTTTCCACACTGCAAACCTTCAGAAGCAGCAGAAAGGAGCTGTTTAAACAATTATTTGATTTTTTTTTTAATTGCAGGAGCAAGGAGCAGAAATGATCCAAAGAGGGGGAGACCCAGAGTGGGGTTTTTTTTCTCCAGCAGGGAAAACTGAAGGAAAAGGGATGAGGAACCCCTGCAGCTCAGCTGAGAGCAGCAGCCTGCTGCTGTAAACATCCGACTGAAAGCTCCTTCCAGCACCTTCCAGCTTCCAGTCAAGGATGTTTACAGAGGCACTGACTGCCCCAAAGGATGCAGGAAGGGTTTTTTTTTCAACCCACAAGTCATAAAATGCAGACAAATACAATGATTTTCGAGTTAATTTTTTCCTACTGGCACCATTTGGGATCAGAACCCTCCAGGAGTGGGTTTGGTTTCTTGGTCAGACTCGTGTGGATCCTCCACTGTTTCCACAAAACCCCAGTGGATTTTAACTTTTATTTCTGATTTTTATTTAAGATTTTTGTTATTTTTATTTAACAACCTGAAACCTGAGAATTGAAGGACCAGGAAATTTCAAAATTTAAGAACCTGAAAACCACAGTAAATAAACCAGAGAGGAACAAACCTCACATTCAAATCTGTCTTCCAGGATCACCTCTTGTTTCCATCACAGGCTGAAACCACGCTGAGGAAAGGACAAAAAATTCCATCATTTCATGTCTCACCTGCCTTTTTGGAGGCTTCAGCTCATCCCTGGGGACAATATCGATCAGGAAATCAAACTGATCAAACTTGGTGATGGCCATGGCGATGTCATTCCTCTGGAAGAACAAAGGGAAAAAGCATTCCTCAGCCTCAGGAGGGTTTTGGAACTGGAGAAATGAAATTAGAGGTGTCTAAAGCTGAGGGGAAAAAGAGGGGGAATGGTTCCTGCAGGTCCCAGCTGGTAGAAATTCAGTTTTGTGCTGAGCAAAACGTGCCATAAATAAGGATTTTAGCAATTTTTAGCAATTTCAGCCCAGTTTGATGGGTATCAGTGATGGGAGCCCACCCCTAAACCAGCAATTTGTGCCCAGGGACAGGAGAACTGATGTGGGGCTGAATATTCTGATTTTTCCCCCTCTTCCAATTAATGGCTGTTGCATTTTTCCTGTAGTTCTGCTCAATATACAAGACTAAAAGTGAAAACCTCTTCTTTTTCTCCATAAAAACACCTTAAAAAGTTAAGATTTTACCCTTCAACCATTAAAAAAAACCAAAAAAAAGAATATTATTGAGGCCTTCTCAAGCTACAAGAGCCAACATTCTGAACTTTGTGGCATTTTTATTTTCAGTTCCACGCTTCCAGCACCACAAACCAACTAATGACAACTAATAAGAATAAACCCAGAAATTCAAATTGCTGTTCCAGAAGGTCACCATCAGCTGAGAGATGGGAGATTTGTGTTTGGGTGGGTTTATTTTAATGAAATAAAGGGAAAAAGGGGGGAAAAGGGGGGAAAAAAAGGGGAAAAAGGGGAAAAAAAAAAGGGGGAAAAAAAGGGGGAAAAAGGGGGAAAAAGGGGGGAAAAAGGGGGAAAGAGGGGAAAAAGGGGGAAAAAAGGGGGAAAAAGGGGGGAAAAAGGGGGAAAAAGGGGGAAAAAGGGGGAAAAAGGGAGGAAAAAGGGGGGGAAAAAAGGGGGAAAAAAGGGGGAAAAAGGGGGGAAAAAGGGGGAAAAAGGGGGAAAAAGGGGGAAAAAGGGGGGAAAAAAGGGGAAAAGGAAAAAGGGGAAAAAAGGGGGAAAAAAGG